>CM051238.1:294216107-294816107 GCA_027917425.1 Gastrophryne carolinensis | reverse complement strand
ATCCATCGCCCTCCTGCTCAAATCCTTGCTCCCTCCCTTGGCTTTGGAGGGGTGGCAGCTCCGGGAGCTCGGAGCGGGTGGAGATAACCCTCCCATCTGCCAAATTGAGTAAAGATATACATGTGCTTCTAGGCGCCAGTTTCGAGATACTCAGGGGTATGCGCCATTTCTCCCTGGAAGTCACATGTTATCCTAGATATGCCTTAACGGTTTATTATTGATGACTTATGCATGTGAAGGTGTATTAAGAATGACAACTTGTATACTGTGTTCTCTTTATTTGTAAAAGAACATGTCATATTGTCTAAACTTTTATACCCAAAAAATTACAATAAAAAGATTGAAACAGAAAAACACAACAGGGGAGGCACTCCAACTAAGAATTAAAATTTAATTTATTAAATGTTTACAACCACAGGTTGATAAAGTTTCATATTAATTTTTGATTCGGAGTTGGAGTTGGAGTGCCTTCCCTGTTGTGTTTTTGAGGTAACACAGATCTGGTGGGCCCACTACACCCCAGTCCAACACTGGCAGTAGAACAAAATGCCCCTCCTTAAGAAGAGATATCCCCTAAAATTCCTTCAGCTGGTAAGGTATAGTTAGGGAAGCACAGCTGAGAATCTGAATCCTCATTCCAAAATGGATTGTCAGAGCACAGTAGTTACGTCCATTGCATAAATACCTCATGAAGCATGACCGTGAACTTACATTTTAGGTTATAGGAGAAAAGGAAATGTTGTGTCACTGTGTGGTATTCAGAGATGCCATCCTTGGGTGTTCCAGGGTGAGGGACGTGGCAGGGTTGTGTTTTAGGGGAGTGGCTTACTCGCAGGCTTTTGTGGAACAAATATTTTTTACAAAACCTCCAAAATTGTGATAAAAATGTTCCAATTATTTAAAGGGGAAGTCCACACTATGTAAGAATGTCATTGCCAGCAATATTATACATCAATCAACACACAAGCTCAGCACAGGCCATCAGAGCTGTTTATCAAGCAGACGGGTTGCTTGCAGATATACTGAATAATAAGTGGGGCTTAGAACAGTCTTTGAGCCTGTGTATAGCCACCCTTTGTTCTGGCCAGATAAGGGGCTGCGAGTGTGCCTACATCCTCATGTTTCTCCTGGAGCACTGGGAGGCAGTTAGTCCTGCTGCATGGTGATTTGGGAAGCTGAGAGGGTTACAGGGTAAAGGTGGGTTGACTCCCTGGAAAACAGGGTGACTTTGCATGCCTGTCTTGCAGTCAACTTCAGGTACTCCTTGGCTTGGGAAACAATCCTTCACTAAACTCTGTCCCCTGGGAACACATACTGTGTGGATGGTCCTTGGACAACAAATGGGCAGCAATGGTGAAGCATCAGTCAACACAGATCCATTATGGATAAGTATTGTGGAGCTCCAAGAAGCACTGGTGTGTGATCCAGGGTCTGTATCTATAAAAATTAGATCTGTTTTAGGTGATATAACAGAGATTTGGTAGGTGAGCTATGGACTTTTGCTGGAGGTCAATTGGAGGTCATTACCAGAAATGTGGTAAACAATGGTAACGAGAAGCCCAAGGATCTGTCTTTCCTTATGGATTCATTGAATCGTGCTGCAGGTCAAAATAATCAGCTTGCATTGGTGCACCAGGTTTCTCTACTATTGTTCAGCCTGTGTCAGTGTCTTTTTTTGTACCTATGGGCCCTTATGCTGGACTTGGAGGCGCCAATGTGTGCTACCCTGTTCTGCCAAGAACATGTAAGAACAAGGTGCTGCATGTCATACTTGCTCATTTTTAACACTTGGCTGAGGATGCCGGATGATCAATTCAATATAGACGCTGGTTGCCAAAGTCAAAACTACTGTTCTGATGTAAATGTGGCAAACATTGTAGTGTGTTTGATACCTTGAACTCATTCGTGTGTGACAATTTGAAAGGAAAAGTGATTTTTGAAGATATGTAAAAGATAGCATTTGGAAAATTAAATTAGGCATAGAGTGATACAGTGGTCAAACTATCAGTGCCAAATGGCACAAAATGGGGCAACCTTACTAAATTAAAATCTAAGTGGTGGAAATGTAAATATTACACTGGGAGAAATTGAATTCTCTGGCAGAATACATTGTTTAAGTACAGCTGCAGCCGCAACGACAAAGGAAAAGGATTTGGGGGTATGAACACTGATAAACACAGAATCCATTCCACAGCAAGCAAAACAGAATTATAGATAAATGGCTGCCTTTTGGAAACCCCCAAAATCCATTATAGGCAGCATGACAGAGATTCCAATTCAAGTGCCACTGGAAACCAAAATTGTCTTATCAATTTTTTTTTTTATTTCCCTGAAAAATTTTCAATAGCTGGCGGCTTTTTTCCACATTTAAGACATCAATTCAAATCAGATAACTGCATCTGAAAATATTTCTGGGGTTATATACGGTGCAGTTATGGTTATACAGATTTAAAACTAATTCCTGATGTGAAAACAATATGCTAAATTGTATATTAATAAAGAGCAACAGTAGGCAAAAATAAAAATCCTGTGGAAAAGCCCTCCCTCAACTCTCCTGTATAGCTAAATAATAAAATGTATTTCAGTTGTTAGCTATTTATTTAGCTGTTTGATCCACCGCTCTCCCTAGTGGCCACTTGTGTATAAAAAAAAATTTCATTAAACCAGAACAACACCAATTTTCCCAATTGCTGGTGTCCCCTGCACATTAACCTCTAGTGAACCAAGAAATCTTACATTTCTGCCCGGTCCCAAAGCAAAATTAGAGTGGGGGCAGGCCTGTATTTGTCATTAAGCAAACATAGGCACGTGCCTAGAGTGGCGCTACAGCTGGGAACAAGCAATAATTTACTTTAAATAATAAAATATATAATATATATTTCTATTTGCCAGCTGTGAATTGTGGGCGGTTTTCTTTTTTGAAGGATCAATAAAGCAGGCGATGTGCGCTGGCCTGCATTTATTTCTGTCAGCAGGCGCAACTGTGAGTGAATACCCAACCACCCCACACTGCCTCACTCCGCCCCGCCCTACCTCCATCCTGCTGTCAGCTGTGCATTTTTCTGCATTTCATACATTTTAAATTATTGTTTTGTGCATTTTTCACATGGCTTTAGGTGACTGAAAACCCATACAGACCACCCATAATATAAGGTGATACTTAATGAAAGAAGTTTGGGTACCTAGGCCACACTGTAGCAGAGATCTGAATGCTGTGGCCAGATTGTAGCCACTAGGGGCAGCAATATGTGTGATTATCTGAAAAACCAAGCTATGGAAACTAATGGCATTTTCTTAATAGCACAGAATGGAAAGTTTGAAGGAACTTATTAGAGCTAAGGATTCTTTATTTTGCCTGTCTACATTAAAGCACAGTGTCCTGTGGTTGCTTCCAGTTACAATGTTATAGATGTATTTATTTGTCCTATTTTTAACAAATAAGTAAAATAAGCTGTGTTTTTTTACATAACGTTCTCAAGTAAATTACCCCTTTTAGTTTAAATGGATGCCTCTGTGACAATGTGTGCCCTACATAATACTGCAGATCCGGTGTTCTCCAGCGCTGGAAGGGTTCAGACTTCAATATGGCAAGAGATGCAAATGACTTTTAAATGAGCATAGGGAACAGCAGAGAAAACAAATGAATCACATTACAGGTGTCTGTTCGAAGGGTTAGGCAGATTCTAAGCTCCACTTTGAGAATTATAACAGCTGTCAACATTAAAACACCCATCTGGGAATATGAAGGCTAAAGTCTTAAACAAATCTCGCAGGTTACTAATGTGAGGTTTGTGGTTCCACCCGGACAGGAAATTAATGGACTGATGCTCAGAAAACAGCGTATCAGTTTTATTTTCTGTCTCTTTAGATGACTGCCTGCATGGCCTGATTTGCTTATCCCTTTTTTATTTATTTTGGTTGCCAGAGAAAAATAATGTTCAAAAGGAAGAGAGAAATTCAATTTCAGTATCCATGATTTGCAATTTGCAAAACAGGAAAACTAGGGAAAATCTAAAGCAGAATGCATTTTTACAGGGCAATGTGCAATTTAATTTTTTATTTGCATTTTAACCTGTTTCTCCTACTTACTGCTCTGTGTGCTGCTTTTCATCCTGGTTTCAGACGCTGGTTATTTCCTGCTGAATTAACACCCTTTCTAGACACGCCGAGCTTTCACTAAGACCAAGCTGACTCACAAAGTACTTGATCCAATAAGCATATTGGTGGATCAGCTCTATTTTCTAAACCTTGGTTCTGTGAGCCTAAATTATATTCTCGACTGCAGGTTGGATATAAACAAAATATCTATGCTGCATTTGCTATATGAATCAATCCATTTATGTATCCACTGTGTCATATGTATTAATGTGTATGTTTATATGTGTAGGATTTGAATCGAGAATTGAAGTGGAGCACCATGGCTAAGTCATTAATAGCACCTTGTACATATCCATCTTATTTCCTATATTTTCAGAAAATGTGCTCTCAAGGGTACACTTACATAAAGCTTTGCTGTAAAACAATATATATATATATATATATATATATATATATATATAAAATATATTAGTGCATATTAAAAATAATTGTAACTTGGATACATTTCAAGCAGTCAGCTGTACAGCTTTTAAGAAAATAAGGCTTCATTATGTTTTACTGCGCCTAGTAAAAATGTAATCACCAGAACAATCTGCAGAAGTGAACGGCCCAGACCTTTACTGTACCTGTTCTGTTTCATAAAATATATATAGATATATAGATATATACACACACCCCCACATATGGGGTATAAAAAAGCCTACACACCCCTGTTGTCATCTAACAAATTCAAACCAAGAAGAAGAATGGCATATTTGTTTCCACCTGTAATCTGTACAATCCAATTGAAAAATGAACTTAAATCATTTATTGTGGGATAAAAAGGAAAGTGCTGTACTATAAATATATGGACCCTTAAACTAGTACTTTGCTGAATTACCCTTTGAAATTTTGACAGCATTCATTTTCTTGGGTAGGAGTCTATCGGTATGGTACATCTAGACTTGACTCCCAGGGCTTGATTTATCAATCACTTTCTGCCAGAATATATTATATATAATTTTATTTTTACACTATTGTATGCATTGCAAAAGACACATTTACTAAATCATTAGCGTTGCCGCAACATGCAGAGAAAAATAAAAATAAATATAAATTATATTTTGCAATGCTCTAATTTGTACCAATTTGGCAAATACTGGAAGATTGTGCTTGCTAAATCAGGCCTCCAATCTCAATCAGATTGTGAGGGCACCTCCTGTGTACAGGACAACCCACAACTTTTTCAATGGATTCAGGCCTGGTCTCTGGCTGGGCCATACCAAAATGCTGACCTTCTTCTTTTGAAGCCATTCTTCTGTTGATGTGGAGGTATGCTTTGATTTGTCGCATTAAAAAAATCCTATTCATCTTCAGCTTTTTAGCAGGTGTCAAAATTGACAAATATTTAGAGCTGTTTTTAAAGTAATTCTATACCCAGAAATTAAGTTTATGTCGTAACCTTCTACCCTCAGCAAAGTGCCCCACAACAGCCTGTGTTTCTCTTTTTTTTTTACTAAAGCTTTTCCCTATTATTCATAACAACACATACTAGATGCGTCATCCATATTGCTTCCATATTGCTACCAGCATCTCCTGGTGCTCCTCGATAATACATTTAGTTACAGTACACACAGCTCAGCACTGGGGGGCAGCCTTTTCAATTATAATAACTGCAATAAATCTGAAAGCATACCAAATCTGGATACCCCGAGGGGAGCGAGTGTGCGTGCCCTGGAGTCTCATAGACTCCAGGGTCAGTTTTAGGTATAATTTAGGTATAATTTACATAAATTTGAGACGTTTAAGAGAGTAAAAACGTTAGGTAATGACACATTCCAGACAGTATCCATAATAGTTAGATGATCTTCCAGCCTAGTAGTATATTAAATTGTTTACATGCATAAGGGGTTTGCGCTTTGGTCTTGTTTAGAGCCTTAATAGGGGAACAAAGTATTTTTGTGTTGGGTGGTTTTTGTAGTATGAACCAATAATTTAAGGCCAGATTGTAAAAGCCTGAAAAAGGAATGTCCTGGGTATGAAGGGTCCACTGTTTATTTTCCTCGCTCTTAATGAGATTCTGCTAATGGATTGCTCTTCCAAAGATGGTAAGGAGGAACCAGTTATTCTTTATGTTGTCCTGTCCTTGATGGTGGCACCTTCATACCAGACTGTAAATGATGCGGTCAAGATCGAACAACGGGGAGCACACGCTGCCGCATCCCTGGCTGTGCATGCGATCCTGTCCCATCCCATCTTTGTAAACAATGAGAGCCACCTGCCGAATGACGTCATAGCGCATGCGTCGTTGGAGCATGGCGAGGTGCGTTTTTTGGGGTTTCCTGGGGATTAAACACAGCGGGGCATCCAGATTTGTGATGCCATGGGAGAAAATCCAGCGGGCGGCCTTGGAATCATTGGATTCCAGGCTGGCTGCTGGTGGGTTTTATTCCTCTTTAAAACCTGCAGTCTGTCCAGGAAATGGGGCTACACAGACAGGGAAGAAATAATAGCAACATCCTAACTTTTTCTATTTTTGGATTGTAACATTTGCCCCTTTTAAGGAATGCTCACATTTTCAGTTTCCTTTGTTTCTGTTGGGAACACTTGCATAACTGCAGGGCACATATACATCATCCCCTTTCCCTCCCATGAAGGGTTGCAAGCACAATATCAGATGCAGATGTACAAATGTCTTTGTTTTTATTTCTGCTGTTATGCCTTTGATTATATATGCATATTGACTATTCAGTGACCATAATATTGCATTAAGAACCCTGTTTTATATATATTTTTTCCAATAAATGTATTGTAACAGATGTTTCTGGTTTAAATTTATCATTCTCTTTTCTTTGTCTTTGAAGATGAAGCAATGGCGTGGTCGTGCTGTGGGGCAGAAACTAGACCTAGCCACAACTTCCATCTTAGACCAGGGGAAAATGATGGCTGTGGTGTTCAATCTCCACTCCCAGGAGTGGAGTTGCACTGGTCAATCCTTTTAGGTCAAATATAAGAAAAAAACAATTTAGACCAGTTATGTTTTTCTAACAATATTTGTAAGCCATGAGACTATAAATACAGTATCTAAAATCCGATGTTTACACTGCCAATATCAGCTTTTTTATAATACCAATTATACACTTTTGTTGATAAGCTTGTTCCAGGATTAAGAGGGTTAAGGCAGGCGAGGACTTCATTCTGTTACTATACCAACACACCAGATTAACTAGGAGATTTTCTTCTGTGAATTTGACTTGGATAGAAAAGGATATATGAAACATATAATCCCAAAGTGTTCTTTACTTTTTATGAACATTGAACATTGAGTGTTTATGAACACTCTGCCCATCCAGGGGCAGAACTATAGCGATGCAGGGGTAGTGACCCACCAAGAGATTTTTGCAAATGCCCCAGTGAAAATCCTTTGCACCTTAACTGGGGATTGTAATGAATATGCCCCTAGTATTTTAATATACAAATTTGAACTTAAAAGTGGAACAAAACTCTTCGTACAAACTCTTTCTCTGACTCTTACATCAACCTTTGGCCGCACCTATTGTTCAATTTAACCACTCTACTGAAACCACCCTTAAAAAGTTACTAATGGTCTGTTAACAGCTAAAACTAATGGCCACTACTCAATTCACTTTCGGCCTACATACTCAGCTTTTTTCTGTCTACCATTCCCTGCTTCTTGCCTTTTGGAATGCAAGGTCCCACACTCTCTTGGTTCTCCTCCTATCTTTCTGACCAATTGTTTAGTGTGCCCTACTCAAACACTGTTTAATCTCCTCATCCTCTCTGATATACCACAAGGCCCAAACCTAGTACCCCTATATTTTTCAATCTTTACTCTTTGTGAACTCATCTCACTAGGCTTCTGCTATTACTCTCATGCTGATGACAAAGGATGAATATACCTATCTGGTCCAAATCTCTCTTCTCTCCTTTATTACCATTTTTCAGTTTACTAAAAACAAACTGGGAACCTCTCCAATCTATTTTGAACTCTGCTGTTTGACTCATCCACCTCTCCTCTCATTTTTCAGCACTGCTTCCCTCTTACAGTCCCTCCACTGGCTGCAAGTCTCACATCAAATTTGGTTTGACATTCCAGCTATATCAACGCAGACACAACCTTCACTCTGCCTTCTCTTTTCCTGTCCTCTACCCCGGTCACTGCCTCTCACTCTCACCTCCAGGACTTATCATGTGCTCTGGAGCGCCCCACCCCCAATTCTACACTACTTATAGCATATATAAGTAATAGGGCACATTCCTCCAAACTCAATTCCTACCATTCTACTCCTTCTTCGACTTTAAAGGGAAAGTCCACTTTCAATGGAATTTTTGAAACTGTATATATTTGTGTGCCAAAATGATGCCCTCAAAATGCTGAATTTATTTAGTATTTGTAATTTTTTCTTACATTAGAAAATGTATGTTTTATGAAAGCAGTTTTCACTAGCTGCAGTTGCTATTGCCCAGTCTGTACTTAAAGAGAGATATGAGTCCTGTAAACACAGAACGCTGTTATCGGCCATGTGTGGGATTGAGTGAGCTCCCTCAACTTATTAGCGGCCATAGCAGCAGTGTTCTGTATGTACAGGGCCCACTGTTCTCTTTTTGGTGTACAAGGTTGGTGAATATTGCCAATGGAAACAAAGTGCAGGTAGTAAAAAATACTTCCATAAAACACACATATTCCAAGTATGTCACAGATGAAAGCACAAAAAAAAAAGAAGTCCCTCCCGGTCCATAAATACCTGGGACCTCCCACACTGCTGTCATATACTGGGGAATGTGTGGGAGGTCCCAGGTATTTATGGACCGGGAGTGGCTTCTTTTTTTTTTGCTTTCATCTCTGCAGAAGTTCGCCCTCTACTGGACCATAACCCATATGTCATGAATAGTGGAAGCGGGGTGTGTGACATACTTATAATACCCATTTTACAGGTGAGTAATCACAAAATGGTATTTTTCTAACATAGGAAAAAAAATACTAGATCAGCTCGGCACCTTGAGGACAACCTTCTGGCACCAAAAAACTAAAAAAATATACACTTTAGAAAATTCAATCAAAGGTGGATTTACCGTTTAAGCTCTCAGGAAGGACATTATAATGGGGAGCCTGACTTATGAACCAGCACCAGAAAAATACAGCACCAATGTGCTGTATTTAGTGCAGCACATTGGAGTGGAGTTAGTGCATGATTGGACTTCTACTACTTTAATTCTAACCTGGTGACAAGATCCAGCCCCATCTGCCCCTGACAAAATGGCGTGCCTCTTTGCACATAGTGCAGTGCAATAATTATTGCTCAGAATTTCTCGTTCCATAAAATACCATGATAAGATTATCAGGATAATTTGACTAAGCAAAAACAGTGTTTACTACTACTTTACTAATAAATATATTACTCTAACATGTGAAAAAGTAAAGGAGAAAAAGGAATGAGTATGAGAAATGAATAGAAGTATAAGAAATATTTATTTTTATTGTGCTGCACCTTTCCAAATCCTTCTCAGGGTTAAGCGCTTCAAGCTGGAGAGAACAAGTGACAAGCTTTGCGCTGTGGCCGCAGCACATTTTCGCCACTCTTCTCCAGCTGAGCTGCTAAATGACTTCTCCAAGCAGCTATTTTTACATTGGACTGTACTGGGGGGCAAGAAAATACTGGTGATCATCACTGAGCACGGCAGACAGCTTTTATTAAGAGACATTGCTTATTTGATTTCATGTGCAACACATTTTTATTGGAAATGACAAGCAAAGATGAAGAAAGCAAATTCCTTCTTCTCTCGTGGCCATATCCAGAATCGCCCCGTGCTCTTGATAAGCGTTACCTTAATGAAACTGACAGAAGTGGGTACATCAGCTCGGAAACAAATTTCCTGCCGTAAGAGATCTCCCCCAAAATGTGTCGGTTGCTGCTTGCAAACAAACTGGGAGCGTAATGCTATTCTAAGGCCGGCACCTCTCTTGATCTGCTGCGCTGCATTGGCTCGGAAGTAAGGTGATATGTTGTGATCTCTCAATTGTTTGAATTAAGCCCTCTGCGAGTTTCTCTCTTGAAATGTGTACATATGCTCGGTCCATGCGGGGGAGCCACCACTGGCACTTGTCACAAGAATTAAATCCCTCTCATGCTTGTTTACTGCTCAGAACTTGTCACATTGCTCCCTCGAGCCTTGTGGCTGTGCGTTTTTTTTTTTCTCAGCCTCTGTGTGAGATTTAATTTCCTTTTTTCTTTTGTTTATGTGTGTTCTTACACTTGCAGGTGCAAGAGATGAAAAAAAAAAGAAGCTGTGCCAGATGTTTACAACGTGTGGCAACAGAAGTACAGCCAAGATGAAATGTAACATCGTGCCATTCGATCCAGGCAGCCTTGGTTTATTTTCTTGTTTTTAATGTCGCCCTATGCAATATTAAGCACTTCTCGTTCCACAACAATAGTGCGATCAGTTATTGGATGAGCTCAATAGTCCCTAAAGCAATTAACAGGATGTATTATTTTATTCTTATACTTAATAAACATTTTTATATGCAGGAAGTCTTTTATTCCCCACGCACACCATTTTTATGTCTGCACAAGATTTTCATAAACACGCTGCTAAAGAGACGATTTACAGGCAGATTTCCAACATGGATTGCAGATCTCCTGGTTGTTAAAGTCAGTCTCCTGAAGACATATCTGCACTATTATAATGAAGCTTTGAGTTTGCCAAGAAGCCAACCCTCCTGCCACTCATAACCACTTTGATTATAGTATTCTCAGCAAACGCTTGTAGCAAAGAGGCAGAGTGCCGCACTGAATCTAGTCTTGTTATCTCTGCCCTTTAATTTGCCAAAGATGGCACAGTAATTAGGAATATTTACCATTTGTACATTTTTTCCCAGTTCATTCTCCTTGGCAGAAACACTATCTTGGGCAGCATGTCACATTTACAGAATGGAATTATGCTCATAAAATATGTATCTTTAATCTACAGAACAGAACCATGTAAATGGTGTCATATGTTGTTGTTTTACCCTCAGTGGTATTTTCATTTGACCAAGAATTATTTTTTTCATTAAACACAAGTTGATGTTTTAGATTTGAACATAAAAATTATTTTGATGCTAATGCTGTACTTTACTTGTGGGGTGTACATCTACCTTCTGGTGCTACAGGTGGTGATGAAAACAGTGGCCTCTTTCCCACCCCATAATCTGCCGATTACAAGGGATTTTAGTGTGGCTGCAGATTATTCCCTAGATAGACTTATACCTGGGACTGGCCCACAAACCTCATTATCAGCCTCTGCTGGTGCCCTGGGACTTACAGAGTTGTGGCGATGGTGAAAAAATGTTCTTGTGTCAAAAAGTAACACATAACACACAGATTGGTACTCTTGTGGGCCAGCCTGACACTGTTTGCATTGGCCATTGAACCTTTTGCATTGCTGATAAAAGATTTGTCTCAAATCCAGGGATAGCGACTAGGATAAACAATTGAAAAGGTGTTGTTCTACTCCGATATAACCCTGGTATATCTGGATAATGCTGAAGGGTCACTGGAAGGTTTGTTTGAGGTGCTTGCAACCTTTAGATCTTTTTCAGGCCTTAAAGTGGACCAAAACTCACTGAACTTGTAAAATACATTTGGCCAAAACCCCTTTTATACTCCTTTCTTAGGGTGTAGAACTAGAAATGGCTAGTTTTGCTTTTCGAATCACCCTGGAACCCTTTATTTTGTGCTGCTTCTCTCAGATGGCAGTCAATCAATCACTGCATAGGTATGGCAATGACATCATTCCCACACACAACAGTTGCAATGAATGGAGGATTAGAGCGCCATTATCTGGGATTAGAGTTGGAGCAGTGAAAATTGGCAGAAGGTTATCCTCATGGGGGGAGCAATTCAGGGGATGCTAGCTAAAAATGTGGGTTTTGGTCCTCTTTACTAGTAGACCAACCTGATTATATACAGATATCTCCTTCAGATGGTGGACCAATTAAAATACATCCATATTAATATACACAAGCACCCTGCAAAATGTATGGACTTTTATTCACCTAGCGACATATACTTCTCAGTTTTTAAGTTGCACAACTGATGTATGCTCACTAGTGGCTCTGCCCTCAACTAATAATCTGGTCACCAGATTGGTGGATGCCTTATTGGAATCCCTTGCCTTATTGCACGCACTAGTGTATAAGGGTATGAAAGGTCTTCCTGTTCTGTATGAGGTCAATGGCCTACTTCTGGAACAAGGTGAAAGCTAAAGCAAAAGGGAGCCACCTCAATCCCTAACCAAAAGGTTGCTAAATACCCCACAGTGGTATAATCCCAACATGCCTGAACTCCTGGCCATTCCAGGTACTATTTACTGTAGGAAGCATGGGATAACTAATCTAGGACAGCTGTTTCTGGGTGGTACCTTATTGTTCTGTAAACAATCCTTTCACTGTAAACTTTATCAAGCCCCTTGTGCGAATCTGCTGAAGATACAGCTGAAGTTGTCCACTATGGAACCACTGCTATGGATGGCATGGCTGGATAAACCTACATCCTCAATGTACAACACTCTTGTTCTGGGTCTTCTCCCCCCCCTACATAAAGCTTTGGTGAAATGGCAAATACGGATAACAGACCTTGACCAATATGACTGAGAAGAGGCTTTAGAACAACTACATCAGTAATAGATACAAGGGACAAATTGATCCAAGTGGCTGCACCAGGAGTACCTTACTCCTGCCAGGGTCATGGGTCTGTTGGAGTCAAATGTATTTCCTAGTTGTAGTATGTCCCAAGGATCACTATATCACATGATTTGGGAATGCCAGGTTATCTCTGAATAGTGGTATTATGTTGTAAGATATATACTTTGGGCATTCCAATTCAAAACTCAGCAGCACCATGCATACTGAGAATAGCTGAACCATCTCTGGATGGTGGTCTGCAGAGAACCTTTCTCTGCCTATTAATGTTTTTACTCTAGGAAACGGATCCTGATTAATTGTAAATTCCCCAACAGCCCCTCTCTGCCTTTCTGGAAAAATCAAATTTACTTGTACTATACAAATTGACATTCATAGTTATGGGTTCTCTTTACAAGGATCTGGGATGCCTGGCCTCAGGCACCCAGCTAAGCTAATGCTTAATGGTTAAAATCTATTATTTCTTCCTTATAGTTAAGATTGTAACTAAAATTTAAAAAAATGAAAACCTTAAAAATTATATATATATATATATATATATATATATATATTTTTTTTCAAGGGAGCGTCCAGGCATTACGTCCCCAAAGCAGCTTAATACCAGTTCCATTTTTACGAACACGTCCCCCACTGTCCTGTGCTCCAGACACTATTGCCATTGAGTGGTGGATGGGCCCCCAATAAATCCTCATGCATGCCGCGGATCTCATTCATAGAAACAGGTAAATTCCACTCATCAGGATTTCTTTTTCCATGGACCCATTGCCATGTTGGCATTTAAGAGTATACTGTAATCTAGTGTCAGAGGTAGATTCTGGAGGCCAGTAGTGTCCAACTCAAGGAAACACTGAAAACTACAGAGTGTCCCTGTCTTTACTGGAGCCCCCCACCAAGGAAGAACAGACTTGACAGCAGGACCTCAGGGCATCCACCAGAACAGCTGCTTTTCAGGGGCGTGGGTACGGCAACTCTGTAGACACTGTTGGGGATGGAGCAGAAGGTCAAGGGTAGGCAGCTACGCTTCGTGAATGAGTAGTCAGGTTGGGATCAAAAGGCAGGCAGCACCGGCACAGAGGTAACAAGTTAAGCTGTGTTCAATACAGAGAAGCAGTCTGAGGGGAAATCCGATTTATGAAGATTTATTCAGGAGAACTGAATCGTTCAAAATAACCAGATTTAATCTCCTAAAGTAAATTAGAAGTTTGTACAACTCAAGAACCTATAGGGAGTTTTGACTAGAAAGTGTTGGACTTCCCAACCATATTGATCTGTTAAGCATGAATGAAAGTGGTGTAAATACTTTAAATTCTTTCCTCTGGTGGTAGGTAAGTGGGGCATCTCGTGCTCTCTGTCACGTCAAAGCACAATTTTCCTTTAAACTATGTGTTCAGGTCTTCAACTCCCAGGAAGCAGAAAGCATAACCTGGGATGAAGCCAAATGTTTTGATGAGCTGGTCAAAAGCTTTGGGGCATCCACGTGCTTAGGAAAATACATGGTTAAAAGCAGGCAGGGTCAGACCAGGTGGTGGTCAAACATAGATTAGACAGGCAAGAGTCTGCAATAGGCTCTCACGAACAGAACAGATGTTAGCAAATAACAGCACACCCAACATTGTTAAACATTATCACAGATGAAGAAGTCAGTGACAGGGAAAGATTTTTTTGACATCCGGAATGTCCAATGCAGCAACTGCTTGGGCATCTTAACATGTTCCCTGCTACTTCCAGCAGGCAGAATTGTGACACTAGAGACCGTAGTTAATGCTAGCATGGCATCACCGGCACACTCTTCCAAGCCGATTGTGCTGCCATTCAAGCTGGACAGAAGACCGGCTTGGGAAGTCACTGGCTGAAGTCGCTGGAGTTGTAAGGTTGCTAACATACAACCAAAATTGTTCCAAGAATCTTGTTCTTGTTGTCTTATGGGTCAGCCAAAATCCTTCAGAGGAGTTAAATGTAATGTATTTGAAAGCTTTCTCTTTATATACTGCATTAGCTGCCACATCCTGAGCTTTCCAGCAGTATTAGGAGAATTAAGCACATTATACTAATGATGCTGGGTGATGTAGATATAATCGGTTCTTTAAATCTGTGACATATGGTACATGAATTTAAATCCAGTCTGACAAAGAGCACAGCAGCCTAAGCTTACAAATCAGAAGAATTATAGTGCAAGCAATACAAAGCTTTCTAGAAGGGTTCAACAGGACCAGATCTGGTGCTGTCAATGTTTGTAGCTGGTGACTACATCAGTGTTAGCAGGGAAAATTCCATACTTTGGAATTACTTTTTCAAAAAAGGTAGAAAAAATTCTCATGGTAGTAAAATATTCAATTCATGAGAAAAAAGCCTGAGAATTTCACTGTTACAGAATCACTAGATAAAAAGACCATGGAAGTCAATGGCAGCTTTTACTACAGTGTAGAAAGGAGTAAACAGTTCTCTACTTTTCTTAGGAGTAAAAAAGTGCATTGTTTTCTTAGCTGGTGATTCAACAGTGAAATTCTCTGGCTTTTTTTCTCATTCATTAAATCTTTTACTACCATGAGAATTTTTTTCTACCTTTATTGAACCAAGGCCTTTGTATCAGTGTTTTTTCAGCACACATTTCTTTCTAAAGATTTAACCTCATGAAGACCAGGGATAATTAGAGTCTAGACCAGGTAAGCATACCACTGGTGGTACCAGAGATTCTATCAGGTGGTATAATTTTACCTGCTGCCATATTTCCTTTCTTCGAGGCTGATTTTGATTTGCGTCAATAACTGCTCCAAATGGTGATGTACAATATCTGGGTGCAATAATGTGCATTTCATGCACTTTAAATCGGGCCAGAACCTTGGTTACTCAGCTCAAAAGTCTTAAAGACTCCAGATCAGCTGGTCCCAGATTTGGGATGCCCTGCAGTGAAAAAATCCCAAGATCTCCTGTATCCTCAAGTCGGGAATCAATCCAACAGTGCATGTACGGGCAGTTGGCAGTATCCCCGACACTCCTCTAAATGATTTACTGAATTGCTGCCACCAGCTGCATGCAAGGTGGGAGCAGCCAGCGTGATGCACCCATCAGTTGTTTCCATCCAGAACTTATTGACAGATATAATTATGCAGTGAGTTCTGATTGGACGAGAGCATTGAATGATTGTAAACAGGCAAGTCTGGGGGTTTCACCCACAGGGGCAGCTCTATTTGTAATGTGAACTAAAACCCAGGAAAGTACCATTCCTGTGTTTTGTCTGCTTCAAGTGTTTGTTTTGATTGACAAACCATATGGGCCTCCTAGATGCCACTTAATATAATTTGAAAATTAAAAGGTGGTACTTGGTTAGAAAAAAAAAGTTTAGGAAACCTTTGGCCTGCAGCGAGTTTCCCATGAAAACTGTGGGCACAGGCTTTCTTGGGACTATGGAGGGTCCTCTGGATGGCCTTGTGCCTGATTGATGGAAAAGTACCCCAGTCATTTGGCAGTGAATTAAATTCTACTTTTAATATTTAAAAGGTAGGCAGTAGGGGAAAGTAATACAATTTAAAGTAAGGGGTAGGTATGAAGATTTGGTTGATCTGTTGATCTGTTAGTATTGTTTGGTTGCATTGTTTGTACCTTGTACCCAGTACCTGTTTTCAGTTAAGAAATAAATTACCGTACTTTATTGTGGTTGGGTGGTCTGGTCGATCCTGCAGTTCACGTCCAAGTCTTATACCTCACACTGCCTACAATAGGCCTTAATAGGTGTTTTTTAAAATCCACTAATGGCCTTAATGAGAGCTTTCATTTTAATCTACTAGGGGACACACAATCGTCATTTAGTAACAGTCCATTTTATCTAGATTTCATTTACTTTTTACATCTGCTATATAAATTGCTTATAGAAACATGATTAAAGTTGCTGAATATGCTAGATTCCTAGCTGCCCCTCTCCCTTGTACTCCCATTATTACTATTTCTAGCATCACAAATACAAGATTGTAGAGAATACAAGGTCATGGTGACACAGGCACTTCTATCCCCAATGCAAGAAGTGCCCCTGCAACATATGCCCCCTAAAACTGTTGCAGAGTCCTATCAAATTTCTAAATATGACTGGCTGTTATTGCATTAAGGCCAGGGCCTTGAATGAACAGGTCTTTTTGAAACAGTGTATTTAGTTTTTATAATATTTACACCTGACTGGCAAGAAAAGTACAGTAGTAGGAGTTATACACAGTCTAGAGATGTAAGGTGTAAAGCATAGACGCTCAACCCTCCTCCTCAATGGCCACCAACAGGCCAGGTATTGCAAATATCACACTGATGTACAGGTGATGTGATTAATGCTGAGTCTATCTGAGCACTAATTACTCCACCTGGCCTGTTGGTGGCCCTTGAAGAAGAGGGTTGAGCACACGCGGTGTAAAATAAGCTAGCTTCAGTGCCGGTTTTTAGACTTCTTGACCAGTTCCAGTAAGTCCATCAAGAGTTAATTACTGCACAGGCAAGCTCTCTGTTGTGGACCCTGAGGCTTGGTTGAAGGAAAAGTAATTAGATATGGGAAGCCATCTGAGACGTATCATTCATGCAGCTGCTGTGACTGCAACTACAGTGAAATACAGTGAATTCTAAAGGTGGGCAGTATTGGATCTGCAAAATCAGAATAAGGCAAGAAGTTGAGAATTCAGTACCTATTTAGGGGAATTTTTCTCAGCTGTGTGGATGAATAAGTCCTGGAAGGAGGACAGTGATACCAGAGCAGAGTATAACAAATATGAGCACTGTAAAATGTAGTCACAAGGTTATTTTGGTACCAGTCTTACTGCAAAATCACATATTTTTCACTTTTCAATACATTTTTATTTAATTATTATAGCATCTTACAAAGCATCTTGTACCAAGGAACATTTGTACAAAAAAAAAATTGACAATGTAGACACAAATGAAACATCATATACATTTCAACGTAAAAAAAGCACAGTATCAGGATCACTATGCTAAAGCTTAGAACTATAGGCCCAGATAAAGAAAATAAGAAAAGAGTAGTAGAAAGAAAAGGATAGTGAAAAGGAAAGAGAAAAGGAAGAAGAGAAGAAAAGACACGTGTTATGAAGAAAACCGAATACTAAGGAGGATGGCTGATCCCTAGAAACCAGAAAGATACAATAACTAATGCGGTACTTTCAAACAAGACTCCTGAGGAGAGTTAACAGGGATTTCTTTGGCCTTCTTTGGAGTGCACGCAATTCACCGGGTCACTGCCATCCAAAGTTCCACCAATCCTAACTGCATTGAATAGGGTCGTTAAGTCCAGTAAGGCCAAATGGGCCAGGGGCCTTGCCATTTTCCTCTTGCCCTCCTTCTTCCTGAACTCCGCATCAAGCTGAGCCCTATGAGTGAGGGTTAGCTGTGGAAATGTATTATCCTCAAAAAGTGACTCTGCTTCTGGAAAACTCGGCGGGGGCGTGGGGGGGGGGCTTGCAAAGAGGTTCTTGTAGAAATTCAAGAAGTCTAAGACCACTTTTTGAGGGCCACTGGAAGAAAGGCCTGACGATAACTGAAGTTTAGGAATTGCAAACGTCTTACTCCTTGGATCTAGTTTCCTTGGCAAAAGTGCACCTACTTTATCACTGGCACTGTAAAATGTATACTTTCCCCATCTTATTTGTTTTTAGGTCCTGTTGTGAGTAGAATATTGAGATCAAGGTGAAAATTATCTATTTTAGTCATCAGATGCTTATTAGGGTACTTTTTATGTTCTTTAGAAAGTTGTTTCAAGAGGAGCTCCTTTTCCCTAATTGTTTCTAATTTCTTTTTGTTCCTTGTTGCCATCTGAATCAAGGATCCCCTTTTTACAGCTTTATATGCCGCCTAGTTGATTACTGGTGAAATGTCTGAGGGAAAATTATGTAAAAAATAATCTCAGTTTACTCTTCACCACACAAATCCTGTTTTCCTAATTAAGATTCATTGAGTCGCTATCTCGGTCTGTGAGACTTAATCCCAAAGTCTGATACCGGAGTGTGAACTATCCAGGGCACCTCCAAAATCCTACATAACAGAAACTTAGGGACTAACATGGGGAGGGAATAAGAATATGGTCTATTCTGGAATATGAGTGATGAGTTTGAGAGTAAAAAGTGTAATTTCTCCTACTAGTGTTATCCTCTCTCCAGCAATCCACAAGGTTATGGGAATTCAAAAGTTTTGCCCACTTTAAGCTGACCCTGGAAATCTTTAACAGCCTGGGATGAAGGCCCGGTAATTTATCAAGTGCAGCAACAAACTGCAAATCAGAATCCACCCCCCAAATTGACACTCCCTCGGCCCACACTCCAAACCTGTCCAGCATTGTTCCCTAGAAATATAGTTGGCCCGTGTTGGGGGCATAATAGTTAAGAGATCTATTGTTGCCATTTTTGGTCTTGACCATAAAATACCTCCTGGGTCATAAATCTATATATAAAAAGTGACAGGATTGGAAAAAAAATCCCCACCCCCCTCTTTTTCTCTAAGCTGTTAGCTAGGAAGAAGGTCTTACATTTTTGCACTGAAGTAAGATGGGCAGGAGTTTCTTGCACAAAGACATTGTCTGCCCGGATCGAAGAGTAGTATTTAAAGGTTTTCACATGCTTAGTATTGGAGTTCAATCCTTGGGTGTTGTGGATTTTATAATTGGTCAGCAAAGAGGTCATATCTACATAGATATTTGATGAAAATACTGAAACCCCCTCAGTATCCCAGTTGGGAGCGAAAAAAAAAGGAAAAAGCCGCCACGTAATAGAAAATATAGTAAAGTAAAGAAAAAGAAAAACAGGAAAGAAAAAGACAATTTACCGAGCTGATGCCCCAGAGTAATTACCACGGAGCCCCAAGGCAAAACAATACCTGATAAGACAAAACGCAGAGGTTCTTAGACCCTGTTTCCATATAGGTGATATTGGCACTGGATCGCTCTGCATGGAACGCTGGTCTTCCGAAATAATCCCCAGTCACAACTTCCTCCCCTTCCTGGAAGAGATAAACAGATCAGTAGGATCGATTTGGTTGATTCATGGTAGTACGACAACGAATGTGCGCACATATTTTGGAGCTTGGTCTTCCACCTGATTGATGGTAGGCACAAGGGGATGCACCTATGTTTGTGCGCCCACTGAAGCACAAACTTACTCCTCAAAAATTTGGCTCACCAAACTGGCTCCAGTGCCTGACTTATGGTATGCTTAGAGGGCAGAAGAATGTGTTCAAATGTGGTAATTTGAAGCGTGAGTTTCCTCCAGCAAATAGGTGGAGGAAACTGCCGATTCCAATGAGTAACAGGTTTATTTCATTCTGAAAACACATGCCAGCAATGCATGGCATGTTTTTTTTAAAAATGAAAGTGTCAGACACAAGTTCTTTTTGGGGATTGTCAAAAAAGTTGTCAAAAATCCCCCAAATTAAGGTAAAAGACCAAAAATGTGGTTACTGGGCCCCAAAGTTTAGCAAAAAAAAATAAAAAACAATAAATTATTAAGCATTAATATGCAAACCAAACAGTAGGGGGGGGGGGTTAAAGAGAACACCTGGGACAAAACATTGGGCAAAAAAGGGTTAACTGGAGTATCCCCACCAAAATAAACCCCTAAAAAATGGAGAACACAGGTTCTCCAGAGAATACACTTCGAAATGGAATATCGCTGAGCAGAGCACACAGAAGCTGGATAGATCAAGTCGAGGGAGAAAAAGTAAAGAAAAGGGTAAAAACATGAGGGGACATCAGGAGCAATTAAGGGCTTAGCCTGCCAAAAGTGCATGGGCCAGGGCCATTTGCGCTTCAAAACATAGGAAAATTATATATCTTTTTTTTCAACAGTTTTGGCATTAACATTGGCATGTCTTGTTTGTGATTTTTTCAGTGCTTTCACAATATTTTGAAATATATATATATATATATATATATATGTTTTAAATTATCTTTTACATTTTGTAGCCGTTTTTAAATAAAAAATGTAAGTTTTTCAAGAAAATCATAACCATTTCCTGCCCAGGAGGAAACTTTAGATTTTCAAATAAAATTCAACTACTATGCGCACTTTGCAGTTTTTCTGGAAATTCCCCTTAACATTTGAAATCCTTCCACAAACTAAATTTTTTTTTAAAGTACACACCTCAATTTTTCTAGGCGTACCAGGCTTGTTGTTGTGGACACATTTAGCTAGACACACACCTTCGAGGAATGCACTGGTTGCATATCATTTAAAAAAGCTGAATTAAAATCAAATTTTCCTAAAATACCAATATATAAACAAGAAAAAAAAGCGAAATCTGTAACTGCAAGGTCCCCTGAACAGAACAATACCCAACATGCATAGGTACGTTTAACCCTTTTACCTGCCAGCCTACTTGAGATTTTGTCACGCGCTGTTGCCTGGCCATTTTCACCATTTTGTGCTATGTTTAACCGATTTTTGGGGGGAATTTCCAGGAAAATTATATATCACTTTTTGCCTGGGTTTGGGCTTTAACAAGAAATGTCTTGTTCTGAAATTTCCCAGTGCTTTTATATTATATTTGGGGGAAAATGTAAAAAACAAATATATTTTTTAAACTTTGCTACATTTTTAAAATATAATTTTTTCAAGAAAATTATATTGTGTGTGGAAGCCCCATTCCTCCTGATTACACCAGTACCACATATGTTCAGTATGCCCAGGAGACCCCCCAGACTAAAGGAGCGCTTCATGACATTATCAACTGAAATACAACTATTATGTGGTTCAAGGGTTAAACCATTTAAAAAAAAAAATGTAAGCCCTTAAAAATGAAAAACAAAATTTCCTCTTCCTAGTGCAACCAGGGTGTTATGGACCCCTTACCAGGTCACAAGGAGGTAAATGTAAAAGAAACACAGACATAGCAGTGTCATTTATTTTTGCTTTATAAATTCTGATACAACGCCGATCACTATCACGCGCCGATCACTGCCACATGTTTACTGGCAGCCGGTAGTTATTGTCGGAAGCCAGGTGCGAGCTCTCCACTGATAACTAGCAGGGGAAAATGCCAAGAACGTGGATTATACAGCTTGGCATTTAAAGGGAGTAGAAGTGAGCATGTAGAATCTACTGGCTTGGCACCGAAAGGGTGTCAGTATCCTTTTCATTGGGTGTCTACCAGAAGACATCGGGAGCATGCTCAGTCCCATGTCCCCGATATGACGTTTAAAAGGAGTGCTGGAACACTCAAACAACGCTGGATTATCCTTGTGGATTCTGCCTGCCATCTCCATCCTGTTACTTCCCCTTGTTGACGATCCAGATTCTTCTTTGACCCTTGAACTGCTCTTCTGGCTTGTTTTAGTTGTTTACGATCATATGCTTGTGGCCCTGATACTCTGCTTGTTTAAACGTTTATAAACCTGAGCTCCCAGCCCATTTATCTATCTTGATCCTCTGCCTCCTGCCCTTTGACCTCAGACTGGTTTCTGGACTTCACCTCCTTGGAGGAACCCCATCTGCGCAACAGAGGTGTCACTCTCAGTTGGCCACTGGTCACCTGGAGCCCGGTATTTTCTGCTTGTACTGGGTTCAGCTTCCCCTGTTGCCAGTGTCCTGCTGACTGACGGCTCTTAATTTAAAGGGCCACTCCAGCCCATTCCTGCAAAAAAAAAAACATATCGCTCCAATTAGCGATCCTGTTAATGTAATAAAAGAGAAAAAAAGACTTATCTTCACAACGAATCCAACCCCCAAAATCGGCGCTGCTACAGGTGGTGGTGCCAGACACCCACCACTATTATTATTTACTTAAGCCAAAAGGGTTTTTTATCTATGACTATAGTGGCCATCATTTCAGACAACATTTTGCTCATAAGGGTTGATTCAGAGAGACATAAAAATATTTTAGTTTTTGTGTCGATCTATTTTTTTTCTTTAATTTTCCTGCTCGCGTATGAGTGTACGAGTGATTCTAAGCATGCATCGCAAGCCTTCAGTAAAGTCTTCGTCCGTTCGTATGCCAACGAGAATGTCATTTTTCAGCTTTCGTTTTCCGTTTATGTTACTCATGAAACAACGTAGGCTTTCGTTTTTGCCCTTTTTCCATCGTCACCTCGAACGAATCATTTATGTTTCCCGTTAGATTCTGAATTCCTTTTTCTATAAATAATCGTCCAGACGAAAATCATTACGACCTTACGCCTGCGCACTACTAAATTAACTCATTAATGTGCTCGTCTACATATTTTGTTCACTCACTTCTGCTACAATGCTTACTGAAATCACATCGCAGTCTGTATATTCTTCCATTTGTGCACATAAAGCTTACCTTAATCACTTTGCGGTCAGTATATTCTTCCATTTCCCGCACCTAAAGTTTACCTTAATCACTTTGCGGTCAGTATATTCTTCCATTTCTCGCACCTAAAGCTTACCTTAATCACTTTGCGGTCAGTATATTCTTCCATTTTCCGCACCTAATGCTTACCTAAATCACTTCGCAGTCTCATTCGTCTTCCATTTCCCGCACCTAAAGCTTACCTTAATCACTTTGCGGTCTCATTCTTCTTCCATTTCCTGCACCTAATGCTTACCTTAATCCCTTCGCGGTCAGTATATTCTTCTTCCATTTCCCGCACCTAAAGCTTACCTTAATCACTTTGCGGTCTCATTCTTCTTCCATTTCCCGCACCTAAAGCTTACCTTAATCACTTTGCGGTCTCATTCTTCCTCCATTTCCTGCACCTAATGCTTACCTTAATCATTTCGCGGCCTCATTCTTCTTCCATTTCCCGCACCTAAAGCTTACCTTAATCACTTTGCGGTCTCATTCTTCTTCCATTTCCCGCACCTAATGCTTACCTTAATCACTTCGCGGTCTGGCGATTCTTCATATATAAATTTTGGGTTTTGCCTTTGTTTTGTGTTAACCAACCCTTAATGAATGTATGTAGAAAAGAAAATGACACAGAAACAAGTTTTTGTTTTTTTTTGTTTTACTAATAACTGGCATTTTTAGAGTGCCTTATTTTTTTATTATTTTTTTTTTTTTATTTAGAAAATACAAACTTTGTTTTTTGTTTTTTTTTTAAAGATCAAATACAAAAAAAATATTATCTTATTTTTAAAAAATATAACCTATATACAACTATATACAAAGCAATGGTAAGCCCCAGAAAATTACTCTTCATCTGTGGTCCGCGCAGCTCCTGCATCTCGCCCACCAACCGAAACACTGTGGCACTGAGTTGTGCCAATCTGGCACATGCAGTGTCTGTTAAAAAAAAGTGATGGAATGATTATTAGGCTTGCAAGCTAACTCATGAGGCCATATCTCATTATGCTAAGGCAATTCTTAAAGAAAGAGGCCATATGTCATTATGCTAAGGCAATTCTTAAAGGAAGAGGCCATATGTCATTATGCTAAGGTAATTCTTAAAGTGGACCAACACCCAGGATTTTGACTATCCTGGGTCTTGGTCAACTTCGGTGGGGCACCCCCGATTGTTTCCACCATCTGCGCGCCTCCGGGTGCTTCTGATGCGATACTCCATTTCCAACACTAGAAAAGAAAAGCATTTATAAATAAAGGCCTACGTTCTGTATTAGTTACATCTAGCATGCAATTGCTATGTACTTACTTGGGAAATGGAGACAAAACAAAATCGCCGCACCCGGGGCATGTGGAGTCATTTCAGGTCCGACCAGTGCTGCATGATCTGCGTGTGGGTGAAAGTGGTGTCCATCTCCTGTTGGATCCGGGCCACGATCTCCAGGGCCACGTTCCTCTCCTCAAACAGGCTGGGCAGGTAGTCGTACGTGCGCTGAAGCATCGTCTAAAAAACAAAAAAAAAAATAGTTGTTAGATCCAACTGCATACAAATATCTGTCACAATTAGATCATTTGACTAAATGACATTCCCAAACACATTTCTAGCCTGAAACCACGCCCTACCACATCCCATGATAAACGGAGCACCAGTTCCAAGGCCACAAAGAAGCAGAGGGCCCGAAGCCCCAGCCCACCAAGAACACCCTCTCCTCCTCCCCACCCTACCACATCCCATGATAAAGGGAGCACCAGTTCAAAGGGCACAAAGAAGCAGAGGTCCCGAAGCCCCAGCCCACCAAGAACACCCTCTCCTCCTCCCCGCCCTACCACATCCCATGATAAAGGGAGAACCAGTTCAAAGGGCACAAAGAAGCAGAGGGCCCGAAGCCCCAACCCACCAAGAACACCCTCTCCTCCTCCCCGCGAAAGCACATCCCATGAGAAACGGTGCACCAGTTCCAAGGGCCCAAAAAAGCAGAGGGCCCGAAGCCCCACAACCCCAAGCACACCCTCTCCTCCTCGGACACATTTGCCACCGGCACAGATGGAAACCAGCGAGACCTATGCAAAATCCACGTCTGGAAGTTCGGTGGCCACCCAGGCAAGTCCTAATGCGAGTCCAGTACAGTCTTTTTCCAGCCACGTGACGCCCGATTCATCACCACAGAGCCAGCCCAGAATGTCCACCGAATTGCCACCAAACACAGATGAGCCAGAAGACCAACCATTAGGCCGAACATTGCGGTGAGGCCAGTTGAGTGGCCAGTTTGGGGAGGCACAAACCCTAGCATTGGCAAGTGGCTTCACACTTCATTATGATGAGCTATTTGGGCGACATTCAAAATCAACCAGCAAAATGAGAAAGACCAAAATCTTTGATGAGCTCACCAGACAGGTCAATGCAGCGGGGGATGAGAGGAAAGATGTGGAGCAGATACAGAGAAAAATACCTGACTTGAAGTATGCAGCACGGAGGAAACAGAATAAACGGCGCAATCACAGGTACATATTTGAGTTGTGCATTTTGCTGCTTGTTGTAGTGACCACAATGACAAAAATTTGTTTACCTCTATTATGCAGCTTACAAACTGGCGGAGGCTTTCCCACCAAATTACAATATACCAGAGCTGAAGAAATGGTCCTGGTATTAATACACCCCGTCGCATTAGAGGGCCTCTCTGGTAGACAGGACACGGACATCCATACCATTTCTGCAGGTTAGTAATGTTTGTTTGAATGTGAACTATTGGAAACGTGTGAAATGAGGCTCACAGGCAGATATGAACACATGCCCCTAGGGAGTGGTTTTGAGGGGAGGTTACTGTTTTAGGCGGGTGTTTCATGTCTGAGGAATGTCCTTCAAGATGGGCACTCTCCCAGGGTGCAGTAGTTAATGGTCCTTAAAAAGATTTGCAGGCCATACACGACCTTTGACAGTATTTCTGCTCACTATTAAACTATTTATCTTACCAAAGCACTGCATGTGATGTGAATATAGTCAATAATAGACAACACTTACTTCTTTGTCTTTTAACCACTGGGGTTGTAGCTGTGCTTTGGTCAGACAAACTTGAGCTGGGGTCAGGGAAAGGTCTACATAGGAAGAATGCACAGCAGCATACTCTAAAGCCAAATGCTACCTGCAAGCTGACTGTGGGCCCCTAATGCGCCATTTGGGATCTGTAAAGCCTCCTAACATGCAGTACATGCATGTTTGTATTATTTAAGGTGACCAATCTGTATGTACAGGGTGAGGCATACATATAAGAGGTACTGACATTCATTGTGAAGGTCAACTTGCACCATTGGGGGAATTGTCATTCTTGCTTGGCCACGTGTTTTCTAAAGCATATGTACTAATCCTGCTCATCAATGGATGTTTGTGTGTTTATGTGCCTTTTACTTTTAAACCCAGCCCAGCATCCAGCCTCTGGAAGTGTGGAAGCCTCCTCCAGTTTGAGCACGCCGTTTACTTCCCTGCTGCCTAGGACACAGGAACAGATATATAGGGTAAGTGTACTTTGATGAAACTGCTGATGCATGTGAATGCACATGAGTAATTTGGATCCTAAACACTTTTTCACATGTCCCAACAGACTCCCACACTGATGGATGTAATCCAGGAGATGGAGGAGGAGGAGGATGCCAGCCAGATTGGACCTTCACAAATTACCCCCCTGGAACCTAATCTGCCACTGCCCCAGCATCCTACTGCACCAAATCCTCTGCAGCAGAGTGAAGCTGGACGCATGCTGCCAGCCCAATGTGGGCAGCAGGCTGAGACTGAGTCTACAGTCCCCAGTGGTAGCTCTGCTGCAGAGGTTTTGCCGAGCACATCTGGGACTGTTGCTCGCCCTAGAGCACCAGCATCTGCAGGCGCTCAAACCCGGGGAAGTGGAAGACGCAGTCAACAACGTCGACCAGTTTCCCAGGGGAGGCGCGTGCCGATCCTGGAGTCAGCATGGCGCCATGACAGCCGTTACTTTCAGCAGGTGACTCAACGAACAACAGAGCAGATTACTGCACAATTTGAAAATTTCAATAATACATTCACCAACATGCTAACTGAATTTAGGACGAGCAACAGCCAGATGTCTGAACAAATGGCCAACTTAACCAGCAAGATGTCTGAACAAACAGCC
This sequence comes from Gastrophryne carolinensis, assembly GCA_027917425.1. Taxonomy (NCBI): domain Eukaryota; kingdom Metazoa; phylum Chordata; class Amphibia; order Anura; family Microhylidae; genus Gastrophryne; species Gastrophryne carolinensis. Next base: position 294,788,906 of record CM051238.1, on the reverse strand, counting down.
AACTTAACCACAGAAATGGCAGGACAAATGGCCACCTTAAATGCAAGATTCACTGCCATGCTAGATGCATTTCGAACTAGCAACAGACAGATGCTTGAGCAGTGGCAGATTATGAATGCCACACATACCCAGGTGTTAGGCCATGTCACAAATCGGCACTTACCTGGGCCCCGTTCCAGCGTTGTCGTCGGCCGGTCGGCCCCAGCAACTCCTGCCCGGCGGCCGCGCCGTGCGGCGTCTGCTCAGGCGGCGCCGAGCACGGCCGCTCTCCCTCCTCACTCGCGCGAGCACGTGATCTTTATGCCCTCCGGCGGCGCTGTACTCAACACGCCCCCTGGTTCGGAATAAAGGGCCAATGAGCCCTAGGTTCAGTGGGGCTTACGCCCCCCTCCTTGTCTGGGCCAATGAGCCCATAGATGGGATTGGGCACTCCCTTGTTCTCCCAATTAATGACCAGTTCCTAGTTGCACCAATCACACACTCACCTCCCATCATATCTGTTCCTATAAAGGTTTCACCCTGTCAGTTGCTCAGTGCCTGTGATAGCGCCTTGTACCCTGCATAGTCTTGTGATATACCTTGTTTGATCTCCGTTGCCGACCCCTGCCTGAACCGACTATTCTCGATCCGATCTCCATTGCCGACCCCTGCCTGAACCGACTATTCTCGATCCGATCTTCGTTGCCGACCCCTGCCTGAACCTACTATTCTCGATCTGATCTCCGTTGCCGACCCCTGCCTGAACCGACTATTCTCGATCTGATCTCCGTTGCCGACCCCTGCCTGAACCGACTATTCTCGATCTGATCTCCGTTGCCGACCTCTGCTTTGTACCTTGACCTCGAGCTGCCTCTTCCCTCTGTACCGCTGCGATCTCTGATTTCCCTGTGTCAACCTCTGGCCTGGTTCTGGACTTCCGCTACACTCGCTCTTAGTCATTGGTTCTTCAGACCTCTAAACCAGTAAGCTCTCATCCTTTGAGCCATTGAAGTCCTGGGGAAACCGATCCCGGGCAGGCGTATTTTGCGTCCCGGCAAGCGGGGGCTCCTACAGGTGAAGCTGGCTGCGGAGATTGGGGGTTGAGGGCTTACCTAGAGGGCTGGAGTTACCAGAGCGTGACAGGCCACCTCCAAGGCCCACCACAACCTTATTATGGCCAACCTCAATTTTAAGATCTATTTGACCTGGATCTGCTACACCTCTACATCCCACTCTATTTACCTGTCTGGTGAGCGCTAGCAAGATTGGGTTTTTTATGGCTTTGCTGGTTTGTTTTTGAATTGGCCCATATAGCTCATTAGATTGCTCACATACCCCACTAGCCAATGGCTGAGCTTAAGCCTCACTGAAGCGGCCGCTTAAGCTCCCACACTGCAGGCTTGGGCCTAATCAAATACTTGCTGCCTCATCCTGTTTGTTGGCAATATTGGGGGACATTCTTGGCTTGGAAACAACTACATTTGCCCATGGCAAAGATTGGACTGGACTGGCATTGGGACTGGGGGTCATTGGCTGGGTGACCACCGAACTTACAGGCGTGGATGTGGCATAGGTATGGCTGCTTTCCACCTGTGTCGCTGGCAAATGTGGCCGAGGAGGAGAGGGTGTGTATGTTGCCCTATGTATTTCTGCCCCACTATTCCCCGGGAAATTGTTGCTCCCTATGTATTTTGATGTTGGTGGGCGGGGAAACTTCGGCCTGGAGTCAGTTACTTTAGAACTCCTGGATCTGGCCAATTTCTGGAGTCTGCCCCAATTTCTAGTTATGTTTTACAATGTATGTACATTTTGAGTCTGCGAGTGCCCTTCAACTAAAAATTGACATAGTTCAATAAAATATATTGAATGTGACTTTAGCTGTTCTTGGCTAAGTTGATGCATTAATGTTTGGGTTGTTTGGATATTAATGAAGGTTTTTACGGACAAACATGAGAAAATAAACTGCATGAAGCTCAAATCAGGTGTCAATTTTTTAGTAATTAAGTCATTACTTTTTTTTGTTTTAAAAAGAAAAAGGCCTTCACAAAGGCAAATCATAGTCCAAAGAAAAAAATGACATAAACAAACAAAACAAATTTTAGGAAAAATAGCCGAAAATCAAATTTGCCCGCACTGCTTGGCCAAAGGCACTAGGTGTGCCAGCGTAATGTTCATCTGCCTACTGGCTGGGAGGAGAGGGGGGCAGATCCACATACCGGGGGACACGCTGCATGATGGCAAAAATATGCAGCACGCAGCATGCAAGGATGATGTTGATGACCTTGTTGGGGTCATATTGCAGTGCCCCCCCCCCCGGTATGGTCCAAACAGCGAAATCGTGTTTTTAGGAGTCCAAAGGCCCTCTCTACTATGGACCGGGTCTTCCTGTGTGCACGATTATATGCCTCCTGTGCCTCATTCTGCGGCCGAAGTACGGGCATCAGGAGCCAGGGAAGAAGCGGATAGCCTGAATCCCCTGAAGGAATAACAAAATACTTACATAAATTACACATTCTAACCAACATTATTGTTTAAAGTGGTCGTTCACTCTGAATAAGAGCCTATCTTATATGTTTCCCACACCCTGTACATACAGATTGCTCAAATTAAAATTCATCCTACCTGCATCTACTGCATGTTATGAGCCTTTAAACATCCAAGATGGCGGCTCAGGGAATATCAGGCAGCCTGCAAACAGGAAGTGCCTTCTGACTGTGCTGCTCTGTATTCTGGAATTTCTGACATTTTCCTGACCCCAGCTCTGCTCTGTCTGAGCAAAGCACTGCTATAACCCGCCCCCTGCACTTTATCCCGCTCTCCTCTCCTCAGTAAGTGTGATGCATCTGAGCAAAGATGGCGGCGCCCGTATCCTAAAGTCCTGAACAGAGTTGCAGCCCAGTGGTAGAAAGAATAATAAGTGACTAAAAACTTGAAATATATTAGCTTGAAATGCTGGGGAATCAGTTTTTTAAGAGTTTGGGCTTTTCTAAAAATCATGGTGAAGTTCCGGTTTAACATGTCATCAAGGGGAAAAAACAGCCATAGATTCATAGGCATACAGTGAAAAGGGAATGACGTAATTTGAGGGAACTTACCAAGGAGCCATCCACCTGATAATTCTCCAGACTCAAACCGACGGAATAAGCCGGAGCTCCGCAAGATATACGCGTCATAGGATGAGCCTGGATACCCGGCGAGGACACTAAGGAACTGCATGTCCGGGCCAACCACTGATTGGACATTCAGTGAGGGCCCATTATGTGGTTCCTGAAAAAAAATATATATTACAGCAAGGCAAGGTAAACTACTCAAACACTAACTCCTAACACCCTCAAAAAAACATGTTGTACAATCCAAATAACATTAACTAAGTACATGAGTAGTTTTAATAACCAAGATTATATGTATGTGGGAGTAAAGATTAACATTCTAATGATTAATTAAGGTCAGCATTAAAATGTAAAGGTATACACTGTAAAGTGGTTCACAGGGACACTTTAGAAGGAGGGATTAAGGTATACATTGTTAACTGGTTCACAGGGACACTTTAGAAGGAGGGATTAAGGTATACATTGTTAACTGGTTCACAGGGACACTTTACAAGGAGGGATTAAGGTATACAATGTAAACTGGTTCACAGGGACACTTTACAAGGAGGGATTAAGGTATACATTGTTAACTGGTTCAAAGGGACACTTTACAAGGAGGGATTAATAGATAGTTACAATACAGTTTGCCTAAACTATATAACAAAATGACCTAATTAACTTACCTATAGATACTCATCGGCTGCAGGAGGGACCAATGCAATATGGATGCAATCGATCGCACCCATGACGTTGGGCATGTCAGCGATATTAAAAAAAAAACCCAACTTAAGCGCGCTCCAGGCTACCATGTCGTCCGGAAAGGAAATATATTTTGGACTAATGGTAGCCACCTTGTGGTGCGGGCTAACCATGGCCGCAGCTCACTATACAACTTATGGAGGGAAGCGCGGTTAAGTCGGGTCAGCTCGAACAACTGAACGTCATGCATGCAATTGATATGCATGCGCCGCCGGTGCAATCTGGCCTCGGCCATGCCGACACGTGCAATGCCTTGGAGCTGAAGGCGTTCATATTCCTCCACAAAGCCACAATACACGGTCAAGCAAGCCGAGTGCAAAATGGTCCCGTAAGTGGATTGCAAATGAAACCGTTTTATAGGGCGGTGGTCCCTCGGCAACCAGCTCTCTGAATCAGACGCAAGCCCATCCTAATAACGTAAGTTATCTGAACGAACGCAAAATGTCAGATTTAGATGCGAAAATGATCAGAACTAACGCAAATGATCAGATTTAGATCCTTCCATCGAAAGCGCATATACGCATTAGCGGGAACGAACATACGCATGGAAAAAGGAACGTAAAAAACAAAAAAAGGCCAAACAGACACAAAAACATACACAGACACATGCAAAGTCCAGACGTATCCGTCTCTGAATCAACCCTAAACTCATGCTCAGATATATTCACAACATTAGTATTGTGTAAGTGTGAAAGGGAGCAGAGGAGCCAAGTTAAAGGGAAGAACGTCATAGAATCCCTCCTGCCAAGCCACTAGCTGCCTACCCACACCTTATGCCCATTAAGAGCCACATGAAATCATTGCCTGTCTGTCCAGTGATCTGAGTCTTCTCTGCAGTCTGTAATTCCTTGTGGGAGGCTTTAGTGATGACAACAATCAGATTCTGAATGCCGGGTTGTGGTCAGGAGTCTCTGGTGTCTACTATGCACAGCAGCAAAAACTTGGTTCCCTACAGGACTCGGGAACTCGGGTTGACCTAATGTAACAAAACCTTGCAATAAGCCATATTACTAAATGGCTTTTGCATACAGATGTAATATAATTTTAGTCAGCATGCCAATTGAAGGGGATAAATGCATAAAACTTCCCAGTGTTCACTGTTCCAGTGCGTTGCAGCACACATTTGCTGGAAAATTGGTGTTGGACTGCTTGAAATGACATTCCAAAATTCCTAACCGAATAATGCAACAGAAGACTGCAATGCCACTGTATACATCACAAGATCAATAAACATGTTAATAATATGAAAATGCTAATGCCACATGCAGAAATACATGCCTTGGCATACTACCAATGTGGTTATTAATGGTTGTCTGAGTAATGTTATGTTACACTGAATGCACTTGGGAATGCCAATCTGGCAGCTGTAATTGCTGATCAATCACGTCCCAGGGGTGCTTGATGGGATACTCTGCAGGCCACTGTAGCAAAGCCAAGCCATTCAGGCTGCTCAAATTAGCATGAGCAACATGTCACCTGGCACTATTCTGTTGAAAAATGGCTCCTCGGACACATTGGAGAAATGCCCATGACCAAATCAAGTCAAGCTGTTTGTGTACCTAAAATGCAGAATAGAGGAGTCTGGCTACCATACAATATGCCAGCCCACACCATAATCCCAGGAGTGTTGTCACATTCTCTTGTGAAGGCCCCTTCATGACACAACCCATGTGGTCTTGAAATCAAACCGCTGTTACTAGTGTGTCCAAGTCAAATCACTAAGGTGGAAGATCTCATTCCAGACTTCAGTGCTGTCTTGCACAATGATAGCCCTTAAAAGTGGTGGAGGTCAATAGATTATCTGTAACTAGACCTCCAACTTGGACCCCAAAGCCATGCAAATGCCTTATGGTGGTTTCTCTGAAACACTGTTTGCGCTAGGCCTGGGATGTGGCATCCAATTTCACTTGCAAGACAGAAAGGATCGCCACACATCATTCTTCCAAGCAGATAATCTGTCCACGTAGAGGTTAAGCTCCTTACACCTCTTGCTATAATTTCTGTTTATTGTTGTTCACCATACACCCTTGGTTGAACTTGATGGACATATGTCTTATTTCAACCATATTAAGTATGTATGTAACTATGTAATATGAAGAAACAGCAGGGGGGAAACAAGGGGGACAATCGGGAACAGTTAAAGGAGCAGTATCGCAAGTTTTTCTTGGTGACTTTAAATTTATTTAAATGGTACTTTGAATGTAGGTAAGTGTTGGAGTAAGAATTACAAATTTAGAAAAACATTATGTGTGTGTCGAGCAGCTGGAGACAAATAGCTCATGTTTATGCCTTCTGAGTGTCGGAGCCCGACACTCTGGCCTGTTTCATGCTGAGGAGAGGGGTGAAACAATGTATCAAAGTATCAGCTGTTCAGTGCTGGCAGCCGTCCAGCATAAGATAACAACATTGCAACATTGCCTGGCCAGAACTTATATATCTAAAACAGAGAGAAAAGCTCTAGAAGTCATTTAGCTGATTTTGACAGTTTTCCCTTCATGTTGGCTCTGCTGCAGAATCTTTCAGTTTACCATTTTTTCTTTCATATTCTTATTTTTCATTTTTCCATATGATCTTTCTTTCAGCTTTGTGTGTTTTGAGCAAAGCCCAACCCAGGATTTTCACTATCTGGAGTTTTGTTTTGTGCCCCTAGGGGCACTTGGGATGCCCTGATATGTGAAATCCCCAAGTTCGCCTGTGAAAACGTACCTTTCCCCGTCCCACAGCACATGCGCGGGCTCTCATCCAATCAGCTCTGTTTGCACGCAGATGGGGAGCCTGAGCAGTAACCTTCCTGGCCGCCCAGCCTGTCTAAATGACTATCTGCATGAGCGCGCCAGAAAAATGGGGGGATCTGTGGTTATCCAGGGGTTGTTTCACACAGTGGGCATCCTGATTTAGAATGCCCAAGGGGCAAGGTCAATCGCCGGGTCTTATAGACTTCAGGGTCGGCAACTCAGGGTTTTGTTCCACTTTTTCCTGCACAGTTATTCAAAGAAGAATTTCAGTTATTTTCAGTCAGTTTCGTTTATTTTGTATAGATTTTACACATTTGAGTCACCTGGTCTCATAACAAAAGCAGCACCTCACACGCACACAGCCGTTACCACTGATTACAGCGTTAGCCTCTGAGGTAAAGAGTTGCTAGGAGACCAGTGGGCTAAATGAAGCAGCTCACTAAATACAACCCAGCAGATCCCCCTATTCAGCAAATGGACTGAGCCATTGTAATTATACAATTTAAAAGAAAGGCATATATTTTTTCCTTTTTCTATCGCCAGATTATTTATACACATGTTAGAAGCTATTGTGTGGCTATTTAATTATTTATCTTCTTTAATGCAAATTTCGCAATACTGCTCCTTTAAGTGCTTAGCCAGCCAAATGCACATGGGGTGGAGCCGTTTCAAAACAGCAGATTTTCCTTGCGAAAGGTACAAATTGGTACAAGAAGAGGCAACTTGCAATTTGAATCCTTTTTGTCTGTAACCACAAAGTTACTCGCTTACTGCCTTTAGGTCAATGGTCGTGTTGAAATATCCATTTCAAGAGCATTACTTCTTCAGCATAGTGCATTTTGATCGTCTAGAAACATTGAATATTGACAGCAGAAACAAACATGTTCAACCCTGACTTTCACGTTTTATTTGATTATTATTTATTATTGTTTATGTATAAAGTGCTATGATCATTCATAGCATTGTGCAAAATAGTGATTACAGGCAGGGTAGAACAAAGAGTACGTAGACTATTACAAATGAGGTGGCACAGAGTTTAAGAAGAATATTATGAATACAAGATACAATAGGAGAGAGCCCTGCACTTACAAGCTTATAATCTAAGGGGTGGAGACAAAAGGGGAAACATTTAGAGGGTGCCCGCCCGCACCGAAATGTCAGCTTCAGGCCGGTGGCGCTATCAGTTGTAGCGCTCCCAGCCAGGCAGTGTTCGCAGTGCAGGCGTTTATGTGCCTATGCGCTAGTGAAACCTAGCGCCATCCGGGAGGGAAGGGTCCCACCAACCCCTTAAAATACCCAGAATCAAGTGGCACCACTGAAATAATTTGTGCAAATCTAGATAATATTTATTAAGCCATAATTCACATAAAGAGACAATTTAAAACACTAGAGGGCGCTGATGTCAAGCCTCCTGTTGTTTATGTCATGATATTATAAATGAATGATTAAGGGCTGCTACCTATACCCTATGCACTCAAAATCTCCCTATAAACATTACGTGTGAAAAAATTGTATATAATTATAAATTCAAGTAATTTTATGTGCAAATATATCCAAAAAGTGCAAAAGTGCTGCTAATAATAATAGGAACAAACCTGGTGAGAAGAGGGACAATATAGCAAATCAACTATCTTACAAATACGTGATCCTTGAGGCTTGACAAGAGTGATGTATCCCCCTGGCCTAGCCGACGCGGCTGACCCATCACTTTATGAGGGTAAAAGTTCTGTTTTGGTTTAGTGCATATTTACTCTAGGTGGGCACACTGTAATTTATTTTAGCTGGTGTGGCTTATATCCCTGTAGTTTTATTTATGAAAATAATACATAGTGCTCACAGAGGCACTCAAAAAACAGTAATCCAGGCACACAGCGCATGTTGGAATCCCAATTTGTAATTTTTTAGGTTCCTGAAATATAATTTTTTTTCATTAAAAATGGGAATTGCATTGGGGAAAATTGAAAGACATGACACAGCTTTCTCACGGCCCAAATCACAAGTTTGCAGCACAAAAAAAAAAATAATCCCAACCAGCCCAGGGATCCCGTGACACCAGCCCAAAAAAAAAGCTTAAATAATTGTAACCATTCAAGCCCATTGAAATGTATGGGATAAGGCCACACAGTGCAGGGTGAGCACCTGGTCATGTAGGGAACTCAGCGCCAGCCTCATCCCATAGTCAGCACTGTTGATAGATGGGACAGAAAAGGGGGGGGGTGTTGTACTAGAGAATGTGCGAATCGCACTATCAATTGTGAAATATAGACTATAAATTTCTTGAATACAATGACAAGTGTAAACCCTAGAGATTCAGGACCAGTAACCCTGGAATATGAGAGGGAGATCCAGGAGCAGTGTCAGCCCAGTTTTTTTGTGCATTTTTAGCGCTAGAGGCAGGTGTCAAAATGTAGGAGATATCCCTTTAAATAAATAGACCATATAGAATAGAACATAAAGTATCGACTAATAAACAATATGCACAAGTTGTGAAGTCAGGAATTATTTCAGATAAAATGAGTGGCAAGAGTATGGCCATAATGCGAGGAACTTGTATGACATCGAGTCAAAACTACAAAATAGGTAAGGAAAAGCAAATGCAGGGATTTGGGCTCCGACAATATGGGCCCCGGACCGCAATACTGACATCTGCCAGTGTGCTCGGAAAGGCTCCAACAAAATGGAGTCTCCGAGCACAATAGAGGGCGGCTGGTGACGTCACATCCGGCATAGTCTCCGGATGGACGCTGCTTGCGCTCCAGGGCCTGGAGCGCATACCGACGCTTCCGGCGGACGCGGGCGGGGGGCGCGCTCCCGGCCCTGGAGCGCATATAAGATGCCGCCCGGGTGGCGCCGCCACACACCGCCACGACAACCAAGGTAATGAGACGTGGGAATTATATGGAGCTTTTATTTACTCTTAGAAAGTGGCCAGTGACGGGTGAAGGGGACACCACAAGCCTGAGTAAATCCGGGCGATACAATGGAGACACAACCTGGGGCATAAAGTAAGAAAAACCTGCCGGGCTATAATATGAGTGAAATATCTGTAAGTCTGAAAAACATTTTTTTAAGTACCGTATCACTGAAGGACCCTATCTATTTCCAGGGCGATCTCGGACTGGATCTCTAGGGGAACCTGTTATAACTGTAATACAAATGTTATGATCGAATGTGATTTGATGAGATTCCCTTTGAAGGTACATATAATAAGGTTTTGGAAAAACTACTAAGAAACGTTTATGCCATATTGGATACTTATTGCTAACATAGTCCTAATATATCTTCCATCAAATTAGGGGCACTGAGGAAGCCAAACGCCAAAGGCGAAACATGTCTGCCCAGGGAGGGAAATCTGATCATCAGATGGAAGATAGTGAACACATGGGAATGCATAATATTTGATATAACGTGCATAATGTATACACAATTTTGAAGAATTATAATGAATTCAACATGATTGCACATGTATGTTAGCAATTATGACTTGTTTTTAAAGTGAGTGGCATTTTTATCTGTGAATAAGCATACAACAATAAAATGTATATGAACTTTAAACAGTGAGGTCTTGGTCACAGGCTGTTCAGAATCATACTGGGGGAGGCCTAAACCCCGGAACCAGCAAGAATAGATGGGACACTACCTGGCACTATCACAGGCGCTATGGATTTTTGACTTGATAAATACACCATTTTCACTGGGACCTGGCATTCACCTGACACTAATCTGGCAGTACCTGTCACTACATGGCCTTAGCGTTTCTTAAATGAACCACTTTATCAGTATTTATCTACGTCCTTCGACATTCTGGTTGCCAAGACATTTTAGCTCATTGTAGCTGAGCAACATATCAATAACTGCACCTCTCTATATGTTTCCCTTTCCAATCAAAGGTTAACACATCAGAACAAGGTCTGGAATGACCTATTGCACTATAACGAACACTTAACACCATCTAACCTTAAATAAAGGCTAAATTAACAACTCTTATTCCACAGAATGACTTCACCAATGTAACTCCTCAATATTTTGAACAAGCCCCTTTCAATTATTAATTGAATTGCTTGGCTGGTCTGTGTTTTTCTATTACTCTGCTACACTTACAAGTAAATTATGTAGAAATATCACATCTACCAAAAACAGGTTAATGGTGTTAAACGGCTATATTTTGAACACCGATGTAACTGACCTATCAACCAAAAAAGAGCAAGCCAGATAATTGAGCTTATACCCTACCGCTTATGCTTTACGGATTTTGTTTTTATATTGGCAAAGGAATTTGATAGCCCAGATAGTATTTGCTTAGAGCCCCACAGTGCCTGCATAATATTAACACTAGTTTGTTAGTAGATACAGAATAAAACTGCCTAAATTGAAAAGCAAACACATTAAGCCGCTATTATCCATGTGGATGCCGTTTAAATTCTTGGCCTCTTAGAAATAACCATTAGAATAGTAAATAACCCTCACCAAAAAAGAGAAAAAGCAGTTGTATTTTACGAGAGTAGATGCATTAGCTTTATTGTAGCTTGCAGGCAGCAGCAATTAGATGAAACTCCTGAAGGATGCAACATTCAGCATTTAACAGTTTTTTTTACCAGCACTCTTATCCAGCTTGTATACAAAACATTTGCTGCTTAAAGTTACCTTTAAGGTTTGTCCAACAACATCACCTAAATAAAATACGTTTTCAACTGAGATTTGTGACAGAATAATAGATCTAAAGGCCAAATGTCTTCCGTTTTGTTGTTGCTGTTTACCATCAAATTCCTTTGAAGTGGACTTTTTGACTATCCTGGATTCTGGTCATTGCCCTGGGGCACGGATCGGGGATGCCTCACTGTGTGAAACCCCCCAATCTTAAGGCGCATGCACAGGCTCTCTTCCAATTAGCGTGCTCGGATCTGCTTGCCTAAGACAAGCCCTTAGATGAAGGGGCAGGAGTGGAGCGCGCTAGGTGGACGAGACGCCATTCACAAGTGCCTACCGTGGGTAATGGGAATGCAGCCGCTGCTCATGCATGCGCCATTGGACCAGGAAAGGGGGCGAGTTTCCAAGCAACCTGTGGGGGTTGCACACAAAGGTGCATCCTGATTCTGGATGCCCTGGGGGGGGGGGGGGCGTGGGTTTTGGTTTAATAACAGCTGTTTTTTCATCTTTAAAACTCAATCATTGACTGTTCTCACCACTACTCGGCCTATGATTAAGGAGACACCATAATGAATTTGGGACTAAACAGGACTCGCAAGAACAGAAAAACTTGCACACAACATTTTTACGTGCACATTGACACTTTTAAATCACGGGAGCTCACACTGCCAATCCAGCCCATTATTCCAGTGGTTCCTTTTCCTATACTGTACACCATGGTATATAATACTGTCAATGTACAGTTGTGCATAAATGTTTGTCACATACAACCTATGAAGAATCTGCATGTACTACTTTTAACCAGACAGCAAGGCCAGTTTCTAGCCCCTAAACCATTTGTAGAATTGGTCCTTGTGACAAAAGATCTGATCTCAGTTAAAGCTGCTATAGACTGTCCAGAGACATAATGAGCAGGTTGTCATTCCATGCTATTGCTATTCTTTACCAGTTTCAACTCCTGTAGAAGACAATATATGAGCGGAAGAGGAGGATACCCATAAGCCAGACTGCACTGTGACCAGAAGGTTCCTAGCGCATCCACTCCCATGGATATTGGTCTTTTTGTTCTATTCCTCACCTTCTGAATGACCTTGGAGACAGAGATCCACTTGTGGAGATCCCCAACTCTTGCAAAGTAAATTGAAACCTTGGCCAGCAAATTTTCTATCTTTGAGAATGAGGGAGGTTACAGACATTGCTGACTTGCTGCGTGTTCTTCTCTGGTGGTACAGATGTTGTCCTATTAAATCTGAACTGGGCAACCCTTCAGAATTTTGGACCAGTCACGCAAGGACAGAAAACAGAACATAGATCAATAACTTTGCTTTGGAAACAGATCACCTTACTTGTACCGAGAGAGCTTCTGTAACTCCTCACTATACTGTAAGACTGGGATCCAGGGTCAGAATTTTTCATATTATACAAACAAGGGAAGGAGCCATGGATAGATTGGTTGGCTGAAGCCACATCAACTGAAACTTTATCTCTTCTGGTGCAGATATTGTCTAAAGAAACTCGAGACTTATCACACTTGTAGAGAAGAAAACAGCTTTCATAGATGCCTCTATTTAACCCAAGACCTGGATTTAACCCTTCTACATGGACGTAGGGTTGACTTCTCTATGCGTATCAAACTTTGAACCTGGCCTATCAGATGGAGACGTTTCTCCGCAAGTAGAAATAATCTTCCCACTGCGGTCTGAGCCACCACAGGGGGTGCTGACCCGGTCTGTGGTGGACTGCTTCAGTTGTTCGGCTCTCAGCGACCTATTGGAGAACCCCGACCCCTTGGTCCAGCTAGTGAGGGCCTCTCCTCACCCACCCCCTCCTACTTCCCTTCATGTTCTGCCCCAGTCTTCCCCCTGGTTCTCAACTCCTTGTTTACTTTCCTTCTTAACGTCAATGCCTATAACCGCTCCTTGTGGAGATAGCCAATAGTACGGAGCTCCTGCTCCTGTTCAGAAGACCTTACAGTGAGGCACGAGCGTCGGGATTAAAATGTTTATCTTTTATTAATATACATTCAGATTGAGCCAATTTGCATTGTATCGCTTATTGTATATCATATAGTGGAATTGTGTTGAGATTTGTTTTTTCCTTTCTTCAGAAATGCTCAATAAATAAAGAATATATAAAAAAAAAAAGAAATAATCTTCCCAGGTTGGTATCCTTTATTCCCAGGTACAAGATTGTCATGGAGGGGATCAAGGATGACTATTTCTGGTTTATCAACCATCCAAAATCCTTTAAAAGGATAACCCTTGTGTTTTATGGGAGCAGCCATGATGGTATTACATGCGGCTGCTGCCCTGTTGTCTTCTATTAAGTTGCATGAGACAAAGCACTCCCCCCTCCCTTCTCCTCTCAATAGAGGTCAATGGGGTGGCAATTACAGAAACACCATTATGGCAGCATCCATGAACCACAAAAGGTTATTAGACTGGGCTGTCTTTTTAAAGTCGAAAGAACTCTGATGTTCCTATCATACAGTTTCCTTTTATCAGGAGATCGTCCAAGTGTGGTATTACTGGAATATCCTTTTACCTGCCAATTGCCATGACCTGGGCTAAAACTTTCATAAATACCTTTGGCACCTTGGCTAGCCTGAAGATAATGCAACAAACTAAAAAAGTTGGTCTTGGTATGTGCAGATAGATATCCTTAAAGAAGCACTATTGCAAAATTGAGTAATAATAAAAATCAATATGAACACATCGGCTAATGAAAGGAAGAGTCACTTACACTAAATCAGTTCAGGTGTGTATCTGGACGACAGAACATTTCCCCCCCCCCCCCCATGTCCTCTTCCATCCATTAAAATTGAAAAAAGCCTGGCTGGATAATTCTTGATGCCGGGTGTATAAGTGACCTCTTCCCCCCTTCATCCAGCATATTTATATGGATAAGTATTCCTGTTTTAAAACTGAAGCCAGGACAACTTTCAAAAACTCCATGCAAAAATGCTGTTGGTTAAATATAGGTTCAGGCATGTGAGGTCTAAATTGGGTCTGAAGTAACTGCTCTTTATTGGTACCACATACAAATGTGAATAGAAGCCAGCAACACACTCAAAGAAGGGAACTGGTAAAATTACTCTTGCATTTCAAAGTTCCTGAACTGTCTGATTGACATTCAAGTAGTATTGTGTGGCAGGTGTTAATGTAAAGAATTGTTTGGGTGGAAAGGAACAACTCTATTTAGTAGCCAGTAGAGACTACCTCTCTGACCATTTGTTTCTGCTCTGGAAATTTCAGAATACTTTTTAGACACTTAAACCTAAGCTTTTAAAGGGGTGGAGATCAGGGTACTAGGTCCTGAGCCATGGGCAAATTTCCCACATTGGACAGAAATTTCTATGCCAAAATATCAGGATTAGAAACAAAAGTTTTGACTGGTCAAATGATGCTTGAGCCAGGAAGGCACTCATTGATATTATATTTTACAACCACAGGATATCTGTATAAAGCTAAAGCTAAATTAGCTGTACTCGTAGATTTTTTTGTGTGTGAAATGAGGCGAGTGAGCTCACTCATGCCCAGCAGCAATGTGCTATGTGTACAGGGCTCACTGACCCTGCAAGACATTGATTTTTTTCATTGAATCCTAAAGCAGATGATTGATGCTGCCAATCCCTGCTCTGTGAGCACCTATTTCCAACATCACTAACCGGCAATCATAGATTTTGTATGTCATAGAAAATAATCCATCAAAGCAGGTTAAACTCACAGCTTACCATGCACCTGGTAGAGGGAAAGAGCATAGCAACTGGACAATCAGCACCTCGATATACACAAAACTTGACCAACTGTGTGTGGTCAGGTTATTAACACCTGATCCAACTCAGAACCCTTGTCAGGATATTGGGAAGCGTGGGAATAACCAAAGGACCTGTACCCAAGGGAAACTAGTTTAAAGAGTACCTACCACAAGGACTATTGCATCTCTTGTCTATTACCTTGACATGAATGGGACAAAGCAGTCTCACATTGGGGTATCCCACTCATTGCAAGAATGAGGAAGGGCCTGTCTCCAAAGGAGTCACCTCATTCCAGCTGGATCTCCTGCCTGCTGAGGAATCTTTGCTCCTTTATTTTCCATAGGCGAGATATACAGCCTAGAAGGCTGTATTAACTAATCTGTTCCAGAATCATGTGAGCTTCCAGTGTAGATATCTTGTTGACCCAGATGTCTACTGAACAGAACTGAACAGAAGAGCTAGGCAACCACTATAATAACAGAATCTGCTTCTGGAACCTTTAGGTGCATTACGTTTGGTTGTGACGTGGAAGCATGTAGGTCAGATGACAATATTAACAATGTGATGCAAGCAAACAGCTAGTAACACATCTGGGTTTAGATGAAACCAAGGGTACCCTGGTATGAGAGTGGGTTGTGCTGCCTGATCCATAAAAGGATTGGTTTTGTCAAGAGTACTATTAGGGCTGGAGAACACTTCATAAGTCCAGAGGCCAAAGAGTAGTGCCACAGCCTGGAAGTTGTATTCTCTCATCACAAGGTTGACCTGAGGGATCTCATGTAAGCTAGAAAATGTAAAAGATATACTTCGATATCTAATTAGGTTAGGAGGTAGTCTGGTACAGTGGCACAATGGGCTGACCAGAGGCACTATCCTGCCATACTGAAAATATGGTATTCATTTATTGAGGATCAGTATGTTACATACCAAGCCCTGGCCATGTTATGAATAGGTCTTAAGTAACCATCTAGTCCCCTACTGTGGTAGAGGAGTGGACTAAATCACTCACATGGACCTGAAACAATGCCTCAAACCCTGCCAAGACGATGGGCTTGTGGAAGGCAGATCATTTAGAAAAGTCTGGAGGGAGTCTAGGCAATACCTATCCCTTGCCCAATGCCATTGTTTGCGTGTAAAGATTCTGTCAACTGGAGTAGGTGCCCTCCTTTTTGCTAGAGGGCCTTGGTGTCAGGCCTGTTTAACTGCTAGGACAGGTTTTGTAGGTTAGAAGACCTGCATTTGCCTCATATAGCGGGATGAAGTGTGGCAAAACATAATGGAGGGGTCCGGTTAAAGAGTAAGTCCACTTTCGATTTAACTTTTGAAAGTGCATATTTGTGTGTGGCAAAATGATGTGTTAAAGCTGCTGAGCTGATCTAGCATTTTTTCATGTTTTCTAATGTTAGCAAATGTGTTTTATGGAAGCAGATTTCATCTGTTGCTATTGGCAATGTACTCTAAGTGCAGACTTGGTGTACACTGCCAATAGCAAGAGATTGCAGATAGTTACACAGAACACTGCTGCTGGGCATGTACAAAGAACACTTTCAAAAATTCCATTGAAAGTGGACTTAAACTTTAAAGAATAGTTGTAGCTTTTTTACCGATTAGTCAAATGGTTCAGCCACAACATACATTTCTGGATGACCAGTGGTCAGCGCAGACAGATGTGGATGGGACTTGTGAAAGGGGGGTTGTTCCCCTGACTTAGGGCTTGAGCTGGGTATCTTGATGCTCCTTTTAACGCCTGTGTTGTGTGCCACCCTCTCTTGCATAGCTTGGGCATATAAGGAGTGGTGGAAGTGCCCACTGGTTCTGACAGTGGTGGGGAAAATGGCTCCAAACCCTGATTTAAACTTCAGGGTTCCCCCCTCCTCCTTATGTGTACATGCTGGAGTGACAACACAACTCTCTTGTGCCTAGTTATTTTTATGGTTTAAAGCCATACATGTGCTTGTGCCAATAGCAACCGTATAGTTTCCGCTAGGTCCCTTGCAAGCTGCTAGTCCTGGGACCCATATAATATCATGTATTGTATAAAATATACAATCATGCTCCCACATAGTCGGCAGTAGGTGGACTGTTTGTAAATACATACCTTTTTACCCCATTAAGTTATTTAGTATTATTTTTACATTTCTTTTTATATACTAACCCCTATATAGAAAGAGCTCTGCAGTGCACAAGCTCCCCTACATGAAGAGTGTTGGGAGACTCAAAGAAAACTGCACAGATTAGAATATACAGGATGCTTGAATTTTTGGAAGCACAATCTGATCACGCAACAAAAGTTCACATTTGGCATCCTCGCTCTTTTAATGCATCACATATTGGAACCGTTACTATAGCAACGGTGACAGGCATGCCGCTCACCAAAGTAATACTTGCCTAGCGCCCACTCTCCCCACGTGAAGAAGTCTTGCACTAAAGGGGCAGGTGAGGTGTGGGAGTAGCTCTTGGCCGGCCCTCCCCCAGTGGTTTAATGCAGCAACAGGTGCCATACGGAAGATCGGGCAGTCACTGATCTGATGTGGCTCTTGGCTGGTCACCCATAGCACCACCACCAGAAGTGGATACCAGGGAGAGGATCTCTTCCCACCAACATCACTAGAGGCCCTGCCCGATTGCCACTGAGGAGGGACATCAAGGCTGTCTGCCTCTCTGGGTCTGGTTTCTTACCTTCTGTGTCCAGATCCCAGGCTAAAAACCACCCAATCATTGACAACGGCGTCTCGTACTCCCAACAGGCCACTTTGTTCCGTGTCCTGGCAAAACGACTCAGCCGACAGGTTCTTGGACCTCACATTTCCACCTCTGGCCCTAACAGCAATAAAATGCTCGTAGCCAACAGAGCCACGAGAAAACATGCCATCCTGCTGGACAAAATAAGACTGGTTTGTGTCCACGGAATACAGTTCTTCTATGGATAGCTTGGAGTCCCCATTAGCTATAATCGAGGAGAAATGGAAGAAGCTAGATTCTTCTCTGGATCATGATGATGAGAAGAAAATACAATTCTGTGATTACTCACCTGTAGAATTGATTTTACTGTGTACAGCATGGCCCGTTTCATTTCAATCATTACTTCTGGGTATTCCGCCACAAGGTGGCGCAGTTGACTGCAGAAGACTTGTGGCTCCTCCCGGCCCTATAAAAAGCCAGGAATCACCCATAAACCCCCAGTGTTGAAAAGCAGTTATGCAAGAAGCCGGGATATAAACCATGATAAAAAATACACAGCCTCACAAAAAATAACCTTTGAACAAATCACCGTAAAGAGGCAACCAAGGACAACGATAACGAGGGAGGGATGAAACAAGCCATGCTGTACACAGTTAAATCAATTCTACAGGTGAGTAATCACAGAATTGAATTTTTCCAAGTGTACAGCACGGCCTGCTTCATTTCAATCATTACTTCTGGGACATCCAATAGCAGTGTCCGCAAAGTAGGGTGGGATCCCCAATGAGTAACAGCAGGCAGTTCAAGCCACTACCGCCTGAAGCACCTTGCGGCCAAAAACAGCATCAGCTGAGGCCCGAACATCAACCTTGTAAAACTTGGAAAAAGTATGAACAGAAGACCAAGTAGCGGCCTTACAAACTTGTTCAACAGAAGCCTGGTGCTGAAAAGCCCAAGAGGCACCAATAGCCCTAGTAGAGTGAGCAGTAACGCGGAAGGGAGGATCCTTCCCTTTGGCAGAATAAGCTCGCACCACAGCCTGTCTAATCCACTTGCTGATAGTGGATTTGGCTGGAGGCAAGCCCTTCCTAGGTCCGGAAGGAAGAACAAAAAGAGAGTCAGATTTCCTAATGGGCTTAGTAGTGACCAGATAATACTTGAGCGCCCTGACCACATCCAGAGAATGAAGGTTCCGTTCCTTGGAATTAGCAGGGGCAGGACAATAGGAAGGTAAGACAATATCTTCATTGAGATGAAAGGCAGATACAACCTTGGGCAAAAATTCCGGGTTAAGACGGAACACCACCTTATCCTGATGCCGCTCAAAATAAGGAGGTTTCATGGAAAGTGCCGCCAGCTCAGGTACTCGACGCACCAAAGTAATAGCGACCAGAAAGGCTACCTTAGAAGTCAGAATGGACAGAGTGGCCTTATGCAGAGGCTCGAAGGGAGGACCCTGTAGAGCAGAAAGCACCAAGTTTAAATCCCAAACCGGTAACAGAGGCTTATGCGGCGGACGCACATGAGTAACTCCCTGGAAAAAAGTCTTGACAAGCCTATGATTGGCAAAAGATCTTTGAGAAAAGATTGCCAGAGCCGAAACCTGTCCCTTGAGGGTACTAAGTTGTAGACCCGAATCCAGACCATGCTGTAAAAACTCCAGAATCCTGGGAATGGAGAATTCAAGACAAGATAGAGACTTGGACTCACACCAAGCAATATAAGCATGCCGGACCCTGTAGTAAATAGTAGACGAAGATTTCTTCTGAGCCAGAATCAAAGTATCGACAACAGAGGCCGGCAAACCTTTGCCCATCAAGATAGAGGTTTCAGCAGCCAAGCCATTAAAGCCAGCATTTGTAAATTGGGATGGGGCAACTGCCCCGGAGTGAGAAGCTCTGGATCGTCGGGCAAGACGTACCGATCCACTGCCATCTGGACGACGTCTGTGAACCATACCCTCCTCGGTCAGAGGGGGGACACTAGAATGGCCGGTACCCCCTCCTGGGCTATCTTGCACAGCACACGACCCAGCAGAGGAAATAGAGGAAATACATAGAGGAGTCGAAACTCCGTCCAGGGAATCGCAAGCGTGTCCGTGGCGAAGGCCAGAGGATCCTTTGACAGGGAGACGAATCTTGGAAGCTTGTGATTGTGACGGGATGCAAATAGGTCCACATCCGGCTGACCCCAGCGGCGGCACAGAGCGTGGGATATCTTGTTGCTGAGAGACCATTCCCCCAGACGAGACGTCCCCCTGCTCAGGGAGTCTGCCTCCTGGTTCTCCACCCCCGGAATGTAAACCGCCGAGATGCATGGAACAGTCTCCTCCGCCCATAAGTTCAGGGACACTTCCTTGAGGGCTCGCTTGCTCCGGGTCCCTCCCTGATGATTGATGTAGGCAACCACCGTCTGATTGTCCGAGCGGACTTGTACGGCATGACCCCGAAGGTGGGGAGTCAACTGGGAGAGCACCAACCTGAGCTCTAGGATGTTGATGGGCGCGTGGGCCTCCTGGGGACCCCACTGACCCTGAAACTTCAGTGACTGCCAAACTCCCCCCCCAGTCGGTCAGACTGGCGTCCGCGGTGACATTCTCCCATCGCGGAGGCAGATAGGACCCGCCCACTAGAAGATTCCTCGAGTCCAACCACCGAGAGAGGGACTGTCTGACCAGAAGGGACAGAGCAAATTCCTGATCCATGGACTCCTGAGTCCGATTCCAAGCCGACAAGAGATGTAACTGAAGAGGTCTCATGTGGAACTGAGCAAAGGGAGCCGCCTCGAAGCAGGACACCATTAGCCCCACCAACTGCATCCCCAGATGGATGGAGGGGTGAGGACACGACAGCAGGGCCCACGCCTGCAACTGAAGGCCCTCCACCTTCTGCTGAGGGAGAAAAACCTTGACCTGAGAAGTATCCAACGTCATGCCCAGGAAGGACCTCGCCAAAGACGGAGAGAGTGAAGACTTGGGATAGTTGATCACCCAGCCGAAGGACTCGAGAGTGGACGTCACCACCTGAGTATCCTTCTCGGCCTGATGAAGAGATTGAGCAGGAATCAAAAGGTCGTCCAGGTAAGGGAGAATGCGAATGCCCTGGCTCCCCTAGAGCCATGACACCCGCCAGCACCTTGGTGAAGACCCGAGGGGCAGATGTGATACCGAACGGCAAGGCCACAAACTGGTAGTGTTGTTCCCCCAGAGCAAACCTCAAGAACCTCTGGTGGCCTGGAAAGATCGGAACGTGGAGGTAGGCATCCTTGATGTCCACCGTGGTTATGAAGTCGCCCGGCCGAAGGGAACTCACAGCCGAGCGCAAGGTCTCCATAAGGAAATGCTTGAATCTGACAAATTTGTTGAGACCCTTTAAATCCAGGATGGACCTCAGGGAGCTGTACTTTTTGGGAACCGTGAATAGGTTGCAGTAGTACCCCCGACCCTGTTCCTGAAGAGGTACCGGGCAAATCACACCGGAAGCTAGAAGCCGCTGTACAGCCAAGCCGCCACAGGATTTAGAGAGACCCTGGACCGGAGGAATCTTGGAGGTGGCCAGGCTGCAAACTCTATCTTGTAACCGGAGGAAACCACCTCCTGAATCCACCGGTCTGAGACGCGTAGTCTCCAGACGTGAGCAAAAAGCCAAAGCCACCCCCCCCCCCACCAGGACGGGTGAGGGTGCCTCCTCATGCCTGAGGGGCCTTGGGGGAGGGTTTAGGCTTGGTTCCCCAGGAGAAACCGGGGCGACTGCTGGATCTGCCTTGACCCCAAGAGCCTCTGCGACCACCTGAGAATGAGGATCCACGACCTCCCCTTAAAGGGCGAAAGGAAGAGGATCCCCGAAAGGGCAGAGCCTGCTTCCTACGCTGGGGGAGCCTACCATCCTTGGTCAGAGCATCAAGACGCTCACCGAAGAGATGAAGTCCAGTGAAGGGAAGCCCAGTGAGAGACTTCTTAGCGGCAGTGTCGGCCGCCCACTGACGTAACCAGATAGACCTATGCATAGCAACCAACAGGGCTGAGGCCCTACCGCCAAGGCTGACGGCGTCATCCATGGCAGATAGCACAAAGGCAGCAAAGTCAGCACAAAGCAAAAGGTCCTTATAATCCTCCGTATTCTTGCGAGACCAGGCGGCCTAGGCCAGACACCTGACCTTCTTTTTAATAGCGATGGCCACAATAGCCGCAGCGCAGACCGGACGCAAACCAGCCCCAACAAAGGTGAAGGCATGACAAGCCAGCTGATCCATACACCGGTCAGCGTTATCACGCAAGGTTGTGGTGTCAGGAGACGGCATGATGTCAGGGGGACACAACCAGCGGCGAACCAAATACCCAAACCCCTTAGGCACCGAGGGTAACCTGTTGGGGCGTTCCCACTCATTGAGAACCATATTGGAAAAATGGCCCTGCTCCGGGAACTCAAAGCGTTGCTTGTCAGGGCGGAAGAGCTCACCCTGCAGGGCAGGGTAGGGAAGCGCTTGGACCAACCTGCTCTGCAATGACACCTTGGGCGCACGGGACACAAACCATGCCGCCCCCACTCAAAGGGCATGCTACACACGAGACACAGACGAGCTTGCCCCGAGTTCGCTATCCCCAGAAGCCTCCATATGGTGATTTTCAAAAGGCACCAAAACGGCCAGCATGGTATAAGGGCCCCACCCAGGATGCCCCCAAGGGATGCCCAGCGGGAGAATGGACAGGGGGGAAGGGGGGGTATGGATCCGGGAGAAACCACAAGCCACAGGCCCATCTGAAAGACATAAAATGAATCACAAATGAGCATCCCACAGTGTCCCATTGGAAAGCAAAAACCCGCTCACAGACCAATAAGGAGAACGGCACAGCAGCACGGCAGCAGTCTGAAGCAGAGATGTCACACAGCGTCCCCACAGCAGACCAGGGAAGCCACCCGCGTTCCCCCTGCCAGGCACCGCACAAGGAGGTAAAATGGGGCCTATGTGGACCTCGAGGGGCGGACCGTGCCACGATGACACGATACGCGTCATCCCATGACCCCGCCCGAAAGGTGCGAGCGATGCGGCGCCCAAGGACCAGCCCCGCCCCCCCAAAATGGCGGCGGAGCCGAAGGAGAAGAGACGCCTCCACAGTGTCCCCCGCCGGAGCACAGTGCACTCGAGGCGGCGAGGATGACCGTACTGCCACAGCGCCCGTGCGGCCAGCAAGTACAGCATGTGGCCCGGGGGAAGAGAAGGGGGGATCAAAAAAAAGGAGGGCCCCAAGCGGCGGGAGGAGGAAGTGCACCCCGGCCCCTAAAGGAAGGAAGCATCACAATGTAAAAAACACCATGTCACACAATAAAAGAAACACTAACAAGTGACACACAGACAGGTTTCTCCTCTCCCCCACATAGGCTCATCATTCGCCTATAGCCGGCTACCCTTCAGTTATAGGGTCTGCGGCCCAGAGCAAAGCTCGCCGAACACCCGACCCCAGGTGTTCCCTACCGTCACCTGATCCGAGCAGCCAAGGCTGGGAGGCAGAAGGGTCCGGAAACAGGTGGGAATAGTCCTACAGGGACGAGGGGCTTGGTTGCCCTGCTCGCCTGCGAATAACCAGATAGAGCCATCTTCTTGTCTTCGCAGTCGTGACTGCAGAGAAACACTGGGGGTCTATGGGTGATTCCTGGCTTTTTATAGGGCCGGGAGTAGCCACAAGTCTTCTGCAGTCAACTGCGCCACCTTGTGGCGGAATACCCAGAAGTAATGATTGAAATGGCCGTGCTGTACACTTGGAAAATTATGGGATTCATTCATTCACATCAGTCAGTGGTGGAAGCTAGGGATGGCTCGGTACAGATGAAATGGATACACCAGGCTTATCTTACACCAGAGAGGCTTTATAGGATGCGACTACTGGACAGTGATAGATGCCCCAGGTGTGAATGGGATTATGGTTTATGGGAATACACAGTATGGGAATGCCCTAACATACTTTTCTGGGACATGATGGCAAAAGAAATCAGAAAGATAATAGGTCTGCCAACATGTAAATCGGTCTTATTGTACTTGCTGGGTGTTGTGGATCCAGTTGCAGAAGAGCCAGTGGTGCGGTTCCTACTGCTTTTTCTTTATTTTTATCTTTATTTTCTGGTGAATTGGAAACATCTGGCCTTACCCTCATGGCAGGGCAGGAGGTCTCTAATCAATCAGACATTGCCCCTATACAAGATTACTTATTAGGCGAGAATAATCCCAAGAAATTTTTGAAAATCTCGGGCTCTTGGATTCAATCCTCATATTCAGCGACTGTGTTGGAATAAGGGTATCTTCAGACTTTTAGGTGCCTTATGCTATGCTGCCCCCAATCTAAATTTAATTCTGCTGTCCCCCATTGTAAGTTTGTTGTATTAATGGTTGTCTGTGTGTTTAAAGTGAAACAAAAATCAGAAAAAGAAAGTTTAATAAATTGCTTCGCTAAAGCTTAACCTCATGCAGATGTTCTAGAATAACAGGCCGATTACTTGCTGCAGAACTGCATGGGAGCGGCCATCTTGTCACACACAAACAAGAGGGGAGTGCTGTGGCAGAAGCAGTCCACACACTAAGCAGAGAGATAAATGTCTCAGAAACACGTACAGCTTGTGTTTTATGATATATAAACACACACACACACACACTGAATAACCAGCTGCTAGAGTGTGTGTGAGGGGAAACCTGCATCAGTGTTTCTTTATCACTCTGGATTTACTGCACTGCCATTCAGTCAATTCAGCTGAGCAATGTGTCACCACAGCTGAGGGATTTCTACTAGAAATAAAAGAAGCATTTCAACTAATGTGAGGCAATGTTGACTGTGGGATTGGGTTTTCATAAGCTGGACTCATGTATGTGGCAAGATGGCTGCTCCCATGTAGTTATGCAGCATAGACTCTGCTTTTCCATAACATCTGCATAGAGTTAAGACCCCTCAAACAGTTTATGTCACTGATTGCAAGAGTGGGGCTTTAGGAGTGCAATTATAGTGATCAAATTCATCTATAGTGGTCAAATTAATGGAAACACTCTTAAAAAAAAAATACAATTCTGTGAGTACTCATCTGTAGAATTGATTTTATAGTATACAGCATGTCCTGTTCCAGAAGATTCCTTACACCTAGGTTATTCCGCCACAAGGTGGCGCAGTGGACTGCAGAAAGACTTGTGGCCACTCCCGGCCCCATAAATAGCCAGGTACCTCCCACCAATTTCCAGTGTTGACAAGCAGTTATACAAGAAGCCGGGAGAATCAAAAAATAGACAGAAAAATAGATAAGAACCCAAAATGAACTTTTGAACAATCACCATACAGAGGAAACCAAGGAAAAACAAGGGAGGGGTGGAACAGGATGTGCTGTATACTATAAAATCAATTCTACAGGTGAGTACTCACAGAATTGTATTTTTCCAAGTATACAGCATGTCCTGTTCCATAAGATTCCTTACACTTGGGACATCCAAAAGCAGTGTCCGTAAGGTAGGGTGGGATCCCCAAAGAACAACGGCGGGCAGTTTAGACCACTGCCGCCTGAAGAACCTTGCGGCCAAAAGCAGCATCAGCTGAGGCCCTAACACCAACCTTGTAAAACTTAGAAAAAGTATGAACAGAAGACCAAGTAGCGGCCTTACAAACTTGTTCAACAGAAGCCTGGTGCTGAAAAACCCAGGAGGTTCCTTCCCCTTAGCAGAATAGGTTTGCACCACCGTCTGACGGATCCACTTGCTGATAGTGGACTTAGCCGGAGGCAAACCCTTCCTAGGTCCAGAAGGGAGAACAAAAAGAGCATCAGTCTTCCTGAATGATTCAGTAGCTACCAAATAGAAACATAGAAGGTTGACGGCAGAAGGAGACCATACGGTCCATCTAGTCTGCCCTTATGTGTATACTGTATGTACTCTTTATCTTAGGATAGATGTGTGCTTATCCCAGGCATGTTTAAATTCAGTGACTGTTGATGTTTCAACTACCTCTGCTGGAAGTTTGTTCCAAGCACCTACTACTCTTTCTGTAAAATAATATTTTCTAACATTGCTCCTGATCTTCCCCCCGACTAATAATAAATAAAACTTCAGAACCCTGACCACATCCAAGGAATTCAGAGTGCGCTCCTTGGAATTAGCAGGATTAGGACACAATGAAAGCAAAACAATGTCTTGATTAAGATGAAATGCAGACACAACCTTAGGCAGGAAATCTGGCTTATACCGAAACACCACCTTGTCCTGGTGTCGCTCAAAGTAAGGACGTTTAATGGAAAGCGACGCCAACTCAGAAACACACATAACAGAAGTGATAACCACCAAAAAGGCTCTCTTAAGATTTAAAATAGGCAAAGCAGCCTCACGTAGAGGCTCAAAAGAAGGACCCTGCAAGGCAGATAAAACCAAATTCAAATCCCAAACTGGCAACATAGGCTTACGTGGCGGGCGCACGTGAGTAACCCCCTGGAAAAAAGTCCTAACCAAACGGTGGTTAGCAAAAGATCTTTGGAAGAAAATAGCCAAGGCTGAAACAAGTCTCTTGAGAGTACTAAGTTGAAGGCCCAAATCCAAACCATGCTGCAAGAATTCCAGGATCCTGGGAATAGAAAACACATGACAGGGAAGAGACTTAGACTCACACCAGGCAATGTAAGCATGCCATACCCTATAGTAGATAAAGGACGAGGACTTCACCTTAGCCCGAATCATGGTAGTAACAACAGAGGCAGGCAGCCCCTTTTCCATCAAGATGGAGGTCTCAGCAGCAAGGCTGTTAAAACCAGCGTTTGTAAATTGGGATGGAGTAGCTGCCCCTGAGTGAGCAGGTCTGGAACCTTGGGCAGGATGTATTGATCTACTGCCAACTGCACGATGTCTGCGAACCACACCCTTCTTGGCCAACAGGGGGCCACCAGGATGGTAGGCACCCCTTCCTGGGCTATCTTGCGCAGCACCCTGCCCAGCAGAGGAAACGGAGGGAACACATAGAGGAGCCGAAAGCATTGCTAGTGCATCCATGGCTAAGGCCAGAGGGTCCTGGGAAAGAGAGACAAAGACTGGAAGCTTGTGATTGTGATGGGACGCAAACAGATCCACATCCGGCTGACCCCAGCAGTGGCACAGGGAACGAAACACCCTGCTGCTGAGGGACCATTCTCCCAGACGAGAAGTCCCCCCTGCTCAGGGAGTCCGCATCCAGATTTTCCACCCCCGGGATGTACACTGCCGAGATGCAAGGAACATTCTCCTCCGCCCATGACAGTATCAGAGACACTTCCTTGAGGGCCCTCTTGCTTCGGGTCCCTCCCTGATGATTGATGTAGGCAACCGCCGTCTGATTGTCCGAGCGGATCTGAACAGCCCGACCCTGAAGGTGTGGGGTCAATTGGGCGAGAACAAACCTTACCGCCCTCAGTTCCAGAATGTTGATAGGAGTATGGGCCTCCTGGGGGCCCCACCGACCCTGGAATTTCAAGAACTTCCAGAAGCCTCCCCCAACCTGTCAGACTGGCATCTGTGGTGACAGTCTCCCAGCAAGGAGACAGAAAGGTTCTGCCCACCAAGAGATTCCTTGAGTCCAGCCACCACGACAGGGACCATCTGGCCAGGGGGGACAGAACAAACACCTGATCCTGGAACACAGGGTCCCGATCCCACACTGATAAGAGGTGTATCTGCAGAGGTCTCATGTGAAACTGAGCATAGTCCTAGATAAAACCCGCACAGCTGAAAGTACTCAAGGTGCTGGCTTGGTGAGAGAGGCCCATGCACCGGGCCCACAAATACACTAGCTTGGGTGGCAATCTACCAGTATTAGATCGCTGTTTTCTCACCACATAAGTAAGCCGCACACACTATATTAAATTAATAACTAGATTTTATTATAATGTTAAATCATAGACACATGACATACAATGACCACATAACACATGATTAAAAATTTTTTACAACAACCAATGAACAGGCACTATAGGTAAACCATACTGGACTATTAAATACTATCCAAGGAATAGATATTAGAGTAAATAAATTATGCTCCAAAATATGCCAGGTATATGAGAGTCAGTGCATGTGAACATATACCTATAATGTATATGTATATAAAGAACGTGACCACACAGTTTGTGGATATGAAAGATGTAAGATATTAGAAAGGAGAGCTACAGATATTCAACGAATGAGCAGAACCCCAGTAAAGTGCTGGGGCGCAAGGTGCACAGTGCAGAAAGTGACACAGTAACGTCTTAACAGTGAAACCGATATACCATGGCATATGCAAAATGAAAGTAACCTCACATAAAAGTAAAGGTAAATAAAATGAGATACTATCACCAATTGGTAGGTCCAGGTTCCTTCTAGGTGCCCGTTCACCAACACCGACGCGTTGCGTGAGCGATCACTTCCTCAGTTCTATGTTGTCCCCCCTGGAGTCCCATCTCTAAATACCTGTGTGTAAGGGCGTCGCACCCACGTGCCTCCTCGTGTAATTACTTCCTGTCCGTCCTGCAGCTTCCTGTAGGGTGTGCACATGCCTGGATCATATGGGGCCTGTGGTTTAAAGCTCATGGTCAAAATAAAAGTGGCTGTAATCCCAAATCTGTGCCATAGCCCAATAAAAATGAGGATGGGTGTATAAATCGCAATTATGCTTCTATTTTCCTGGCGCCGGGTCTCCTACTTGGCGCCGCACACCCCATGCACAGGCACACTGGGCAATCCGTACCGCCAATGGCTACACCCAGCGCGCATACGCTGTGCCACTGTTGCGAGGCCCACCGTACACCCAGTGCGCGCGCGCACTATGTCCTCGATATAGTGCAGGCGCCACTGAAAACGGCCCTCTCACCAGGAGGCAGGCACACCCCAAAGGCCATCAGGATAGGAGGGAGTTGGGCCAATAGTGGTGGATGCGAGCAGACACCTCATGCGCTCGCGCGTCCAGCACGCCGCGCGCGCAGGCGCACAAGGTCATCCGCCGGTGTGTCCTGTGCGCACGCGCGCCCGCCACAAAGGGACGACCGCGCACAGCACATACCCATCTCCATAAGTAGCCAGAGCCACAGCACAACTCCAGGGCGACAACAACAAAACCAATAAAATTACTATAACTACAAAAACATACATGCATGTACACACTCTATTCAAGTACAAACAATTGTGTCTCCAACTGTCCAACTTTCTATTGAGGTATACCCAAAGTGGACTGTGGCCCCTATCCATTATACAATTAGTTCTTCTGATCCAGAATGTAGATCTATAATGTGACAAATATATATCTCTTTGTTGATTATATGGTTATGTTTTATTTTATTTTATTTTAATGTTGGTTTTATTTTCTTATATTACATATTGTTTGATTGTATACAAGTATTTTGTGTGGCCAGATTAAATCCATTAAACATAGATCAAGATTTAGATGGGTGAAACCTGGCTGAGGATTCATAATTAGCTGGTCCCGACTGACTGGTTGGTTGTTTAAACACAACATTTTTTATAGATATTGATATTAATATTACATTGAATTGCTAGTTGATGCAAGGAAGATACAACAATAAATAGATAACATTTAATTAATTAGGATCTATTCATCCTTTTCTGTATACAAAAATTATAAAATGGTGAACAACTACTTTTGTGTAAAAACAATTATGTTATATAGTGATTAGTGGTAGGCCAAATATTTATTTATTTAAACAACTACAGTGCAATTAGATTATTAATCATGTGCCCAAATAATCTATACTAACAAGTGATCGTGCAAAATTGTTATAATCAAAATTAATTTACATTATTTATTCAATCTTCCGAATAACATGTGAACTAAAATCATATATATATATATATATATATATATATAAGTATGGAAATATATAAAAAAAAATTGTATAAAAGATTTTCAGTGGCGCCTGCGCTATATCGAGGGTGTACGGTCGGCCTCGCAACAGTGGCACAGCGCATGCGCGCTGGGTGTAGCCATTGGCGGTACGGATTGCCCAGTGCGCCTGCGCATGGGGTGTGCGGCGCCTAGTAGGAGACCCAGCGCCAGGAAAATAGAATCATAATTGTGATTTATACACCCATCCTCATTTTTATTGGGCTATGGCACAGATTTGGGATTACAGCCACTTTTATTTTGGCCATGAGCTTTAAATCACAGGCCCCATATGATCCAGGCATGCACACACCCTACAGGAAGCTGTAGGACGGACAGGAAGTAATTACACCAGGAGGCACGTGGGTGCGACGCCCTTACACACGGGTATTTAGAGATGGGACTCCAGGGGGGACAACATAGAACAACACCCTGAGGAAGTGTTGGTGAACGGGTGCCTAGAGGGGACCTGGACCTACCAATTGGTGATAGTATCTCATTTTATTTACCTTTACTTTTATGTGAGGTTACTTTCATTTTGCATATGCCATGGTATATCGGTTTCACTGTTAAGACGTTACTGTGTCACTTTCTGCACTGTGCACCTTGCGCCCCAGCACTTTACTGGGGTTCTGCTCATTCACTGAATATCTGTAGCTCTCCTTTCTAGTATCTTACATCGTTCATATCCACAATCTGTGTGGTCACGTTCTTTATATACATATACATTATAGGTATATGTTCACATGCACTGTTCACTTTCATACAGTTGACTCTCATATACGTGGCATATTTTGGAGCATAATTTATTTACTCTAATATCTATTCCTTGGATAGTATTTAATAGTCCAGTATGGTTTACCTATAGTGCCCGTTCATTGGTTGTTGTAAAAAAATTTTAATCATGTGCTATGTGGTCATTGTATGTCATGTGTCTATCTATGATTTAACATTATAATAAAATCTAGTTATTAATTTAATATAGTGTGTGCAGCTTACTCATGTGGTGAGAAAACAGCGATCTCATACTGGTAGATTGCCACCCAAGCTAGTGAAACTGAGCATAGGGTACCGCCTCGAAGCAAGACACCATCAGGCCCACCAGTTGCATCCCCTGCCGGATGGAGGGATGAGGACAAGAAAGAAGAAACTGGGCCTGAGCTTGAAGACTCCACCTTCTGTTGAGGGAGAAAAACCTTGACCTGAGATGTATCCAGAGTCATGTCCAGAAAAGACCTCACCAGTGATGGGGACAGAAAAGACTTGGAATGGTTGATCACCCAGCCGAAGGACTTTAGTGTGGACACCACCATCTGGGTATCCAGCTCTACCTGATGGAAGGACTGAGACGAGATCAGAATGTCGTCCAAATTAGGAAGGATGCGATTGCCCTGAGATCTCAACAGAGCCATCACACCCACCAGCACCTTGGTGAATACCCTGGGAGCCGAGGTGATACCGAAAGGTAAGGCCACAAATTGGTAGTGCTGATCCTCCAGAGCAACCCTGAGAAATTTCTGATGACCTGGGAAGATTGGTACATGAAGGTAAGCATCCTTGATGTCTACGGATGTCATGAAGTCGCCTGGGCGCAGAGTAGTGACTGCTGAGCGTAGGGTCTCCATGTGAAAATGCTTGAATCTGACAAACTTGTTGAGGTGCTTTAAATCCAGGATGGGCCTGAGGGACCTATCCTTTTTGGGAACAGTGAATAGATTGGAATAGAAGCCTCTGCCCCATTCCCTGAGAGGTACAGGGCAGATGACCCCCAACTCCAGAAGGTTTCGGACCGCAAGCTGCAAGCCCTGAGCTGACAGGGGGTTTTGAGCCATCCGGGACCTGATAAATCTTGGGGGCGGCCAGGCTGCAAACTATCTTGTATACGGAGGAAACCACCACCTGAATCCATCTGTCTGCTACACGTAGCCTCCAGACGTGAGCAAAGAGCCGAAGCCGTCCCCCCACCCGGATGGGTGAGGGTGCCTCCTCATGCCTGAGGGGGCTTGGGGGAGGATTTGGGCTTGGGACCCCATGAGAGCCCGGGACGGCCTTGTCCTCGACCCCAGCCCCAATAGTCTCTGCGTGCCCGAGCAAAGGAAACTCCTCGACCAGCCCTGGAAGCGCGGAAGGAGGGGAGAGAAGCACCGGTCCCCCGAAAGAGCCGTGACGGCCTCCTACGTTGAGGCAGCCTACCACCCCTGGCAAATAGGTCCAAGTGTTCACCAAAGAGCCATAGCCCCTTAACCCTTTAAGTGCCAGCCTACCTAGATTTTTTGTTACACTCTGTTGCCAGACTACTTTTCACTTTTTTGCCCTACACATGTTCAACCTTGATTTTTGAAGGGATTTCCATGGATTTTCCAGGAAAATTATATATTGTTTTTTTCAGCAGTCTGGGCTTCAACATGAAATGTCTTGTTTGGCCTTTTTTAGTGTATTCTCAATACTTTTCAATACTTTTGGGTGAAATATGTGCAAAAAAATTAAAAAAAATCTATTTTTTACAATTTGTAGTATTTTTTTGTAATAACAAAATGTAAGTTTGTTAATAAAATCTTATTGCGTGTGAAAGCCCTATTTCTCCCGGTTACAACGGTACCACATATGTATTGGTAGACACCCTTTCCTGCCCAGGAGACTCCCCCCAAACTGAAAAAGCAGTTTAGGAGATTTCAGATAGGATACAACTATGCAATATGATTGCATAGTTGTAAGGGGTTAATTTAAAAAGAAAAATGACATGGGGGGGGCTCATTTTTGGGGGGGAATTTTAAGGGTTAAAAACCCTTAAAATCCCCCCAAAAATGCCGTAGGGTCCCCCTTACCCAGCATTACCGACCCGGACCAGCTATGGGGGCTTGTAGAACAGGGTGCATGGGCCAGCGTTGGTGGCCCCTGGCCCTGAAGGCTACTAGCCCACATAGCCCGAGCATAGCTACAAGGCCCGAGCCCTTCTGCCCCCCCCCCGGCCGTTGGGGAGGCAGGTAATGGGGGGCTGGGGGTTATGGCAAGTCACCTGCTAGCCGCAGGTGATTGCCAGCCCCAGAGCCTTGTGAACTGGCAAAGGGGTCTAATGGACCCAGACTGCAGCGCAAGCTGGGCACAGGGTACACACACCCTGACATCGTCATTTATAGGGGATACCCCACACGCCATACACAGCCGGGCTTGTCCCGAAGGAACCCCAAGCACATTATCCTGAGAAGCCTCCATATGGTGATTATTGTGGCACAGCAGGCCAATTAGCCTCCTGAGGACCCCACAACCCCTTGAACTGATGATCCTTCCAGAAACCTCCCCAGCCCGACAGGCTGGCATCCATGGTAACCGTCTCCCAACAAGGGCCAGAAAGGATCTGCCCCTCATCAGATTGCTTGGTTCCAGCCACCACTGAAGGGACTGCCGAACCCTGGGAGACATCAGAAAGGACTGATCCAAGGACTGTGGACATCTGTCCCAGTTCAGCAATAGATGGAGTTGAAGCAACCTCATGTGGAACTGAGCAAAGGGGACTGCCTTGAAGGAAGCCACCATTAAACCCACCAGTGTCATCCCTAGCCAGATAGAGGGACGAGGATTGGTCAGGAGAATACGTATCAGATCCTGAACCCTCTGCCTTTGGCTGAGGTAGGAACACTCTGGCCTGACTGGAATCCAGAATCATGCCCAGAAAAGGGATCTCCCTTGATGGGGAGAGAGAAGATTTGGGGTAGTTGATCACCCATCCGAACCTCTCCAGCGTCGTCACCACCATCCTGGTGTCCAGCTCCGCCTGGCATAGGGAAGAAGCTGTAATGAGCAGGTCGTCCAGATACGGCACAATGCGAATGCCCTGGGCTCTGAGCAGGGCCATTATGCCCGCCAGAACCTTGGTAAACACCCTCGGTGCCGAGGTCAGCCCGAACGGGAGTGCCACAAACTGAAAATGCTGATCTCCCACCACAAACCTGAGAAATCTCTGGTGTGCTGGGAAGATCGGTACATGGAGATAAGCATCCTTGATGTCTATGGACGTCATGAAGTCCCCTTGACGAAGGGAACTGATGGCTGAGCGCAGTGTCTCCATGCGGAACTTCTTGGTTCTGATAAACCTGTTGAGAAGCTTCAAATGGGCCTTATGGAACCATCCTTTTTGGGAACCGTGAAGAGGTTGGAATAGTAGCCCCATCCTCTCTCACTGGGCATAGGACCTCCATGTCCAGGAGATTCTTCACAGCCAACAGGAGCCCCAGCACAGCACGGGGATCCGAGACCTTAGAAATCTGGGAGGAGGCCGGTACTCGAAATCCAGTTTGTACTCGGATGATACCACTTCCAAAATCCACTTGTCTGTGACCTCCTGGGCCCAGACCTGGAAGAAGAGCCACAGCCGCCCTCCACCCGTAAGGGTGAGGGCGCCTCCTCATTGCTGAGCTGGCTTGGCAGCGGGCTTTGGCTTGGAACCCCAGGTAGAGACTGGATGGGCACGTCCTCTGCCTCTGTTCCAGGAATCACCTCTGAAGCTACAGTAGGCAAGAGCTCTGCCCGCTCTTGCTCCTCGAAAGGAAGGATTGAAGGAGCTTGCCCCCTGAAAGGAGCGACGCTGCTTCTTACGCTGAGGTAGCCTTCCACCTTTCGCCACAGAATCCAATTTGTCTCCAAACAGCCGCGTACCCAGGAAGGGCAGAGCTGTAAGTGATTTCTTGGCTGCAACGTCAGCCGCCCACTGGCGTAGCCAGACCGATCGGCGCATGGCCACCAGCAGAGCCGAAGTTCTACTACACATGGTAATAGTGTCGTCCATAGCTGACAAAACAAAATTCATAAACAATTCACACCTCTTAAGGGCTGTGAATTCAACGCTGGCCGGGTTGAGCTGGGACCCATTTAACATGTCACTAATCTCAGACCTGGTAGCCACAGCCACGAGTGCCGATGCACAGACAGGCCGCAAGGCTGAACCCACACTGGCAAAGGCATGACATACCATCTGATCAATGCGCTTGTCCTCGCCATCCTTAAGGGTAGTGGCGTCAGGAGTATGTACAACAGAGGTGTTGGACAATCCTAATATGGGCGCATCAACCTCGGGAGGGGAAGCCCAGAGCTTCACCGCGTCAACCGGAAAGGGATACTTCCTATCCCATACCTGAGGAACACCGTGAAGCCGACTTGGCTTCTCCCATTCTCTAAGAATCATGCTGTCAAAATGATCCTGATTTGGGAACTCCAAGCGGGGCTTAGAGAACCCAAAGAATTCCCCCTTCTTCGGAGGGGCCTCCGCTGGTGGGGAAATATCCAGAACCTCTAGGAGGTGGGCCAGGACCTTGGGAGTATCCACAGCATCCCCCAGCGCCTGCCCGGCATCAGAATCAAAGAACTGTAGTTCCTCAGTCTCAGATTCCTCAAACAATTCCCCCTCCTCAAGCGGGGAATAATCAGCCCAGTCAGGGGAGTCATAATCATCAAAATCAATTACCGGTGTAGCCGGTGACAGATGCCTTTTCTTAGCAGGGGCCTTTCTGCCCACTGAGATAGAAATAATTTTCTCGAGGTTGGCCAGCCTAGCACATAAATCCGAATGCGACTCCCCACTAATGACAGTGTCACCTGGGGTACAGATAATGCGGGGTGGGGTGGGAGATGAGACTGACCCAGACGCCTGGCCTGCGTTATGGCCTGTTGCGCACATGGTATGCAAATTAGTACATTCTCCCCCGTAAGGGGTACCCCACAACCCACACATAGCCGGGATTGTCCCGAAGGAAGTCCGAGCCCGGTATCCTGTGGAGCCTCCATATGGTGATTTTAAGGTAGTCGCAATGACCAGAGGGAATTACGCTGGTAAGCAACCCGGGATGCCCCTTTAAGTTCCACGTGGGAGGATTTGTAGGTGCCCCAAATTACTCTAGGGACCCTAGGACCGGGAGAACCCCCTTTTAAGCAGAGGAGCAGGGAGTCCCTCCTGAAAGACACAAGGCAGTGGCCATAAGCACCTGCACACACACACACACATATGCATAGTACAAACAAACAGATGAAAAAGGGGGACCCAGGAGGGCACTCGCGTGTCTCGCAAGATGGCAGCTAGCAGCACAGAGAAGAAGAGAGGGAGAAGGGGCAGGCCAGCGCACATCGCGCGCCACACCTGGCCCCGCCCCCCTTCCCTCGCAACCAGCAGCGCGGTTCCCATCAGCCAGCTGGGACCGCAAAAGGTGCCAAAGCAGGAGGGGGCGGGCCACGTCAGCACGCGAGCACACGGCCCCGCCCCCTCAAACACCGCAGCCTGAGGGGAAGAAGCTCCCCTTAGCGGACTGCAGAAAATGCAAGAAAAGGCGTACAGCCCTGTAAGGTGAAGCACCCAATCACAACGCACACACTCACATAAGGATGAAAGAAAACGAAGAGGGAGAATACCCATCCCCCCCCACTGGAGGGTTAACAGAGGGACCCGGAAGGGGGGAAACCTGCACCATGGGTGTAAGGGATATAGATATATATATATAAAAAAGGGACAGGGCATCCCAAACCGGGATCACCAACCCGGATACCGCCTACCCCCTTGTATGGGGTCTCACGGGGAAGCATGGCTCCCTAAACACCTATTAAGGTGATGCCTGCCATCACCCGGACCTGCAGTCAAGGCTGGGAGGCTAGAATTGGGCTAAATGTATAAAGGTCCGGGCAGAATTAGGGCAAAACATGGCCGGGTGTAAGCCCGGCTTACCTGCAAGGAAGAGCAGCATACATCTTCTGACTTGCCTGCCGTCCTGCAGAGAAGGAACTGGGAAATGAGTTCCCAGGTATTTATGGACCAGGAGGGGCTTCTTTTTTCCTTGCATCTCTGCAGAAGTTCGCCCTCTACTGGACCATAACCCATATGTCATGAATAGTGGAAGCGGGGTGTGTGACATACTTGAAATAAATCAACAGTCACTGAATTTAAACATGCCTGGGATAAGCACACATCTATCCTAAGATAAAGAGAACATACAGTTACATAAGGGCAGACTAGATGGACCTCCGGCTCCTTCTGCCGTCAACTTTCTATGTTTCAATTTACTGAACTTGCTTTTTTGACTTTTGGTCTGCTTTAAATGTTACTTTTATTGGGAAACTGCATAAATAAAAACTTGTTTTACTCAGGCAGGTTATGGAAAAATAAAATGTGGGCCAAACCTTTGCAGAAATGACAGCGACCTCAGTGGGCTGCAGTACCAAGATGAAATGTACAAAAATACATTTCTGTGAAATACTCACCTGTAGAATTGGTATTATACGTATACAGTACGTCCTGCTCCAGATATAATACTTACAATTGGGTTATCCTCCGTCAGAGGGCGCTGTGCACTGCAGACATGCAAAAACAGGCTCCTCCCGGCCCTTCATATACCCAGGGACCTCCCACAAATCCCCAGCATTGAAAAGCAGTGAACCAGAAGCAGGGAGAATTCAACCACCAAAAACAACTGGTAATGATAACAACAACAATCACCATACAGGGGATCCAGAATAATGCAAAAACCAGGGTGGGGTGGAGCAGGACGTACTGTATACGTATAATACCAATTCTACAGGTGAGTATTTCACAGAATTGTATTATTCTAAGTATACAGTACGTCCTGCTCCAGATATAATACTTACAATTGGGACATCCAATAGCAGTGTCCATAGAACAGGGTGGGATCCCCAACAAAAAAGGCAACAGCAGACAGTTAAAAGCACTGTCACTTGCAATACCTCGCTACCAAGAGCGACACGAGCAAAGGCTCTAACTTCAACATCAAAACAACCCTTGAAAGGGTACAAACAAGAAAACAAGTAGCGTTCAAGCAAACCTGTTCAACAAGACCTGGTGCTGAAAGGCCCAAAGATACCAAGGCACCAGCGTAATCAGAATAGAGTGAGAAGAACTCTTCCCCTTAAGGAATAGGCTTGAGTAAAGGCCTAACAAGAGCAAAAACTAAAAGTAGCCCAGGAAGAAGCCAAGCCTTCCCCAGGACCAGAAGGGACATCTTATACAGGTAAAGGCCAGGCCCAAGGTCGCCTAACCCCTAGAGGCAGACAAGATCAGGCACATCCAGATGTAGGTGCCCACAACCCCGAGGAACATCAGTCCCCTAAGGGACAGGAGACAATCCAGGAAAAAAATTCCAGCACCTATTGAGGGAAAATAGATTCCCTTGCCTCAGCATAACAAGGAATAAATAAACGAGGGCTAGCTAAACAGATCCGCCCGCTCAGGTGCACGGCCGACTGAGGTAACAGCCCCAGAAGGGCAACCTGATGGATTAGAACAGTCAGACAGCATCCGGAATAGAGCCAAAGGGGAACACCCCGCAAGGCAAACCGAATAGAAATCAATCCCAACAGGGACCCTAGAACTACGTGGGGGATGTCACTGAGCAATCCCTGAAAGAAAAGTCAACCCAGGCAAGGAACTGAGTAAAGACTTCTGCAGAAGACGGACAGGGCAGAGCCTGAACCACCAGGGCACCGAGTAGGAGAGCCAATTCCAACCCATGCTGTAATAACTATATAACCCTGGGAACAGAGCTCGCCCACAGGGGAGAGACCAAAAACTCACTCCAATCAATATGGGTAAACAATACCCCACAATAGACGGAAGAAGAGGCAGAAGAAGCCAACTCCTAGGCTTCCAGAAGTCACAGACACCCAGAAGGTACACCCACTTCCATCAAGGTGGATGAATCAACCGTCAGACCATCCAGACCAGAGTCTGTAGATAGGGGTGAAATACAAAAGGGGGGCCTGAGTGAGCAGGCCAGCACTCCTGACAGGACGTACAGGTCCGCTGTTCACATAACCACATCTGCAACCACACTCCACTAGGCCACCCAAGGGCAGCCAGTATCACTGGTTCCCCCTTCCAGAGCAAACTTGCACAGAACCCTGTCCAGCAGGGTGCATGAAGATAAGACATATAGAAACAGAATGTCCAGCATAAAGTCACGAAGCCTCATGACCAAGGACAAAACAATCTGAGACAGGGAAACAAGGGCCTAGGACCCATGAAAGTGACGGGCCCAGAAAGATCCACACTAGACGGATCACATGGAAACACAAGAATTAGCACATCCTGTTGCAGAAGGACATCCACCGGAGCGAATATCGCAGATATGCAGGGAAAGCTGTCCTCCACCCAGATCAGGATCAGATACCTTCCTGGGGGATCATCCTGCTTCCGAGTCCACACAGATAATTAATACAGGCCACTGTCGTCAGACAGACCAAGGGGCCCCCAAATAGACCAATCCCGCAAGGGAGAAGTCTAGCGATATAGAGCCAACCTGAAGGCCTACCGCTTCCAATTAGACAGGTGGAAGGACCCCTAAAGGTCCCACCTCTCCCGGAATCACAGGGGAATTTAGGAGAAAAAAGTCCCCCCTCCGTCGACCTTATAGATTTGGTATCCAACTGCAGGAAGACGCAAGGAAGGGGGCGCCCCCTGACTGGTACCCCTAGTACCACAGTCTCAAGGGTAACCACCGTACCAAGGTGGAAGGGTACACAGACCCAGCTCCAGGGAAGCTGGAACCCAGTCCAGCATTTACAATATGAGTAGCAGAAGAGCCCAAGGGCTCTGAGCATAAGGGACAACCTTTGAACAGCCACCAACAGGCCCACCAGCTGCAATCCAGCCTGGTGAAGAGACGGGAACAGCAAGAGGGACAGAGCCCATGCAAACAGATTGTCCATTTATAGTCAAGGAAGCAGGTTCCCGTCTGAACCGAATCCAAGTTCAACCCTAGGAATGGAGATACCACTAAGGGGAAAAAGAGGAATTGAGGTGATTGAACACCCATCCAAAGACTCCCAAAGGACACCACCAGCCGACTAACAAACTCGGCCTGACGTAGAGATTGGGAAGCAAAGAAGGACGACCAGGCAGTTCCTCGCGCGGACGCCCCCTTGGTCTCAGTAGAGATATCACCCCCGTCATCGCCTAGGCGATCACTCAGGGAGCAGAACCAAGGCCAGATAACAAGGCCACAATCAGCAGTGTTGGAGCGCCAACACTAACCTGTAAGGTCCTTGGTGCCCGGAAGGCACAATGGCAATGAAATAAGCGTCTTAGGTCCCTACCGACGGCAAAAGGTCCCTGGACACAGGGCACTGGCGGCCCAACTCAGAGAAAACATGCAGTAAAACCGCCTGTGAATGTAAAGTGCCTCACCTATGGAAGGCCATAATGGACAGAGTGTCTCATCCTTTTGGAGGAATGTGGAAAGGTTAGTGTAGAGGCCCCTGCCTCTGTCTGTTAAGGGCAACCAGCAGGTGACCCCAGACCTCGCAGACCGCGCGTGGCCTGCGCCAACACAAGAAGAGAGGCAGGGACCAGAAGCATCCTGAATATCTCGGGAAGGGGCCGCCCAGCAGACACTATCCTGCTCCAGAGGAAACTTCCTCCTGACTCCATCAGAACGAGGCTTGACGCCTCCACCATTATGCTTGGGGGGTTTTGGTAAAAGGTTTGGACTTAGTCCTGCCGGAGGGACCAGGGCGTTGTCTGCCACTCCTGGGGCAGGGATCTATACCAAAAAGCTGGAAGGACACCCCTGGTTCGGGTTTGACGCTAACATAGGGGGGTGGAGGGGTGCCCCTGCCCCGAGAAGGCCGAGACCGCTTTCTGTAAAGGGGTGTTTTGCCCTTTTTTCTAAATAGGTCCAGACGGGCCCCGAACAGGCGTCGCCCTCTAAAGGGAAGCCCAGTAAGAATCTTTTTTGTAGCATCGTCAACACCCCACTGTCGCAGCCAGACCAGTCGGCGTATAGCTACAGCAAGGGCGGAAGTTCTTGCGCACATGCTGATGGTGTCATCCAGCGCCAAAAGGATAAATCTTACAAATACATCACAACTGGAGAGTGCATTAAACACCTCCCAGGGGAGATCCTCAGGTTGATGATCAATCATCTTTCTGATGAGGGTCCTAGCGGCCACTGCAGCGATGGCCGCGGCACAGACCGGGCGCAGAGTCGTCCCTGCACAAGAAAAGGCGTGGGAAGCCAGCCTATCAATGTGCCGGTCCTCAGCATCCCGAAGGGTACAATAAGTAGGGGCCGCAATAAAGGGGGGGTTAAGAACCCCAATGATCGGTGCATCCACCACGGTAGGTGATGACCAGCAGTTAACCACATCAGGGGGAAAAGGGTATTTCCAATCCCAGTCCCCTGGAAGTTTACTAGGGCATTGCCATTCTTTGAGTACAAGAGCCTGGAAGTGATCCTGCTCCAGAAATTCCAAACGCGGCGGCGCTGTATGGAAACTCTCCCTTCTAGGCCTGGAAGCCTCACCAGGGAGAGAGATAGACAAGACCTCGAAGATCTTTATCAGTAATTCGTCGGTGTCACACAGGCCCCAAGAACCGGGGCCCGGATCATCATGACTCCTCAGCCTCTAGTCCGATGAGCCCGAGTCAGAGAATAGCCGACCTTCATCAGAAAAAGCAAAACCCTGCTCAGCAGTGAACTCTTCAGATTCAGAAGGAATGGGCGAAACCGGAGGCGTCAGGGACCGCTTCTTACCAGGGCCCAAGCGCTCTGCCAACCTCGAAATCACCTGATCGGCCGTAGAGGTGTATTGAAACGAGGCGCAGCCACTGGCAACCCTGACTGCAGGGCCAGTACTTGTTCAGCACAAGGCCCGTGCTCTGTCTGCATCAGCATGGGGCAGTCCACACGCTGTACACAGCCGGTCTTGTCCCGGAGGGACCCCGGTCACATAATTCTGAGATGCCTCCATATGGTGATTATTAATGTAATATATACCAGTAGGGATTTACGCAATAGGCAACCCTGGATGTCCCAAAGACCCGCTAGGAACGTGGGAGAATTTGTAAGCCCGCTACAATATATGTTAGGCCGGGAGAAGCCACCGGACTCTTCGACGTCTGAAAGACAGAAGGGGAATAAGGGGTGTCAGGGCCATGCGCAACAGAAAGAATACTAATGATGAAAACGCCAGCGAGGGCACTCACCGACCTGGGGAGGAGAAGGACCGCCAACACGCGCGAAGATTAACAAAATGGCGCCGACCGAACCTCGGAGGGCGGGTCTAAACTGGGCGTGACGCAGAGCGCGCCACGCCAGGTCCCCGCCTCCTCCAAAGAGCGCGAAGCTCTGAAGCAGCCGTTAAAGGCTTGACCATTCTGACGCCCGTAAGCGTGCACAAAATTAGTTTCCTGCCCAAGATGCAGGATAATAAAGCAGGACGTGCTGTACACTATTGCATAGTAAATTGAGAAAGGCCAAAATAGAAGGGCAGCGCGGCTCTGACACCTAGTTGCCGGTCAGGGGCAAAAGCACGGCCATAAGCGTGACAATACCGTACACTGAGACCGCCAACGGACACACACACCCCCCGTTCTTTTCCCCCGAATACGGGGGGAAACGAGGGAGGACGGCGACCCTTTACACAGGGTCCACCTCTACACGGGGCATGGGGCAATAATGCGGGAGGGACATCCACTATGAGGCTCACCATCAGCCTAAACCGCCTACCCTTTGGTGGGGGACTGCGGTGGAGCATGGCTCCGTTAAGCACGCATAGTGCTACCTACCTTCACCCGACCAGCGCAGCCTAGGCTGGGAGGCACATCACAAGGGGGACGGGTGGGAATAGTCCAACAGGGCCGCAGGCTGTAATAGCCCCGCTCACCTGCGGGAGAGTGATACTTCATGTCTTCGCAGTCAGCACTGCAGAGAAATCTGGGGATTTGTGGAAGGTCCCTGGGTATATGAAGGGCCGGGAGGAGCCTGTTTTTGCATGTATGCAGTGCACAGCGCCCTCTGGCGGAGGATAACCCAATTATAAGTATTATATCTGGAGCAGGATGTACTGTATACTTAGAATAGGGTTACTAATAATGACCCTTTCAAAATGTGCCCATTGGAGCTTGTCATTGTCTTAAACCGGACCTTCAGCATGATTTAATGAAAAGCCCAAACCCTTAAAAAACGATTCCCCAGCATCTAAAATGAATATATTTTAAGTTCTTAGTCACTTACTTATTCTTTCCCCCACTGGGCTGCAACTCTGTTCAGGACTTTAGGATACGGGCGCCACCATCTTGACTCAGAAGCATCACACATACTGAGGAGAGTGGGATAAAGTACAGGAGGGTGGTTAATAGCTGTGCTCTGCTCAGACAGAGCAGAGCTGGGGTCAGGAAGAGGTCAGCAATCCCAGAATGCAGAGCAGCACAGTCAGGAGGCACTTCCTGTTTGAAGGCTGCCTGATGTTCCATGAGCCGCCATCTTGGATGTTTAAAGGTTCATAACATGCAGTAGATGCAGGTAGGATGATTTTTAATGTGAGCAATCTGTATATAAAGGGTGTGGGACACACATAAGATAGACTCTTATTAAGTGGTTGGCTGTGTACAAGCTTTCAGTTTAGTTTTTTCTTCATACTGCATATGTAGCAGGAGCTGTGAGTTTATTCAGATGTAAACATGTGTAGTGTTTTGAAAGGAAACATAAGACAGCATTTTGTTGCAAATATTTACTAAAAGAACGGATATTTACATCATCCCGTATTCACATTTTAAAACAAAGAAACAACTGTCTTATATTCGTCAAACTACATTCTAGTAGTATAATATACAAAGACAGGCTATAGTGAGATGAAGACTAACCATGGCAGCCATCCATTTAAGTGAAGCTTTAAACTCAAAAGACTTTGCAACAGTATCTCTTATGCATTCCTCCAAAGAGATCTTCTATTCTAAACTGTTTTTTTTTTATGGTGACTTTGCTATGCTGTTGTCACCACTGCCACTGCTATAGGCAAATATAGCAACACTATTTGCCTAAGGCATAGTTATATAAAAGTCAGGGTCCAACATCCAAGCTTTTAAAGTATAGTTCTAAAGACATACCTGGTCCATAGACAACTGCCACGCTGAACTAATACTGCAAAGTATTAGAAATGTCTATAATGTGGCAAAGCGTCTGATCCATATATACATCCTGTCATTAACACTATTCTATCTCTAAATAGAGTGGGAACTTGTGGCACAATTTCCTATATGGGAACTGTCCCATAATGCAATCATGGGATTCTATGGTTGCAGCTCTGTCCATGCTGTGTTATATGTCATTGTAAAAAAAAAAGACAATTCTGTGAGTACTCACTTGTAGAATTGCTTTTACTATGCATGGCACAGCCTGCTTCAAGAAGTCCTTACGTATGGGATAATCCGCCACAAGGTGGGGCAGTGTACTGCAGAAGAGTTGTGGCTCCTCCTGGCCCCATATAAAAACCGGAATCACCATAGACCTCTCCAGTGTTGACAAGCAGTTATACAAGACCACCGCCTGAAGTACCTTGCGGCCAAAAGCAGCATCAGCTGAGGCCTTAACATCAACCTTGTAAAA
Source organism: Gastrophryne carolinensis (assembly GCA_027917425.1). Lineage (NCBI taxonomy): Eukaryota > Metazoa > Chordata > Amphibia > Anura > Microhylidae > Gastrophryne > Gastrophryne carolinensis. The sequence goes on along the minus strand of CM051238.1, from coordinate 294,745,023 downwards.
CTTGGAAAAGGTATGAACAGAAGACCAAGTTGCGGCCTTACAAACTTGTTCAACAGAAGCTTGGTGCTGAAAAGCCCAAGAAGCACCAATAGCATGAGTGGAATGAGCAGTAATCCGGAAAGGAGGAACCTTCCCTTTAGCAGAATAGGCCTGAACCATCGCCTGACGGATCCACTTGTTGATAGTGGATTTAGCCGGAGGCAAACTCCTCCTAGGTCCAGCAGGAAGAACAAAAAGAGCATTAGATTTCCTGAAAGACTCAGTAGCAACCAAATAAAACTTCAGAGCCCTGACAACATCCAGAGAATGAAGGGTCCGCTCCTTGGCATTAGCAGGGTTAGGACACAAAGAAGGCAAAACAATGTCCTGATTGAGATGAAAAGCAGACACAACCTTAGGCAAGAAATCTGGCTTAAGCCGAAACACCACCTTATCCTGATGCCTCTCAAAATAAGGAGGTTTGATGGAAAGCGCCGCCAGCTCAGAAACTCGCCTGACCGAAGTAATAGCCACCTTAAGAGTCAGAATGGGCAACGTAGCCCCATGAATAGGCTCAAAGGGCGGACCCTGTAGAGCAGACAACACCAGATTCAAGTCCTAAACCAGTAGCATAGGCTTACGTGACGCACATGAGTAACTCCCTGGAAAAAAGTCTTAACCAACCGGTGATTGGCAAAAGATCTTTGGAAAAAAATTGCCAGAGCTGACACCTGTCCCTTGAGGGTACTAAGTTGAAGGCCCAAATCCAAACCATGTTGCAAAAATTCCAGAATCCTGGGGATAGAAAACACCCGACAAGGAAAAGACTTGGACTCACACCAGGCAATGTAAGCATGCCAGACCCTGCAGTAGATAAAGGACGAGGACTTCTTCCTAGCCCGAATCATAGTATCAACAACAGAGGCCGGAAACCCCTTATCCATCAAAATGGAGGTTTCAGCAGCCAAGCCATTAAAGCCAGCGTTTGTAAATTGGGATGGCGCAGCTGTCCCTGAGTGAGAAAATCTGGATCCTTGGGCAAGACATACGGATCTACTGCCAACTGCACAACGTCCGCGAACCACACCCTCCTTGGCCAACAGGGGGCCACCAGGATGGCTGGTACCCCCTCCTGGGCTATCTTGAACAGCACCCTGCCCAGCAGAGGAAAAGGAGGGAACACATAGAGGAGCCGAAACTCCGTCCAAGGCATTGCTAGCGCATCTGTGGCGAGGGCCAGAGGATCCTGCGACAGGGGAACAAATCTGGGAAGCTTGTGATTGTGGCGGGACGCAAACAGGTCCACATCCGGTTGACCCCAGCGGAGACGCAGGGAGTGAAATACCTTGTTGCTGAGGGACCATTCCCCCAGCCGAGACGTCCCCCTGCCTCCTGGTTCTCCACCGCCGGAATGTAGACCGCCGAGATGCAAGGGACATTCTCTTCCGCCCAAGACAGTATCAGGGACACTTTCTTGAGGACTCGCTTGCTCCGGGTCCCTCCCTGATGAATGATGTAAGCAACCGCCGTCTGGTTGTCCGAGCGGATCTGAACAGCCCGACCCCGAAGGTGTGTGGTCAGCTGGAAAAGAACCAACTTGATCGCCCTCAGTTCCAGGACATTGATGGGATCATGGGCCTCCTGGGGGCCCCACTGACCCTGGCACTGCAGAGACTTCCAAAAGCCCCCCCAACCGGTCAGACTGGCATCTGTGGTGACAGTCTCCCAGCACTGGGACAGAAAGGTCCTGCCCACTAGAAGGTTCCTTGAGTCCAGCCACCATGAGAGGGACTGTCTGGCCAGGGGGGATAGAGCAAATTCCTGATCCAGGGACACAGGGTCCCAATCCCAAACTGACAAGAGGTGCAACTGAAGAGGTCTCATGTGAAACTGAGCAAAGGGGCCTGAGAGGTATCCAGTGTCATGCCCAGAAAGGACCTCACCAAAGACGGAGACAGTGAGGACTTGGGAAAGTCGATCACCCAGCCGAAGGACTCGGCCTGATGAAGAGACTGAGCCGCAATCAGAATATCGTCCAGGTAAGGGAGGATGCGAATGCCCTGGTTCCGCAACAGAGCCATCACGCCCGCCAGCACCTTGGTGAACACCCGAGGCGCCGAGGTGATACCAAACGGTAAAGCCACAAACTGGTAATGCTGATCCTCTAGAGCGAACCTTAGGAATCTCTGATGACCTGGAAAGATTGGCACGTGAAGATAGGCATCCTTGATGTCCACGGTGGTCATGAAGTCGCCCAGGCGAAGGGTACTGACAGCCGAGCGTAGCGTCTCCATGCGAAAGTGCTTGAACCTGACAAACTGGTTGAGACCCTTCAGGTCCAGGATGGGCCTCAAAGACCTGTCCTTTTTGGGAACCGTGAAAAGATTGGAGTAGGACCTCTGACCCCGTTCCAGGGAAGGCACCAGGCAAATGACACCTGACTCCAACAGACGTTGAACCGCAAGACGCAAACCCTGAGCTGACAGAGGGTTTTGAGACATCCGGGATCTGAGGAATCTTGGGGGCGGCCAGGCTGCAAACTCTATCTTGTAACCGGAGGACACCACCTCCTGAATCCACCGGTCTGAGACACGGAGCCTCCAGACGTGAGCAAAGAGCCGAAGCCGTCCCCCCACCTGGATGGGTGAGGGCGCCCCCTCATGCCTGAGAGGGCTTGGGAGGAGGTTTGGGCTTGGAACCCCAGGGGAGACCGGGAAGACCACGGGATCTGCCATGATCCCAAGAATCTCTGCAGTTACCCGAGAAGAGGGAGCAACGGCCTCCTCTGGGAGCACGAAAGGAGGGGAGGGAAGCGGAGGGCCCCCGAAAGGGCCGGGGCTGCCTCCTACGCTGAGGTAAACTACCATCCCTGGCTAAAACATCCAGACACTCACCAAAGAGCCGCAGCCCTGCAAAGGGGAGCCCAGTGAGAGCCTTCTTAGCAGCAACGTCAGCTGCCCACTGATGCAACCAAACAGAGCCACACATAGCCACCAAAAGGGCAGAGGCCCTACCACTCAGCTGTACCGCATCATCCATGGCAGTAAGGACAAAGGCAACAAAATCAGAGCAAAGCAAGAGGGCCCTATAATCCTCCCCCCTCCTAGCAGCTGTAGCGCCATCAAGGAGACGCTTGAGCTGTTTCTTAAGAGCAATAGCTGTAATGGCAGCGGCGCAGACCGGACGCAGCCCAGCCCCCACAAATGTAAAGGCATGGCAGGCCAGCTGATCCATACGCCGGTCCTCGCTGTCCCGCAGTGTAGTAGTGTCAGGGGAAGGCATGACAGAGGTGTTGGACAGCCCTAGAACAGGAGCGTCCACCTCAGGGGGACCCGACCATCGCTTAACCAGGTCAGCAGGAAAGGGATACTTCTTATCCAACCCTTTGGGCACCGCGGACAATCTACTAGGACATTCCCACTCCTTGAGCACCATATTAGTGAAATGGCTCTGCTCAGGGAACTCCAGACGCTGTTTATCAGGACAAAAGAGCTCACCCTGCTTCCTCTTAGCCACCTCAGGGGGGACAATGTGCAAGATTTCAAAAATGTGAGACAACAGACTATCAGTGTCATTGGGGAACCATGAATCCTCCCCAGACTCAGACCCAGGGTCACTGTCGCAGCCCACCTGCTGGTCCCCAGAGGAGTCAGAGCCCAGGAAAAGCTCCCCCTTCTCTAGGGAGTAACGGTCACAAAAAAAATCAATTTCCTCATACTCCTCAGTAAAGAGGGAGGGCGTGGGAGCCAGGTGCCGCTTCTTACTAGAGGCCTGACGTGGAACAGGCTTGGCAATCTGCCTTTCAATGCTGGCCACACGAAGTGCCAGATCAGAATGTGACCCCGTGCTAGTATCCCCCTCACTGGGGGCTAAATGCAGGAGTGGAGGGGTAGGCGATGCCGAAGGGGGGCAGAACTGGGGAGAGAAGCGGGCAGCCCAGCCTGGAGCGCAATGATACCTTGGGCACACGGCACGCACACCGTGACACTGTTACTCACAGGGGATACCCCACACATGGAACACAACCGGGATTGCCCCGAAGGACCCCTGAGCACGCTCTCCCCAGAAGCCTCCATATGGTGATTAACACAGGCGCAAAAGGCCAGCACAGGGTAAGGGCTAATAAAAAGCCACCCGGGATGCCCCCCCAAGGGATGCTCCCAGAAGCCAGTAAAGGGGAGATGAGGGAGGGTAAGGAGCAGGACCGGGAGAAACCACAACCCACAGTTGTCCCGCCTGAAAGACATAAGTAAAACACATAAGCATCCCGCAGCCCATGCCCCAAGGAACAAAACCCCCAAAGGGGACTCACGGACCAAGCAGGCCAAGGATCACCAAGCCGCCAGACCACAGGAGGAAGCGACACAGGCAGAGATCACCGCCGCAGCTCAGGGAGGAAGAGGGCCCCAGACGCGCAGCAGAATCAAAATGGCACTGGCAGAGGAACATTGAGGGGGGGGGGCCGCGGGAGGACGACGTGATACTCGTCATCCTCCAGCCCGCCCCCCGAAGAGCGCGAAAACGTCTCTCACGTGACCGCACCCGCGTCATCACAGCACAGCAAAAACCCTCACAGTTATAGCGCCGCCCGCCGTGGAGCGGAGTACAAAACGGCGACGGCGGCCAAAAACTTTTTAAAAACAGCTAAAAACACTCGCCGCTAACATCCGAGAGCCCAGCCAGGGAAGGGGGGGACCCCAAACACCAGAAACAAGGCACATAGTCCCCAAAACACTCACCCCCTCAGAAGCTAGGGCAGGAACTCCGCATCCCTAGTAGGCTCACCATAAAGCCTATGAGCCTATTGAGCACCTGACCCTAGTGCTCCTCTACCCTCACCCTCACACCTGCGCAATATAAGAGCCATCTTCTATCATCGCAGAATCACTGCAGATGAAACACTGGAGAGGTCTATGGTGATTCCGGTTTTTATATGGGGCCGGGAGGAGCCACAACTCTTCTGCAGTACACTGTGTGACCTTGTGGCGGAATATCCCATACATAAGGACTTCTTGAAGCAGGCCGTGCCATGCAATAGGAAAAATATGTAAAATGTGCTCTGGTTTAAATGTATTTATTACCTGGTCTGTAGAAAAAAAACACACATGATGTTTATGTGAATAGCTGTTAAAGACATAGGGTTTTATTCATCAAGGGATAGCACAGGTAGTGCCTTGTAAGCGACAGGTAGTGGCAGGCAGCGTCAGGTGAACGCCGGGCGCTGTATGCAATACCACATTTATGAAAGTGAATCTGGTGAGCGCCTCTTACAGCGACATGTAGGGACCGATTCATCATCACAGACGGCTCAGCGGATCTTGGTGGCGCTCTGGCTTCCAGTTCGCTACCATATAGCTCTGTACTGGTGTTATAGCGGCTCACACATCAAATTCATCAATGCCGGCAATGTTACTACAGCTACTGAGGCGCTCTGTAATAGCGACTCACGGACGATCAGAGCGACCACTAGCGGTCGCTCTTAGCGCCACTGTACAGGCGCTCATCTGCCGTTACCTGACACTATTAATGAATCAGCCTGCCCATGTCAATGCATTTCCACTTTCATTGAAAGTTTAAAGAAAGGCAAACTGACTAACAGGGTTGTAACTGTTCAGCGTTGTGTAGATGTATTACTTTAAATGTATTTTTTTAATGAAATGTCACATTTCAGACATTTATCTGACTTTCAAAGAAAAACAAAATGGAACTTTTTAATATAAATTGCATTTAATGTTGTATCTGAAGGCGTGCGAACACCCGTTTCCCTGCTAATGGGTGTTACCTCTACCTTTGGAAAGCAGATTTGCGTTTGGCTGGCGGCGTTCAAGTGGGCAGGGCCTTTCAATGGCCAAACGGAGGATGCAACCCCAGCCTACGTGACTACCATCAGCCAATCATGGGGCTGCATTCCCAGGCAAGCAAGAGGTAAGAATTGTGGGTGTTCTGGAGGGCGATGCGCTGGGGGGCTCCAGCACTCTGAATGTGGCCAGACCCGAATCAACCCCCGTTAGCAGGGAAACAGGTGTTGGTCCACTTAAAGGAATGAATCAAGGCAACTGGACTTACGGTTTTATTTTCTTGACATTTTGCTAGTCATCTTACTTGCTTTCAGGCAAAACACTAGCAAAACATCCAAGAAAATAAAAAGCAAAACAGCAAGTCCAGTTGCCCCGATTTATTCCGGATACAGATATACTAAGACTTGGATGAATAAGAGCCTTCACAGACATATTTAACACTTAAATATTGGGAAGCCAATGTCAACAATGGAATCATGATGAAATCTGTCAACCCTTCTCCCAAGTTGTCTTATGTATAACACTGATGTTTACAGTAGCAGTAAGTCCTCAAGTGTTCCTAGCTGTGCTTTCATTGCATGGAGCTATTTTTCAGTGATAAAAAATTTCAGCAGGGATGCTCCAAGTCTTGCGGGACCACTTCCTGTTCTTCCTCATCTTCACATGTTGAAGAAACATTTGGAAGACCGTCTTCATCTTCCTCTTCATTAGAACCAGCAGTTACTGCCCCTTTCTGTAGTATTTCTGTAGTCTCATGCTCCAGCTCCTCAGAAGGCGTTAAGGGATCCAGATGAAGACTACTGGGTTCACTAATATCAGAACTGGCAGAATCAACCACATCCTTTCTTAAAAACTGTTCAATGCCAATATTGTCATTGGGAGGGTTTTCATCCTGATGGTCACTTTTAACAGAAGAAAACAATTCCTTATATTCTTCTTCTACCACAGCGTTATTATCAGAAGACTCGCCCTCTTCTGAAACATTGTCTTTGGAAGACTCTCTCTTTTCATTGAGGTCAGCGTCCGCTTTACTTTCTGCCTCCATCAATTGAGCTAAATCCTCTGGAATTGGAGAGCCGCTGCCTGGACTCTCAGTAGTTGCATCTATCTGCTCCAGATTAGTCATTTCCCTGTTAAGCAACAGTGAGATTTCCTGGTCTGGAGAGGTCTTTGTATTTTCACATGCATCTGTATCACTCTCTGCTTTCTCAGGTGTGAGCTTGTTCTCTATGCTAAAAAAAAAAAAAGGAAAATGGAGTCAAATATAAAAATCTATGCTAAAAAAAGGAAAGTGGTGTCAAATATAAAAATCAAAGCATAAGTGCATAAAAGTAATAAGCAGACAATTGAGCGGTGGATGTCTGGCAAGCAAGGGTGTGTGGAAGGAAGCAAGCAAGGATGTGTGGAGCCTGGGACCAGCTCTCCTAAACAGAACACTGAAGAAACAGGTTTGTGTGGTGGTAAATGCAAGAGTATAGTTGTTTTTAGCCTTCAAATGCCCTTAAAATTAACAAAGCAAATAATAGATTTATTTTATGCTTCTGTAGACTTAATTACTGTTTTGTTTTAATATGGCAAATATGCTCACTAACCAATTGAACAGAAACTATAACTAATACATATATGGCCTGCTTAGGATGGCTCAGGATATTGGATACAGGCTGCAGAGTCATCAGGTGGACCCCCTCCCTTATTAGTTTCAGAGAGACAAAACAGTCCAGTAAAAGAAAAGCAGAAAAGTATTAGAATGCTTAGGTGTGTGCTTCTGTTTTGAAGTTATTTTTAAAATAGCATTACATAATACCTTATATCTGTTACTACATTGCTTTCAGGGTTTTCCTCCTGCAAACATGAAAATCATGGTGAGAAATGCGTTTCTTATACTGATACAGCATACCTCTAAAAAAATCATTTTGTGATAATTAAGTAACAATATGGGATAAGTAAAAATGAGCACAAAACATTGAGAATGGTGCTTGCTTTAACCAAGCTGTCCGGAAACCGAACAGCAACTGACCTTAAAAATTAAATCCCGATAAATCACAATAGCTCAGTTACTAGTAACCTGTTCACAACTACAATGTCTCCATGGGCAAATTACATGATTCTTGGAATGCCTAAATGGCCACAATAGCCCAAAAGTAATGCTTTCAGCATTCGGCAAAAACATATCAATGAAGTGCTTAATAGTGTTCAAAATTATCTGTCCCTAATTCTGGAAGCAAGAAGTGAGGCTTCTCTGTAGAGATGGGAGATGCATAGGGATGGGAGTATTCCTAGGCATTGGTGCAAATATAACATCTACATAATTAGCAGAGGGCAGGAAAATGCTTATGCCCACCTTTCTTCCTCTTGCCACCTCACCTCTAGCTCTTCTCAACTCACTCTGCTAAGCTCTTCACATCTCACCTTACTTCTGCCCTCCTCTTCTCAACTCACCTCAGTCTGTCACACCTTCACCCATCTTATCACTACATTTCCTCACCTCTGCTTACCTCCTCTAAAAAAAGGTTGTGCACCCCTGCTTTAAATGATCTTATCGGCTGTCATGACAGTTCATCTAGGGAAGGGGTGCACAACCTTTTGAGGAGTGCAGGCCACTTGGTCACGGGCCACAATGGAGAGGCTCAGAATTTTCTTCATTCGGAATATCATACTGAAGATATTCTACAACAAATCAGGATACCGCAAACTCCACTCACATGTCCTTCCACCAAACCCTTACATTCTATGCAGAAATGCACATGCCGAATAGCTTACCATTCAGAACATAAAGGTCTGTTATAAATAGCACACCGCCATCAATCTCACACCATGTTCACAATACTCAACCCATCTAAGCTCCCACCAATGCAAAGCATACAATTATTATAGAAAAACTATTATACCTATTATTGTGCCAAAGATTTCACCCAGGGGTGGTGTTGTATAATCAATGTCACTGTGTTCCTCCAAGCCACCGCTGTCTCCTCCATTTGCCAATGCGCCCCTCCTATATCACTCTCTGTACCATTGGCCATCCTTACTGTACTCCTATTAAACAACCTTTTCAAGTCAGTTTTATTGGCCCCTTCCATTTTCCCAACAGCAGGTCAGGGACCACGAGTTCTGAGGGCCACATGCCCACACCCTTATATTTCACTCTCCGTGCATTTGCCCACCATTACTTTAATCCTATTTAACTAGCTTTACATGTCAATTCTAATCCCCCCCAGCAGGTCAGTGGCAACATATGATGGCTCTGAGGGCCAAATGTGTCCCCCGGGAGCATCTAGTTAATACCCAGCAAATAGACCAGCCGTCAGCAGTTCAGTAAACACAGGGCTACTTCAAAAGCATGAATAGGAAAAACAAAAGGGCAGCTGCACAATAATAAAAAATACAATTCTGTGATTACTCACCTGTAGAATTGGTATTATGAGTATACAGTACGTCCTGCTCCAAATCTAATACTTACAGTTGGGATATACTCCGCCAGATGGCCCTGGACTGCAGAGACATCGAAAATAGGCTCCTCCCGGACCCTCAAATACCCAGGGACCTCCCACAAATCCCCAGCATTGAAAAATACTGTTTTGTGAGCACTAACCTTTAAAACGGGTATTATGAGTGTGCCATACACTTCACTAAGGTCTTCATGACATCTGGGTAATCTCCAGTAGAGGGCGAACTTCTGCAGAGATGAATATGCCAAAAAGAAAGCCCCTCCTGGTCCATATATACCTGGGACCCCCCACCAATTCCCCAGTGTATAAAAGCAGTAAAGGGACCAGGAAGAACCAAATATAATCGTAACAATCAAAACCAAGGCAAACCTGGTTAAAGCCCCATTAGGGGCGAAACGCGTTGGATAGCAGCAACTGGACATAGGACATAACCCTGGCTATATTGATTTACTTTGGACTCTGAAAGCCTGGCGGTGAGAGTCGCTGACAGTTACACTTTGTTCAATGCTTTACTTTTATTGATATCATGTGAGTGCACTTCGTTTTAATTAAACGTTCCTTATTATTAGCGGTGTTGCACTATATGTTATTCTTTTATCCCCTCATATACCTCTGGATTATGAGCCTTGGTTCTCGTCTGAGTGGATTTATAATTTCCCTAATTGGAAGTGAGATTGTTTTGCTTGTTCCATATATCTCTCTGCAACTTGGGATGTGATTTGCCATCGTTTTGGGATCCATGGATTCAGGAAAGCTTTTCTATGATTTACATCTGGTAAGCCTCCCGTCCATTAGGTGGTGGATTTGCACAGGAATTGATGTCAATCACTGGGTGTAATTGAAGTTTGGAAGAAAATACATATTCTTCAAGAAAATTATTATTCACCTTTATTATTTTTTTTTCATTTTTTCAATTGATTGGACTCTTACAGACATTTCTTATAGCTCTGTGTTTTTTTATATATTTATTGTCAATCAAAACCAATGGTTCACTATATAAAAGCCGCAGAATACCTGAAAAAAAAAAAAAAAAAAGGGTGGGGCGAAGTGGAGTATATGGCACGCTCATAATACCCGTTTTAAAGGTGAGTACTCACAAAACGGTATTATTCTAAGTGTACCATACACTCCACTTCGGTCTTCATGACATCTGGGACATCCAATAGCATTGTCCGTCATGGGTGGGAACCAGAAACAGTAAAGAATGTACCAACTCAAACCACTGCAGCTTGCAGAACCTTGCGGCCAAAACCAGCATCCGCTGAAGCCCGCACATCAACCTTGTAAAAAGTATGAACGGAAGACCAAGTAGCAGCCTTACAAACTTGTTCAACAGAAGCCTGGTGCTGAAAATCCCAGGACGCACCGACCGCACGAGTAGAGTGCGCAGTGACCCTAAAAGGAGGAGTCCCCCCCTTCAATACTTCTTGACAGTTGGGACATCCAATAGCAGTGTCCGTCAAGGGTGGGAACCATAAACAGTAAAGAATGCACCAACTCAAACCACTGCAGCTTGCAGAACCTTGCGGCCAAAAACAGCATCCGCTGAAGCCCGCACATCAACCTTGTAAAACTTGGAAAAAGTATGAACAAAAGACCAAGTAACAGCCTTACAAACTTGTTCAACAGAAGCCTGGTGCTGAAAAGCCCAGGATGCACCCACAGCACGAGTAGAGTGCGCAGTGACCCTAAAAGGCAGTGACCCTAAAAGGGGGAGTCCTCCCCTTAGCAGAATAGGCCCCAACAATGGCCTGACGAATCCATTTGCTAATCGTAGACTTAGCAGGTGCCAAACCTTTGCTGGGCCCGCAGGGCACCACGAAAAAACCGTCCTTCTTGCGGCAGGAAGAAGTAGTCACCAAATAGTACTTCACACAGCGAACAACGTCCAAATTGTGCAGAATCCTCTCCTTTGTCATTGTTAGGCTTAGGACACAAGGAAGGGAGAACAATATCCTGATTGAGGTGGAAATCAGACACCACCTTAAGAAGGAAATCCGTTTTAAAACGAAAAACCACCTTATCCCGGTGTCTCTCAAAGTAAGGGGCCTGAATCGACAGAGCCGCCACCTCAGAGACACGCCGAACCGAGGTAATCGCCACCAAGAAGGCAACCTTCTGAGTGAGAACCGAAAAAGCAATATCATGTAGCGGCTCAAAAGGAGGACCCTGCAGAGCCGAAAGAACCAAATTCAAATCCCAAACAGGAACTACAGCTTTTCCAGGGGGCCGCACATGCGCCACCCCTTGGAAAAAAGTCTTAACCAGCGGGTGTAAAGCAAAAGACCTCTGGAAACCTGTCCTTTCAAAGTACTAAGCTGGAACCCAAGGTCCAGATTATGCTGAAGAAACTCCAAAATCCTGGGTACAGAAAAAACCCTGCAAGGCAAGGCCCTAGCCTCACACCAATCAATATAGGACCTCCAAGTCCTATAGTAAATGCCAGAAGAGGATCGCTTCCTAGCCCTAATCAGGGTCTGAACGACCGCCTCAGACAAACCTTCCTCTTTCAAGATGAAGGTTTCAGCAGCCAGGCCGTCAAAGCCAGCGTTTGTAAATTGGGGTAAAGTAGATGACCCTGGGATAGCAGGTCCGGCATCAAGGGAAGCCGGCACTGGTCTATGGCCATCCTTACGACGTCTGCGTACCAAACCCTTCTTGGCCACCTTGGAGCCACCAGAATCGCTGGTGCCCCTTCTAGAACCAGTTTGTGAACTACACTGCCCAGCATGGAGACAGGTGGAAACAGGTACAGAAAACCCAGGTCCTTCCACGCCAGAGACAAGGCATCCACTGCCAAGGCCAGGGGATCCTGAGAAAGAGACACAAAGGCCGGAAGCTTGTGATTGTGCCTTGAGGCAAAGAGATCCACCTCCGGAGTGCCCCACTTGCGGCAAAGATCCAGAAAGACCTCGGGGTTGAGAGACCACTCTCCCCTGACCCCCTTCTCAGGGAATCCACCTCCGTATTCTCCACCCCCAGAATGTAGACTGCCGAAAGGCAAGGAACATTGCTCTCCGCCCAGCTCAGGATCAGAGAGACTTCCCTGAGGGCACTCCTGCTGTGAGTCTCTCCTTGGTGATTTATGTAGGCCACTGCCGTTCGGTTGTCCGAACGCACCTGAACCGGAAGACCCCGTAACTGTGGGATTAACCGAGCCAGAACCAGACGAATGGCTTGGAGCTCCAATACATTGATGGGGGTGTGAGCCTCCTGGGGACCCCACACCCCGCTGAACTGATGACTCTTCCAATAACCTCCCCAGCCCGACAGGCTGGCATCCGTGGTAACCGTCTCCCAACAAGGGACCAGAAAAGATCTGCCCTTCACCAGATTGCTCGAGTCCAGCCACCACCGAAATAACTGCCGAACCCTGGGAGACATCTTGAAAGGTTGATCCAATGACTGTGGGCTCCTGTCCCAATACGTCAATAGGAGAAGTTGAAGAGATCTTATGTGAAATTGTGCAAACGGCACCGCCTCGAAGGAGGACACCATCAGGCCCACCAGTTTCATCCCCTGTCGGATAGAGGGACAAGGACTGGCCAGAAGAAGACGGATCAGGTCCTGAATCCCCTGCACCTTGGTCTGGGGCAGAAACACTCTAGCCCGACTGGTATCCAGATTCATGCCCAGAAATGAAATCACTCGAGACGGGGAGAGAGAAGACTTGGTGCGGTTGATCACCCACCCGAACCTCTCCAGGGTTGACACCACCTGGAGGGTGTCCAGTTCTGCCTGCTGAAGTGAAGAAGCAGAAATCAACAGATCGTCCAGATAAGGCACAATGCGAATGCCCTGAGATCTGAGCAGAGCCATTACGCCCGCCAAAACCTTGGTGAAGACCCTCGGTGCCGAGGTCAGACCGAAGGGAAGAGCTACGAATTGATAATGTTGATCCCCCACCGCAAACCGGAGGAATCTCTGATGTGCCTGAAAAATCGGAACATGCAGATACGCATCCTTGATGTCTATGGATGTCATAAAATCCCCCTTGGCGAAGGGAATTGATAGCTGAGCGCAGAGTCTCCATGCGGAACTTTTTGGCTCTTGGGGGCGGCCAGTACTCGAACTCAAGTGTGTACCCGGAGGAGACCACTTCCAAGATCCAATTGTCTTTGACCTCCCGGGCCCAGACCCGGAAGAAGAGCCGCAGCCGTCCCCCCACCCTTATGGGTGAGGGCGCCCCTTCATTGCTGAGCCGGTTTAACGGCAGGCTTGGGCTTGGGACCCCAGGCAGCCGCGGGACGTGCCCGACCTCTGCCTCTGTTCCAGGACGAGCTCCTGACCCCCAAGAAGGCCAGACCCCTAGACGCTCTGGCCCCTCGAAAGGAAGGAGTGAACGATCCCGACCCCCGAAAGGGACGGTGCTGCTTCCTCCGCTGTGGTAACTTACCGCCTTTAGCAACAGCATCCAATTTATCTCCAAACAGCCGCGCACCCAAGAAGGGGAGAGCTGTGAGTGATCTCTTGGCTCCAACGTCCGCTGTCCACTGACGGAGCCAGACCAGTCTGCGCATGGCCACCAGCAAGGCTGACATCCTACTACACACGACAATGGAGTCTTCCATCGCAGCCATGACAAAATCCATGAACAATTTGCACTTCTTAAGTATAGCGAACTCAGCGCTAGCTGGATCCAGCTGAGCGTTATTCAGCCAGTCCCTGATAAGAGACCTGGTAGCAAGCGACCCCAGGGCAGATGCACTAACCGGCCGCAGGGCCGAGCCCACGTTGCCAAATGCATGGCACGCCATCTGATCAAGGCGCTTGTCCTCGCCATCCTTAAGGGAGGAGGCGTCAGGGGTGTTCAGTACAGAAGAGTTGGTCAAACCTAACACAGGCGCGTCGACCTCGGGAGGAGAAGACCAGCGCTTGACCGCCTCCACCGGAAATGGATACTTCTTATCCCATCCCTGAGGCACACCAGGGAGCCGACTGGGCCTCTCCCATTCCCTAAGTATCAGTGCATCAAAATGACCCTGGGTAGGGAATTCCAGACGGGGCTTGTAGGCCCCAAAAAATTCCCCCTTCTTAAGAGGGGGCGCCTCAGGTGGATCAATATCCAACACCTCCAATAAATGTGACAAAACAGTGGCCGTATCAACGGCATTCCCCAGCGCCTGCCCGACATTGGAATTCCCAGGCTGACCATAGTCAGCCTCTGAATCCTGATACAATTCCCCCTCCTCTAGCGGGGAATAATCGGACAATTCAGCGGACTCATCGTCAGTTTCCCACAAGGGCTGGGCCGACGACAACTGTCTCTTTTTAGCCTGGGGATTCTTGCCCACCGTGCTAGCAATCATTTTCTCTATGCTGGCCAACCTAGCCCAAACATGAGAAAGCGACTCCCCACTAGTACCAATGTCACTTGGGGTACGGATCAGGTGGGGAGGGGAAGGCGATGAAGCGGGAGGAGCCGACCCAGAAGGCTGGGTACCCGACTGCTGCGTTATGGCCTTTTGTGCGCATGGTATACAGATCAGCACATTCTCCCCCGTAAGGGATACCCCACACATGGCCCGGATTGTCCCGAAGGGATCCCGGGCCTGGTATCCTGCAGAGCCTCCATATGGTGAATTTTTGTGGTCGCAAGACCGTAGGGGATTACGCATAAGCAACCCGGGATGCCCCTTAAAAGTCCCGGTGGGAGGATTTTTGGGTGGACAATTTTTATATCTAGGGACCCCAGGACCAGGAGGGACCCCTTAAAACGCAGGTATACAGGGACACCTGTAACACACAAAATAAGCCACATAAGAGCAGAGCATAGTAAAGGATGCCCTAGCACTTGATATTACAGTCACACAACAGAAATATACATATACAGGTATATATCTATATATATATAAATATTACGTATATACCACCGAGCAGCCATACAGAGCAAATAAAAGGCATATAGACACACACAAATATATATATATATATAAATATATTATATACACATGTCCCCAAGATGTATGTTGTCCACGGGCACCAATAACGCCCGGCGGCATGTCCAATATTAAAGTGCATAAGCCGATGTATCCAGCTAAAGGAGCCCCGTATGGGGCACTCACGGGCCGCAGTTTGAAGATGGCGTCCCCTCGGTGGAAAGGGTGAAGGAGGCGGACCAGCGTGGAGCGCGCCAGCACATGGGTCCGCCCCCTTCCGACGCAGGATACACACCCAAGCCGCGCTTCCAGCCGATAGGGCTGGAGCCGGCCGACGAAACCAATGGGGGCGGGCCGACGAAACCAATGGGGGCGGGCCGACGAAACCAATGGGGGCGGACCGACACCGGCGCGTTCTTCCGTCGCGGGAGAGAGCCAGGTCCCGCCCCCCTTAACTGAGGGAAGTAGAAGGTTGTGCTCCCAATATGGCCGCAGAGCCGACCATGAGAGAACTGGCCCGCCGCCGCAAGAGAGCGTGCGTGCGGGCCGAGCGTTAAACACACACACATGATGAGTAAAACACACACACCGTATACAGGCCAGGCAGCCAGCCCCCGCCCCCCCCGGAGGAGAGTAAGGGACCCATAAGGGGGGGGAACGCTGCCAGAATCTGGCCCTAAGCCTAGCGGGACGGGGCATCCCACACCAGGATCACCAAAACCTGGATAACCGCCTAGCCCATAGTGAGGTCTCATGGTTCCTACCTTTACCAGGACCCGCAGCCTAAGCTGGGAGGCTCAATACAGGGACAATTTAGGAGGGTCCTGGCAGCAATAGGGAGGAAAATGGCCGGGCGCGAGCCTGGCTTACCTGCAAGTAAGAGAAGTCTTCATCTTCTGTCTTGCTCGCTCCCTGCAGAGAAGACAACAGGGGAATTGGTGGGAGGTCCCAGGTAGTTATGGACTGGGAGGGGCTTCTTTTTTTGCATTCATCTCTGCAGAAGTTCGCCCTCTACTGGGGACTGTCAAGAAGTATTGAAGCGGAGTGTATGTCACACTTGGAATACAGCGGCCGTATCTACGGCATCCCCCAGCGCCTGCCCGACATTGGAATTCCCAGACTGAACATAGTCAGCCTCTGTTTCCTGATACAATTCCCCCTCCTCTAACGGGGTATAATCTGACAAATCAGCGGACTCGTCGTCAACATCCCACAATGGCTGGGCCGACGACAAATGTCTCTTTTTAGCCTGGGCCTTCTTGCCCACCGTGCTAGCAAAAATTTTCTTGATGCTGGCCAACCTAGCCCAAACATCAGAAAGCGACTCCCCACTGGTACCAATGTCACTTGGGGTACGGATAAGGTGGGGAGGGGGAGGTGATGAAGCGGGAGGAGCCGACCCAGAAGGCTGGGTTCCAGACTGCCGCGTTATGGCCTTTTGTGCGCAAGGTATACAGATCAGCACATTCTCCCCCGTAAGGGATACCCCGCATCCCACACATGGCCCGGATTGTCCCAGAGGGATCCCGAGCCCAGTATCCTGCGGAGCCTCCATATGGTGAATTTTTGTGGTCAGTCGCAAGACCGCAGGGAATTACGCATAAGCAACCCAGGATGCCCCTTAAAAGTCCCGGTGGGAGGATTTTAGGTGGACAATTTTACACTAGGGACCCCAGGACCAGGAGGGACCCCTTAGTATGCACATATACACACAAAACAAGCAACATAAGTGCAGAGCTGTGTAAAAATGGCCATAACCTTACATTGTAAAAGACCACAGCATTTGATCTTGCAGCCACACAATATGTATATATATTAACCATATCCCAGCCAGACAGTGTAATTAACACACACACACACACACGCTCTAGACCAGTGGGGGCCCCGCTAAAGAGGAGCCCCCCACACACACAAGCTAAGGAAGTGGCCATCGGGCCCTTACCACACTGATCTGCTATGCGGCCTGCTCAAGAAGATGGCCCCCACGAAGCCTCATGCATGAGGAGGGAGAGCAGGGGGAGGGCGGGCCAGCACAGAACGCGCGTTTGCCGAGGCCACGCCTCCCTCCCAGCAACGCGGACCCCTAGAAACAAGCGCAGCAATCGCGCCAAAGAAGGTGGCGGGGCTACCGCGGCAGCGCAGAGAGTCCGGCCCCACCCCCTTCCTGAACACAGCCTGAGGGGGAGAAGCTCCCCCAGGCTGCCACTAGTCCCTGGTATGCCAGCAAAGGCAGTCTGACACTCACACAAACAGTAAAAACACTAAGCACACAGGGACACAAGCTGGGGAAAACGAAATATCGGCCAGGCCAGGCAACCCCCCCTGGAGGGGAATAAGGGACCCGGAAGGGGGGAACCCTGCCAGAAGCCGGCCATAAGCCTGGAGGGACGGGGTATCCCACACCAAGATCACCAAGAAACCTGGATAACCGCCTACCCCATAGTGAGGTCTCACGGTGGAGCATTGCTCCTGCTGCACCCATAGGGTGCTCCTACCTTCACCAGGACCCGCAGCCTAAGCTCAATATAGGGCAATTTAGAAGGGTCCTGGCAGTAATAGGAACAATTGAAGGCCGGGCCGAGCCCGGCTTACCTATAAGTAAAGAAGTCTTCATCTTCTGTCTTGTCGCCTTCCCTGCAGAGAAAGGACTGGGGAATTGGTGGGAGGTCCCAGGTATATATGGACCGGGAGGGGCTTTCTTTTTTTCATATTCATGTCTGCAGAAGTTCGCCCTCTACTGGAGATTACCCAGATGTCATGAAGACCGAAGTGGAGTGTATGGCACACTTAGAATAGCAGTTAATGAGAAGCCGGGAGAATTAAACAATCCAAACTATATAAACTTATAACTATAACAATGTAACAATCACCATACAGGGGATCCAAGAAAATGCAAACCAAGGGTGGGTTGGAGCAGAACGTACTGTATACTCATAATACCAATTCTACAGGTGAGTAATCACAGAATTGTATTATTCTTAGTATACAGTACGTCCTGCTCCAAATCGAATACTTGCAATTGGGACATCCAATAGCAGTGTCCATAAAGTAGGGTGGGATCCCCAAGAAAAATCAGCTGCAGGCAGTATAAACCACTGCCGCCTGCAGAACCTTTCGGCCAAAAAGAGCATCAGCTGAGGCCCTAACATCAACCTTGTAAAACTTTGAGAAGGTATGAACAGAAGACCAAGTAGGGGCCTTGCAAACTTGTTCAACAGAAGCCTGGTGCTGAAAAGCCCAAGAGGCACCAATAGCACGAGTGGAATGAGCAGTAAGGCGGAAGGGAGGATTCTTCCCCTTAGCAGAGTAGGCCTGAATCACAGCCTGACGACTCCACTTGCTGATAGTAGACTTGGCAGGAGCCAAACCCTTCCTAGGAACAGAAGGAACCACAAAAAGAGCATAAGTTTTCCTGAAAGGTGCAGTAGTCACCAGATAGTACTTCAGACACCTAACCACATCCAAAGAGTGCAAAACTCTCTCCTTAGCATTGCTAGGATTAGGGCACAAAGAAGGAAGAACAATATCCTGATTCAAATGAAAAGCAGACACTACCTTAGGTAGAAAGTCAGGTTTGAAACGGAACACCACCTTGTCCTGGTGTCTCTCATAGTAGGGGGGCTGAATGGACAGCGCCGCCAACTCAGACACACGCCTGACAGAAGTGATAGCCACCAGAAATACAACCTTGAGTGTAAGAATGGCCAAGGCAGCACCCTGCAAGGCTGACAGAACCAAGTTCAGATCCCAAACAGGCACCATAGGCTTACGTGGGGGAAGCACATGAGTGACCCCCGGGAAAAAAGTCCTGATCAGAGGGTGCTGAGCAAAGGACTTCTGGAAGAAAATAGCCAGGGCAGAAACCTGACCCTTCAGAGTACGGAGTTGGAGCTCCATCTCCAACCCATGCTGCAGGAATTCCAGAATCCTGGGAATAGAGAACACACGACAGGGAAGAGACTTAGACTCACACCAGTCAATGTAGGCACGCCAAACCCTGTAGTAAATGGAAGAGGAAGACTTCTTCCTAGCTTTAATCAAAGTATCCACAACCCTTCCCAGCAGGGGAATTGGAGGGAAGACATACAGGAACTGAAAGTCCTTCCATGACATTGCTAGCGCATCCGAGGTCAGGGCCAGCAGATCCCTGGACAGAGAGACAAAAGCTGGAAGCTTGTGATTGTGGCGGGACGCAAACAGATCCACATCTGGTTGGCCCCAACGGTGACAGAGATTGAAACACCCTGCTGCATAGGGACCATTCTCCCTGGCGAGAGGTCCCCCTGCTCAGAGTCCGCCAGGTGATTTTTCACCCCCGGGATGTACATAGCTGAAATGCAGGGGACATTGGCCTCCGCCCAAGTCAGGATCAGAGACGCTTCCTGGAGGGCCCCCTTGCTCCGGGTCCCTCCCTGATGATTGATGTAGGCAACTGCCGTCTGGTTGTCCGAGCGCACCTGAACAGGCAGGCCCTGAAGATGAGTAGTCAAGCGAGCCAGAACCTACCTGATCGCCCGCAGCTCCAAAACATTGATAGGTGTTTGACCTCCTGAGGGCCCCACCTCCCCTGGAACTGCAGGGACTTCCAGAAACCCCTCCAACCTGACAGACTGGCATCTGTGGTGACCGTCTCCCAGGAAAGGGCAAGAAAGGATCTGCCCCCCCAACAGGTTCCTTGAGTCCAGCCACCACAACAGGGACCTCCTGACCAGGGGGGGGGGGGAGCACACAGACCCTGTCCAGGGACGCTGGGTCCTTGTCCCATACAGACAATAGGTGAAGCTGCAGAGACCTCAAGTGGAACTGAGCATAAGGGACCGCTTCGAAGCACGCCACCATCAGGCCCACCAGCTGCATCCCCTGCCTGATGGAGGGATGGGGACAAGCTAGGAGGGACTGAGCCTGTACAATCAGACTGTCCACCTTCTGCTGAGGAAGGAAGATCCTTGCCTGAACTGTATCCAGATTCATTCCTAGAAATGTTACCAAGGAAGGGGACAGTGAGGACTTGGGGTGGTTGATCACCCATCCAAATGACTCCAGAGTGGACACCACCAGCTGAGTATCCAACTCTGCCTGATGTAGAGACTGGCAAGTGATGAGGATGTCGTCCAGATAGGGAAGCAAGCTGATGCCCTGACATCTGAGCAGAGACATCACGCCAGCCAGCACCTTGGTGAACACCCTGGGAGCTGAAGTGAGGCCGAAGGGCAAGGCCACAAATTGGTAGTGTTGATCCATCAGAGCGAACCTGAGGAACCTTTGATGACCTGGGAACACAGGAATATGAAGGTAAGCATCTTTGATGTCCACAGAAGTCATGAAATCCCCTTGGCGCAGGGAACTGATGGCAGAGCGCAGAGTCTCCATGCGAAAGCGCCTGCCCCTGACAAACTTGTTGAGAATCTTTAAGTCCAGGATGGGCCTGACAGAACCATCCTTTTTGGGTACTGTGAATAGGTTGGAATAAAGGCACTTGCCTTTTTCTCTTATGGGAACCTGG
This sequence comes from Gastrophryne carolinensis, assembly GCA_027917425.1. Classification (NCBI taxonomy): domain Eukaryota; kingdom Metazoa; phylum Chordata; class Amphibia; order Anura; family Microhylidae; genus Gastrophryne; species Gastrophryne carolinensis. Next base: position 294,724,418 of record CM051238.1, on the reverse strand, counting down.
CAGATGACCCCCAGCTCCAGGCCTTGCACTGCTTGCACTAGCTCCTGAGCTGACACAGGGTCCTGAGGAATCCGGGATCTGATGAATCTTGAACAGGGATCGGCAGCAAACCCCAACTTGTAACCTCCTGAATCCACCAGTCTGAGACATGAAACCTCCAGACGTGAGCGAAGTGCTGCAGCCGTCCCCCCACCCGGATGGGTTAAGGCGCCCCATCATGCCTGAGGGGGCTTGGGAGAGGATTTAGCTTTGGGACCCCAGGAGGAGCCAGGACGTCCACGTCCTCTGCCTCTACCCCAGAAATCTCCCCGGGCCCCAGGGAAAGAAACCCCCCTTCCCTGTCTTGCACCATGGTAAGGGGAGAAGGAACCCCCCTTCCCTGTCTTGCACCACGGTAAGGGGAGGAGAAGGAACCCTGACCCCGAAAGGGCCGAGATTGCCGCCTGCGCTGGGGTAACCTGCCTCCCTTAGTAAAAAGGTCCAGGCGGTCCCCAAACAGGCGCAGTCCTTTAACCCTTTAAACGCCAGCCACGTAAACTTTACGTGGCTGCCTCCCCTGCAGTTAACCGCCAGCCACGTAAATTTTGGCTGACTTAATAGAATAAAAAGTTTAAAAAAAAATCACTTACCTGACCCCTCGTTTGATCCGGCCGGGTCTCCTCTTCAGCCAGAGGGGCTCCGATCGCCCTTTGGGGCTCCTCCGGCTGCAGGGGAGTGCCCAAAATAGGGTGCCCCCCCCGCTTCAGCAGCCGCCGGGATTTGCCGGCAAAAAAAATATGACAGTTACTCACCTCCGCGCCCGCCGGCTCCCTCCGCCTCTCCTCTTCATGGAGAGGTGCTCCGATCACCCCCCCCGCTCTTCCGTCTTCTGGAGGGGGCATAACAGCCCTCCTCCCTCCGGAGCTTCCGATGGCGGCTGCCATCTTGGATTCTGGCCCCGCCCCTTCGGGGTCGGGGGTGATGACGTCACCGCCGGGTGTCGTCAGGGCACCTGGCAGTTCAGCTGTCAGATGCCGGTGATGGCTGGACAGAGGAGGAAGGTAGGTGATCCTCCTCTGCCCAGCCGTCACCTGCATCTGATCGCCGCGGGACACAGGAGATGAAGATCGGAGGTGAGTAAAGTAAAAAAAAATTTTTTTTTTTTAAATAAAGTCATTTGAAAAAAATGTGTTTGTCTTTTTTTTCACTTTTAACCCTTTGTGAACTGGTAAGGGGTCCATGTGACCCCTATACCACTTCACAGGGCTCGGGGGTCTGGCAAGTCATTAACCCCTGGCCCCCCAAATTACCTGCCTCCCCAAAGCCCAGGGGGGAGCAGAAGAGCCGTGGCCCTAGGCTATGACGGCTTGTAGCCGGCAGGGCCAGGGGCCTCTAAAGCTGGCTCCTGCGCCCTGTTCTACAAGCCCCCATAGCTCGTCACAGGCTGGTTACGCTGGGTAGGGGGGACCTCATGCCATTTTTGGGGGGTTTTTAAGGGTTTTAACCCTTAAAAATCCCCCAAAAAATGGGTTCCCCCTCCCTGGGAGGGGGGACCCTATGTCATTTTTTTTTTAAATTAACCCTATGTTATCTGTAAGCCAGTAGGTATAAAAGGCTTCCAGCAGCAGCAGGAGAGCAGAAGCCTAAGTGATTAGCATGGGACACAGGGATGGATGGGAGGTAAGTATTTAAAAAAAATGCTGCCGTCAACCTTCTATGTTTCTATGTTTCTATGTTTCTAAAAAAAATAATTTAAAAAATGTATTACTTTTGAATAAAGTTATTTTTAAAGTGTGTCTATGTGTGTTTTTTTTTAACTTTTAACCCTTTGTGAACTGGTAAGGGATCTACGAGACCCCTATACCAGTTCACAAGGCTCTGGGTCTGGCAAGTCACCTGCGGCTAGTGGGTGACTTGCCATTAACCCAGAGACCCCCCATTACCTGCCTCCCAGAAAAAACTTAAAATTCCGCCAAAAAATTGTGTCCCCCCCCCCCCCCCGCGTGAAGGGGGACCCCACACCAATTTTTTTTTTATTTAACCCTTTATTATGTTGATAGTAGTTGTATTTTATTTGTAAATGTTATAAAGTGCTCTTTTCAGTTTAGGGGATCAGGACAGGAATGGGGGGCTACCGATACATATGTGGTATCATTGTAATCGGGAGAAATGGGGCTTTCACGTGCAATTTTGTTTTCTTTAATAAAATAAATGTTTTTGTTAAAATAAAGGAGACAATTTAAAAAATATATATTTATTTTTTTTACTTATTTACTTAACAATATATAAAAAAAAGTAGAAAAAATACAAACAAGACATTTCATGTTAAAGCCTAAACTCTGCCACAAAAAGAAAATATGCCATTTTCTTGGAAATTTCTGCAAAAATCACAGTTAAACATCACGCAAAATGGTGAAAAATATCCTGTCAGCAGAGGGTGACAAAATCTCGAATAGGCTGGCAGTTAAAAGGTTACAGGTACCTATGCATGTTGGGTATTGTTCTGCTCGGGGGACCTTGCGCTTTCAGATTTACCTTGTTTTTTCTTATTTGCATATTGATATTTTAGGAAAAGGTGTTTTTTATTCTGCTTTTTTATACATTTTTTGTGAAACCCTGTGCAACCTAAGAATTCTTCGAGATATTACTTCCAGAAAAATGAGCCCACTACAACAAGCTGGGTATGCTTAGAAAGCTTAACATGTGTACTTTCAGGGAATATATGGTTTATCGGGGATATTCCAAATGTAAAGGGTTGTTTTGGTAGAAAAAGCACAAGGTGCGCACTTTGTCTGCAGAGCTGAAATTTTGAAGTAAAATTACCACTATGCGCATGCTTTACTTTGGTGTGTTTGGCGACTCTTTCCTTTACAGAACCTATGCATGTTGGGTATTGTTCTGTTCGGGGCATGTTGCTTTTTCAGATTTTCTGGTTTGCATATTGTTTTTTTTTAGGAAAATGTGGTTTTGATTCTGCTTTTTTATTCATTTTTAAGGAAACCCTGTGCAACCAAAGAATACATTGAGGGATTACTTCAAGAAAACTGCACCCATGTCAACAAGCCTGGTACGCCTAGAAAGCCTGAGGTGTTTACTTCTAGGGAATATATAGTTTGTAGGGGGTATTTCAAATGTAAAGGGTTGTTTTTCTTGAAAAACTGCAAGGTGCGCATATTGCATAGCATAGTTGTATTTTATCTGAAAATCTCCTAAAGCGTTGTTTCAGTTTGGGAGAGTCTCCTGGGCAGGAAAGGGTGTCTACCTATACATATGTGTTACCGCTGTAACCGGGAGAAATTGGGGTTTCACGCGCAATAAGATTTTATTGACAAACTTACATTTTGTATTACAAAAAAACACTACAAATTGTAAAAAATAGTTTTTTTTTTTTTTTTTTTTTTGTACAATTTTCACCCAAAAATATTGAGAATACACTTAGAAAATGACAAACAAGACATTTCATGTTAACCCTTCTAGTGCCAGTCTCACGTAGCAGCCTCTACTCCACTTAAGTGCCAGCTACGTGAGACTCACGTAGCTGACTTTAAACTCCCACAGTAAAAAAAATATAACAGTAAAATACTCACCTGACCCCTCGTTGGACCCAGCAGGGTCTCCTCTTTAATTTGGTGCCATCCGATCCCCCGTGGGGGGTCGGATGGCTCCAGGAGAGCCCCCAGAACAGCGCCCCCCGCCCGCTTTGGCAGCAGCAGCTGCTAACTGTAAAAAAAATAAAAAATAAAAATGACATTTACTTACCTGCAGTCGCGCTGCCTCCCTCCGGGCCTTCTCTTCACTGGGGGGGCCTCCGATCGCCCCCCTTCCCTGGCTCTTCAGCTTCAGGGGAGAGCCTGAGCCACATGTGTAACAAAAGGGATCATTCGGCTGTCGTTTTTCCAGCAAGCGCTCTGACTCTTTAACACCCAAGGTAGCTAGAATTTCTGTTTGTTTGTTACAAGTCAATGTAATGTCCCTATGACTAACAATAGGGACATGTTGTATCCCTCTTTCATCTCCCATTCTCTTGAATACTGTGCTATTATGGATCAGACTGACTCCATCCAATTGTGATGGACTCAGTCTTTTTAACCAGTTTTTAATTCACATTTAATCACTCTTTTATTTTTCCATACGCAGATCTAACCTCACTGTCGCCTAGTCTATTACTTGCTACAAACGGTCTCCAAGGGACAATACTCTCCATTGTGCACTATTATGGGCCTCTACCCTATTACCCGGTATCTCTCCTTGCTGCATAAACCGGTCAGCGTTACCCAATGGGAAAGCCGCTTTGCCAGCATGATCTCCAGGACCACGCCCTCTGAAGCGTCATCAGTGAACCTCGCCATATTATCGAGGACAACATGCATCACCTACGACCTCCCACTGCTACGTCATTCCACACTCTCGCCTGCGGACTCTCACTATTGGCCACGGACGCTGCCACTCATTGGCAGCCAGCTCCTATGCCGGTTTTCTCGCCTGCTCACATCGCCGCCATTTTTGGGTAGTTTATTTTCTATTGGCCCAGCGACACTGGCCGGGACGGACCTCCGGCGCCGCGGATGACGCAATTATCGTGCGCCGACATGTGCGCCCCTGCCTGCAGCATCCCGCCCTTTGGAGACCATTTAGAGGTATTTATAGAACGTGTTTGTTTAACTGGTACCGCTCCCTCTTGAGAAAGGCCAGGACGGCCGAAACGTCGAGGGTTGTTACTTCCACCTGCGCCTGCCTGTAAGATTTTTTCTGATTATCTGCATTAATACTGATTGGTTGTTTGTTTTGATCATATGAAAAGCTTTTGGGATATTGGGGAGCAGTGGCATCCCTTAACCTCCACTGGACTTATATTGCTCCCTTATGCAAACCTTATGGCTTAAAACTTAGTTCTTTATTCTGTATTGCATATAGCTATATACTGATCGTTAATCTAATTGTACAGGAGCAACACCTAGCGGTCATTTCAAGGGGCTGTAACCCCACTCTGCATTGTATCTGTATACTGCTTTGAAATGTTGTTACGCACATCTGTAAAGCACTTATGATCCTTTTCCTCAATTAAAATCCCTTTACCTTTTTGCAACTCAAACTTTGGTAGTTCGCCTTTCTTTAATTTGTTTAACATTGAATTTTCCCCCTGTGGGAAGTACACAGGCTAAGAAGACTGAACACCGTTTATCTACTTTCCTATCTGTTTCACGGTATACCCTTTAGGTGTGCTTCAACCACCATTGTTTGAATTTTTTTTTATGTTAACCCTTTGTGAACTGGTAAGGGGTCCATTAGACCCCTGTACCAGTTCACAAGGCTGGGGGCTGGCAAGTCACCTGCAACCCCAATTACCTGCCTCCCCAAAGCCCGGGGGGGGGGGGCCTAACCCTAAAAATTGGGTCCCCCCCCCCCCCCCCCCCCCGGGACCCTACGTATTTTTTATTTTTTATATTAGCCTAACCCTAACCCCTAAAATTAAAAAAAAAATGGGGTTGTCCCTATGTATTTTTTGGGGGGATTTAAGGGTTAGGGTTAGCCTAACCCTAACCCTTAAAATTAAAAAAAAATGGGTCCCCCCCCCCCCTCCCCTATGTCATTTTTTTGGGGAGAGCACTTTATAACATTTACAAATAAAATACAACTACTATCCACACTATAAACATAAGGGGTTAATTAAAAAAAAAAAGACATATGGGGGGGGAGACAATTGTCTAAAAAATGTTATTTTATTTATTTTTTTGCTTTTTTTTACGCAAAAATATTCAAAAAATCTGTAGAAAAATTACAAACAAGACATTTCACGTTAAAGCCTAAACTCTGCCGCAAAAAATAAGTATATAATTTTTCTGGAAATTCCAGCAAAAATCACGGTTAAAAATGGCGCAAAATGGGGAAAAATGACCTGTCAACAGAGGGTGACAAAAACTTCAAGTAGGCTGGCAATTAAAAGGGTTAATAGTACCTATGCATGTTTGGTATTGTTCTGCTCGGGGGACCTTGTGCTTTTAGATTTAGCTTGTTTTTTCTTGTTTTCATATTGATATTTTAGAAAAACATGGTTTTTATTCTGCTTTTTTATAATTTTTCTTAGGGAAACCCTGTGCAACCAAAGAATTCTTCAATGGATTACTTCCAGAAAGATGAGCCCACTACAACAAGCTCAGTACGCTTAGGAAGCTTAACATGTGTACTTTCAGGGAATATATGGTTTATGGGGGATATTCCAAATGTAAAGGGTTGTTTTGGTTGAAAAATTGCAAGGTGCGCACTTTGTCAGGAGAGCTAAAAATTTCAAGTACAATTACCGTTATGCGCACGCTTTAATTTGGGGTGTTTGGCAACTCTTCCCTTGACAGTAGCTTATGCATGTTGGGTATCGTTCTGTTCGGGGGATGTTGCTTTTTCAGATTTTACTTGTTTTTTCTTGTTTGCATATAGTTTTTTTTTTAGGAAAATGTGGCTTTGATTCATCTTTTTTATTCTTTTTTAGGGAAACTCTGTGCAACCAAAGAATTGATTGAGGAATTACTTCCAGAAAACTCCGCCCATGTCAACAAACCTAGTACGCCTAGAAAGCTTGAGGTGTGTACTTCCAGAGAATATATCATTTGTGGGGGGTATTTCAAATGTAAAGGGTTGTTTTTCTGGAAAAACTGCAAGGTGCGCTTAGTGCGTAGCATAGTTGTATTTTATCTGAAAATCTCCTAAAGCGCTGTTTCAGTTTGGGGGAGTTTCCTGGGCAGGAAAGAGTGTCTACCAATACATATTTGGTACCGCTGTGACCGGGAGAAATTGGGGTTTCCCACGCAATAAAATGTTATTGACAACTTACATTTTTTTATTACAAAAAACACTACAAATTGCAAAAAAAAGTGTTTTTTTTATTTTTTTGCACATATTTCACCCAAAAGTATTGAGAATACACTAAAAAAAGGCCAAACAAGATATTGCATGTTGAAGCTCAGACTCTGCTGAAAAAAGCAATATATCATTTTCCTGGAAAATCCCTGGAAATCCCTTCAAAAATCAAGGTTGAACATATGTAGCACAAAATAGGGAAATGTGGTCTGGCAACAAAGGGTGACAAAAATTCTAGGAAGGCTGGCACTTAAAGGGTTAAAGCCCAGACTCTGCTGAAAAAAACAATATATCACTTTCCTGGGAAATCCCTGGAAATCCCTTCAAAAATCACAGTTGAACATGGGGAGCACAAAATAGTGAAAAATGGTCTGGCAACAAAATCTCAAGGTAGGCTGGCGGTTAAAGGGAAAACCAGTGAGGGCTTCTTGGCAGCGTTGTCAGCAGCCCACTGGCGCAGCCAAACCGAGCGGCGTATAGCCACCACAAGGGCAGAAGTTCTGGCACACATTCTGATGGTGTCATCCAATGCCGATAGGACAAAATTTACAAAAACAACTGGAGAGTGCATTAAACACCTCACAAGGAAAATCATCAGCTGATCAATACACCGGCCTTCAGCATCCCGCAGGGTAGTAGAATCAGGGGAATCCATGACAGAGGTGTTAGATAGCCCTAGGAGGCCCACCTCGGGGGGGGGGGGGGGGGGATGACCAACATTTAACCACCTCAGCAGGAAAGGGATACTTCCTATCCCATCTCCTTGGAACCCCGGGAAGTTCACTGGGGCACTCCCATTCCTTGAGCTATGGAAATGTGCCTGCTCTGGAAATTCCAAACGTGATTTTGCTGTATGGAAAAGCTCCCCTCTTTGCCTGGGAGCCTCAACAGGGAGAGAGATAGACAGAACCTCAAAAATCTGGGTCAATAATCTGTCAGTGTCATCCGGGGCCCAGGGGTCAGAGCCAGAATCGTCATGACCCCTCGGTCTCTCATCAGATGAGCCTGAATCAGAAAAGAGTAGACGAGTAGAATAAGAAGAGAAGCGAGTAAGAAGATTCTTCCCCTCAGTGGAATAGGCCTGAGTAACAACCTGACAAGTCCAAACACCAACAGTAGCCTTGGCAGAAGCCGAAAACCTTTCCTAGGACCAGAAGGAACCATCCCATCCAAGTAATGACCAGGCCCGAGACCGCCTAACCCCCCGAGAACAGACGAGATCGGGCACATACAGGATGGAGTTGGCCGTAGACCCAATGGAGCATCAGTTCTCCTAAAGGGCACAGTGACTACCAAGGAAACACGTCCAACACCTGTTCAAGGAATGCAGAACCCTTTCCTCAGCTTGCTAGGAATAAGGCACAGAAGGAAGAACAAAATCTTGAATCAATGAACATAAGACACCACCTTAGGCAGAAAGTCCGGCTTAAGCGGAACACCACCTTATTCTGGTGTATCCCAAAGAATGGGGGCTAGATAGACAGAGCCACCCGCTCAGACACACGTCTGACTGAAATAACAGCCACCAGAAGGACAACTTTGAGGGTAAGAACAGCCAGACAGCATCCTGACAAGGTCCAAAGGGAAGACCCCGCAAGGCAGACAGAATCAAATTCAAAATCCATCAGGGACCATAGGATTACGCGGGGGACGCACATGAGTAACCCCCTGAAAGAAGTCTTAATCCAAGGAAACTGAGCAAAAGACTTCTGCAGGAAGGCGGACAGGGCAGAACCTGACCCTTCAGAGTACTGAGTTGGAGAATTCCAACTCCAACCCATGCTGTAATAACTCTAGAACCCTGGGAACAGAGAACGCCCGACAGGGAAGAGACCGTGACTCACACCAATCAATATGGGTACGCCATACCCTATAATAGATGGAAGAAGAAGAAGAAGCTTGCTCCTAGACTTCCCATAGTCTCAATCACCGAGACAGATAAGCCTGTCTCCATCAAGATGGATGTTTCAGCAGTCAGGCCGTCTAGGCCAGAGTCTGTAGATCAGGGTGACGTAAAGGGGCCTCGAGTGAGCAGAGCTGGCACTCCTGACAGAATGTACAGATCTATTGTCCTCAGTACCACGTCTGCGAACCACACTCCACTAGGCCACCAGAATCACTGGTCCCCCCATCCAGAGCAATTTTGCGCAGAACCCTGCCTAGCAGGGGGAATGCAGAAAAGACATACAGAACAGAATGTCCTGCCATAACATTACTAAATCATCATGACCACGGCCAGAGAATCCTGGGACAGGGAAACAAGGGCTGAGAGCTTGTGATAGTGACGGGGCACACACACAGATCCACACTGGTTGTACCTCAAAGTGACACAAGGATTATCACATCCTGTCGCAGAGGGACCTCAACTGGAGCGAATACCACTGATATGCAGGGAACATTGTCCACCACCCAGATCAGGATCAGAGACACTTCCCGGAGGACCCTCCTGCTCCGGGTCCCTCCCTGAATATGTAATGTAGGCCAAGGCCATCAGATAGGCCTAGCTCCGAGCGAGTTAGAACTAACTTGAACGTTCATAGATTCAAACATTGATAGGTGTATAGGCCTCCTAAGGGCCCCACCTCCCCTGGAACTGTAGGGACTTCCAGAAGAAGACCCCCCTCAACCTGATAGATTGGCATCCATGGTGACCGTCTCCCAGGAAAGGGCAAGAAGGGACTGCCTCCAGACAGGTTCCTTGAGTTCATCCACTACAAGAGGGACCTCCTCACCAGGGAGGAAGGCACACATACCCTGCTCCAGGGATGCTGGGTCCTTGTCCCATAGGACAAATAGGGGAAGTTGCAGAAGGCCCCAGGGGGGACTGAGCATAAGGGGCCTCTTCGGAGTACGCCACCAACGGGCCCACCAGCTGCATCCCCTGCCTGGTGGAGGGACGGGGACAGCTACGAGGGACTGAGCCCATACAACCAGATTGTCCACTTTATTGCTGAGGAAGGAAGATGCTTGCTTGAACTGTATAAAATTCATTCATAGGAATGGAGTTACCAATGAAGGGGACAATAAGGACTTGGGGTGTTTGACCACCCCTCCAAATGACTCCCAATGGACACCCTCCAGCCGAGTATCCAACATAGCCAGACGTAAAGACTGGGAAGTGATGAGGACGTCCAGGTAGGTCATCCATCGGAACGCCCCTTGGTCTCATCAGAGACCACACCCCCGTCAGCACCTTGGTGAGCACTCTGGGAGCTGAAGAGAGGCCAGATGACAAGGCCACAATTATCAGTGTTGGTCAACCAACGCAAATCTGAAGAACCTCGGTGTCCAGAGGAGCAGCATTGAGCTCCACAGACGGCAATAAGCCCCCGACGCGCAAGGACCTGATGGCCGAGCGCAGTGTTTCCATTGCAGAAACCGCCTGAAATTGACAAATTGCTGAAAATCTGTGAGTCCAGATTGGGCCAGACCGACCCATCCTTTTTTGGGGAACTGTGGAAAGGTTGGTGTAGCGGCCTCTGCCTATTAAGGGCAATCTGCAAGAGACCCCCAGACCCCGCAGGCTTTTCATGGCCTGCACCAGCACCTGAACAGAGGCAGGGACCAGGAGCACACGGGACCCGATAATCTTATGGGAAGGCCGCACAGCAAACTCTATCTAGTAGCCAGAGGGCACTACCTCCTGAATCCACCAGTCTGAGGCGTGATACCTCCTGGCATGCGCAAGGTGCCGAGGGCGCCCCATCATGCTTGAGGGGACTTTGGTGGAAGATTTAGGATTAGCCCTGCCAGAGGGGCCAGGGCGTTGTCTGACGCTCCTGGGGCAGGAGTCTGCACGAGCCCCCAGGAAGGACACCCCTGGTTCTTGTTTTACACTATGGTAGGGAGGGGGAGGGTTTACCCTGCCCCGAGGGGCCACGACAGCCGCCTACGTTGGGGTGATTTGCCCTTTTTTTTTAATTTTTTTTACCAAGCAGGTCCAGACGGATCCCAAACAGGCGTTGCCCTCTAAAGGGAAGCCCAGTAAGAGTCTTCTTAGCAGCATCGTCAGCACCCCACTGTCGCAGCTAACCAAGCAACGTATAGCCACCACAAGGGCAAGTCCTTGCACACATTCTAATGGTGTCATCCATTGCTAATAGGATAAATTTTACAAATACATCACAACTGGAGAGCGTATTAAGCACATCCCAGGGGAGATCCTCAGGGTGATGATCGAGCATCTTTCTGATGAGGGTTCTAGCGGCCACTGCAGTAATGACCGCGGCACAGACCGGGCGCAGCGCCGTCCATGCACAAGAAAAGGCGTGGGAGGCCACAGATCAATGCGCCAGTCCTCAGCATCCCGAAGGGTACTATAAGCAGGGGCTGTAATAAAGGGGGGGTTAGGAACCCCTACAATCGGCGCATCCACCACGGGGGGTGATGACTAACAATTGACCACCTCACGGGGAAAAAGGGTATTTCCTATCCCAGTCCCCTGGGACCTCTGGAATTTACTGGGGAAATCCCATTCCTTGAGTACAAGAGCATGGAAACGAGCCTGCTCTAGAAATTCCAAGCGCGCTGTCGCTGTATGGAAACGCTCCCCTCTCGGCTTGGAGAGAGATAGACAGGACCTTAAAGACCTTAATCAACAATTCTCACACTGGCCCCAGTATTCAGGGCCAGAATCGTCATGACTCCTCGGCCTCTCATCAGATGAGCCTGAGTCAGAGACCAGCTCTCCTTCATCAGAAGATGTATAGGCACGCGGAGTAGTGAACTCCTCAGTTCCCATAGGACAAACAGAAAACAGGAGGCGTCAAGGGCCACTTCTTACCAGGGCTCCTGCGCCCTGACAACCTCGCAATAATCTGATCAGCCGTAGGCAGTCTGGAAGACACAGCAGGCTGCAAATCCCCACTTGTATGCGACTCAGCAGGAGTGAGATTTAAGCATGGGGAAACAGGTGTATTGAAACGAGGTGCAGCCACTGGCAAGCCTGATTGCAGGGCCAGTGCTTGCTCGGCACATGGTGCGCAGACCCGTGCCCTGCCAGCATCAGCATGGGGTTGACCACACGCTATACACAGCCGGTCTTGTCCCAGAGGGACCCTGGTCATATGATTCTGAAATGCCTCCATATGGTGATTATCTAGGCACAATATGCCAGCAGGGATTTACGCAATAGGCAACCCTGGATGCCCCAAAGACCCGCTAGGTAGGTGGGAGAATTTTACAAGGCCCACTATAATTTAACCCGGGCCGGGGAAGCCACTAGATTCAGCCGTCTGAAAGACGTAATGGGAATAAAGGGTGTCAGAGCCATGCGCAGTAATAAAGAATCATGAAAATCGCCCGCGAGGGCACTTACAGACCAAGGGAGGACCACGTGCGCGCGCGCGACTAGCATCGAAATGGCGCCAAGTGAACCTCGAAGGGTGGGCCAGAGCGGGCCGTGACGTGGAGCGCGCCAAACCACGTCCCCGCCCCCTGACGAGCGCGAAGCTCTAAGACAGTAGTCAATAGTCAAGAGAAGCAAAGTGTATGACACACATAGAATAGATGATTTTGCCAATGGAGACGCCGCAGCGCCCCGGCGCAGCACATCCAATAAAGGAAAGAGACGAGCGCGGCGGCGGCAGAAACGCAATAAAAAGGCAAACAGCGCGGCTCTGACACCAAGTTACAAGTCAAGGACAATACTAAGGCCATAATCGTGTAATAACAGTACACTTCAGACCACCACACACACCCCCCCCCTTTCTTTCCCCCCGAGCCACGGGGGGGGGGGGTTTACGAGGGAGGATGGCGACCCTTTGGATAGGGCCCACCGCTACACGGGGCAATAATGCGGGAGGGGCATCCACTAGAGGCTCACCATCAGCCTACACCGCCTACCCTTTGGTGGGGGACTGCGGTGGAGCATGGCTCTGTCAAGCACGCATGGTGCTGCCTACCTTCACCCAACCAGCGCAGCCCAGGCTGGGAGGCACAACGCATCAAGGACGGGTGGGAATAGCCCAACAGGGCCGCAGGCTGTAATAGCCCCGCTCACCTGCGAGAGAGTGATACTTCATGTCTTCGCAGTCAGCACTGCAGAGAAATCTGGGGATTTGTGGGAGGTCCCTCGGTATATGAAGGGCCGGGAGGAGCCTGTTTTTGCATGTCTGCAGTGCACAGCACCATCTGGCGGAGGATAGCCCAAGTGTAAGTATTATATCTGGAGCAGGACGTACTGTATACTTAGAATATAGGGCCACCGATAGGCAGGGGCAATAGTACGGGAGGGGCATCCCATAGAGGCTCACCATAAGCCTGAACCGCCTACCCTTTGGTGGGGGATTGCGGTGGAGCAGCGCTCCTAAGCACCAACGGCGGTGCTGTCTACCTTCACCCGACCAGCGCAGCCAAGGCTGGGAGGCATATTACTAATGGAACGGGTGGGAATAGTCCTACAGGGCCGCAGGTTAATAACCCCGCTCACCTGCGAGTAGAGAGCCAATTTCTCGTCCTTCGCAGCCAGACTGCAGAGAAATTCTGGGGATTTGTGGGAGGTCCCTGGGTATTTGAGGGGCCGGGAAGAGCCTATTTTTGATGTCTCTGCAGTCCAGCGCCATCTGGCGGAGTATATCCCAACTGTAAGTATTAGATTTGGAGCAGGACGTACTGTATACTAAGAATATATAGTTAAGCCAGGAATAATGGAGACAGGAAATAGTCTTCGGTAAGGCTGTTTTACTAACAGCAAACCTCCCTGAATGCAGATAAAGGTAATAACTCCTATTGATTTCAATTTTTATATTCTCTATAAATGTTAGTTGCTTTCAACCACAGAAGCCCATAATGGGTCCAAATCAAATACATATTATAAGTCAACAAAAACAAAGAAGCAGGTTGTTATAGCTATTGACTGTAGCTAATCTAGTGCAATCTGAGAGCAAAGGCAACAAACTGTTAAACTAGGGTAAGAAAGAATCCTACCTTATAACTGCTTTCCGTTTGCTCTACTGGAAGTTGAAGTCTTGATCTATAGATGAATGAGCAAGTCAATAATGTGTATTATAAGGCCAGCATCAATGAATACAAGGGGCCAAATCAGTTAGCAGCCAAAATGTTTAAACTGCGATTTGCAATTCTTAAACTGGTTAATGGTTGAATTACATTACATTCAAGCTTATTGGTGGTGAAAAAAATATATCACACTTTAAACAGGAAACATTAACTCCCAATGGTTTTCATGCAGGAATATATACACGCAATTGTGTGCTGCATGAACAACTATTTTAGTGGTGTTGTACACATATTTGAAATAATCATTGCTACAAAGTAAACCACACCCTAAAGTCCATGTACCATTTTTAACTTCAATGATTAGCGGAAAAATATATATTTTTTTTAGATGTTTTACTAGTCATCCCAAAACAGGATGCCCCCAGGTCAGGGAACAAAATCTAGGAATCAAAGACCCAAGTTTTGCTCTGCTTTATATATGAGGTGCTGGAGTGTTTAGAGCTCTCCACAACAAAGATCCCTTAAATAAGGCATTTTATAGAATTACTCCCTAAAAAGAGTGGCAATCAATAGAATGTACATCACAGAAAACATTTGTAGGCAGATTAGACTGCATAGAGATCACATCTCTAGAACACAGATACATATTAAACAAAGGAGAAATATACATTTATAGAACCCAACTGGCTATTTAACACGATCAAAGGCAAATGGAAAGTCACCCAAAAATGAGGAAAGCCTCTAGATAAGGAACAATGTGCTGCTTTAATCAATTAAAGAAAATAAAGAAAAATCACCTCTATATTTTTGGTGTAAGAATCTCACCACAGAACCACAAGAACACCATGCCAGAACGTATTGGTGCACATTTTGAAGATAAATATACCTTAAAATAATAGAGTTTCCTAATTTTTCAGAAAATGTATTTGAAAATAAATTTATAAACAGATGTATCAATCCTTAAATTAGCATAATGTTGTGTAGCGTTGTTTATTAAATGACTTAAGTGTCAGTATGTGGTTTGCTACATCTACTAAACGTAATGGTGATGCAAATGAGAATCAAAGGCATTCTGTATTAACTAGAAATACTGTAAACAAAAGCCTTCGGTCAGGTTATTTGCTCTAAAATCTGTACCAGATGCTTATACTGTACACTTCTAAAAGATTAGATGTATTTTTTGCATATAGCAATATGTGGCTCTTAAAATAATATTAAATAAATAATTAAAATAATAAATGCCAGTTAGGGTGGACTCTGATAACAAAATTGCAGTTATTTTGATCATTTATTCATCCAAACACAATGTCACAATGCACAGCCACCTTGGTAATACTACTACGTATCAATACAGCCTTATGTTGTTCCCTTCCACCAGTAACTGGATAGTGGGTTAATTGGAGCACTAATGTATTCATTTTAATTATAGGTTTTAGTTAGAACTATAAAATAAAAAATATTACAAGCAGGTGCAATTCCCAAGCATTCTGTCTGGAATGACTCTCATTAACAGAGTAAATCCAACACTCACCCGCAGGATGTGGTTCCAGAAGAGCCTCAATTATTGTGTAAAGTTTTAAACTCTATAGAATGCTTAAGAAAAAAAAACTTGGTTGCCATCCATCTACACAAAATATTTAAAACTATGACTTTGGTTTGGAGAGACTTTTTAAAGATTTTTCTCAAACAAATGCCATACTTTAGCTGTAAAATCAGACATCAGGCCAAAATGCAGCATTTAGCCATTAGTCAAGATCAAATGATTCATGCTGAAAGAAATGACCTTACATTTCCACAAAAAAGCTCTCTAGTGTAATGCTACCTATCAAATCACAATCAGGATAAAAAGCGGACACCCCTTTACTAAACAACTTCAGAGTCATTCAAAACCACTTAACAACCCCCCCCCCCTCGGTCTACCTGCAAAACCTAAGGTTCAATCTGATGCCTTATCATGGCTCCATTGCCATCTACCCTGTTTCCCAGAAAATAAGACAGGTCTTATATTAATTGTTGGTCCAAAAAAGCTTTACTTGGCATTCCAGCTGCTCTCTTCCAAGTTCCACTGCATTGCAAGGGTAGCAGTTTGTTCCCTGTGGTAATCAGAAGCAACCACAATGCTCAGGAGTGAAGTGAATCCAGTGGGACTACTTGATCTGTGTGCGAATCATGCCAGTGCATATTTTCAGGGAAACGGGGTATTAGAAAGAGATTTGCAAGGTTGTAGTAACAGATACTGGAGATGAAGGAGACAACAGCTGTGGACACTGTAATTGTATTTTGTGTTGGTTTGCTTTAAATAAAATAATCTGCTTTCTGTCTGAGCAGAAAATTGGCAGAAAACAATATATGGCACACTTGCCCATGTTCATTAAAGTGGATCAATCACCAGCTAGGATACCTGTGTGTGAATCCCCTGCAGTGGCCCACAAACCCCTTCGCTTTCTGCTGGTCCCCTGCAGCTTTGAGCATTTCATTTAGATAGGCCGAATGCAGGGAAACCAGCAACCCCATGTTGATGCTCATTCCAAAACGGCTTTACGTGTGCAAGTATGCACAAAATAAAGTGATGATTGGATTGGACAATGACATACGCATGCACCATGGGAACAGCAGAAAGGCTAGTTGCCTGGGCAATCTGGGAGGTTTCACACCGTGGGGCATACCAAAACCAGGATGCCCCACGGACGAGGACCAACCACCAGGAAAGTGAAAAATCCTGGTGATTGGTCCACTTCAAAGAAAAATCCGCATTACGTAATTTCTAAGATTCCTTCAGAATGACTAGGGAGAGAGAAAGACCCTCCCTTTATAGAGGAAACACCACTGGAACAAGTTTAAAAGCCTCACCCATTCTCCCCAGTCCTCAGTATTAAACAAGTATTAATTGTTAGTGAACCATAGGACCTAATGTATTGTGGTGTTATAAGGGCCATCCTGAAGGACTCATAGAAGGACTGTTACGGATAGGCCTAACTGGGATTTTCTACCTTCGTCCTTCCGGATGGCCACGGAGAGGATAAGCAAGTCCTTTAGAATTAGAGATGGGAAACGGCATGTAAGACCCTTTTACCGAAGGGTCACATAAATCTAGCCTGTAGTGTTTGAGGAAGGTGTGGGTCGATGACCAAATTTCCACAATTGAAGCCCCTGCCTTCTCTGCCCATGATGTGGAGACTGCTCTAGTAAAGTGGGCTTTGATGTAAGGGGTGGTATTCATATATGTATAAGCTAGGGAGATTACCTGTCTAATCCATCTGGCTAGGGAAGCTTTAGATTCTGCCAAACCCCTATTACTTCCTGAAAAGGATCTAAAAAATGTATCCGTGTGTGCATTCTATGTAGGTAATGAGGCATCTGCAGCCATCAACAGCTACCGGATTATCTGGGTCTGGTAATAAAGAAGGAATGGTTATGTTCTGGGAACAGGGAAAGGTAGAGGACATCTTAGGTAGGTGTAGGGTATCAGGCCCAAGAATGATTCTATCTGGAAAGATGGTGCAATAAGGCTCTCGGATGGATTGAGCCTGTAAGTCACCAACCCTCCTGGCTGAAATTGGGGCCAGAAGAGGTCCTGATTTGATTGTTAGGATCTTGTCTGAGGCCTCATCTAAGGGTTCAAAGGGAGGTTTAGCTAACCCTAAGACTAAGTCCCAGGAAGGACAACGGTTACGAAGTATCGGTTTCTTTCGAGCTACAGAAATAAAAAATATGTTAGCCAAAGAGTGCTTCCATAGTCTTCTGTCAAGTAAGACCAATAAGGCCAAGGCCTGAGTTTTTAGGGTACTTACTGCTAACCCCTGCTCAAAGCCTTCTTGTAGAAATTCGAGAATCGTCTCTATTGTGTCACTATTCAAACTGTTTGATTCACAGAATGAATTGGAACGCTTCCATACTTTAGCATAGATTTTGCTGATCTGATCCAGAGATGTAGAGGACTAAAAAGGACAGTGCAAGGGACTGTAAGGCTTCTGATCTGGTGCCACCTGACAATTTAGATAAGCCACGGTCATCATGCTGTCTGACTGAATCTAGATGTCTCTGTTTTTAAAAGGGGTTTGAATTGATTCAGAGCTTTCTGCTTTGAGCGCTCTGAAATTTAAGGATCTGTGCCTCAATCTCTGGACCAGATCCCCTGTATGTGGTGGGAGTCTAGGTGTGCTAACCACCCCTAACTGCTGGCATTCGTGGTGATGACTATAGGATTTGACTCCAGAGACTGGAGGGAGGGATCCATCCACCACCAGAGAGAGTTCTTGATTCTCTGGGAGGGTGGTGGTCTGCTCCAGAGAATCTGGAGAGTCATCGCAGGTCTGAAGTAAAAAACCCTGTAGTGGCCTGGAGTGCAGCTGTGCCCATGTGATGGCCGGGATGGTGATTAGTGATAAGTCATTAACACTAGGATTGATAAGATACTCCTGGAGGAGACCTGATTCTTCCCAATGAAAATCTGAACTTCTTTGATCAGTTTTGCTTGCTTTTCAGTTGGAAGAAAAATCATCTGCTGAGCTAATGATGTAACCCATGAATTTGCAGGTTCTGGATGGCTGTTTATAATCCATCCCAGACTCTAAAGCAGTGACATTGTCCTGCTTAGTTTTTGTAAGATCTTTGACTGTGAACTCCCTGTTACCAGAAGGTCGTCCAGATATGGAAAGACTGGGATCTTCGGAGATCGATCTTAGGACACACATCACTTCCGTCAAGAATTCTGTAAAAACTCTGGGTGCTGAAGATATGCCGAAGGGCAGCGCCCTGTACTGTAAGTCAAGAGTCTCTGTGCCCAGTAACACAGCAACTCTTAGGAAGATGCACTGACTTGGCCAGATTGGGATGTGTAAATAAGCGTCTTGGAGTTTGATACTGAGAGATACTTGGAGATTCTTGACCGGACTATATCCTTTTTTGTTAGTTTAGATCCTTCAGACTTAGAATCACCCGGTAGACCCCGGATGGTTTTAAGACTAGAAAGATGTGGGAATAGAATCCTTTTCCCTAACAATGTAGTGGGACTGGTTCTGTGACTCTTTTTTGACAGTTCTGAGATTGTGGGAATGCTAAGCCCGTTTCTGTATCGAGGGGAAGTCTGGTAAGGAGAAAATTCCAGGTAACTCCTAGCAACTAGGTCTAAAATGAACTGGTTCTGTGTAATTTATCGCCAGGCTTCCTGATAGAAATTTAGTCTGCCCCCTCCTCAGGTATCTCGGCGTACGGACCCAGGTCTATCAAACTGGGTGGGCAGGGGGGGAACAGATAGGGGTGGGTTTACGAACACCCTTTTACTGCCCCCAGTGCTTCTTAGGTTGCCTATTAGAAGGGAGGGGTTGTGAGAATCTAGGGTTGACCTTGGCCTTGGTTCTAAAGCGTTTGCTTCTCAAAGGAAACTTTTTAGTGCTTTCATAGGATCTAGAAAGAGTGGTTTCTAGTTCCGGACGGAATATCAACTCCCCCTCGAATGGGATACCACATAGCCTGGCTCCAGCAGAGTAGAAAGCAGTGTTATGTCCTGTCCAGGGGCAGGACCCCCTGACCACAGGTACGCTGTCCTATGGGAGTAAAGCCATGGGGTTGGTGAGCACCTCCCCAGGAACTCCTGGTTGTGAAAAAAATAAAATAAATAAACTGTCCGTTGTTCCAGCGGTCCTCCTCCTAGGGAGGGATACAATACTCAGGACTGGGGGGAAGGGGTGGGGCTTTTAAACTTGTTCCAGTTGTGTTTCCTCTATAGGGAGAGGAGCTTACTCTCTCTGTGGCCGTCCTGAAGGGAAGGAGAAGATAAATAAAAAATGGCTAGTGTTAACACTTTCATTTTTTAAATCATAAACAAAAAAGGAGGTTGTTGCTCAGAACAGAAATGCACAAAAAAATACAAGATTTGCTCTAATTTGGTGGATAGAAACAAAACAGAGTTTGTAAATGATATGTAGTAAAGTGGCAAAAAGAGGGCTTTGAAACATTAAAAACTGCAATGAAACATACGGTCATGAAAAATAGATGGGAACAAATGATAAAAAAAACTAGTCCAGGCTTAATAAATATGAAGCAAAATCCTTAAAAGGTGGTTCTGATGGTTCTGCAGACATTACTGCAGCAGAGTGAATGATGAAAAATGCAAAAATATGAATTTAGATACAGTATTATGGTGGACAGAAAGTAAAGCAGAGTAACAGACAACCATAATGCGGACAGTACACCAAACTTGCATTAAATTAAAATGTGAGCATGTATTATTTAAAACCAAAAGTGGAAACTGACAATATTTTTTTAAATGATATATATATATATACACTATTTATTGCTATAAACCTAGTTTAACATCATCATTTGGGTGAGCATGTCTTGCGCCACCTGACCAGATCGTCCTTCCTGTATCTCAATACAGCGCTGCCCCCCCGCCCAATAGAGGGGGCATGTCAAGAACTGGTATGCAGTCAATGGAGGGGGCGTGCCAGCATTACTGTGACTAATGACGTAGGGGGCAGCACTGCGTCGAGAATGAGAAAGTGGTGCCCAGCAGTGCAGGACATTCCAATCAGAAACAAAAGGTGAGTACACAAATTGTTTTTTTAATTTTAGTCTGAACAATGTCTTTCATTAATTGTATTAAAAATGATGGATGTGGAAGCTTTATCCATAATCAAAGCAACAGCAAATTGCAACATTTGGCAATAGTGCATGATACCTCTCGCTGGACTGCAGAAAACTGATTGTGGCTCCTCCCGGCCCCATATAAGCCAGGGACCTCCCACAAATTCCCCAGTATTGACAAGCAGTTAACAAGAAGCCAGGAGAACTATAAGAACCATAATTCAAATGAACAATCTCCATACAGAGGTGACTGAGAATAATTATAACAAGGGTGGGGTGGAGCAGGACATGCTGTATACTTATAATACCAATTCTACAGGTGAGTAATCACAGAATTGTATTATTCCAAGTATACAGCACTTCCTGCTCTAGAAGATTCCTTACCCATGGGACATCCAATAGCAGTGTCCATAAGGTAGGGTGGGATCCCCAAAAAGTAATAGCGGGCAGTTTAAACCACTGCCGCCTGCAGAATTTTGCGGCCAAAAGCAGCGTCAGCTGAGGCCCTAACATCAACCTAGTAAAACTTGGAAAAAGTATGAACAGAAGACCAAGTAGCGGCCTTGCAAACTTGTTCAACAGAAGCCTGGTGCTGAAAAGCCCAAGAGGCACCAATAGCACAAGTAGAATTAGCAGTAAGGCGGAAGGGAGGTTCCTTCCCCTTAGCAGAATAGGCTTGTATCACAGCCTGACGGATCCACTTGCTGATAGTGGACTTAGCTGGAGCTAAACCCTTCTTAGGCCCAGAAGGGAGAACAAAAAGAGCATCAGTCTTCCTGAAGGATTCAGTAGCCACCAAATAGAACTTCAAGTTCCTTCTCCACAGAGAAGGCAAAACAATGTCCTGATTGCGATGAAAGGCAGACACAACCTTGGGAAGAAAATCTGGCTTAAAACGAAACACCACCTTGTCCTGGTGTCTCTCAAAGTAAGGAGGTTTGATGGAAAGCGCCGCCAACTCAGAAACACGCTTAACAGAAGTAATAGCCACCAAAAAGGTTACATTAAGTGGACAAAGGGGCCGCAAGGGGCTCAAAAGGAGACCCCTGCAGGGCAGATAAGACCAAGTTCAAGTCCCAGACTGGTAACATAGGCTTACGTGGGGGGCGCACGTGAGTAACCCCCTGAAAAAAGGTCTTAACCAGATGATGGTTGGCAAAAGATCTTTGGAAGAAAATAGCCAAGGCAGAAACATGACCTTTGAGGGTACTAAGTTGAAGACCCAGATCCAAACCATGTTGCAGGAATTCCAGAATTCTGGGGATAGAAAAATACAATTCTGTGGAATACTCACCTGTAGAATTGATATTATTTGTATACAGTACGTCCTGCTCCAGATATAATACTTACACTTGGGTTATCCTCTGCCAGATGGCGCTGCACTGCAGAGACATGGAAAAACAGGCTCCTCCCGGCCCTTCAAATACCCAGGGAACTCCCACAAATCCCCAGCATTGAAAAGCAGTGAATAAGAAGCCGGGAGAATTTAAAACCACCCAAAACAACTGGTAATGATAACAAGATAACTATCACCATACAGGGGATCCAGAAAAATGCAAAAACCAGGGTGGGGTGGAGCAGGACGCACTGTATACAAATAATATCAATTCTACAGGTGAGTATTTCACAGAATTGTATTATTCTTAGTATACAGTACGTCCTGCTCCAGATATAATACTTACACTTGGGACATCCAAAAGCAGTGTCCATAAAGTAGGGTGGGATCCCCAACAAAAAACGACAACAGCAGACAGTTTAAAGCACTGTCACCTGCAGAACCATACAGCCAAGACAGCATGAGCTGAGGCCCTAACATCAACATTGTAAAAACCTTGCAAAGGGTATGAGCAGAAGGCCAATGGTAGTGGCCTAGCCAACCAGTTCAACAGAAAAACCGATGCTGAAAAGCCCAAGAGGCATCAAGCACGCGTAGAAAAGGAATCAAGGCACCAAGGGAGATTCTTCCCCTTGCCTGAATAGGCCTGAGTAACAGCCTGACAATCCGATCGCTAATAAATTTGGCAGAAGCCAAAGACCTAACAAGGTACCAGGAGTAACATCCATTAAGGTAACAACCAGGACCAAACCGCCCAACTCCCGAAAGCAGACGAGATCGGGCAAATTCAGGATGTAATGACCACAAGCCCCAAGGAACCTCAGTTCCCCTAAAGGACACAGTGACTCCAAAGGAAAAAACTGCCAACACCTGTATAAGGAATGTAGAACCACTTCCTCAGCATCGCTAGGAAAAGGAGGTAGCCGTGGATAAAATATCTTGAATAAATGAACATAAGACACCTCCAGATGTAGAGAATCCGGCGTCAGGCGGAACTCCACCTTATCCTGGTGTATCTCAAGGAATGAGGGCTAGGTAGACCGAGCCGCCCGCTAACACACGCCTGACCAAGGTAACAGTCACCAGAAGGACAACCTTGAGGGTAAGGACATCCAGACAGCGTCCTGAATAGGACCAAGAGACAATCCTGCAAGCAGACGGAAGAATTCTATTTCAATCCCAACAGGGACATGGAGGACGCACATGAGCACCCCCTGAAGGAAGTCTTAACCAAGGAAGACTGAACCAGAGACTGCTAAGGCAAGGTGGACAGGGCAGAGCCTGACCCATCAGAGAACTGAGCTGGAGAACCAACTCCAATTCATGCTGAAGCCACACTGGAAACCTGGGAACCGAGAACGTCCAACAGGTAAGAGAACTAGACTCGCCCCAATCAATGTGGGTATGCGATACCCTACAACAATAGAAGACGAGGAAGAGGCTTACTCCTAGCCTTCCCATAGTCACAAACACTGAGACAGCTAAACGTGTCTCCATCAAGATGTATGTATCAGCAGTCAGATCGACTAGGCCAGGGACCATGGATTATAGTGACGTAAAGGGGGGCCTGAGTGATCAACTGGCACTCCTGGCAAGGTGCAGAACTACTGACCACAGTA
The DNA here is from genome assembly GCA_027917425.1 of Gastrophryne carolinensis. Classification (NCBI taxonomy): domain Eukaryota; kingdom Metazoa; phylum Chordata; class Amphibia; order Anura; family Microhylidae; genus Gastrophryne; species Gastrophryne carolinensis. Next base: position 294,701,087 of record CM051238.1, on the reverse strand, counting down.
CCATGTCTGCAACCACACTGTACTAAGTCAAGTGGGAGCCACCAGAATCACTGGTCCCCTTACCAGAGTAATCTTCTGCATAACCCTGCCTAGCAGAGGGAATGGAGAAGGACATACAGAACCAAACGTCCTGTCAAGACGGTACTAAAGGCATCCGGACCACTGACATAGGATCCTGGGACAGGGAAACAAAGGCCGATAGCCTGTGAAGGTGACGGAACCCAACAGATCCACGACTGGTTGGACACGGGGATTAGCACATCCTGTCGCAGAGGGGCTTCGCCGGAGCTAATATCACTAACATGCAGGGAGCATTGTCTCCACCCAGAAGGGAACATAGACACTCCCTGGAAGGTCCGCAAGCATCCAAATGACTCCCAATGGACCCACCAGCCGGGTATCCAACTATCCTGACGCAGAGACAGGGAAGTGAGGAAGAGCGTCCGGGTAGAAATCGCGCGGACGTCCCTTGGTCTCATCAGAGACATCACCATCGACAGCACCTGAGTGAACACTCTGGGAGTTGAAGAGAGGCCAGATAACAGGGCCACAATTAACAGTGTTGGACTTCCAACACGAACCTGGAGAGCCTCAGAGATCTGAGGGCACAGGAATGTAAGCATAAGCATTGAAGAGTTTCCCAGACGGCAAGACGCCCACTGGGCGCAAGGTGCTGGTGGCCCAACTCAAGAGTTTCAATGCAGGAAACTGCCTGTAATTAGAGAATTGCTGTGAATCCAGAATGGGCCACCCGACCCATCCTTTGGGGGGCTGTGGAAGGTGGTATAGCGGCCCTTGCCTCTGCCTATTACGGTCAATCTGCAAGAGACCCCCAGACCTTGTAGGCCTAGCATGGCCTGTGCCAGCAACTGAACAGGGGCAGGGACCAGGAGTACCTGGGACCTGATAAAAACTGGGGAAGGCCGTGCAGCAAACGCTATCCTGTATCTGAAGGACACAACCTCCTGAATCCACCAGAATGAGGCGAGATGCCTCCTGATAAGAGCAAGGTGCTGCAGCCATCCCCTCACCCAGCCGGGCGAGGGCGCCCCATCATGCTTGAGGCAGCACGCCCTCTGCCCCTTCCCCAAAAATCACCGCGGGCCCCAGCAAAGGAGGCTCCTCTCCCAATTCTGGAACCACGGAAGGAAGGGAGAGAGGCACCTGTACCCCGAAAGGACAGAGACTGCCTCCTACGTTGAGGCAACCTGCCGCCCTTAGCAAACAAGTCCAAGCGTTCACCAAACAGACGCAGCCCCTTAAAGGGGAAGCCAGCGAGAGCCTTCTTAGCAGCGTTATCAGCTAACCACTGATGCAGCCAGACAGAACGGAGTATAGTCACCAGCAGAGCAGATGTCCTCCCACACATTCTGATGGTATCATCCATAGCAGACAGAACATATGCAACAAATTCATGGCAAAGCAGGAGAGAACCGTAAGCTTCTCCTCCTGTGTCATCAGAGGCCCCATCTAAGAGGCCCTTAAGCAGGCCTTTAATAGCAACAGCTGTGATGGCAGAAGCACAAACCGGGCACAGCACGGACCCCACACAGGCAAAGGCATGGCAAGCCAGCTGGTCCATACGCCGGTCCTCACCATCCTTCAGAGTAGTGGTATCAGGGGAATGCATGACGGAAGTATTGGACAGCCCCAGAACAGGCGCATTCACCTCGGGAGGACATGACCAGCGCTTAACCACATCAGCAGGAAAGGGATACCTCTTATCCCAACTCTTTGGCACCTCAGGGAGCTTGCTAGGCCGTTCCCATTCTTTGAGCACCAGATTATTCAAGTGAGTTTGTTCAGGGAACTCCAAGCGTGGTCTAGCCGTATGAAAAAGCTCCCCCTGCTGCTGTGGTGCCACGACAGGAGGGGAAATACAGAGCACCTCAAAAATATGAGCCAAAAGCCTGTCAGTGTCATCGGAGGACCATAGGTCAGCCCCAAACCCGGTATCATCATAAGCCTTAGACTGTTCCTCAGATGATTCTGAATCAGAAAATAATTCCCCCTCCTCCAGGGGAGTATAACCAGGAAAGTCAAACATTTCCTCAGCCTCCACTGGGAAGAGAGAAACAGCGGGTGATAAATGCCGCTTCTTAGCAGAAGCCTTACGCGGGGCAGATACAGCAATATGCCTTTCAATGCTGGCCACCCGTGCAGCCAAATCAGGTTGAGACTCCCCACTGGTATGCACCTCACTGGGAGTCAGATGTAAGCGTGGGGGAGTAGGCGAAGCCAGAGGGGGCGCAGGCCCAGCCACAGGTAACCCAGACTGCAGCGCAAGAACCTGCTGGGCGCAGGGTACACACACCCTGACATCACCACTTATAGGGGATAGCCCACACGCAATACACAGCCGGGCTTGTCCCGAAGGAACCCCAACCACATTATCCTGAGAAGCCTCCATATGGAGATTAATGTGGCACCGTAGGCCAATATGGGATTAACGATAAATTTAGCCACCCGGGATGCCCCAAGAGCACGCTAGGGAAGTGGGAGATATACAAGTACAATAGCCCTCCAATAAGGATTAACGCTAATCAAGGGGAGAGGACCGGGAGAAACCACAAAAAGTTTGACCCGCCTGAAAGACATAAACAGACATCCCCATAAGCATCACAATTCAAAAAGTAAAAGAGAAAAGTCCACCCCACAGGGGCACTTACGGACCACGGTAGGTAGAGAGCAGCCACGCAGCACAGCCGTCAAAATGGCGCCCGCATGCACCTCGAGGGGCGGGCCGCGGGTGAAGTGACGCAGAAAACGCCATCCGCAAGGCCCGCCCCCCCCGAAGAGCGCCAACGTGACAGAGCCAGCCAATGATGGCGTGACAACACCTGAGGCGATGTCGCCGCCGTACGCGGAGCGCAGTACAATAAAAAAACACACATATTAACCGGTGCAGCACACATACACGCACCCCCCCCCCCCCGGTGATGTCCCCAGGGAGAGCGAGGAGGGAGAGCAGCACCAACCTAAAGAACGGGGCCCAACTAAGAACAGGGAATAAAGGGGACCCCAGAAGCAGGAAGGGCATCCCATAAGGCTCACCACGGGCATATACCGCCTACCCTTTAAGACAGGGACTGCGGTTGGAGCAGAGCTCCCTAGCACCAGACCTCGGTGCTACCTACCCTCACCCGAACCAGCGCAGCCTAAGCTGGGTGGGAATAGTCCTACAGGGCTGCAGGCTAACAGCCCGGCTCACCTGCGCAGCATAAAGAGCCATCTTCTATTCTTCGCAGCCCAGACTGTAGATAAGAACTGGGGAATTTGTGGGAGGCCCCTGGCTTATATGGGGCCGGGAGGAGCCACAAGCTGTTTTCTGCAGTCCAGCGCAGCAATCTTGTGGATGTATAACCCATGGGTAAGGAATCTTCTGGAGCAGGACGTGCTGTATACTTGGAATAAATTCTTACCAATCCAGCAATTCAGTGCCCAAGGTTGCCCAGGTGCAGCCATCTTCTCTGCTGTCTGCTGCTGCTTGTAGAGCGTGATTACCATTCCAGTGTGCCTGTCCATTCACTTGAACAAGCGGACAGGAGCGTGCACAGGAGCTGGGGCACATGGCCCAGGAAGATGGAGGCCTCTGCGCTTCATTGCGGGACAGGTATGTGTTAGGGAAGGGTGGGTCTTTTAAAACGGCCATGCTGGGTGGGAAGGCCCTTTAATTAAACTTGGGAGACCTGGTTATAAAGAACTTCATTGAGCATATAGAGGTACATTGCTTACACTGTAACTAGGCACATTTGCTCTTGAATGTTAACTGAGTGTTCATTAGCACTAAGGTTTATCTACAAATTCACTTCCTAAAAAGTTGAAATGTTAACTGTACCTTGTCATGTCAAAGCCTAAACTTCTTACATTTTGTTATTACTATAGCTTAAAAATGGACCTAAAAAGCAGAAACTCTTCCCTAGGGTACATCCCTATTCACCCAGTTCCAGAATCCTGCAGTGGTGATATGGGGCAATAAGCAGATCGCTCCATATTGCCACGGCATCACCCCTTCACCTTCAGCAGACCATCAGGATTGGGGTTACTATAGGAAAGCAGAGTGTTCTGCTTATTGACATATGACTGCTGTGGGATCCTGCAACAGACGAGTTTCACACTGCAAGGCATCCAAATTTGTGATTTCTGTTGTTTTTTAGGTCTGGTTTTGGTCCACTTGAAGAAATTGAGAGATTAACTGTATTTACATCAGAGCCTAAACTGTTTACTTTTGTTACTACTAGTGGCAGTTAAGCTGTTGGAGAAAAGTTCCAGCAACATATCACATGTGAAGATAAAGATAAAATGTAGCTTTTACTTTGTAATGTTAAAAATCTGTTGTCCCACAGAAACCAGGTTGTAGCGGCAATGCGTTTCAGGGAGATTTTGCTGTACTGTACTGGTAGTTACTAACTATGCTGAGTTCTAAACCTCAAAAATATTTCTAACTACAAACAGCTAAACTACAGCATAACAAATGCTCACTTGTAGGCTGCTATAGTGCAGATAACAAACAATTCTAAAAAAGCAAGTAAGCACTAAGCTAAAAGCAAAAAATTATCCAATGCTTAGAAGCCATACACTTAGTTTATAGTAGCTTAAGGGCAGTAAGCAAAAAGCTAACTTACTTAGACATGTCTCCTTCATGAGTTGAGGAAAATATGGGAACTGAGATCAAAAGAAAAAAAATGAATTCACTTTAAAAAAGGTCACTATTTACAATAACAAAGATTAAATTAATAATGATGGATGAGAAAAGGAATATAGGGTCAGGCTTTAAGGAATCCACACAATAAGGCCAGTCTGTTCTTACCATGTTCTGTAACTACTTGGCATGAATGGCTGGGACTTTCACTCAGATGTTTGGCCATTTCATCTAAACCAGCAACATCAGTTAGGAAATCACAGTTCAGGCAAACGACAGTAATACGCCTAGTGCAGTGGAAAAGAAGGGCAAGTGCAATTGTTATGTTGGGATTACTATAATTTGAAAAAATTTTACAGACAGCAAACAAGTTACAAAAAGGTATAAAAATATACATGGTAGTCAGCTGCACCTTTACTCATTAAGCATAGTACCACAATGGCTAGGCAGCTGTGACTGTTCTCCAGCCTTTGGTTCCTAGTATTAAGCCTGGACCATTTAGGTCGAGGGGAAGGCTTGCTGGATAAGCTGGCATTTGAATTGAGATATATAAATATATATCATGTTGACAATTTTTACTCCAAATGTGAGGGGGAGCTATTAGCAGCCCTTGTTCCAGTGGATGAGGGTGGCCTGTAGATGGCCATGTCCAATGAAAACACTGGATGCCTGCATAGACACAGTCCATGCCCACCCGCAACCAGCAACTGGTAAGATCAGTGTGTGAGTGCACCCGACAACCGTCCGGTGTTCTGGATAGCAGAATCCCTTCCCTCATATTTCCCCATTACTGCCTGTAATGGAGGGATTCTGCCAGGGTAATTGGGGGGGGGGGGGGGGGGGGGTGTATTAGCACAGCATTTGGTTCAGAATATTTTTTTCCATTTGTCACCACTAAGCCCTAGGTGAGTTTTATGGTCGGGTGTTTCTTAGAGTGCAAAAAATACAATTCTGTGATTACTCACCTGTAGAATTGCTATTAAGAGTATACAGTACGTCCTACTCCAAATCTAATACTTACAGTTGGGATATCCTCTGCCAGATGGCGCTGGACTGCAGCGACATCGAAAATAGGCTCCTCCCGGCCCCTCAAATACCCGGGGACCTCCCACAAATCCCCAGCATTGAAAAGCAGTTAATGAGAAGCCGGGAGAATTAAACAATCCAAACTATCAAATATAACAATGATAACAATCACCATACAGGGGGTCCAAGAAAATGCAAACCAAGGGTGGGTTGGAGCAGGACGTACTGTATACTCATAATACCAATTCTACAGGTGAGTAATCACAGAATTGTATTATTCTTAGTATACAGTACGTCCTGCTCCAAATCTAATACTTACACCACTGCCGCCTGCATAACCTTTCGGCCAAAAGCGGCATCAGCTGAGGCCCTAACATCAACCTTGTAAAACTTTGAAAAGGTATGAACAGAAGACCAAGTAGTGGCATTGCAAACTTGTTCAACAGAAGCCTGGTGCTGAAAAGCCCAAGAGGCACCAATAGCACGAGTGGAATGAGCAGAAAGGCGGAAGGGAGGATTCTTTCCCTTAGCAGAGTAGGCCTGAATCACAGCCTGACAAATCCACTTGCTGATAGTAGACTTGGCAGGAGCCAAACCCTTCCTAGGACCAGAAGGGACCACAAAAATAGCATCAGTTTTCCTGAAAGGTGCAGTAGCCACCAGATAGTACTTCAGACACCTAGCCACATCCAAAGAGTGCAAAACTCTTTTCTTAGCATTGCTAGGATTAGGGCACAAAGAAGGAAGAATATCCTGATTCAAATGAAAAGCAGACACTACCTTAGGTAGAAAGTCAGGTTTGAAACGAAACACCACCTTGTCCTGGTGTCTCTCATAGTAGGGGGGCTGAATGGACAGCGCCGCCAACACAGGCACACGCCTGACAGAAGTGATAGCCACCAGAAATACAACCTTGAGCGTAAGAATGGCCAAGGCAGCATCCTGCACAGGTTCAAAGGGAGCACCCTGCAAGGCTGACAGAACCAAGTTCAGATCCCAAACAGGCACCATAGGCTTACGTGGGGGACGCACATGAGTGACCCCCTGGAAAAAAGTCCTGATCAGAGGGTGCTGAGCAAAGGACTTCTGGAAAAAAATAGCCAGGGCAGAAACCTGACCCTTCAGAGTACTGAGTTGGAGCCCCATCTCCAACCCATGCTGCAGGAACTCCAGAATCCTGGGAATAGAGAACACACTACAGGGAAGAGACTTAGACTCACACCAGTCAATGTAGGCACGCCAAACCCTGTAGTAAATGGAAGAGGAAGACTTCTTCCTAGCTTTAATCAAAGTATCCACAACCGAGGAAGACAGCCCCTTCTCCATCAAGATGGAGGTTTCAGCAGCCAAGCCATCAAAGCCAGAGTTTGTAAATTGAGATGGCGTAGTGAGCCCTGAGTGAGCAGATCTGGCACCAATGGCAGAGCGTACTGATCTACTGCCAGCTGCACCACGTCTGCGAACCACACTCTTCTTGGCCGCCTGGGGGCCACCAGAATTGCTGGCACCCCTTCCAGAGCAATCTTGCGCAGAACCCTTCCCAGCAGGGGAATTGGAGGGAAGACATACAGGAACTGAAAGTCCTTCCATGACATTGCTAGCGCATCCGAGGTCAGGGCAAGAGGATCCCTGGAAAGAGAGACAAAAGCTGGGAGCTTGTGATTGTGTCGGGACGCAAACAGATCCACATTTGGTTGGTCCCAACGGTGACACAGAGATTGAAACACCCTGCTGCAAAGGGACCATTCTCACTGGCGAGAGGTCCCCCTGCTCAGAGAGTCTGCCAGGTGATTTTCCACCCCCGGGATGTACACAGCTGAAATGCAGGGGACATTGGCCTCCGCCCAAGTCAGGATCAGAGACGCTTCCTGGAGGGCCCCCTTGCTCCGGGTCCCCCCTGATGATTGATGTAGGCGACTGCCGTCTGGTTGTCCCAGCGCACCTGAACAGGCAGGCCCCGAAGAGGAGTAGTCAAGCGAGCCAGAACTAACTTGATCGCCCGCAGCTCTAAGACATTGATAGGTGTGTGGGCCTCCTGAGGGCCCCACATCCCCTGGAACCAGGGTGGATAAAAATCAATGTTTTTTTTAAAAAAATCAAAAAAATCGGATTTTTTTTATTTAAATCGGATTTTTTTTTACCATCCAAAGGTTCTTCCATCATGAGATAAAGCTGAGTTGTTTAACTCAGTAGAATAAAGGCTGTATATGTATAACATTCACAATGCCATGCTCTTCCAGAGGTTTCTGTAGGATTAGTGGGCAGTTTCTCTCCTATATTATCACAGACGCTCGCTTTACTTACGAAGTTCTCAAAACTGAATTTGACTCCGCAGAGGTCCCAGCCTCTTCTTCATAGCAAAAATGTTACAACATGAACAGAGTTGAGAAAAAGACCTTAATCCTATTGTTCTACAAACCTATGACTAGTGAGCTACAGAGGACAGCAGGGACAGTAGTATTTAAGTTTTTCATGTGTCAGCTGGGCTGACAGTCTAAGTTTCTTAAAATACCGTATTTATCGGTGTATAACACGCACCGGCGTATAACACGCATTCCCCATTTTAACACAAAAATTTGAGTAAAAATTTTTTTCATTAAAAATAAATGTACCACCTAATATCCCCCTGTACCACCTAACCCCCCCCCCAGATCCACCTGTACAACCTAATCCCCCTGTACCACATAGTCCTGATACCACCTGTACCATATAACCCCACCCCCCATATCACATACTCTTTCCCCCTGCGCCACATAACAAGCCCCCCCACATAAACCCATATTTCTTTATGTTTTTGTTTTCACCACAGTACCTGGCCTGTGTCGCTAGCAGGCTCAGGTCACTCTTTAATTGCGCTGACGAGTAACGTCCTCAGCGTAACGTCAGGGACGTCACTCGTCAGAAGTACGGTGGCCTCGGAGGGTCCTGAGGAGCAGCCTTTAAAACAGCAGCGCGGGCGGCTGCGGACTCACAGCTGATTGGGAGAATACCGGCCCGTACACTTGGGACCAGAGAGCAGGCGGGCGAAAAGGTAAGCACCCGCAATGATGGAGAAAAAATACAGGCAGCGGGCGGCTCTATGGCCGCTGCGAGCCGCTGCTGCTAGGATGGGGTTAAATCAGGCAGCGGGCGGCTCTCCAGCCGCCGCTTGTTCAATGATTGGTTTAAAGCGAACAGCAGGTGGCTGGAGAGCTGCCGCCACTGCTGCAAGGTAGGGGTTATATCAGGCAGGGTAGCTAGAGAGCCGCCGACGCTGCCATGAAATGGATGCTGCACTTCTATGAGTATCATGGGCGCCGGTGAATCAGCTGGAGCAGGTAGTTTGGGACCCGGCGTATAACACGCAGTATCGGCGTATAACACACAGGCAGGGTTTAAGCTTGCAATTTTAGTTTTAAAACTGCGTGTTATACGCCGATAAATACGGTATATATATATTTTGTTTAGCCAAATTAGTTAACAAAACATGGATGTTTGTTTAAGCAAATAACTTATGCTGTAATGTTGTTATTGTTTCAGTTGAATAAATCTATTTAAATTGTTATTAAGGTCAGGATTATTTTTCTCCTTCCTAAGTACAACAGAACAGTGGTGTCCAAATATGAATGATTAACCCATTAAACTGGGGAGAAAAAGTAATATAAAAAGTGATTCTAAAAATCTTAATCTACTTGCATGTTAAAATAGCAAGAACTAGTTTAGGTAGAAACTATGATTTAAATCACTGATTTAAATCAAGCCTTATTGACTAGTGATATAAATCGTGATTTAAATCGTGATTTAAATCAGTTAGATTTAAATCAAATCCACCCTGCCTGGAACTGCAGGGACTTCCAGAAGCCCCCCCAACCTGACAGACTGGCATCCGTGGTGACCGTCTCCCAGGAAGGGGCAAGAAAGGATCAGCCCCCCAACAGGTTACTTGAGTCCATCCACCACAAGAGGGACCTTTTGACCAGGGGGGAGAGCACACAGACCCTGTCCAGGGACGATGGGTCCTTGTTCCATACAGACAATAGGTGAAGTTGCAGAGGCCTCAAGTGGAACTGAGCACAAGGGACCGCGTCGAAGCACGCCACCATCAGGCCCACCAGCTGCATCCCCTGCCTGATGGAGGGATGGGGACAAGCTAGGAGGAACTGAGCCTGTGCAATCATACTGTCCACCTTCTGTTGAGGAAGGAAGATCCTTGCATGAACTGTATCCAGATTCATTCCTAGGAATGGAGTTACCAAGGAAGGGGACAGTGAGATCTTGGGGTGGTTGATCACCCATCCAAATGACTCCAGAGTGGACACCACCAGCTGAGTATCCAACTCTGCCTGATGTAGAGACTGGGAAGTGATGAGGATGTCGTCCAGATAGGGAAGCATGCAGACGCCCTGACATCTGAGCAGAGACATCACGCCAGCCAGCACCTTGGTGAACACCCTGGGAGCTGAAGTGAGGTCGAAGGGCAAGGCCACAAATTGGTAGTGTTGATCCATAAGAGCGAACCTGAGGAACCTTTGATGACCTGGGAACACAGGAACATGAAGATAAGCATCTTTGATGTCCACAGAAGTCATGAAATCCCCTTGGCGCAGGGAACTGATGGCAGAGCGCAGGGTCTCCATGCGAAAGCGCCTGCCCCTGACAAACTTGTTGAGGATCTTCAAGTCCAGGATGGGCCTGACAGAACCAACCTTTTTGGGTACTGTGAATAGGTTGGAATAAAAGCCCTTGCCTTTTTCTCTTAACCCTTTCAGTGCCAAGCACGTACTTTCTACGTGCTCGCTTCCGCTCCACTTAAGTGCCAAGCACGTAGAATCTACGTGCTTGACTTTCCCCCCTGCTAGCAAAAAAAATAAAAATCAAAAATACTCACCTGACCCCTCTTTAATTTGTTGCCATCCGATCCCCTGTGGGGATCAGGAGCTGACAATCGGGTGAGGTGAGTAAAGTGTTTTTTTTTTTTTTAAATAAAGGTTTATTTCAAAAATTTTTGTGTCTGTCTTTTTTTTTTTACTGTTAACCCTTTGTGAACTGGTAAGGGATCCATGAGACCCCTTATACCAGTTCACAAGGCTAGGGGCTGGCAAGTCACCTGCAAGTAGCGGGTGGCTTGCCATTAACCCCCGCACCCCCAATTACCTGCCTCCCCAAAGCCCAGGGGGGGGGGGGGCAGAAGAGCCCGGGCCCACACAGGGTATGTGGGCTCGTAGGCTGCAGGGTGGGGGGCCACAAAAGCTGGCCCCTCCACTCTGTTCCTACAAGCCCCCATAGCTGGTCCCGGGCTGGTTATGACGGGTAAGGGGGCCCTACGTCATTTTTTTTTAATTTTAAGGGATAGGGTTAGCCTAACCCTAACCCTTAAAATTAAAAAAAAAAAAAGGGTTCCCCCCCCTGGGAGGGGGACCTTGCGTCATTTTTATTTTATTTTTAAGGGTTAGGGTTAGCTTAACCCTAACCCTTAAAATTAAAAAAAAAATGGGTTCCCCTCTACGTCATTTTTTTTATTTTTAAGGGTTAGGCTAACCCTAACCCTTAAAATTCCAAAAAAATTACATAGGATCCCCCCTCCCGAGGGGTCCCATTTTTGGGGGGGAATTTTAATTTTTTTATATTTTTTTATTTTTAAGGGTTAGGGTTAGCCTAACCCTAAACCCTTAAAATTACCCAAAAAATGACCGCCCCCACCCCCCCCGGAAGGGGGGACCCTATGTCATTTTTTTTTTTAATTAACCCCTTATGTTTATAGTGTGGATAGTATTTTATTTGTAAATGTAATAAATTGCTCTTTTCAGTTTGGGGGGTCTCCAGGGCAAGAATGGGGGGGCTACCGATACATATGTGGTACCGTTGTAATCGGGAGAATTTGGGGCTATCACATGCAATATGGTTTTCATTAAAAAAAAAAGGTTTTATTTAAAATAAAGGAGACAATTGTCTAAAAAATATATTTTTTTTGTTTTTTTAAGCAGAAATATTCAAAAAGCAGTAGAAAAATTACAAACAAGACATTTCATGTTAAAGCCTAAACTCTGCTGCAAAAAATGTATATGTAATGTATATAATTTTTCTGGAAATTCCAGCAAAAATCACGGTTAATCATGCCGCAAAATGGGGAAAAATGACCTGTCAACAGATGGTGACAAAACTTCAAGTAGGCTGACAATTAAAAGGATTAATAGTAACTATGCATGTTGGGTATTGTTCTGCTCGGGGGACCTTGCGCTTTCAGATTTTGCTTGTTTTTTCTTGTTTGCATATTGATATTTTAGGAAAACATGGTCTTTATTCTGCTTTTTTTATAATTGTTTTTAGGGAAACCCTGTGCAACCTAAGAATTCTTCAATGTATTACTTCCAGAAAGATGAGCCCACTACAACAAGCTCAGTACTCTTAGAAAGCTTAACATGTGTACTTTCAGGGAATATATGGTTTATGGGGATATTCTAAATTTAAAGGGTTGTTTAGGTTGAAAAATCGCAAGGTGCGCACTTTGTCTGCAAAAGCTGAAATTTTTAAGTAAAATTACAGTTATGCGCATGCTTTACTTTGGGGTGTTTGGCAACTCTTCCCTTGACAGTACCTATGCATGTTGGGTATTGTTCTGTTCGGGGGATGTTGCTTTTTCAGATTTTACTTGTTTTTTTCTGTTTGCATATAGTTTTTTTTTAGGAAAATGTGGCTTTGATTCTTCTTTTTTATTCTTTTTTTAGGGAAACTCTGTGCAACCAAAGAATTGATTGAGGGATTACTTCCAGAAAATTGCGCCCATGTCAACAAACCTGGTACGCCTAGAAAGCCTGAGGTGTATACTTCCAGAGAATATATAGTTTGTGGGGGTATTTCAAATTTAAAGGGTTCTTTTTCTGGAAAGACAGCAAGGTGCGCTTAGCGCGGTGCATAGTTGTATTTTATCTGAAAATCTCCAAAAGCGCTGTTTCAGTTTGGGGGAGTCTCCTGAGCAGGAAAGGGTGTCTACCAATACATAGTGGTAACGCTGTGACCGGGATTAATTGGGGTTTCACATGCAATAAGATTTTATTGACAAACTTACATTTTTTATTACAAAAAACACTACAAATTGCAAAAAATAGATTTTTTTTTATTTTTTTGCACATATTTCACCCAAAAGTATTGAGAATACACCTAAAAAATTACAAACAAGACATTTCATGTTAAAGCCCAGACTCTGCTGAAAAAAACAATATATAATTTTCCTGGGAAATCCCTTCAAAAATCACATTTGAACATGGGGAGCGCAAAATAGTGCAAAATGGTCTGGCACCAAGGGTGACAAAAACTCCAGGTAGGCTGGCAGCGAAAGGGTTAAAGCGACATGGCAGATGACCCCCAGCTCCAGGAGGCCTTGCACAGCTTGCACTAGCTCCTGAGGAATCCGGGATCTGATGAATCTTGAAGGGGGATCGGCATCAAACTCCAACTTGTAACCGGAGGACACTACCTCCTGAATCCACCAGTCTGAGACATGAAGCCTCCAGACGTGAGCGAAGTGCTGCAGCCGTCCCCCCACCCGGATGGGTGAGGGCGCCCCCTCATGCCTGAGGGGGCTTGGGAGAGGATTTAGCTTTGGGACCCCAGGAGGAGCCAGGACGCCCACGTCCTCTGCCTCTACCCCAGAAATCTCCCCAGGCCCCAGGGAAAGAAACCCCCCTTCCCTGTCTTGCACCACGGTAAGGGGAGGAGAAGGAACCCTGACCCCGAAAGGGCCGAGATTGCCGCCTGCGCTAGGGTAACCTGCCTCCCTTAGCAAAAAGGTCCAGGCGGTCTCCAAACAGACGCAGTCCTTTAAAGGGAAAAGGTGAGGGCCTTCTTGGCAGCGTTGTCAGCAGCCCACTGGCGCAGCCAAACCGAGCGGCGTATAGCCACCATGAGAGCAGAAGTTCTGGCACACATTCTGATGGTGTCATCCAATGCTGATAGGACAAAATTTACAAAAACATCACAACTGGAGAGTGCATTAAACACCTCACAAGGCAAATCATCAGGGGCACTATCAAGCATATTTCTGATAAGGGTTCTAGTGGCCACAGTAGTAATGGCAGAGGCACAGACTGGGCGCAGCGCCGTCCCCGCACATGCAAAGGCGTGGGATGCCAGCTGGTCAATACGCCGGTCTTCAGCATCCCACAGGGTAGTAGAATCAGGGGAATGCATGACAGAGGTGTTAGATAGCCCTAGGATCGGAGCATCCACCTCGGGGGGGGGGGGGGGGGGGGGATGACCAACATTTAACCACCTCAGCGGGAAAGGGATACTTCCTATCCCAACACTTTGGAACCCCGGGAAGTTTACTGGGGCGCTCCCATTCCTTGAGCACAAGGTTATGGAAATGTGCCTGCTCTGGAAATTCTGTATGGAAAAGCTCCCCTCTTTGTCTGGGAGCCTCAACAGGGAGAGAGATAGACAGAACCTCAAAAAATACCATTTTGTGATTACTCACCTGTAAAATGGGTATTATAAGTATGTCACACACCCCGCTTCAGAATTACAGTCATTACACTTGGGTTATACTGTCCTGTAGAGGGCGATCTTGCAGAGATGTAAAGAAAAAAAGTGAGCCCCTCCCAGTCCATAAACACCCGGGACCTCCCACTCATTCCCCAGTATTAAGACAGCAGTAAAGGGACCAGGAAGAGCCAAATATAAACAGTAAAACTAAAAAGGTTCACCAAATCAAGGATCCAGAATACCAAAGGACGGGGTGAAGCGGGGTGTGTGACATACTTAGAATACCCATTTTACAGGTGAGTATTCACAAAATGGTATTATTCTAAGTATGTCACACACCCCGCATCAGAATAGTTATTACACTTGGGACATCCAATAGCAGTGTCCATAAAGGGCGGGGATCCAAAACAAGGCAATAATGCACAAACTTAAACCGCTGCAGCTTGCAGAACTTTGCGGCCAAAAACAGCATCCGCTGAGGCCCGCACAGAGCAGAAGACCAAGTAGCAGCCTTATAATCTTATTCAACAGAAGCCTGATGCTGAAAGACCCAGGAAGCCCCAACAGCACGAGTAGAATGAGCAGTAACACGAAAAGGGGGAATCTTCCTCTTGGCAGAATAGGCCCCAAAAATGGCCTGACGAATCCATCTACTAATGGAAGACTTGGCGGGCGCCAAACCTTTCCCAGGCCCGGAGGGCACCACGCAAAAAAAGGCGTCAGTCTTACGCAAGGAAGAAGTAGTCACCAAATAATACTCACACAGTGAACCACATCCAAGGAATGCAAAAATACAATTCTGTGAAATACTCACCTGTAGAATTGATATTATTTGTATACAGTACGTCCTGCTCCAGATATAGTACTTACACTTGGGTTATCCTCCGCCAGATGGCGCTGCACTGCAGAGACATGCAAAAACAGGCTCCTCCCGGCCCTCAAATACCCGGGGCCCACAAATCCCCAGCATTGAAAAGCAGTGAACAAGAAGCTGGGAGAATTAACCACCAAAAACTGGTAACTATAACAATGGTAACAATCACCAAACAGGGGATCCAGAATAATGCAAAAAACCAGGGTGGGGTGGAGCAGGACGTACTGTATGCAAATAATATCAATTCTACAGGTGAGTACCGTAGTTTTCGCCCCTATAAGACGCACCTGCCCATAAGACGCACCCAGGATTTGGGGAAGCAAAACTAGAAAAAAAATATTCTAAGCCAAATGTTGTGCTAAAACACCCAATTACAGACAGTGTGGCGTTCCCCCATCCCATTCCCATAGGCAGTGTGACACCCCCCCCCTCCCATTCCCCAGTTAGGCAGTGTGGCATCCCCCCTCCCATTCCCTGTATAGGTAGTGTGATATCCCCCTCCTCTTCCATTCCCTGTATAGGTAGTGTGGCATCCCCCCTCTTCCATCCTCCTATAGGTAGTGTACCATCCCCTCCTCTTCCATCCCCTGTATAGGTAGTGTGGCATCCACCCCTCTTCCATCCCCTTATAGGTAGTGTGGCATCCCCCCCCCTCTTCCATCCCCGTATAGGTAGTGTGGCATCCCCCTCTCTTCCATCCCCTTATAGGTAGTGTGGCATCCCCCCTCTTCCATCCCCGTATAGGTAGTGTGGCATCCACCCCTCTTCCAATCCCTTATAGGTAGTGTGGCATCCCCCCTCTTCCATCCCCGTATAGGTAGTGCGGCATCCCCCGCTTCCATCCCTGTATAGGTAGTGTGGCATCCCCCCCTTCCATCCCCGTATAGGTAGTGTGGCATCCCCTCCCTTCCATCCCCGTATAGGTAGTGTGGCATCCCCCCCTTCCATCACCGTATAGGTAGTGTGGCATCCCCCCCTTTCATCCCTGTATAGGTACTGTGGTATCCCCCCCTTCCATCCCTGTATAGGTAGTGTGGCATCCACCCCCTCTCATTCTCCTTATAGGCAATAGCAAAAAAAAAAAAAAAAAGTAAACTCACCTTTAAATCCTTCCGCTGTCCCCGCCGTCTTCACACACAGACACACACAGCGGTGGGCGTGGCCGACGCTCGAGCATCGGCCACGCCCACCGCTGTATAGTCCGGGTGTCTCTGTCTGCTGGGGCCGTTGAGAAGTGACAGGGACAGTGCGAACGGCAGAGGTATCGCCGCTCGCACTGTCCCTGTCACTTCTCCACGGCCCCAGCAGATAGAGACACCCGGACTATACAGTGGTGGGCGTGGCAGATGCTCGAGCGTCGGCCACGCCCACCGCTGCATAAGGCCATGTGTCAGAGAGGAACCGATGGAGGCAGCTGTACCTGACGCCCCCTCCGCAGCGCCAGCACATACAGGCGCCGCGGGGGAGGCGGCAGATACAGCCACCGCTTCCTCGCTCTGCGGCGCCAGCACACACAGTGAACACCCGGCCTTGGTATAGTGGCATCGGCCACGCCCACCACTGTAACAGGCCGGTGTCTGTGTGTGCTGGCGCCACTGCCTCCGCTGCTTCCGGGACACCGCGAGCGATGGAGAGGTGAGTAAACTTTTCCCTTTTTATTTATTTTTTTCCAGCATTCGCCCGATAAGACGCACTGACATCCCCCCCCCCCCTTGGGGGAAAATAAGTTCGTCTTATAGGGCGAAAAATACGGTATTTCACAGAATTGTATTATTCTTAGTATACAGTACGTCCTGCTCCAGATATAGTACTTACACTTGGGACATCCAATAGCAGTGTCCATAAACAAAAACGACAACAGCAGACAGTTTAAAACCACTGTCACCTGCATAACCATACGGCCAAGACAGCATGAGCTGAGGCCCGAACATCAACCTCGAAAAACTTTGCAAAGGTATGAGCAGAAGGCCAAGGTAGTGGCCTAGCCAACCAGTTCAACAGAAGCCTGGCGCTGAAAAGCCCAAGAGGCATCAAAGCACGAGTAGAAAAAGAATCAAAGCGAAAAGGAAGATTCTTCCCCTTGTTGGGATAGGCCTGAGTAACAGCCTGACGAATCCAACCGCTAACAGTAGACTTGGCAGAAGCCAAAAGACCCTGCCAAGTACCAGAAGGAACATCCATTAAAGTAATAACCAGGGCCAAAGCCGCCCAACTCCCCGAGAGCAGACGAGATCGGGCACATTCAGGGTGTAATGACCATAGGCCCCAAGGAACATCAGTTCTAAAGGACACAGTGACTACCAAGGAAAAAACTTCCAACACCTGTTCAAGGAATGCAGAACCCTTTCCTCAGCATTGCTAGGAAAAAGGCACAGCAGGAAGAACAATATCTCGCATGAATGAACATAACACACCACCTGATGCGGAGAGTCCGGCTTCAGGCGGAACTCCACCTTATCCTGGTGTATCTCAAGGAATGGGGGCTAGGTAGACAGAGCCGCCTGCTAACACACGCCTGACCAAGGTAACAGTCACCAGAAGGACAACCTTGAGGGTAAGAACAGCCAGACAGCATCCTGAATAGGACCAAAGGGACAAAACCCTGCAAGCAGACAGAATGAAATTCAATGTCAAATCCCAGCAGGGACCATAGGATTACATGGGTGACGCAAATGAGTACCCCCCTGAAAGAAGTCTTAACCAAGGAAGACTGAACCAGACACTACTAAGGCAAGGTGGACAGGGCAGAACCTGACCCATCAGAGTACTGAGTTGGAGAACCAACTCCAAATCATGCTGAAAACAACTCTAGAATCCTGGGAACCGAGAACGCCCAACAGGGAAGAGACCTAGACTCACACCAATCAATATGGGTATGCCATACCCTATAACAGATAGAAGAAGAGGAAGAAGCTTGCTCCTAGCCTACCCATAGTCTCAATCACCGAGACAGATAAGCCTGTCTCCATCAATATGGATGTTTCAGCAGTCAGGCCGACTAGGCCAGAAACTGTAGATTGGAGTGACGTAAAGGGGGCCCTGAGTGAGCAGAGCTGGCACTCCTGGCAAAAGGTACAGAAAACTACTGTCCTCAGTACCATGTCTGCAAACCACACTCCACTAGGGCACCCGGGGGTCACCAGAATCACTGGTCCCCTTACCAGAGCAATCTTGCGCTTAACCCTGCCTAGCAGGGGGAATGGAGAAAAGACATACAGAACCGAACGTCCAGTCATCACGTTACTAAGGCATCCAGACCACTGCCAGAGGATCCTGGGACAGGGAAACAAAGGCCGAGAGCCTGTGATAGTGACGGAATACAAACAGATCCACAACTGGTTGGACCCCATAGTGACACAGGGATTAGCACATCCTATCGCAGAGGGGCTCCACCGGTTCCTTGAGTTCATCCACTCCAAGAGAAACCTTCTTACCAGGTGGGAAGGTCCACAGACCCTGCTTCAGGGATGCTGGATCCCTGTCCTGTATTAACAATAGAAGTCGCAGAAGGGCCCAAGGGGAACTGAGCATAAGGGACCTCTTCCGAGCAAGCCACCAACGGGCCCACAAGCTGCATCCCTGCCTAGTGAGGGGACCGGGACAGCAATGAGGGACTGAGCCCATGTGACCAGATTGCCCACTTTATTGCTGAGAAGGGGAGATTCTGGTTTGAACCTAATCCAGATTCATTCCTAGTAATAGAGTGACCAATTAAGGGGACAATGAGGACTTGGGGTGATTGATCACCCATCCAAATGACTCCCAATGGACACCACCAGCCGGGTATCTAACTTAGCCTGACGTAGACACTGGGAAGTGAGAAAGGACGTCCAGGCAGGTCATCGCGCGGACGCCCCATGGTCTAATCAGAGACATCACCGCCGCCATCACCGAGTGAGCACTCCGGGAGCTGAAGAGAGGCCAGATAACAAGGCCACAATTAGCAGTGTTGGACTTCCAACACGAACCTGAAGAGCCTCGGCGTCCTGAAGGCACAGGGATGTAAACATAAGCATTTTAGAGCTCCCCAGATGGCAAGAAGCCCCCTGGGTGCAAGGCGCTGATGGCCCATCTCAGAGTTTCCATGCAGAAACTGCCTGTAATTAGAGAATTGCTGTGAATCCAGAAAGGGCCAGCCCGACCCATCCTTTTGGGGAACTGTGGAAAAGTTGGTGTAGCGGCCCCTGCCTCTGCCTGTTACGGGCAATCTGCAAGAGACCCTCAGACCTCGCAGGCCTAGCATGGCCTGTACCAGCAACTGATTAGCGGCAGGGACCAGGAGTACCTGGGACCTGATAAAACTGGGGAAGGCCGCGCAGCAAAAGTATCTTGTATCCGGAGGACACAACCTCCTGAATCCACCAGTATAAGGCATAAAGCCTCCTGACAAGAGCAAAGTGCCGCAGCCATCCCCTCACCCAGACGGGCGAGGGCGCCCCATCACGCTTGAGGGGGATTGGTGGAAAATTTAGGCTTAGCCCCGCCGGAGGGGCCAGAGCGTTGTCTGCTGATCCCAGGGCCGGAGTCTGCGCGAGCCCCCACGAAGGACACCTCTGGTTCTTGTTTAACACTAAGGAAGGGGGAAATAGGGGTGCCCCTGCCCCGAGGGGGCCTAGACAGCCGCCTGCGTTGGGGTGACTTACCCTTTTTTCCAAACAGGTCTAGACGGGCCCCAAACAAGCGTTGCCCTCTAAAGGGAAGCCCAGTAAGAGTCTTTTTAGTAGCATCGTCAGCACCCCACTGTCGCAGCCAAATCAAGCGACGTATAGCCACCGCAAGGGCAGAAGTTCTTGCACACATTCTAATGGTGTCGTCCAACGCTAATAGGATGAATCTTACAAACACATCACAGTTGCTGAGTGTATTAAACACCTCCCAGGGGAGATTATCAGAGTGATGGTCAAGCATCTTTCTGACTAGGGTTCTAGTGGCCACTGCAGTAATAGCCGCGGCACAGACCGGGCGCAACGCCGTCCCTGCACAAGAAAAGGCGTGGGAGGCAGCAGATCAATGCGCCGGTCCTCAGCATCCCGAAGGGTATTATGAGCAGGGGCTGTAATAAAGGGGGGGGGGGGGGTAGGAACCCCAATGATCGGGGCATCCACCACGGGGGGAGATGACCAGCAATTAACCACCTCAAGGGGAAAGGGGTATTTCCTATCCCAATCCCCTGGGACCCCTGAAAGTCTACTGGGGCATTCCCATTCCTTGAGAACAAGAGCATGGAAGTGATCCTGTTCTAGGAATTCCAAACGTGCTGTTGCTGTATGGAAACGCTCCCCTCTCGGCTTGGAAGCTTCACCAGGGAGAGAGATAGACAGAGCCTTAAAGACCTTGATCAACAAATCGTCAGTGTCACACTGGGCCCAGTATTCAGGTCCAGAATCATCATGACTCCTCGGCCTCTCATCAGATGAGCCTGAGTCAGAGAATAGCTCTCCTTCATCAGAAGGGGCATAGTCACACGGAGTAGAAAACTCCTCAGTTCCCATGGGAAAAACAGAAACAGGAGACGTCAAGTGCTGCTTCTTACCAGGGCCCTTGCACTCTGACAACCTCACAATGAACTGTTCAGCCGTGGGCAGTCTGGAAGATGTAACAGGCTGCAACTCCCCTTTTATATGCGACTCAGCAGGAGTGAGATTTAAGCAAGGGGAAATAGGTGAAATGAAGCGAGGTGCAGCCACTGGCAGGCCTGATTGCAGAGCCAGTGCTTGCTCGGCACAGGGTCCGCAGACCCGTGCCCTGTCAGTATCAGCATGGGGTTGTCCACACGCTATACACAACCGGTCTTGTCCCAGAGGGACCCCGGTCACATAATTCTGAGATGCCTCCATATGGTGATTATTCAAGGCACAATATGCCAGTAGGGATTTACACTATAAGTAACCCTGGATGCCCCAAAGACCCGCTAGGGAAGTGGGAGAATTTTACAAGGCCCGCTATAAATTTACACCGGGCCGGGAGAAGCCAATGGTGTTCACCGGTCTGAAAGACACAAAGAGAAGAAAATGGTGTCAGACCCAGGAAAAAAAACTATAATGAGAATAAGCCGCCCGCGAGGGCACTTACAGTACCACGGTAATCAGGAGCGACCCACGTGTCACGCGCGAACAGGCAAAATGGCGCCGTGTACCTCGAAGGGCGGGCCAGCGGTCCATGACGCGGAGCGCGCTAAACCAGACCCAATGAGGACACGTAGGTGTCTGAGGTAACGCCGCCGCCAAATACAGACAAGGCCATATGAGTGCAAGGGTCCAATATAGACCATACATAGAAAGGTCTCGGCAGCTGACACCATATCTATAAAGGTCCAAAGACAAAGGCCATATACGTGCAAGGATCCAATACAGACCACACAGGCACACCCCCCCCCCCCCCCCGACTACGGGGGGAACGAGGGAGGATGGCGGTCCTTGGTACAGGACCCACCGCTACACGGGGCAAGGGGCAGTAATGCGGGAGGGGCATCCCATAGAGGCTCACCATCAGCCTACACCGCCTACCCTTTGGTGGGGGGACTGCGGAGGAGCGGCGCTCCATAAGCAAGCGTGGTGCTGCCTACCTTCACCCGACCAGCGCAGCCCAGGCTGGGAGGCACAACACAACGAGGACGGGTGGGAATAGTCCAACAGGGCCGCAGTCAGCACTGCAGAGAAATCTGGGGATTTGTGGGAGGTCCCCGGGTATTTGAGGGCCGGGTGTCTCTGCAGTGCCATCTGGCAGAGGATAACCCAAGTGTAAATACTATATCTGGAGCAGGACGTACTGTATACTAAGAATACCCTCTCCTTGTCATTGCTGGGTTTAGGACACAAGAACAATATCCTGATTAAGATGAAAGACAGAAACCACTTTAGGAAGAAATCTAGCTTGAAGCGGAAAAACAACCTTGTCCTGATGCCTCTCAAAGGAGGGGCCTGAATGGACAAAGCCGCCAACTCTGAGACACGCCGAACTAAGGTGATAGCAACCAAAAAGGCAACCTTTTGAGTGAGCATAGAAAGAGAAATATCCTGCAATGGCTCAAGAGGAGGACCCTGAAGAGCAGAAAGAACCAAATTCAAATGCCAACTGGGAGCAGAGGCTTCCTAGGAGGCCGCACATGCGTAACCCCCTGGAAAAAAGTCTTAACCAAAGGATAAAGAGCAAAAGAGCTTTGAAAGAAAACCGCCAGGGCAGAAACCTGCCCTTTTAACGTACTAAGCTGGAACCCCAAGACCAGACCATGTTGCAGAAATTCCAAAATCCTAGGGATAGAAAAAACACCCTGCAAGGCAAGGCAAGGCCCTGACCTCACACCAAGCAATAGAAGACCTCCCAGTCCTATAGTAGATGGTAGAGGAAGACTTCTTCCTAGCGCTAACAAGAGTCTGAATCACAGCATCAGAAAGACATTCCTCCTTTAAGATGGAGGTTTCAGCAGCCACGCCGTCAAAGCCAGCGTTGGAAAATTGGGGTAAAGTAGTTGACCCTGAGTGAGCAGATCCGGCAGAAGGGGCAGATCAAACTGATCCACTGCCAGCCGAACATCTGCGAACCAAACCTGCCTTGGCCATCTTGGAGCCACCAGGATTGCTGGCGCCCCTTCTAGAGCCAGCTTGCGCACCACCATGCCCACCATAGGGAACGGAGGGAACAGGTACAGGAAACCCAGATCCCTCCAGCTCAGAGACATGGCATCCACTGCCAAAACCAAAGAATCCTGCGAGAGAGACACAAATGCCGGAAGCTTGTGATTGTGACGAGAGGCAAAGAGATCCACCTCCGGAGTCCCCCACTTGTGGTAAAGAGACCGAAAAACCTTGGGATTGAGAGACCATTCCCCCCGGCGAGATGAGCACCTGCTCAGGGAGTCCGCCTTCGTGTTCTCCACTCCCGGAATGTACACCGCCGAGAAGCATGGGACATTGCTCTCCACCCAGGCAAGAATCAAGTACACTTCTCTGAGGGCACTCCTGCTGCGTGTCCCTCCCTGGTGATAGATGTAGACGACCACCGTCCGATTGTCCAACCGAATTTGAACCGGTAAGCCCTGTAACTGAAGATTCAAGTGAAAAAGAACCAACCTGATGGCTCTCAGCTCCAAAACATTGATGGGGTCAGGAGCCTCCTGAGGCCCCCACAGTCCCTGAAACTGAAAATCCTTCCAGAAAACCCCCCCAACCTGAAAATATGGCATCCGTGGTGACTGTCTCCCAACGAAGGGTCAGAAAGGATCTGCCCCTCATCAGATTGCTTGGTTCCATCCACCACCGAAGGGAATGCTGAACCCGGGGGGACATTAGAAGAGACTGATCCAACGACAGCGGACACCTGTCCCAACCCGTCAAAAGATGGAGCTGGAGCGCCCTAGTGTGAAACTGAGCAAAGGGAACTGCCTCGAAGGAAGCCACCATCAATCCCACCAGTCTCATCCCCAGACAGATTGACGGACGAGGGTGGGACAGAAGAAGCCGAATCAATTCCTGAAGCAACAGAACCTTGGGACGAGGAAGGAACACCCTGGCCTGAGAAGTATTCAGAGACATTCCCAGAAATGACACCACCCTGGACGGGGAGAGGGAAGACTTGGGATAGTTGATCAACCAGCCGAATCTCTCCAGAGTGGATACCACAGCTCTGGTGTCCAGCTCCGCTTGGCTGAGAGAAGATGCCATAATGAGAAGGTCGTCCAGATATGCCATGATGCGAATACCCTAGGCTCTGAAAAGGGCCATCACCCCTGCCAGCACCTTGGTGAAAACCCTTGGAGCCGAGGTAAGGCCGAAAGGAAGGGCCACAAATTGAAAATGCTGATTTTCCACCACGAACCTGAGAAATCTCTGGTATGCCGGGAAGATAGGAACATGCAGATAAGCATCCTTGATGTCTATGGACGTCATGAAGTCCCCCTGACGAAGTTAATTTATGGCTGAGTTTCCATGCGAAACTTCCTGGGACGGATAAACCTGTTGAGAAGCATCAGATTCAGGATGGGACGAACGGAGCCGTCCTTCTTGGGCACCGTGAACAGATTGGAATAGTAGCCCAGGCCCCTTTCCGAGGAAGGCACCGGGCAAATGACAGCCATGTCCAGAAGATTCCTTACTGCCGCTCGGAGCCACCTGAGACCTGAAGAATCTGGGAGGGGGCCGGAGCTCGAACTCCAGGTTGTAACCGGAAGACACCACTTCCAGAATCCATCTGTCTGAGACCCCCTGGTCCCAGACCTGGAAGAAGTGTCGCAGCCGTCCCCCCCACCCGCAAGGGTGAGGGCGCCCCCTCATTGCAGAGCTGGCTTGGCAGCGGGCTTGGGTTTAGAACCCCAGGCGAGACCCGGACGGGCACGTCCTTCGCCCCTGTTCCAGGAATCACCTCTGGAGGAAGAGGAGGCCACCCCCGAAAGGGACGACGCTGCTTCTTTCGCTGAGGTAACTTGTCTCCTTTCGCGACCGATAGCCACCAGCAAGGCCGAAGTTCTACTACACATCACCATGGTGTCATCCACGGCTAGCACAAAGGACATGAACAATTCGCACCGCTTAAGGGCGGTGAACTCATCACTAGTCGGGTCAAGCCTGGAAGTAGTCAACAGGTCCCTAACAACCGACCTGGTAGCTACCGCCAAAAGCGCCGAAGCACAAACAGGCTGCAAGGCCGAAACAATACTGGCAAAACCGTGACAAGCCATCTGATCAATGCGCTTGTCCTCACCATCTTTTAGGGTGGCGGAGTCAGGAGAATGCAAAAATACAATTCTGTGAAATACTCACCTGTAGAATTGGTATTATACGTATACAGTACGTCCTGCTCCAGATATAATACTTACACTTGGGTTATCCTCCGCCAGATGGCGCTGTGCACTGCAGACATGCAAAAACAGGCTCCTCCCGGCCCTTCATATACCCGGGGACCTCCCACAAATCCCCAGCATTGAAAAGCAGTGAACCAGAAGCCGGGAGAATTTAACCACCAAAAACAACTGGCAATGACAACAATGATGACAATCATAACAATCACCATACAGGGGATCTAGAATAATGCAAAAACCAGGGTGGGGTGGAGCAGGACATACTGTATACGTAGTATACAGTACGTCCTGCTCCAGATATAATACTTACACTTGGGACATCCAAAACCAGTGTCCATAAAGTAGGGTGGGATCCCCAACAAAAAAGGCACAGCAGACAGAAAAAGCACTGTCACCTGCAAACCTTGCTACCAAGAGCGACGTGAGCAAAGGCTCTAACGTCAACATCATAAAAACCTTTTAAAAGGTACGAACAAAAAAACATGAAGCGGTCTAGCAAACTTGTGCAACCAAACCTGGTGCTGAAAGGCCCAAAGATACCAAGGCACCAGTAGAATCAGAAATAAAGTGAGAACAAACTCTTCCCCTTAAAAGAATAGGCCTGAGTAACAGCCTGACAAGATCAAACGCTAAAAGTAGCCCAGGAAGAAGCCAAACCTTCCCTAGGACCAGAAGGGACATCCATCCAAGTAAAGGCTAGGCCCAAGGCCGCTTAATCCCTGGAAGCAGACGAGATCAGGCACATACAGATGTAGGTGCCCACAAACCCCAAGGGGCATCAGTCCCCCTAAGGGACAAAAGACAATCCAGGAAAAAAAATCCAGCACCAGATGAGGGAAAGTAGATCCCCTTGCCTCAGCGTTACTAGGAATAAAGCACAGAAGAAAGACAATGTCTTAAAGTGGACCAACACCCAGGATTTTGACTATCCTGGGTCTTGGTCCACTTCGGTGGGGCACCCCCGATCGGGGTGCCCCGCTGTGTGAAACCCCCCCGAACCCCCCGAAAAACTCACCTCTCCCCGCGCCGACGGACAAGCCGTGGACAAGCGGCTCCTCCGCTGCCGCCTCCCGCGCGTCCCTCGACGCGCGCGCCCGCGCCGGCCATTCGCCGAAGATAAGGTAGGGAGTTTGGGGTGGTTTCACCCCGCGGGACATCCCGATCTCGGATGTCCCGCGGGGAGGGAGGTGATCACCCGTGGGTGTTGGTCCACTTTAAATACATGAGCCTAAGGCACCACCTTAGGCAGAGGGTCCGGCGTAAAGCGGAACACCTCTCATCTTGGTGTATATATAAAAGAACGAGGGCTAGCTAAACAGAGCCGTCCGCTCAGGCACACGTCTGACTGAAGTAACAGCCCCCAGAAGGACAACCTTGTGGATAAGAACAGTCAGACAGCATCCGGAATAAGGCCAAAGGGAAACACCCCGCAAGGCAAACAGAATAAAATTCGAATCCCAACAGGGACCCTAGAACCACGTGGGGGATGCACTTGAGCAATCCCTGAAAGAATGCGTACCCAAGGCAAAAACTGAGTAAAGACTTCTACAGGAAGGCGGACAGGGCAGAACCTGAACCTCCAGAGTACCGAGTAGGAGAGCCAACTCCAACCCATGCTGTAATAACTCTATCACCCTGGGAACAGAGAGCGCCCAACAGGGGAGAGACCAAGACTCACACCAATCAATATGGGTATGCAATACCCCACAATAGACGGAAGAAGAAGAAGCCAACTCCTAGGCTTCCAGAAGTCACAGTCACCCAGAAGTTAAGCCCGTCTCCATAAAGGTGGATGAATCAACCGTCAGGCCATCCAGAGCCTGTAGATTGGGGTGAAATAACAAAGGGGGCCTGAGTGAGCAGATCAGCACTCCTGACAGCACGTACAGGTCCGCTGTCCTCAGTACTACATCTGCAAACCACACTCCACTAGGCCACCCAGGGGCCACCAGTGTCACTGGTTCCCCCTTTTCAGAGCAACCAGCACAGAACCCTGCCTAGCAGGGTAAATGAAGATAAGACATACAGAATAGAATGTCCAGCCATAAAGTTACTAAGTCTCATGACCAAGGTCAGAACAATCTGAGACAGGGAAACAAGGGCCTAGAACCCATGAAAGTGACGGGGCCCAACAAGATCCACCCTAGATGGATCACATAATGACACAAGAATTAGCACATCCTGTCGCAGAAGGACATCCACCGGAGCGAATATCGCTGATATGCAGGGAACGCTGTCCTCCACCCAGATCAGGGACAGATACCTTCCTGGAGGATCAGCCTGCTCCGCGTCAACACAAATACAGTCCCTGTCGTCAGACAGAACAAGGAGCCCCAAATAGACAGATCCCGCAACGGAGAAGTCCAGCGAGATAGAGCCAACCTGAAAGCCTACCACTTCAGAAATTAGACAGGTGAATGGACCCCTAAAGGTCCCACCTCCCCCGGAACCACAGGGGATTTTAGAAGAAAAAATCCCCCCTCCTTCAACCTGATAGATTTGGTATCCGTCTACAGGAAGACGCAGGGAAGGAGCCCCCTGACTGGTTCCTTGAATACAACAGTCTCAAGGGGAACCACCGTACCAAGGTGGAAGGGTACACAGACCCAGCTCCAGGGAAGCTGGAACCCAGTCCAGCATTTACAATATAAGTTGCAGAAGAGCCCAAGGGCACTGAGCACAAGGGACAACCTTTGAGCAGCCACCAACAGGCCCACCAGCTGCAATCCAGCCTGGTGAAGAGACGGAAACAGCAAAGATTGTCCACTTTATAGTCAAGGAAGCAGGTTCCAGCCTGAACCGAATCCAAGTTCAACCCTAGGAATGGAGATACCAAATAAGGGGAAAATGAGCAACTGAGGTGATTGAGCACCCATCCAAAGACTCCCAAAGGACACCACCAGCCGAGTAACAAACTCGGCCTGACGTAGAGATTGGGAAGCAAAGAAGGACGAACAGGCAGTTCCTCGCACCGATGCCCCCTGGTCTCAACAGAGACATCTCCACTGGCATCGCCTTGGCGATCACTCTGGGAGCAGAAGAGAGGCCAGATAACAAGGCCACAATCAGCAGTGTAGTACCTTCAACACTAACCTGTAAGATCCTTGGTGCCCAGAAGACACAGTGGCAATGAAATAAGCATCTTAGATCTCCACAGACGGCAAGAGGTCCCTGGACACAGGGCACTGGCGGCCCAACTCAGAGAAACCATGCAGAAACCGCCTGTGGATGTAAATTGCAGTACCTATGGAAGGCCAGAATGGGCAGAGTGCCTCATCCTTTTGGGGGAATGTGGAAAGGTTGGTGTAGAGGCCCCTGCCTGTTAAGGGCAACCTGCAAGTGACCCCAGACCTCGCAGGCCACGCATGGACTTAGTCCTGCCGGAGGGGCCAGGGCGTTGTCTGCCACTCCTGGGGCAGGGATCTACACCAAATAGCTGGAAGGACATCCCTGGTTCGGGTTTGACACTAACATAGGGGGGGGGGGGGGGAGGGAGGGTTGCCCCTGCCCCGAGAAGGGGTGTTTTGCCCCTTTTTTCCAAACAGGTCCAGACGGGCCCCGAATAGGTGTCGCCCTCTAAAGGGAAGCCCAGTAAGAGTCTTCTTTGTAGCATCGTCAACACCCCACTGTTGCAGCCAGACCAAACGGCGTATAGCTACCACAAGGGCGAAAGTTCTTGCGCACATCCTAATGGTGTCATCCAGCCTAAAAGGATAAACCTTACAAATACATCACAACTGGAGAGTGCATTCAACACCTCCCAGGGGAGATCCTCAGGTTGAGGATCAATCAGCTTTCTGATGGGGGTCCTAGCGGCCACTGTGGCGATGGCCGCGGCACAGACTGGGCGCAGTGGGAAGCCAGCCTGTCAATGCGTCGGTCCTCAGCATCCCGAAGGGTACGATAAGTAGGGGCTGCAATAAAGGGGGGGTTAAGAACCCCAATGATCGGTGCATCCACCACGGGAGGTGATGACCAACA
The DNA here is from genome assembly GCA_027917425.1 of Gastrophryne carolinensis. Lineage (NCBI taxonomy): Eukaryota > Metazoa > Chordata > Amphibia > Anura > Microhylidae > Gastrophryne > Gastrophryne carolinensis. Next base: position 294,672,311 of record CM051238.1, on the reverse strand, counting down.
GTTAACCACCTCAGGGGGAAAGGGGTATTTCCAATCCCAGTCCCCTGGAAGTTTACTAGGACATTGCCATTCTTTGAGTACAAGAGCCTGGAAGTGATCCTGCTCCAGAAATTCCAAACGCGGCGTCGCTGTATGGAAACTCTCCCTCCTAGGCCTGGGAGCCTCACCAGGGAGAGAGATAGACAAGACCTCGAAGATCTTTATCAGTAATTCATCGGTGTGACACAGGCCCCAGGAACCGGGGCCCGGATCATCATGATTCCTCGGCCCCTCGTCAGATGAGCCCGAGTCAGAGAACAGCTTACCTTCATCAGAAAGAGCAAAACCCTGCTCAGTAGTGAACTCCTCAGTTTCAGAAGGAATGGGCGAAACCACAGGCGTCAGGGACCGCTTCTTACCAGGGCTCAAGCACTCTGCCAACCTCGAAACCACCTGATCAGCCGTAGGCAGTCTGCGCGGCACGACTTGCTGGTCATTCCCACTCGAGTGCGACTCATCAGGAGAGAGATTTAAGCACGGGGAGAAAGGTGTGTTGAAACAAGGCACAGCCACTGGCAACCCTGACTGCAGGGCCAGTACTTGTTCAGCACAGGGTCCGCAGACCCGTGCTCTGTCCGCATCAGCATGGGGTTGTCCACAAGCTGTACACAGCCGGTCTTGTCCCGGAGGGACCCTGGTAACATAATTCTGTGATGCCTCCATATGGTGATTATCAATGCAATATATGCCAGTAGGGATTTATGCAATAGGCAACCCTGGATGTCCCAAAGACCCGCTAGGAATGTGGGAGAATTTAGTAAGCCCGCTACAATATATGTTAGGCCGGGAGAAGCCACCGAAGTCTTTGACATCTGAAAGACAGAAGCGGAATAAGAGGTGTCAGGGCCATGCGCAGCAGAAAAAATACTAATGATGAAATCGCCCGCGAGGGCACTTACCGACCTGGGGAGGAGAAGGACCGCAACACGCGCAAAGATCAACAAAATGGCACCAACCGAACCTTGAAGGGCGGGCCCAATCTGGGCGTGACGCGGAGCGCGCCACGCCAGGTCCCCACCTCCCCCAAAGAGCGCGAAGCTCTGAGGCAGCCGTCCAGGCTTGACAAACAAGCATAGGATATGCTAGTAAAAGCATCTGCTAATGGATACTCGTAGTCTGATGACACCGCCACCCAGCACAGTAAATTTTAATAAAAAGATGAGAAGGCAAAGACGGCGGCGGCGGCCAAAATAAAGAGAGCAAGCAGCGCGGCTCTGACACCCAGTTGCCAGTCAAGGGCAAAACTACGGCCATAAGCGTGACAATACAATACACTGAGACCGCCACACCCCCCCCCCCCTCATTCTTTTCCCCCGGATACGGGGGAAAACGAGGGAGGATGGCGACCCTTTACACAGGGCCCACCGCTACACGGGGCATGGGGCAATAATGCGGGAGGGACATCCACTATGAGGCTCACCATCAGCCTAAACCGCCTACCCTTTGGTGGGGGACTGCGGTGGAGCATGGCTCTGTTAAGCACGCATGGTGCTGCCTACCTTCACCCGACCAGCGCAGCCCAGGCTGGGAGGCACATCACAGGGAGGACGGGTGGAAATAGTCCAACAGGGCCGCAGGCTGTAATAGCCCCGCTCACCTGTGAGAGAGTGATACATCATGTCTTCGCAGTCAGCACTGCAGAGAAATCTGGGGATTTGTGGGAGGTCCCCGGGTATATGAAGGGCCGGGAGGAGCCTGTTTTTGCATGTATGCAGTGCACAGCGCCATCTGGCGGAGGATAACCCAAGTGTAAGTATTATATCTGGAGCAGGACGTACTGTATACTTAGAATATAGAAGAATTAGACAACCCCAACACGAGGGCATCAACCTCAGGAGGGAACGACCAGCGCTTCACAGCGTCCACCGGAAAGGGATATTTCTTATCCCAGCCCTGAGGAACACCCGGAAGCAGAGTAGGCCTCTCCCATTCCTTAAGAAGGATGCCATCAAAATGCTTTTGATTTGGGAATTCCAAGCGCGGCTTAGAAGTCCCAAAGAACTCCCCCTTCTGCGGAGGAGCCTCCTCTGGAGGAAAAATAGCCAGAACCTCAAAAAGATGAGCCAGGACCTTAGGGGTATCCACGGCATCTCCCTGTCCCTGCTCGGTATCAGCGCCAGCAAATTGCTGATCGTCAGAACCTCAGATTCCTCAAATAATTCCCTTTCCTCTAGTGGGGAATAATCAGACCAGTCCAGTGAGTCAAACTCATCAAGATCAAAGGCCGGCGCGGCTGAAGGCAAGTGCTTTCTCTTACCCGTGGCCTTTCTGGCCACAACGCTAGAAAATTTCTCAATATTGGCCAATCTGGCACACACATCAGATTGCGACACCCCACCCGTGACAACATCACTCGAGGTACGGATTAGACTGGGATGAGGCCAGCGGTGCTGACCCAGACACCTGGGCCCCCGACAGCCGCATTATAGCCTGCTGCGCACATGGTATACAAAGCAATACATTATCCCCCAGAAGGGACGCCCCACACACTGCCGGGACTGCCCCCAAGGGAGCCCAAGCCCAGTATCCTGGGAAGCCTCCATAAGGTGATTTATAGGTAGTCGCAATGACCAGAGGGAATTACGCAGTAATGCAACCCGGGATGCCCCTTTAAGTCCAAAGTGGGAGGATTTTTATATGAACCCAATTTAACCCAGGGACCCTAGGACCGGGAGAACCCCCTTTATGAGCAATAAGGGTCCACCTGGAAGACATAATAATAGGCAATTCAGCACACAAGCACTATGTCCCACAACCAAAGCATATACACAGTTTCACATATGAAAAGATGCAGAGCAAATGAGGCACAGAGGGCCACTCACAGCACAATGGCGGCCGTCCAGCATGGAAACAAAGTAAAGAGCAGAGGGAGAAGAAGAAGAAGAAGGGCCAGCGCGGTTCACGCGCCGCACCCGGCCCCCCCCTCCCCGGGCCGAAGACGAACGCGCCGAGCGCCCGGCCCTGCCCCCCCCATCACCGCACCTGAGGGGAAGAAGCTCCCCCACCGTCAGCTCTGCTAGCAACGGCCGGCGCCGCCTCCAATAAACAAGTGAAGCACACACACACACAACATAAGTAAAACACACACACAGATTCTCTCATGTGGCCGTTCTGAAGGATTACTACCAAGTTACCCAACGGGAGATAAGGCCCCCCCCCCCACCCCTAGGGAGCAAGGGCGAACCGGGAGAGGGGGAATCCACACTGGAGGTGGAAGGCAAGGGACGGGGAATCCTAAGCCGGGATCACCAACCCGGCGAACCACCTACCCCTTGGTATGGGGTCTCACGGTGGAGCGTAGCTCCTAAGCACCATAAGGTGCCATCTACCCTTGTCCGGATCAGCAGCCTAGGCTGGGAGGCAAGGTAAATTCAAAAGGGAGAGGGGGTCCGGGCAGAAATAGATCAAAAGGAGGGCCGGGAGTCACCCCGGCTACCTGCAAGGAGGAGACATCTTCTGACTGCAGAGATGAAAGACTGGGGAATGAGTGGGAGGTCCCGGGTGTTTATGGACTGGGAGGGGCTCACTTTTTTTCTTTACATCTCTGCAAGATCGCCCTCTACAGGACAGTATAACCCAAGTGTAATGACTATTCTGAAGCAGGGTGTGTGACATACTTAGAATATCTGGGTCAATATTCTGTCAGTGTCATCCGGGGCCCAGGGGTCAGAGCCAGAATCGTCATTACCCCTTGGTCTCTCATCAGATGAGCTTGAATCAGAAAAGAGCTCCCCTTCATCAGACGGGGTATAGCCATACAGATTCCAAAACTCCTCAGTTCCCATAGGGAAAACAGTGACATTAGGCGTCAAGTGCCGCTTCTTAGCACCGGCCTTACGCGCTAAGGACTTCGCAATAATCTGTTCAACAGTAGCCAGTCTAGAAGACACATCAGGCTGAGAATCCCCACTAGTATGCAACTCAGCAGGAGTGAGATTTAAGCTTGGGGGAGTAGGTAAAGTGAAACGAGGTGCAGCCACTGACAGGCCAGATTGCAATGCAAGCACCTGCTCAGCACAGGGTACACAGACCCGCGCCTTGTCAGCGTCAGCATGAGGCTGCCCACACGCTACACACAGCTGGTCTTGTCCTGAAGGGACCCCGGTCACAATATCCTGGGATGCCTCCATATGGTGATTATAGCGGCGCTATACGCCGATAGGGAATAACGCTATATAGCAACCCTGGATGCCCCAATAACCCGATAGGGAAGTGGGAGTATAAATTTTACAAGGCCTACAAGTAATATACTAAAACAGGGCCGGGAGAAGCCAAGAAGGGTTCGTCCAGCCTGAAAGACATAAGCAGACAAGACCTTAAGTACATCGTGACAAAAGCGAAGGAGATAAAGCCGCCCGCGAGGGCACTTACGGGCCGCGGTAGGTAGGAGTCCGTCGCGCATAGAGCAACCAAGCAGAAAAGATGGCGTCTGTATACCTTGAGGGGTGGGCCAGTAACAGCAATGACGCGGAACGCGCCAAAGACTAGCCCCGCCCCCCCCCGAAGAGCGCAAAGCCAGAAAGGCCAACAGCCAATGATGGCGCACCAGCGCCTGAGGTAATGCCGCCGCCAGCAGAACCAAGTCAGCGGAACCAAGTCAGCGTACGGCGGCGGCAAATTTAAAAAGCAGTAAAGCGCGGCGGCTGACACAAGAATAAAGGCATGTGAAAAAAGAAAGCACAGACTGCATAACATACATATCTATATACATACACACACACCCCCCCCTCTTTCCCCCGAAGACTACAAGGAGGATGAGGGAGGACGGCAGCCACTTAAATAGGGCCCACCGATAGGCAGGGGCAAGGGGCAATAGTGCGGGAGGGGCATCCCATAGAGGCTCACCATATGCCTGAACCGCCTACCCTTTGGTGGGGGATTGCGGTGGAGCAGCGCTCCTAAGCACCTAACAGCGGTGCTGCCTACCCTCACCCGACCAGCGCAGCCAAGGCTGGGAGGCATATTACTAGTGGAACGGGTGGGAATAGTCCTACAGGGCCGCATGTTAATAACCCCGCTCACCTGCGAGTAGAGAGCCAATTTCTTGTCCTTCACAGCCAGACTGCAGAGAAATTCTGGGGATTTGTGGGAGGTCCCCGGGTATTTGAGGGGCTGGGAGGAGCCTATTTTCGATGTCTCTGCAGACCAGCGCCATCTGGCGGAGTATGTCCCAACTGTAATTATTAGATTTGAAGCAGGACGTACTGTATACTAAGAATAATACAGGACTTACAAATCTCTTGTTTAGGGTACATACACCTTATACTCAGCAGAATCTAACCCTACAAATATCATGAATCTTACATTGTTCTATGAATATCCTTTCTAAACGTGAGGAACAGAAGGATTTAAACTAAAGAAAGAAAGAATATGTTAAAACAAGAAAACTATTAAAATATTCTAAAAGCTGTACACACTATTGCACCCCCCACACTGCCAGGATACTCTTTGAGGTTATAATTTAGCTATAGGCATGTTTTACTTTGTCCTCCTAAATGACTGCTGTAGGAAATGCAGTTTGGTTTCAGGGATAGCAAGAAATACTGATTAATCTGTAGTCATCAGCTTATTCTACAAAGAAATCCTGTATTTTTGCTCTATAAAATGCAAAGATGTGGGTGCGTCTTATGGAGCAAAGATAGAAAGAGAGAAAGAAAAACATTCCTGTGCCGCTGATCATGCTCCCACAGCCACTAGGACGCCGGACAATGGAGGAGCGAATGATGGACAGGGTAACTGATCCCTGAACACCCATCCCCTGGCACTGCGGCTCCTTCTTGGAAGCAAACACACCTGCACACTCGGGTCAGGGCCGTCCAGATCAAAGTATGTGGGTGTCCGCGCTAAAGGAAGACTAGCGGCCGCAAGCAGAGATTAGTTACCCTGCCCTCATCCTGTCCCTCTATTGTGCGCAGGGGGGGGGGGGGGGGGGTTGAGACTATATTTTCTACACTTCCTGTTGTAGGGGGGAGATTCTGCACATGGCCTGTTATGGGCTGATGGGGATTCTGCACATGGCCTGTTATAGTGTGGTTAGGAGGGGATATTTTGGCATTGTTTGGTTGAGAATATTTTTTACGTTATACTTGTCCTCTAAACCCTAGGTGCATCTCACAGTACGGAAATGGTAATTATATTCTTGTAATAAATTAAAGTCGACCAAAACCCGCTGAACTTTTGAAATACATTTGAGCAATGCCCCTGCTGATACTTCCTTCTTGGGGCATAGGAATATATATTTTCGCTCTTCAAAAAGTCCTGACACACTTTTTTTTGCAGTCCCTCTCTGTAAAATGGCAGGGGAACAGTCATTGTATAGGTGTGGCAATGACATTATTGCCACACACAATAAGGGCAATGAATGGAGGAGGTGCTTTATAGTTGAAATAGACGGCATTATCTGGGATTAAATTGATACAGGAGCAGTGAAAATTGGCAAAAAGGTTCTCGTCTTGAGGGGAACAATTCAGGGGATCCTAGCTAAAAATGTGGGTTTTGGTCCGCTTTAAACCTCTCACCTTTTGTCCTTCGGATGTTTTTTAGATGCACCAAACCGTTTACTGGCATTTCTGCCATGAAAGCTGCAATAAAAGTAAAAATATATTTAATAGCCAAAACTAGAAAGTCACATAATAAATCACATTTTACAAGTACATGGAATTGCTATTGCTCATCATTACTCTTATATGTAGTCTTTACGTACCTTAACATGTGGCTTGTGTATGCTTTATTACAGCTGGTACTAAATTTGCATTTGCTACAGTGCACATAGGTGTGGAAATGACCCTCAAAGTCGACTACTTGACGCTGACATTCAATGCATTTATGAAACCCAGGAATATACCTAATGCAGTAGAAATAACATTCTCAGACTTCGTTTAAAAAAAATGTTAAAAATATACATGTTTGTTACAACAGAAACATAGGTGAGGTAAGTCAGGAAGAAATATATGCTATATGGAGCAATATTAAAGTATTTTTCAGTGGTCAGAAAAGCTGAAAATTTATGCAAGAATAGACAGTGCTGTCTTTCAAAATGAGACATTTTCCTAAACATTCTAAAAACATTGAAAAGATTGCAGCTTGAGACTCGGCTATATAGCTGTGGAACCACACCAGTGAAAAGGGTAGGGGAATGTGTATAAACAAATGTCAGTCAGTCTATTACTATGCCCTTTATCTGTAGCTTGTGCAATAATTAATGGTAGGAGTGGAGTTTTGGTACTATTTAAAATACCATTTTGTGATTACTCACCTGTAAAATGGGTATTATAAGTATGTCACACACCCAGCTTCCACTATTCATGACATATGGGTTATGGTCCAGTAGAGGGCGCACTCCCGGTCCATAAATACCTGGGACCTCCCACACATTCCCCAGTATATGAAAGCAGTAAGGGGACCAGGAAGAGACAATAAAACATTCTTAACAATAAAAGGTTCACCATATAAAGGATCCAGAATACCAAAGGGCGGGATGAAGCGGGGTGTGTGACATACTTATAATACCCATTTTACAGGTGAGTAATCACAAAATGGTATTATTCCAAGTATGTCACACACCCCGCTTCCACTATTCATGACATATGGGACATCCAATAGCAGTGTCCGTCATGGGTGGGGATCCAAATACAGCAAAAAATGCACCAAACCACTGCAACTTGCGGAACCTTGCGGCCAAAAACAGCATCCACTGAGGCCCGCACATCAACCTTATAAAACTTGGAAAAAGTATGAACGGAAGACCAAGTAGCAGCCTTACAAACTTGTACAACAGAAGCCTGGTGCTGAAAGGCCCAGGAAGCCCCAACAGCACGAGTAGAATGAGCAGTGATCGTAAAAGGAGGAACCCTCCCCTTAGCGGAATAGGCCCCAACAATGGCCTGACGTATCCATTTACTAATGGTAGACTTGGCTGGTGCCAAACCTTTCCTGGGCCCGGAGTGCACCAAGAACAAGGCGTCCGTCTTACGAAAAGGAGAAGTAGCGACCAAATAGTACTTCACACAACAAACCACATCCAAAGAGTGCAAAACCCTCTCCTAGTCATTGCTAGGCTTAGGACACAAGGAAGGGAGAACTACATTCTGATTGAGATGGAAAGCAGAAACCACCTTAGGAAGGAAATCTGGCTTAACCCTTTCACTGCCAGCCTACCTGGAGTTTTTGTCACCCTTGGTGCCAGACCATTTTGCACTATTTTGCGCTCCCCATGTTCAAATGTGATTTTTGAAGGGATTTCCAGGGATTTCCCAGGAAAATCATATATTGTATATCATATATTTAACATGAAATGTCTTGTTTGTAATTTTTTAGGTGTATTCTCAATACTTTTGGGTGAAATATGTGCAAAAAAATAAAAAAAAATCTATTTTTGCAATTTGTAGTGTTTTTTTGTAATAAAAAATGTAAGTTTGTCAATAAAATCTTATTGCATGTGAAACCCCAATTAATCCCGGTCACAGCGTTACCACATATGTATAAGTAGACACCCTTTCCTGCCCAGGAGACTCCCCCAAACTGAAACAGCGCTTTAGGAGATTTTCAGATAAAATACAACTATGCACCGCGCTAAGCGCAACTTGCGGTCTTTCCAGAAAAAGAACCCTTTAAATTTGAAATACCCCCCAAAAACTATATATTCTCTGGAAGTATACACCTCAGGCTTTCTAGGCGTACCAGGTTTGTTGACATGGGCGCAATTTTCTGGAAGTAATCCCTCAATCAATTCTTTGGTTGCACAGAGTTTCTCTAAAAAAGAATAAAAAAGAAGAATCAAAGCCACATTTTCCTAAAAAAAGCTATATGCAAACAGAAAAAAAACAAGTAAAATCTGAAAAAGCAACAACCCTCGAACAGAACAATACCCAACATGCATAAGCTACTGTCAAGGGAAGAGTTGCCAAACACCCCAAAGTAAAGCATGTGCATAATGGTAATTTTGCTTAAAAATTTCAGCTCTGCAGACAAAGTGCGCACCTTGTGATTTTTCAACCAAAACAACCCTTTAAATTTAGAATATCCCCACAAACCATATATTCCCTGAAAGTACACATGTTAAGCTTTCTAAGAGTACTGAGCTTGTTGTAGTGGGCTCATCTTTCTGGAAGTAATCCATTGAAGAATTCTTAGGTTGCACAGGGTTTCCCTAAAAACAATTATAAAAAAGCAGAATAAAAACCATGTTTTCCTAAAATATCAATATGCAAACAAGAAAAAACAAGCAAAATCTGAAAGCGCAAGGTCCCCCGAGCAGAACAATACCCAACATGCATAGGTACTATTAACCCTTTTAATTGTCAGCCTACTTGAAGTTTTGTCACCCTCTGTTGACAGGTCATTTTTCCCCATTTTGCGGCATGATTAACCGTGATTTTTGCTGGAATTTCCAGACAAATTATATACATTACATATACATTTTTTGCAGCAGAGTTTAGGCTTTAACATGAAATGTCTTGTTTGTAATTTTTCTACTGTTTTTTGAATATTTCTGCTTAAAAAACAAACAAAAAAATATATATATATATTTTTTAAACAATTGTTTCCTTTATTTTAAATAAAACCTTTTTTTTTTTTAATGAAAACCATATTGCATGTGATAGCCCCATTTCTCCCGATTACAACGGTACCACATATGTATCAGTAGCCCCCCCATTCTTGCCCTGGAGACCCCCCAAACTGAAAAGAGCACTTTATTACATTTACAAATAAAATACAACTATTATCCACACTATAAACATAAGGGGTTAATTTAAAAAAAAAAAATGACATAGGGTCCCCCCTTCCGGGGGGGGGGGGGGGGGGCATTTTTTGGGGGGGCTAACCCTAACCCTCAAAAATCCCCCCAAAAATGACATAGGGCGCCCCTTTTTTTGGGGAATTTTAAGGGTTAGGGTTAGGCTAACCCTTACCCTTAGCCTAACCCTAACAACATTTTTTTTTAATTTTTTTTGAATTTTAAGGGTTAGGGTTAGGCTAACCCTAACCCGTAAAAATAAAAAAATATACAAAAATAAAAATCCCCCCCCCCCCCAAAATTTTTTTTTTTTTTTTGTAAGGGTTAGGGTTAGCCTAACCCTCAAAAAAATTTGTTTTCATTTTTTTGAATTTTAAGGGTTAGGGTTAGGCTAACCCTAACCCTTAAAAATAAAAAAATGACGTAGATGGGAACCCATTTTTTATTTTAAGGGTTAGGGTTGACGTAATGACGTAAGGTCAAAAATGTCATTTATTAAAAAAAAAAAAAAGTTTTTTTTTACTTTACTCACCTCACGGGCCTCTTGCTGCCTCTCCTCGGCTCAGCTGTCAGATGCCCTGGTGATCGCTGGCCAGAGGGGGGGGGGGGGGGTCAGGGGATCAGAGCATCCCCTGCCCCTCCACTGCTCTGCTCAGCGATCACCAGGGCATCTGACAGCTGAGCCGAGAAGAGGCAGCAAGAGGCCCGGGAGTGACGTCATAAGGGGCTTAACAACAAGATGGCGGCGCCCGTCGGGAGAGGAGGGGGAGAGCCCTTTCAGGCTCTCCCCTGAAGCTGAAGAGGCTGGGGGGGGGGCGATCGGAGCCCCCCCCCAGTGAAGAGGAGACCCGGAGGGAGGCAGTGCGACTGCAGGTAAGTAAATATCATTTTTTTTTTTTTTACAGTTAGCAGTTGCTGCTGCCAAACGGGGGGGGGGCCTATTCCGGGGGCTCTCCTGGAGCCATCCAACCCCCCACGGGGGATCGGATGGCACCAAATTAAAGAGGAGACCCAGCCGGATCCAATGAGGGGTCAGGTGAGTATTTGTGATTTTTTTTTTTTACTAGCAGGGGGGAAAGTCAAGCACGTAGATTCTACGTGCTTGGCACTTAAGTGGAGTAGAAGCGAGCACGTAGAAACTACATGCTTGGCACTGAAAGGGTTAAAGCAAAAAACTACCTTCTCCTAGTGTCTCTCAAAGTAAGGGGCCTGAATAGACAGAGCCGCCAACTCAGAGACATGCCGAACAGAGGTAATAGTCACCAAAAAGGCAACTTTTTGAGTGAGCACAGAAAGAGCCACATCCTGCACCGGCTCAAAAGGGAGGCCCCTGGAGGGCCGAGAGAACCAAATTTAGGTCCCAAGCTGGGACCAAAGGCTTTCTACTGGGCCGAACATGAGTGACCCCTTGGAAAAAAGTCTTGACCAGATGATGCAAAGCAAAGAACCTTTGAAAAAAGACAGCCAGGGCAGAAACCTGAACCTTCAAAGTACTGAGCTGGAACCCCAGATCCAGGCCGTGTTGTAGAAACTCCAAAATCCTAGGAATCGAAAACACCCTGCAAGGTAAGGCCCTAGCCTAACACCAGTCAATATAGGACCGCCAAGTCCTATAGTAAATGGTAGAGGAAGACCTCGTCCTAGCTCTAATCAAGGTCTGAATAACCGACAAACCTTCCTCCCTCAGGAGGAAGGTTTCAGCAACCACGCCGTCAAAGCAAGCGTTTGTAAAGTGGGGTAATGTAGTTGACACTGAGAGATCAGATCCGGAAACAGGGGAAGCCTGTACTGATAAGTCTTACGACGTCTGCGAACCAAACCTATCTTGGAGCCACAGAATTGCTGGTGTCCCCTCTAGAGCCAGCTTGCGCACTACCTTGCCTACCATGGAAAAAGGAGGAAACAGGTACAGAAACCCCAGATCCCTCCAGGCATAGGACAAGGCATCCACTGCCAGGGCCAGAGGATCCTGAGACAGAGAGACAAAGGATGGAAGCTTGAAGAGGCAAAGAGATCCCGAGATGCAAGGAACATTGCTCTCCGCCCATGTTAGAATCAGAGAGACTTCCCTGAGGGCACTCCTGCTGCGAGTTCCTCCCTGGTGATTGATGTAAGCTACTGCAGTTCGATTGTCTGATCGAACCTGAACCGGTAAGCCCTGGAGGTGAAGTTTCAGACGTGACAGAACCAAACGGATATCTCTGAGCTCCAAAACATTGATGGGGGTGTGAGCCTCCTGAGGACCCCACAACCCCTTGAACTGATGAACCTTCCAGAAACCTCCCCAGCCTGACAGGCTGGCATCCGTGGTAACCGTCTCCCAACAGGGGGCCAGAAAAGATATGCATCTCATCAGATTGCTTGGTTCCAGCCACCACTGAAGGGACTGCCGAACCCTGGGAGACATCAGAAAGGACTGATCCAAGGACTGTGGACATCTGTCCCAGTTCAGCAATAGATGGAGTTGGAGCGACCTCATGTGGAACTGAGCAAAAGGGACTGCCTCGAAGGAAGCCACCATCAAACCCACCAGTGTCATCCCTAGCCGGATAAAGGGGCGAGGATTGGTCAGGAGAATACGTATCAGATCCTGAACCATCTGCACCTTTGGCTGAGGTAGGAACACTCTGGCCTGACTGGAATCCAGAATCATGCCCAGAAAAGAGATCTCCCTTGATGGGGAGAGAGAAGATTTGGGGTGGTTGATCACCCATCCAAACCTCTCCAGCATCGTCACCACCATCCTGGTGTCCAGCTCCGCCTGGCATAAGGAAAAAGCTGTAATGAGCAGGTCGTCCAGATACGGCACAATGCGAATGCCCTGGGCTCTGAGCAGGGCCATTATGCTCGCCAGAACCTTGGTAAACACCCTCGGTGCCGAGGGCAGCCCGAACGGGAGTGTCACAAACTGAAAATGCTCATCTCCCACCACAAACCTGAGAAATCTCTGGTGTGCTGGGAAGATCGGTACATGGAGATAAGCATCCTTGATGTCTATGGACGTCATGAAGTCCCCTTGACGAAGGGAACTGATTGCAGAGTGCAGAGTCTCCGTGCGGAACTTCTTGGTTCTGCTAAACCTGTTGAGAAGCTTCAAATCCAGAATGGGCCTTATGGAACCATCCCTTTTGGGAACCGTGAAAAGGTTGGAATAGTAGCCCCGGCCTCTCTCTGAGAAAGGCACTGGGCATATGACCTCCATGTCCAGGAGATTCTTCACAGCCAACAGGAGCCCCTGCGCAGCCCTGGGATCCGAGGGCACCCGAGACCCTAGAAATCTGGGAGGAGGCCGGTACTCGAACTCCAGTTTGTACCCGGATGATACCACTTTCAAAATCCACTTGTCTGTGACCTCCTGGGCCCAGACCTAGAAGAAGAGCCGCAGCCGTCCCCCCACTCGTAAGGGTGAGGGCGCCGTCTCAGTGCTGAGCGGGCTTGGAACCCCAGGTAGAGACTGGGCGGGAACGTCCTCTGCCTCCGTTCCAGGAATCACCTCTGAAGCTAGAGTAGGCAAGACCTCTGCCCCCTCTGGCACCGCGAAAAGAAGGAATGAAGGCGCTTGCCCCCCGAAAGGAGCGACGCTGCTTCTTACGCTGAGGTAGCCTTCCACCTTTGCCACAGAATCCAATTTGTCTCCAAACAGCCGTGTACCCAGGAATGGCAGAGCTGTAAGTGATTTCTTGGCCGCAACGTCAGCCGCCCACTGGCGTTGCCAAACCGATCGGCGCTTGGCCACCAGCAGAGCCGAAGTTCTGCTACACATGGTAATAGTGTCGTCCATAGCTGACAAAACAAAATTCATGAACAATTCACACCTCTTAAGGGCTGTGAATTCAACGCTGGCCGGGTTGAGCTGGGACCCATTTAACATGTCCCTAATCTCAGACCTGGTAGCCACAGCCACGAGTGCCGATGCACAAACAGGCCGCAAGGCTGAACCCACACTGGCAAAGGCATGACATGCCATCTGATCAATGCGCTTGTCCTCGCCATCCTTAAGGGTAGTGGCGTCAGGAGTATGTACAACGGAGGTGTTGGACAATTCTAAAATGGGCGCATCAACCTCGGGAGGGGAAGACCAGCGCGTCAACCGGAAAGGGATACTTCCTATCCCACCCCTGAGGAACACCGTGAAGCCGACTCGGCTTCTCCCATTCTCTAAGAATCATGCTGTCAAAATGATCCTGATTTGGGAACTCCAAGCGGGGCTTAGAGAACCCAAAGAATTCCCCCTTCTTCGGAGGGGCCTCCGCTGGTGGGGAAATATCCAGAACCTCTAAGAGATGGGTCAGGACCTTGGGAGTATCCACAGCATCCCCCAGCGCCTGCCCGGCATCAAAATCAAAGAACTGCAGTTCCTCAGGCTCAGATTCCTCAAACAATTCCCCCTCCTCAAGCGGGGAATAATCAGCCCAGTCAGGGGAGTCATAATCATCAAAATCAATTACCGGCGTAGCCGGTGACAGATGCCTTTTCTTAGCAGGGGCCTTTCTGCCCACTGAGCTAGAAAGAATTTTCTCGAGACTGGCCAGCCTAGCACATACATCCGAGTGCAACTCCCCACTAATGACAGTGTCACATGGGGTACAGACAATGCGGGGTGGGGTAGGAGAGGAGACGGGTGGCACTGACCCAGACGCTTGGGATCCCGACTGCCGCGATATGGCCTGTTGCGCACATGGTATGCAAATTAGTACATTCTCCCCTGTAGGGGATACCCCACAACCCACACATAGCCGGGACAGTCCCAAAAGGAGCCCGAGCCCGGTATCCTGTGGAGCCTCCATATGGTGATTTTAAGGTAGTCACAATGACCAGAGGGAATTACGCTGATAAGCAACCCGGGATGCCCCTTTAAGTCCCACGTGGGAGGATTTGTAGGTGGCCAATTTACTGCTAAGGACCCTAGGACCGGGAGAACCCCCATTTTAGCAAGGCACAGGGAGCCCTCCTGAAAGACACAAGAGAAGTGGGCCCATAAGCACATGCACACACAAAATAAACACCAATAATATATATATATATATATACACAACAGTGAAGGAGACCAGCACTGCCCCATGCGGAGAAGGGGCGCTTGGCTAAGTCACAAGGGTGGCCCAGGAGGGCACTCACTCAACAGCAGAAAATGGCGCCCGGCCCAGCCAGCATCCAGAGAGAGGGAGAAGAACAAGAAGGGGCGGGCCAGCGCGGATTGCGCGCCTGGCCCCGCCCCCCACAACCAGCAACGCGGTTCCCAGCAGGATGCGGGGCTCTGCGATGGCGCTTAAACAGGAGGGGGCGGGCCGCGTCAACGCGCGAGCGCCCGGCCCCGCCCCCTCCCCAACGCAGCCTGAGGGGAAGAAGCTCCCCAAAGTGTCAGCAGATTGCAGAAAGTGCCAAGTAAACGTGAAGCACACAGCGCACACACATTCACACCACAAACGAGTGAAAAGAAAGGAAGAGGGATAAAGGCTGGAGGGTTAACAGAGGGACCTGGAAGGGAGAGAATCCCACAACATGGGTGTAAAGTATATATACATATAAGGGACAGGGCATCCCAAACCGGGATCATCAACCCGGATACCGCCTACCCCCTTGTATGGGGTCTCACGGGGAAGCATGGCTCCCTAAACACCTAATAAGGTGATGCCTACCCTCACCCGGACCTGCAGCCAAGGCTGGGAGGCTGGTATTGGGCTTAATGTAAAAGGTCCGGGCAGAAATAGGGCAAACATGGCCGGGTGTAAGCCCGGCTTACCTGCAAGGAAGAGCAGCATACATCTTCTGATTTGCTCGCCGTCCTGCAGAGAAGGAACTGGGGAATGCGTGGGAGGTCCCAGGTATTTATGGACCAGGAGGGGCTTCTTTTTTGCTTTCATCTCTGCAGACGTTCGCCCTCTACTGGACCATAACCCATATGTCATGAATAGTGGAAGCAGGGTGTGTGACATACTTGGAATATTAATTTTTTGTGCTTACAGAAGTGAGAGGCTAGGATCTATGTACCGGTTTCCTGGATATCATTTCTCTATGCATCTACAGCATCTAAATTATGCAGAGACTGGCAAATATCTGGTAACATAATGCCAATTTTTAAGTTAAGTTATAGCAACCCAAAGAAATAATTTAAATAGTACCAAAACTGACACCCCTAGTAAGTATAATCTATCAGTTTCTCTTATCTCTTACGCAGCTACATAGCGGAACCTGGGTGACATAGATGACCATCATCTTATGTGCAAAAGAAAAAAATAACGCTGCGTATATAAATACACATTTCAGTGTATTCCTGCTTATGAGCAGGAATAAGAATTATTATACACTTTTGCACACATTTTACTGGAAAAATAAAGCATGGGTTTCACAAGTTTTGAGAACATTACCAGATACTTTGCAGAGCTGTATTGACCGTTTTTATTCTTTTAGTAGTGTTCTTTGGAGGAGATTTAGGTTTCGGAGTCAGTGCATTTACTTTGGGTGAAAACTTATTACTCTTAGGGCTTAAAACTTTGGGAAGTGGCTGAGGGGGTGTAGAAGGCAGAAACTGGGGTGGTGGCTTGGGTGGAGTAGCAGGAGGATTTCTGGAGATAGAGGAGTTGGGAGAGGAACTGGGGTTTGTGATGCTTCCAGTGGATGCCCGAATGGTGACCTAAGAAACGAAAGAATAAAATATATATTTTAGTTTAAAAAAAGTAGTTACATTTGGATAACACAGCTGACATATATTCTGCTTTACAGAGGATGTCAAATGTGATGATGGTAAGTCTGTATTATAGGGTTTGATAAACAAATATTAAAAAGTATTTAATTTTGCAAAAATTAAACTTTTTGTAAAATTAAACTTTACAAAACAATTACCTTAGTGCCTGGTGGAAGACCTTCAAGTTGTTTCGGCTTTTTGAATGTCCTATGATGCTGAGTTTTATGATCCATTTTTTCTTTACAGGTCAAAAACTGCAACCGGCACTTGGCACATCTATAAACTCCTTTATTCTGAAAAGTGAATTAGAATCAAATACAAAGACAATTTCAGTTAAAAAACTACAGTAACAGCCCAGCAAAAGAAAAAAAGCTAACCTGGTGCTTCATGTAGTGCTGCATGTACGGTGTTCCTGATTTAATAACTTTAAGACAAAATGGACACAGCAAACTTTTGGTGTTTTCATGGACATTGCGGAAGTGATTATCAACATCGGTAAAAACCGAGGACCTGTAATTGCATACCTAGAGCATAACAGGAGAACAATATAAACATGAAATTGTCAAATACATATAAACATAGCATGCATTTGCAAAAAGCAAATTAAACTGTATCAAAACCCAGGTTTTTCACAATTGCAGAATAATAAGTGATTAAAAACTTAAAACATATTACTTTTAGATGCTGGGGAATAGTATTTTTAAGGGTTTGGGCTTTTCATTCAATGATGCCGAAGGTCCATATTAAACACATTAATAGGAAGACGACTCCAACATGGCGTTTGGTCAGGATGGCCCACCAGACAGTCAGGAAAGGCCACTCACTGCCAGCGACTGCTGGTCACGCCACCAATTCAGGGATCATCGGGCATTGTCCGTCAATATGAAGCGACGATCCTGCACGCCTGCACAGTCCTATGCCATTTCTATAAGAGCAGCATTTGTAGAGGCCTGGAGTGGAACTAGGCATATAGAGCTGCCTCGATGGTAGACACCATCAGGCCAAGGAGACGCATACCCTGCCTGCTCGTGGAATGTTCATCTGTCCCTGCAGGAGTGCCATCACCACCGCCAAGACTTGGACGTGAACACTCGTGGGGCAGTGGACAGCCGCCTCTCCGAATGGCAGTGCCACAAATTGGAACTGTTAGGTGCCCACTGCAAAGCGCAGGTATTGCTGGTGACCAGGGTAGATCGGGACATGCAGATAAGCCTTTATGTCCACCGTGGCCAGAAAATCCCCCTGTTGCAGCAACCTCATGTTCGACCTTAGAGATTCCATGCGGAACTTCCTCACCCGAATACAATCCGTTGTTGGCTGAACGGTCCCGCCCTATTTGGGATGATGAAAAGTATTAAAGCGGCCCTGCACTCATCCAAGATGGCGGCTCATGGAACATCAGGCAGCCTGCAAACAGGAAGTTCCTTCTGACTGTGCTGCTCTGCATTCTGGGATTGCTGACCTTTTCCTGACCCCAGCTCTGCTCTGTCCTAGCAAAGCACAGCTGTAACCCACCCCCCTGCACTTTATCCCACGCTCCTCTCCTCAGTAACTGTGATGCTTCTGAGTCAAGATGGCGGCGCCAGTATACTAAAGTCCCGAACAGAGTTGCGGCCGAGTGGGGGACAGAATAATAAGTAAGTGACTAACAACTTAAAATATATTAATTTTAGATGCTGGGGAATTGTTTTATAAGGGTTTGGACTTTGCAATAAATCATGGTATAGGTCCGGTTTAAGTAGAAGCCACAGCCCCGCTCTGAGGGGGGCACAGGTGCTACAACTTCCCGGTCTAGCAAGAGCTCTATCCTGCAGTCGCAAGCCACCATCGCGGTAAGGCTTGGACGCCACAAACCTGTGTGGAGGCCTGGTCTGGAACTCGATCTTGTATCCAGAAGAAACAACCTCCCGGACCAAGGCGTCGGATATCCGTTTCATACACACTGGCGTGTAGTGCAAAAGCCGACCCCCCACCCCCCCCATTCGGGTGAGGGTGCTCTGTGAACCCTGAGAGGGCTTGAGCCGACTGACCACTTGGAATCTATATTTCCCCGTGTGGCTTTCGCTTACCCCAAAAAATCCTTGAAGCGTCTCTACAACCTCCGAACTTCCAGAAGAGATGAAAATTAGGTGATCTGTGAAATGAGATTCCCGATACTGTGGAAGCCCAGTCGACCTGTGGCATTCCAGACCAGGTCATCAAGAGGATCATCGAAAAGACCCCCCCCCCCCCCCCCAAAAAAGCAAGGTGACCAGCAAGGCCAGCCCACTAGCCACCAGACGCAACAAGTAGTCCATAACCGGCACTATGGGTCTGCAGACCTCCATAGCGAGGAGTTCAGACGAAAGGCAGAGGAACATGAACCTCCACACCAAAATAGGACCTTGATGTAGGAGCTACAATCCGAGAATTACGTCTGAATATGCCTACGCTTGGCCATAGCCCCCCCCGGGCAAGCAGAGACAGACTCGCCCCTGCTGACGAAGGCCACTGACTCTCCAACCGAGCCACCCTGTCCAAAAAAGGAACCCTGTCTGTGGGTGGACCCTGGGAAGCCAAATGGACCTGGCAGCCCCGACGGTGTACCCTGCTCCAACGAGTCTGACCCTGAAGCCGCTGGGGAAACTAGACGATCCAAGTGAGATGTGGAACCTGCCAGCTGCGTAATGCAGTGCATGACAGCAGTACACCCAGTGCACAGGGGTCCCTCGTCTGAGGTAAGGCACGCTTGGCACATGGGACTTGTGGTACCACTCTCTGGTACAAAACCACGATGCCTCTGTTGCCTCCAACATGGTAAAATGGCTGCTCTAACTGCTAAGCAATACAGCTGGAGCGCTGGTCCCCACATCCTCCTGCCTGTCAACTACTGGTCAGACCTGCTGCACTAAAGGAAATGCACCTCCCTGCAGCTGAGATCAACCCACTGGCCAAGGATGTAGCAGCTTCCAGACCCCCACCCTGCAACAACAAGAACCATGTCAGACTCCTAAAGGAATCAGTACAAGTCAAAGGGATTTAGCCCCAGAGGGAGCCCTACCTGACCAGGGAAGATCGTGGGGCGGCAGTCGCGCTGGATCTGATACTAAGCCCAAGAGAACAGGGAAGCAGTGCAGGGGCTGGCAAGCAACGATCCAGGGAAGCAGGAGGGTTAGATGGTGTTGCCTTCTGCTGTTAGTGAGGAGAAGGAGGGCGGAGCCACGGACCTCGTAGTCCTTAGCAGTCCCGCACTCTCCCCCTGTCCTTCACTGTCCTTTGCAGACGCGGCTAGCCCGCCCGCCTTCGCGAGTTAGCCAATAGGCAGCCCACATGGCAGGTGGCCATGTCCCCTCACGACAAGGCCACCTCTGCCTCCAAACTATGGCAGCTGAGCTCTGAATGAGCATTGACCAGCATGGCTGCAAGCAGTAGTAATCACAAAAATACCGTTTTGCGAGTACTGACCTTTAAAACGGGTATTATGAGTGTGCCATACACTCCACTTCGATCTTAATGACATATGGGTAATCTCCAGTAGAGGGCGAACTTCTGCAGAGATGAATATGCAAAAAAAAAAAAAAAAAAAAAAAAAGAAAGCCCCTCCCAGTCCACATATACCTGGGACCTCCCACTAATTCTCCAGTGTATAAAAGCAGTAAAGGGACCAGGAAGAACAAATTATAACCTTAACAATCAAAACCAATGGTTCACCATATAAAAGCCACAGAATAGCTGAAAAAAATACCATTTTGTGAATACTCACCTGTAAAATGGGTATTATAAGTATGTCACACACCCCGCTTCAACACATTCATTACACTTGGGTACACTGATCTGTAGATGGCGATCTTGCAGAGATGATATCAAAAAAAGGCAAGACCCTCCCGGCCCATAAATACCTGGGACCCCCCACTCACCACCCAGTATAAAGATAGCAGTAAGATCAAGGGGCCAGGAAAGCCAATTAAAACTAATAAAGGTTCACCATACAAAGGATCCAGAATACAAAAGGGCAGGGTGAAGGGGGGTGTGTGACATACTTAAAAAACCCATTTTACAGGCGAGTATTCACAAAATGGTATTATTCTAAGTATGTCACACATCCCGCTTCAAGACATTTATTACACTTGGGACATCCAATAGCAGTGTCCAAAAAGGGTGGGGATCCAAAAAACAAGGCAACAAGTCACAAACTTAAACCACTGCAGCTTGCAGAACTTTGCGGCCAAAAACAGCATCCGCTGAGGCCCGAACATCAACCTTGTAAAACTTGGAAAAAGTGTGAACCGAAGACCAAGTAGCAGCCTTACAAACCTGCTCAACAGAAGCCTGGCACTGGAAGGCCCAGGAGGCCCCAACAGCACGAGTAGAATGAGCAGTAACACGAAAAGGGGGAACCTTCCCCTTGGCAGAATATGCCCCAACAATGGCCTGGCGAATCCATTTACTAATGGAAGACTTGGCAGGAGCCAAACCCTTCCTAGGCCCAGAGGGCACCACAAAAAGGGCGTCAGTCCTACGAAAAGGAGAAGTAGCCACCAAATAATACTTCACACAGCGAACCACATTCAAAGAATGCAAAACCCTCTCCTTGTCGTTGCTGGGCTTAGGACACAAGGAGGGAAGAACAATATCTTGATTCAGATGAAAAGCAGAGACCACCTTAGGAAGGAAATCTAGCTTGAAGCGGAAAACAACCTTGTCCTGATGCCTCTCAAAGTAAGGAGCCGAAATAGACAAGGCTGCCAACTCCGAAACACGGCGAACAGAAGTGATGGCAACCAGAAAAACAACCTTCTGAGTAAGCGTAGAAAGTGCAATATCCTGCAAAGGTTCAAACGGAGGACCCTGCAAGGCAGACAAAACCAAATTCAAATCCCACACTGAGAGCAAAGGCTTCCTAGGAGGCCGGACATGCATAACCCCCTGGAAAAAGGTCTTAACCAGAGGATGAAGAGCAAAAGACTTTTGAAAGAACACGGCCAGGGCAGAAACCTGCCCTTTCAGCGTACTAAGCTGCAAACCTTGGCCCAGACCATGTTGCAGAAACACCCTAGGGACAGAAAACGCCCTGCAAGGCAAGGCCCTTACCTCACACCAATCAATATAAGACCTCCAAGTCCTATAATAGATGGCAGAGGAAGACTGCTTTCTAGCCCTAACCAGAGTCTGAATGACAGCATCAGAAAGACCTTCCTCCCTCAAGATGGAGGTTTCAGCAACCACGCCGTCAAAGCCAGCGTTGGTAAATTGGGGTAGAGTAGTGGACCCTGAGTGAGCAGATCTGGCAGAAGGGACAGGTCTAACTGATCCTCTGCCAACCTTACCACGTCTGCGAACCAAACCTGTCTTGGCCACCTTGGAGCCACCAGGATTGCTGACGCGCCCTCTAGGGCCAGCTTGCGCACCACTCTGCCCACCATGGGAAACGGAGGGAACAGGTACAGAAACCCCAGATCCATCCAGTTCAGAGACATGGCATCCGCTGCCAGAGCCAGCGGATCCCGTGAGAGAGACACAAATGCCGGAAGCTTGTGATTGTGACGAGAGGCAAAGAGGTCCACCTCCGGAGTCCCCCACCGGTGGCAAAGCGACCGAAAAACCTTGGGGCTGAGCGCCCATTCCCCCTGGCGAGACGACCCCCTGCTCAGGGAGTCCACCTCCGTGTTCTCAACTCCCAGAATGTACACCGCCGAGTTGCATGGGACATTGCTCTCTGCCCAGGCCAGGATCAAGGACACTTCCCTGAGGGCACGCCTGCTGCGAGTCCCTCCCTGGTGATTGATGTAGGCGACCGCCGTCCGATTGTCCGACCGAACTTGAACCGGTAGGCCCCGCAACTGCTGAGTCAAGTGAGTCAGAACCAACCTGATGGCTCTCAACTCCAGAACATTGATGGGATCGTGAGCCTCCAGAGGCCCCCGCAGACCCTGAAACTGAAGATCCTTCCAAAATCCCCCCCAACCTGACAGGCTGCCGTCCGTGGTGACCGTCTCCCAACGAGGGGTCAGAAAGGATCTGCCCCTCATCAGATTGCTTGGTTTCAGCCACCACCGAAGGGAACGCCGCACCCGGGGGGACATCAAAAAAGACTGATCCAATGACAGCGGGGACCCGTCCCAAGCCGCCAAGAGATGGAGCTGGAGCGTCCTTGTGTGAAACTGTGCAAAGGGAACAGCCTCGAACGACGCCACCATCAATCCCACCAGTCGCATCCCTAGCCGGATGGACGGGCGGGGAATGGATAGGAGACACTGAGTCAATTCCTGAATCAGAAGAACCTTGGCTCGGGGGAGAAACACCCTGGCCTGAGAAGTATCCAGCGACATTCCCAGGAACTCCACCACCCTGGAGGGAGTGAGGCAGGACACCACAGTCCTGGTATCCATCTTCGCTTGACTTAGGGAAGACGCCATGATGAGCAGATCGTCCAGATAGGGCACGATGCGGATACCCCTGGCTCTGAGGATGGCCATCACTCCTGCAAACACCTTGGTAAAAACCCTTGGAGCCGAGGTAAGGCCAAACGGAAGAGCCACAAACTGAAAATGCCGATCGTCCACGACAAACCTGAGGAATCTCTGGTGTGCCAGAAATATTGGAATATGCAGGTAAGCATCCTTGATGTCTATGGACGTCATGAAGTCCCCCTGACGAAGTGAATGGATGGCTGAGCGCAGAGTTTCCATACGGAACTTCCGGGGACGGACAAACCTGTTGAGCAACTTCAGATCCAGAATAGGACGAACGGAACCGTCCTTCTTGGGCACTGAGAACAAATTGGAATAGAAGCCCAGGCCCCGGTCTGAAAGGGGCACCGGACAGATGACAACCATGTCCGCGAGACTTGCTACTGCCGCCCGAAGCCCCTGGGCAGCCAGAGGATCTGACGGCACCCGGGACCTGAAAAATCTGGGAGGGGGCTGGAACTTGAACTCCAGCTTGTAACCGGAAGACACCACTTCCTGAATCCACCTGTCCGAGACCTCCTGGACCCAGACCTGGGAGAAGAGTTGCAACCGTCCCCCCACCCGCAAGGGTGAGGGCGCCCCCTCATTGCTGAGCCGACTTGGCAGTGGCTCTAGGCTTGGAGCCCCAACTGTGTCCTGGACGGGCCCGACCCCTGCCCCTAGGCCAGGAATCACCTCTGGACAAAGGGAAGGCCGAACCCCTGCCAACTCTAGCCCCACGAAAGGACTGAGAGAAGGAAGCCGCCCCCAAAAAGGGTGACGCTGCTTCTTACGCTGAGGTAACCTACCTCCCTTTGCCACCGAATCCAATTTTTCTCCAAAGAGCCGCAATCCCACAAAGGGAAGGGCCGTGAGCGACTTTTTGGACACAAAATCAGCCGCCCACTGACGTAACCAAACCGACCGGCGGATAGCCACAAGCAGGGCCGTAGCTCTGCTACACATCACCAATGTGTCATCCAGGGTGGACAGCACGAAGGACAAAAACAACTCACAGCGCTTAAGGTCGGCAAACTCCTCAGTATCCGGGTCAAGCCCGGAAGAGGTCAATAATCCTCTAACAATTGACCTGGCAGCTACCAATACAAGCGCAGAAGCACAAACCGGCCGCAAGGCCGATCCAACACTGGCAAAACCATGACAAGTCATCTGGTCAATGCGTTTATCCTCACCATCCTGCACTCTGGAGAATGGAGGACTGAGGAGCTGGACAACCCCAAAACAGGAGCATCCACCTCGGGGGGAGACGACCAGTGCTTCACTGCGTCCGCCGGAAAGGGATATTTCTTGTCCCAACCCGGTGGGACACCCGGAAGCCGCGTCGGCCTCTCCCATTCCTTGCAAATGATACCATCAAAATGCTTTTGATAAGGAAATTCCAAGCGGGGCTTCGTCTCTTCAAAGAACTCCCCCTTCAGCGGAGGAGCCGCCTCGGGGGGAGAAATAGCCAGGACCTCAGACACCTGAGCCAGGACCCTGGATGTATCCAAGGAATCCCCCTGGCCCTGCTCGGTATCAGCGCCTACAAACTGCTGATCGTCGGAGTCATGAGACCCCTCATACAGCTCCCCTTCCTCACGCGGGGAGCAATCAGACCAATCCAGGGAGTCAAAATTCTCCCTATCAAAGGCCTGCGCAGCCGAATACAGATGTTTCCTCTTTGCCGTGGCCTTTTTGGCAACCGCACTAGAAAACAATTTTTCAAGATTGGCCAATCTGGCACACACCTCAAATTGCGACTCCCCGCTAATGACCACATCAAACGCACGTGTCAGGCGAGGGGGAGACGGAGAGGAGACCGGCGGAGCAGAACCAGACGCCTGAGATCCTGTCTGCCACGTAATAGACCGCTGCGCACAGGGTACACATAGAAATATATCATCCCCCAAAAGGGATACCCCACACCCCAAACACAGCCTGGATTGCCCCGAGGGGGGCACAAGCCCAGTATCCGGGGAAGCCTCCATATGGTGATTTTTTAGTACTATATATAGTATATACAATTAAATGTGTACAATGCTCTTTTTATTTTTGGGAATTACGCAATAATGCAACCCGGGATGCCCCTTTAAGTCCCGAGTGGGAGGATTTTAAGCCAGCTAAAAATTAACCAGGGACCTGGACCGGGAGAACCCCCCGTTAATATGATCAATGGTCCACCTGGAACACAAGAACACAAGCACACACTCAGACCATGCTAAATGTATAGAAGATAATAACAAATGACAGTGATGGCCATCAGGCCCCTCACCCGACCTTCGGTACCGCAGGTAACGACGCGCAGTGTGCAGTAGGAGGAGGGAGGGCAGGGCGGTGCGGTTCGCGCCCGTCCCCGCCCCTCCCAAGTCTCTCCCGGCCTGAAGCCGGGACATGAAATGCCGCGCTCTCAGCACGGGGGCGGGCCGCAGGCGCGCGCGAGCACCCGGCCCCGCCCGGAGGAGAAGAAGCCCTCATGGGCTCGGCGCCGCCATTGCGGGAAGCACTCTTTGCGTGCCGGAGGCCGGCGCCGCGGGACCTCCGGCGCCAAGTGAATGTAAAGCACACACATGTAAAACACACACACACACACACACATAAAAGACAGGAATCCGCCCCCCCCCCCCCCCAAGGGTACCTGGGAGAGGGGGAATCCATGCCAGGGAAGGGCCAAGGGACGGGGCATCCCAAACCGGGATCACCAACCCGGATAGCCGCCTACCCCTTGTTATGGGGTCTCACGGCTCCTAAGCACCAGGGGTGCCAACTACCTTTGCCCGGACCAGCAGCCTAGGAGGGGAGGCAGGGAATATTAAACAAGGGTATCTGGGCAGAAATAGAAGAAAAAAGGGGGGGCCGGGAGCCATCCCGGCTACCTGCAAGGAGGAGACATCATCTTCTGACTTGCTCGCCACTGCAGAGATGAAAGACTGGGGGTAATGAGTGGGAGGTCCCAGGTATTTATGGGCCGGGAGGGTCTTGCCTTTTTTTGATATCATCTCTGCAAGATCGCCATCTACAGGTCAGTATACCCAAGTGTAATGAATGTCTTGAAGTGGGGTGTGTGATATACTTAGAATAGAGGGGGGGCGGGAGTCATCCCGGCTACCTGCAAGGAGGAGACATCATCTTCTGACTTGCTCGCCACTGCAGAGATGAAAGACTGGGGATGAGTGAGGGGGTCCCAGGAATTTATGGGCCGGGAGGGTCTTGCCTTTTTTTTATATAATCTCTGCAAGATCGCCATCTACAGGTCAGTGTACCCAAGTGTAATGAATGTCTTGAAGCGGGGTGTGTGACATACTTAGAATAAGGGGTGGGGCGAAGTGGAGTGTATGGCACACTCATAATACCCGTTTTAAAGGCGAGTACTCACAAAACGGTATTATTCTAAGTGTGCCATACACTCCACTTCGGTCTTCATGACATATGGGACATCCAATAGCAGTGTCCGTCATAGGTGGGAACCAGAAACAGTAAAGAATGTACCAACTCAAACCACTGCAGCTTGCAGAACCTTGCGGCCAAAAACAGCATCCGCTGAAGCCCGCACGTCAACCTTGTAAAACTTGGAAAAAGTATGAACGGAAGACCAAGTAGCAGCCTTACAAACTTGTTCAACAGAAGCCTGGTGCTGAAAAGCCCAGGATGCACCAACAGCACGAGTAGAGTGTGCAGTGACCCTAAAAGGGGGCGTCCTCCCCTTAGCAGAATAGGCCCCAACAATGGCCTGACGAATCCATTTGCTAATCGTAGACTTAGCAGGCGCCAAGCCTTTCCTGGGCCCGCAGGGCACCACGAAAAAAGCGTCCGTCTTGCGGAAGGAAGAAGTAGTCACCAAATAGTACTTCACACAGCGAACATCATCCAAATTGTGCAGAACCCTCTCCTTGTCATTGTTAGGCTTAGGACACAAGGAAGGGAGAACAATATCCTGATTGAGGTGGAAAGCAGACACCACCTTAGGATGGAAATCTGGCTTAAAACGAAAAACCACCATATCCTGGTGTCTCTCAAAGTAAGAGGCCTGAATCGACAGAGCCGCCAAACAGAGGTAATAGCCACTAAGAAAGGAACCTTCTGAGTGAGAACCGAAAGAGCAATATCCTGTAACGGCTCAAAAGGAGGACCCTGCAGAGCCGAAAGAACCAAATTCAAATCCCAAACAGGAACTACAGCCTTCCGAGGGGGCCGCACATGCGTGACCCCTTGGAAAAAGGTCTTAACCAGCGGGTGTACAGCAAAAGACCTCTGGAAGAAAACCGACAGAGCAGAAACCTGTCCTTTCAAAGTACTAAGCTGGAACCCAAGATCGGGATTATGCTGAAGAAACTCCAAAATCCTGGGTATCGAAAAAACCCTGCAAGGCAAGGCCCTAGCCTCCCACCAATCAATATAGGACCTCCAAGTCCTATAGTAAATGCCAGAAGAGGACCGCTTCCTAGCCCTTATCAAGGTCTGAACAACAGCCTCAGACAAACCTTCCTCTTTCAAGATGAAGGTTTCAGCAGCCAGGCCGTCAAAGCCAGCGTTTGTAAATTGGGGTAAAGTAGATGACCCTGAGATAGCAGGTCAGGCAACAAGAGAAGCCGGTAATGGTCTACGGCCATCCTTGTCTGCATACCAAACCCTTCTTGGCCACCTTGGAGCCACCAGAATCGCTGGTGCCCCTTCTAGAACCACTTTGCGAACTACCTTGCCCAGCATGGAGACGGGTGGAAACAGGTACAAAAACTCCTTCCAAGCCAGTGACAAGACATCCACTGCCAGAGACAGAGGATCCTGAGAAAGAGACACAAAGGCCGGAAGTTTGTGATTGTGCCTCGAGGCAAAGAGATCCACCTCCGGGAGTCCCCCACTTGCGGCAAAGATCCAGAAAAACCTCAGGGTTGAGAGACCACTCTCCGTGGCGAGAGGATCCCCTGCTCAGGGAATCCACCTCCGTGTTCTCCACTCCCAGAATGTAGACTGCCGAAAGGCAAGGAACATTGCTCTCCGCCCAGTGCAGGATTAGAGAGACTTCCCTGAGGGCACTCCTGCTGCGAGTCCCTCCTTGATGATTGATGTAAGCTACCGCCGTTCGGTTATCCGAACGCACCTGAACCGGTAGACCCCGTAAATGTGAGGTCAGCCGAGCCAGAACCAGTCGGATGGCTCTGAGCTCCAATACATTGATGGGGGTGTGAGCCTCCTGGGGACCCCACACCCCGCTGAATTGATGACTTTACCAATAACCTCCCCAGCCCGACAGGCTGGCATCTGTGGTAACCGTCTCCCAACAAGGGACCAGAAAGGATCTGCCCTTCACCAGATTGCTCGAGTCAGCCACCACTGAAAGGACTGCCGAACCCTGGGAGACATCCTGAAAGATTGATCCAATGACCGCGGGCACCTGTCCCAATGCGTCAATAGGTGAAGTTGAAGAGATCTCACGTGAAACTGTGCAAACGGTACCGCCTCGAAGGAGGATACCATCAACCCCACCAGTTTCATCCCCTGTCGGATAGAGGGACAAGGACTGGCCAGAAGAAAGCGGATCAGGCCCTGAATCCCCTGCACCTTGGCCTGGGACAGAAACACTCTGGCCCGAATGGTATCCAGATTCATGCCCAGAAATGAAATCACATGAGACGGGGAGAGAGAAGACTTGGTGCGGTTGATCACCCACCCGAACCTCTCCAGGGTCGACACCACCTGGTGGGTGTCCAGCTCCGCCTGACGGAGGGAAGAACTGAGATCAACAGGTCATCCAGATAAGGCACAATGCGAATGCTCTGAGCAGAACCATTATGCCCGCCAAGACCTTGGTGAAGACCCTCGGCGCCGAGGTCAGACCGAAGGGAAGAGCTACAAACTGATAATGATGATCCTCCACCGCAAACTGGAGGAATCTCTGAGGAGCCTGAAATATCGGAACATGCAGATACGCATCCTTGATGTCTATGGATGTCATAAAATCCCTTTGGCGAAGGGAATTGATAGCCGAGCGCAGAGTCTCCATGCAGAACTTTTTGGCTCTGATAAACCTGTTGAGAACCTTGAGATCTAGAATGGGTCTCACCGAACCCCCCTTTTTGGGAACCGTGAAAAGGTTAGAGTAGTAACCCCTGCCTCTCTCTGACGGAGGCACCGGGCATATAACCCCCATGTCCAGAAGGTTTTTCACTGCTAACAGGAGCCCCTGTGCAGCCTGAGGGTCCGAGGGCACCCGAGACCTTAAGAATCTTGGGGGCGGTCAGTACTCGAACTCCAGTTTGTACCCGGAGGAGACCACTTCCAAGATCCAATTGTCTGTGACCTCCCGGGCCCAGACCTGGAAGAAGAGCCGCAGCCGCCCCCCCACCCAGGCGGGTGAGGGCGCCCCTTCATTGCTGAGCCGATTTAATGGCAGGCTTGGGCTTGGAACCCCAGGCAGCCGCGGGACGTGCCCGACCTCTGCCCCTGTTCCAGGATGAGCCCCTAACACCCAAGAAGGCCAAACCCCTTGAAAGGGACGGCTCTATTTCTTCCGCTGAGGTAACTTACCTCCCTTAGCAACAGCATCCAATTTATCTCCAAACAGCCGTGTACCCAAGAAGGGAAGAGCTGTGAGCGACTTCTTGGCCCCAAAGTCCGCCTTCCACTGGCGGAGCCAGACCGATCTGCGCATAGCCACCAATAAGGCTGAAGTCCTACCACATCTCTTAAGGGTAGCGAACTCAGCGCTAGCTGGATCAAACTGAGCGTCATTCAGCCAGTCCCTGATAAGAGACCTGGTAGCAAGCGACACCAGGGCAGATGCGAACTCAGCGCTAGCTGGATCAAACTGAGCGTCATTCAGCCAGTCACTGATAAGAGACCTGGTAGCAAGCGACACCAGGGCTGATGCACAAACAGGCCGCAGGGCAGAGCCCACACTGGCAAATGCGTGGTACGCCATCTGATCAAGGAGCTTATCCTTGCCATCCTTAAGGGAAGTGGCGTCAGGGGTGTTCAGCACAGAAGAGTTGGTCACACCTAAAACAGGTGCGTCGACCTCGGGAGGAGAAGACCAGCGCTTAACCGCCTCCACCGGGAAAGGATACTTCTTATCCCATCCCTGAGGAGCACCAGGAAGCCGACTGGGCCTCTCCTATTCTCTAAGGATCAGCGCATCAAAGTGACCCTGGGTAGGGAATTCCAGACGGGGCTTGCGGACCCCCAAAAATTCCCCCTTCTTGAGAGGAGGCGCCTCAGGCGGTTCAATATCCAACACCTCCAATAGATGAGACAAAACAGTGGCCGTATCCACGACATCCCCCAGCGCCTGATCGACATCGGCATCACTAGACTGAACATAGTCAGCCTCTGATTCCTCATACAATTCCCCTAACGGGGGAATAATCTGACAAGACAACGGAATCGTCGTCAACATCCCACCAGGGCTGGGCCGACGACAATGGCTCTTTTTAGCCTAGCCCTTCTTGCCCACCGTGCAAGCAATACATTTCTCGATGCTGGCCAACCTAGCACAAACATCAGAGTGCGACTCCCCGCTGGCACCAATGCCACTTGGGGTACAGATAAGGCGGGGAGGGGAAGGCGATGAAGCGGGGGGAGCCGACCCAGAAGGCTGGGTACCAGACTGCCGCGTTATGGCCTTTTGTGCGCATGGTATACAGATCAGCACATTCTCCCCCGTAAAGGATACCCCACACCCCACACATGGCCCGGATTGTCCCCGAGGGAGCCCGGGCCCAGTATCCTGGGAAGCCTCCATAAGGTGATTTTAATGGTAGTCACAATGACCAGAGAGAATTACGCCGGTAAGCAACCCGGGATGCCCCTTGAAGTCCCGCGTGGGAGGATTTGAATGATACCCAATTTGGACCCAAGGGACCCTAGGAATGGGAGAATCCCCCTTAATACAAGTGAAAGGGATCCTTCTGAAGGACACAACCAAGGGAGGCCATGAACTCCATATAGTACATAAAACATACATTCCAAGGGTCGTGAGATGACAAACAAAAATCAATACAATAAGTTAATCAAGCGCCTAGCCAATTCAACAGACAGGGCGCACACAGTAGAATAGTAATGAAGGGCCCGCAGGGGCACTCACGGCACAGCAATGGCGCCCCCCTGACAAGCTGGAGAACAAGCCTGGGAAGAAGAGGGGCGGGGCAATGCAGAACGCGGGACGCGCCCGGCCCGGCCCCGTTACCATGGAAACGCGCTCCCAGCCCGTGGCTGGGCTCCATTCAGGCGCCAGGAGGGGACGGGATGCGCGAGCACTCCAAGCGCCTGGCCCCGCCCCCCCCTCAGAAGAGAATCCATGCCTGAGGGGGAGAAGCTCCCCCGCAGAACCGAGAGTGCAACCAAAATCATGAGGCATAACAGCCAGCATGCCCTCAACAGTGCGCACCAAGCACCACACTCACACACACACACAACAATGAAAATAAAACAATAAACGCACAAGAGGTAGGGACAGCGCCCCTCCCCCAAGGGACAAGGGACTAGGAGGGGAATCCGCACCACCAAGTGGAGGGAATAATGGCCAGGGACAGGGCATCCCAAACTGGGATCACCAACCCGGAACCGCCTACCCCAAATGAGGTCTCACGGGGGAGCATGGCTCCCTAACACACCACGGAGGTGTATCCTACCTTCGCCCGGACCAGAGCAGCAAAGGCTGGGAGGCATGCTATAGGTTAAGGTAAAGAGGTCCAGACAGTAATAGGAAAATATGCCGGGGTAACCCGGCTATCTTTCTCCAAGCAGACTGCAAGGAGGAGATATCCATCTACTGACTTGCTCGCCGTCCTGCAGAGAAGGAACTGGGGAATTGGTGGGAGGTCACAGGTATATATGGACTGGGAGGGGCTTTCAATGTTTTTTTTTTAATTTTTTTTTGCATATTCATCTCTGCAGAAGTTCGCCCTCTACTGGAGATTACCCATATGTCATGAAGATCGAAGATAACAATGTCACCAGGGAGCACGGCCACCTAGCTCAGTCCCCACCCAGCAGTCATGAGGAAGGCAGACTGCATCTCTCGTCATGGAATCATGGGGGTAGAGGGACCAGGGCTCAGTGGGAGACACACAGCAGGGCCACAATGCAAGACCCAGAGATCAGGTATCCTGCTGCGTGCATACCTGGACCCATGCATGTTCCCCTCACTCTCCACGATCCCAAGCTATCGGCTTAGAAACCAACTTCAGGCATCCAACGGGGGTCACCAGGAACTCTGCAGCTGGTGAGGGGCTGGGAGACAGAGTTGAAGCCCCCGCTCCTGGTCAGCACTGTAACTAAAGAAAAAAAATCCAGACATCTTCACGTCCCTTGCAACTGCAAGAAAATAACTTAGGAGATCCTGCCACAGCTTGCCCTATATAGGCTGGGAAGAGGGTCTATGGTCTTTTGAGCACTTGCATCAACCGTGTAAAGCCTTTAGCAAGGGGGTACACCTTATAAAAATAATAAGGTCAGAACCCTAGCATCCATAGAGGCCTTAGGGAGAAAACAACATGCCACCCTGAGAGCCTTTTCATCATAATCTGATCAATAAATGCGAAGTGAGGCTTTACGCAATCAGCATGCCCCATTCATTTAAGCAGATGCAGTTTGAAACTTCCCCTTATCCACCTAATTTCCAAAAAACAGCGAGAAAAGGCATCAGACATGTTAAGGTCAGACTGGCCTATGACAAAAACTGTAATATACACTTCAAAAGAGTCAGTGGCTCTGTTATACACATTTCGCATTTAGAAAATCTAAATCTCTGCTGTTTCAGTCATTAGTTGTCTACCAGCATCCAGACGAAATAAAATGACAGAAATAAAAAACGTTACTGGATGAGCAGAGAAAGGGTCCCATTAAATGTTCTCAAAAGGGCCTGTCCCATTTAGTTACACCACTGCCCACTATGTTTAAAACATATATTCCCATAGATTTAGACTTTAGGTTATACCTTTGACGAAGCTAGAATATCCATAAATAAAATATAAAATATCCCTTGTAAATATAACTGAAGTAACACTACACTCTTTTATTATCACAAATAACATGGTCTTTGCCACAAATATAAACTTTAGAATGAGATTAAAATATGCATGGGAAACGATGCCTAAGGAAATAATAAAGGTATACGAAGTGTGCGTTTAGTTTTAAGGTTTTTGTATCACCTGACAAACATATGGCATTTCTCCAGGCTTATGATTATCCTTCATATGCTGTAAGAGAATTTGCTCTGACTCAAATGATAACTCGCATATCTTGCAAATAGCTGAAAAAAATGGAAAAGAAAATATTTTTTGTGAATCAAAGCAACCATAATATGAAGGTGAGTTTTCGGGCGACCTGGGGGGTTTCACAAACCCCCATATACACTTTTTACTCTGCTTGTATGCCTTTTTTTTACTAATATTTCAAGGACATGCTTTATACATATTTTGTTCTGTAACTAGTTTTCTACAGCTTGCAATGACCTTTATTACTTTATTTAATCGATTTAAATAGCTCAGTTTTGAACTTTGCAAGCCTGGTTGTCTTACCATTTCTTGCTCACCAGTTTGATAGTGGAAAGTTCTATAGAAGACAGTAGGAGAAATGCTGCCATGTCCCCCATGCTTGCACAATCATCCCATTTTGGTATAGGGATGCCCTCTCTAGTATGCCTACTACAATAAATATGCATAAGACATAAGTTTCAGCACTCCCTGTAAATTACTTTTAAATTACTTGTAAATTATATACACCTGTGTTATAGCCAGACCACCAGAACGTTGGACACCTTCAGTTACCACTTTTCCAGCTATATGACCCCCCCCCCCCCCAATCACCTGGCATTCAGTTGTCACAAACTGTACCCTTTATCTTTTTAAGGCCAGTCAAAGAACCATTTTGCTGAAAACCACACCGGGCTTCAGAGAACCTGAAGGACAACAGCAGCTGGCGAGCGTGGAATAAGTCTTCTACAAGATCCCACGATAAAAATTCTACAGAGAGTACTTCCCGATTGTCAACAATTCTTTACTTTTATACAGTGGCTACACAAAAGCATGCCGGGAGCCATTAGGAACAATGATGGCAGAAGAGCAGAGGTGGAGTCATGTTGGGGGCAGCAAGGGATCGATCAGGTGAGAGGAAAGGCAAGTATATATTCTATATAAAAGACTTTCTACAAGGCTCACCATAGAATCAATCAACACTCACTAAGTAATATTCAAATGCCACTGCCCTTAAAGTCATAATTAACAAAGGACCAGGGCAATAAACACACACTGCTCAGACCACTGGCAAAAGCAGCATTTCTCCTCGCCCTCAATAGCCGCTGGGTGCCTTTAATCCAGCAGACAATTAGGCACAAAAAGAAACCCCTGAAATAATTAGGGTGCTGTTACACACAGGTCAAAAGCCAACCTGCAATAAAGGAGTAACACAGAACAAGCTAATGCTAACGGTAGTAGACATAGGTTTACATTACTGCTGACATATCCCCCAATACTTATTTTATTATGCCCTTAAAGTGGACCGAAATCCAGGATTTTGACTATCCTGTGTTTTGGTCCTTGCCACGGGGCAACCCGATCATGGATGCGCCGCTTTGTGAAACCCCCCAGGTTGCCTGATCTGATGTATACTTTAACGGTCCTAAGACACATGGGCGGTCTCTTGTCCAGTCAGCGCTCTCAAATCTGCTTCCACCCCATCGTATAAGAGCTCGTCTAAGGCAGGCGGGTCTGAGAGCGCTGGCGGCCGCATCCCCCGATACCCTCTAACAGAGAGCATGCCCATGCTGGCCATTCACAAATGCTTGGCTTGGGCACACACCCTGCGGATAGCGGGGATGCAGACGCTGCATGCGCCGTTGGACCGGGAAAAAAGGCGAGTTTCCAGGCGACCTGGGGGGTTTCACACAGCGGGGGGGAATTTAGCTATCGGGCAGTGGGTTTTAGTCCACTTCAAGGACTGACCAACTTACAGTTATTGTCAGTAAGGAAGCAGGTTGAGCTTAGACAGGTTTCTAGGGCTCATCTACAACACAGCACCTTCATTTTACTAAAAAGAATAACTGTAAACTGAGCAGTGCTAAATGCCAAAATAGCACAATGGATATGCATCTGAAAGCTACATAGAAGTAATTAGTAGAGCCCTTTGATCCTACTTGTGGATTCATAAAGCGTATGTGAACTTTCAATGTGGCACTGCAGCTGGAAAGGAGTGGGGAAATGGCGATAACAGTGGTGGCAGGTGGTGTGGTTTTCCCAGCTTTCTGTACTCTGTTTCTCAAGCTCCAAATGATGCTTCATGTGGTTCATGAACCTACAAAAATATAAAAAAAAAATCATAATATAGTTATTTATGTAACCCTCCATCCCCCAATTGTATGATACAAGAACAAATGGTTTTGTACTCAACTGCTTCAAGTAACAGTAATTTAAAACAGGAAGCAATGAAAGACTAAATACACTACATTTTCCTCATGCACTGTGTACAGGATTACTGAACACTTAAATGTTATCATGTTGCTGCAAAGGTAATTTTACATTATTTTCTTTTTAACATTTTATTGCCAGAATAATCAAAAATTCACTCCATGCTTTGTACAACATTTACTGATATTACAGCTTACTGTAAATGACACAATTAAAATTTTACATTTGGTATATAGCGCATAACAAAACATCTAATATGATTTAATTAAAACACTTTTTTTAGGGGACGGGAAAAAACAAGAAAAAAAATAAAAACATTCTAGTTTTTCCCATTCTATAGTCTTCACTGATGGCAGCCACTGATAGTCTTCACTGATGGGAATGATTTAAAGGGCCACTCTAGCCCCTGTGTAAAATATTAACATACTCCCTGCCCTGCCTTACCCCCTGCTATTAGCAGTAAACAACGTGTAATATTTAGATAATAATTATCTAGAACCCAGCAGCAAAGTCAGCCGTACCGCATTTTCTTAAAGTGGACCAACACCCAGGGGGGATCGGCCCAGGAATCTATAAGATTCCAGGGCTGATCAGATCCCTCCCCGCGGGACATCCCGATTTCCCCCCAGAAAGCCCACAATCCTTCCTTTTCCACGTTCCAGCGGCGCATGCGCGTCCGCCGCCGCCTCCAGTGCGTCCCTCTAGCAGGGCGCGCTCCCCTGTAAGAGGGACGCGCGGGAGGCGGGGATTGGCTGCAGCGGTCACGTGGGAGCAGGGAGAGGTGAGTTTTCGGGGCTTTCTGGAGGGTTTCACACAGCGGGGCACACCCGATCCGGGTTCCCCGCAGAAGTGGACCAAAACCCAGGATAGTCAAAATCCTGGGTGTTGGTCCAAGTCCCAGTCGGCCTATTCATGTGAATTGGTGGACAGGAAAGCACACAATGCGGAGATTGCTGGCGCCTGGCTGACTCTGCCACTAGGTTCTGGGGAAGGTGAGTGTCTTTTTTTATTCCTTTTATTACATGTGCTTTAGCGCTAATATGAGGGGGCTAGAATGAACCTTTAACTAGGGAACTGACACCTTTAAAAAAATGAGCTGACAACTATCTATATAAAAGGCTTAGTGGGAGCTGACCTTTAGTTCCAGAAGCCCCTGAGCCCCATGGGCAAGGCTGAGGAAGAATGTGTCCATTTAATATGGACCAAAACCCAAAACCCAAATTTGTAACTAGCATCCCCTGAATTGCTCTCCCCACAAATAGTAACGTATGCCTATTTTTACTGCTTTTGTTTCATTTTAATCCCAGATAATGGTGTCTGTTTTAGCTGTAAAGCTCCACTTTCTCCATTCATTTTAATTGCTGTCAGTGGCAATGATGTCATTGCCACACGTATGCAATGACTAATCACCTGCAATCTTGCAGAGAGGGACAGCAAAAAAAAAAAAAAAACAAAAAAAAAAAAACAGTGATTCAGGGGGATTTGATAAGCGAAAATATCCATTTCTAGTTCTACACCCTAAGAAGAGAGTATCGGCAGGGGCTTTGGTCAATTGTATTTCACAAATTCAGTAAGCTTTAAAGTGGGCCAACACCCAGGGGTGATCGGCCCGGGAATCTATAAGATTCCCGGGCCGATCACCTCACACATGCGGGACATCCGAGATCGGGATGTCCCGCGGGGTGTAACCCCCCCAAAACCCCGAAAAATCCTTACCTCTCCAGCCGCTGCTTCCGCCGCCTCTCTCGCGCTTCTCTAGACGTGCGCGCACCCGCGCCGGCCGTCTCTGATTGGCCGGCGCGGGCGCGCACACGTCAAGAGTGACGCGCGGGAGGCGGCAGCGGGCGCGATCCCTTGTCCGTCGACGGACGTCACCTGTCCGTCGGCGGGCATTGGACAGCGCACTCACGTGGGAGCGTGGAGAGGTGAGTTTTCGGGGTGTTTGGGGGGGTTTGAGGTAGCGGGGCACCCCAAATCGGGGTGCCCCGGGGAAGTGGACCAATACCCAGGATAGTCAAAATCCTGGGTGTTGGTCCACTTTAAGGGTCCATTTCCAGAATGTTGCTTCAAAAAGACAAATTCTGCCTGGCTCCATGAAAACAAGTGTGGGGGCAGGTTCCTGCCACTCAGTCTAGAGCAGGTTCTTCAATTCAGTATAGACAGGCAAACCATGGAAACCAAAAAGAGTGCTTCCCAAGATAAAGGGGTCACAGCCTGCATAGAGGCTGTGAGAGAGAAATAACAATTTCCCAAGTGTCAGAGGAATGGGACCAGCCAAGTTAAGGGAGCCCAAAAAGTGGCCCTTAGGACTAAGACTTAGAAAGCTCTCCCACTAAAAAAGGGTGTGGTTCGGGCCAATTTGAGTAAGTGTCATCCAGTATTATAGGTAGGACAGCCATGATTCTAGTATTAGTGGTACCTAGGATGTATAGAGGGAAATAAAAAGCCTCTAGACTACAAATGCACAGGAACAGGTTAGAAAAGTGAAGGCAGCCCTGTTCAATACAAAGTCAGCATACTCCATTATTAGAGATTGTAATGCGTTGGACAGGAAGGACGAATAGAAATCCTGGTGTATCCAGTTTTAAAGAATCATTGTTTTAGCTATATAATGTATAGGTATAGGTTTTTAATGCCCCCTGTGGTTAAGAAACTCCAGATTTTGCCCCAACAGTCAACTCCCTTAAAAAAAAGTAGAGAAACTATTCTGGGGAGCTGTATGAATGCATCTCCTACACAGCACAACACAGTGCAACACAGTGCAAGACAGCAGAAGATGAAATCCTTCTTAAAGTGGACCAACACCCAGGGGGGATCGGCCCGGGAATCTATAAGATTCCCGGACCGATCAGATCCCTCCCCGCGGGGCATCCGAAATCAGGATGTCCCGCGGGGAGGAACCCCCCAGGAGGCCCACAATCCTTACCTTACCGGCGATCCAACGGCGCATTCCCTCTAGCAGGGCGCGCTCCCGCGCCAGCCGTTTTGTGAATGGCCGGCGCAGGCGCGCTCCCTGTTAGAGGGAGGCGAGAGACGCAGCCAATGACGGCGCTCTGGTATGCGCGTCCAAGCGGCTTTGGACGCGCATACCAGAGCGGCTCTGAGCGCTGTCATTGGCCGGACGAGGTCACGTGGGAGCGGGGAGAGGTGAGTTTTTGCGGCGATCGGGGGGTTTCACACAGCGGGGCACCCCCGATCGGGGTGCCCCACCTAAGTGGACCAACACCCAGGATAGTCAAAATCCTGGGTGTTGGTCCACTTTAAAGGAAAGGTCCACTTCTGACCTCTTCTGACTTCTTTTGAAATACATGGGGCGCACACTGTTTTCATTGGGATCCTGATGTACACATGCCACACCCACTCAACACCTAGAACAAATAAAAAGCAGCTCCTGGTTTTACAAACCGCGGGTGCAGTAGCAGCAGTAAGGTAAGCGGACCATATACTGCCCGCAGATACTCTGCAGTTCTGAAGTCCTTGCAAAAGTCCACAAAAGGACTTGTCCTTTCAATGACGGCAAGTCAAACAATGGTATCAACTACTATACAGTTATATATATATATGTAGACAGTTCCTTTTTATGTTTTTTCCTCAGCAGCAGTAACACAACAAGGAACCATATCATACACTAAAATGTTTATATTAGTACAACATTCTGACATACTTAATAAAACTACCGTTTTGTGAGTACTCACCTGTAAAACGGATATTATGAGTGTGACATACACTCCGCTTCCACAGTCATGACATCTGGGTAATCTCCAGTAGAGGGCGAACTTCTGCAGAGATGAATGCAAAAAAAGGAGCTCCTCCCGGTCCATAATTACCTGGGACCTCCCACTAATTCCCCAGTGTAAGATAGCAGTAAGGGGACCAGGAAGAACCAATTATAACAATACTAACAACATAAACAATGGTTCACCATATAAAGGATCCGGAATACCAGAAGGGTGGGGTGAAGCCGAGTGTATGTCACACTCATAATATCGGTTTTACAGGTGAGTACTCACAAAACGGTATTATTCCAAGTGTGACATACACTCCACTTCCACAGTCATGACATCTGGGACATCCAATAGCAGTGTCCGTCATGGGTGGGAACCAAAAACAGTAAAAGAATGCACCAACTTAAACCACTGCAGCTTGCAGAACCTTGCGGCCAAAAACATCATCCGCTGAAGCCCGCACATCAACCTTGTAAAACTTGGAAAAAGTATGAACGGAAGACCAAGTAGCAAACTCACAAACTTGGTCAACAGAAGCCTGGTGCTGAAACGCCCAGGACGCACCAACAGCATGAGTAGAATGCGCAGTGACCTTAAAAGGGGGAGTCCTCCCCTTAGCAGAATAGGCCCCAACAATGGCCTGACGAATCCATTTGCTAATCGTAGACTTGGCGGGCGCCAAACCTTTCCTGGGCCCGCAGGGCACCACGAAAAAGGCGTCAGTCTTGCGGAAAGAAGAAGTAGTCACCAAATAGTACTTAACACAGCGAACAACATCCAAATTGTGCAGGACCCTCTCCTTGTTATTGCTAGGCTTAGGGCACAAGGAAAGGAGAACAATATCCTGATTGAGATGGAAGGCAGATACCACCTTAGGAAGGAAATCTGGCTTAAAGTGAAAGACCACCTTGTCCTGGTGTCTTTTAAAGTAAGGGGCCTGAATTGACAGAGCCGCCAACTCAGAGACACGCCGAAAAGAGGTAATAGCCACCAAGAAGGCAACCTTTTGAGTGAAAACAGAAAGAGCAATATCCTGTAACGGCTCAAAAGGAGGACCCTGGAGAGCCGAAAGAACCAAATTCAAATCCCAAACAGGAACCAAACCTTCCGAGGGGGCCGAACATGAGTAACCCCCTGAAAAAAAGTCTTAACCAGCGGGTGTAAGGCAAAAGATCGTTGGAAGAAAACAGACAGAGCCGAGACCTGCCCTTTCAAGGTACTAAGCTGGAACCCAAGATCCAGACCGTGCTGAAGAAACTCCAAAATCCTAGGAATCGAAAACACCCTGCAAGGCAAGGCCCTAGTCTCACACCAGCCAATATAGGACCACCAAGTCCTATAGTAAATGCCAGAAGAGGACCGCTTCCTAGCTCTAAGCAAGGACTGAACAGCCTCAGACAAACCTTCCTCCCTCAGAATGAAGGTTTCAGCAGCCAAGCTGTCAAAGCCAGCGTTTGTAAATTGGGGTAAAGAAGATGCCCCTGAGAAACAGATCCGGAAACATGGGAAGCCGGTACTGATCTACCGCCAACCTTACAACGTCTGCGTACCAAACCCTTCTTGGCCACCTTGGAGCCACCAGAATTGCTGGTGCCCCTTCCAGAACCAGTTTGCGAACCACCTTGCCCACCATGGAGAAGGGAGGAAACAGGTACAAAAACCCCAGATCCTTCCAGGCAAGGGACAAGGCATCCACTGCCAGAGCTAGAGGATCCTGAGATAGAGACACAAAGGCCGGGAGTTTGTAATTGTGCCGTGAGGCAAAGAGATCCACCTCCGAAGTCCCCCACTTGTGACAAAGGGACCGAAAAACCCCGGGATTGAGAGACCACTCCCCTTGGCGAGAGGACCCCCTGCTCAGGGAATCCGCCTTAGTGTTTTCCACTCCCGGAATGTAGACTGCCGAAATGCAAGGAACATTGCTCTCCGCCCAGTGCAGGATCAGAGAGACTTCCCTGAGGGCACTCCTGCTGCGAGTCCCTCCTTGGTGATCGATGTAGGCTACCGCCGTCCGATTGTCTGATCGAATCTGAACCGGAAGACCCTGTAAGTGCGACGTCAGCCGTGACAGGACAAGCCAGATGGCTCTGAGCTCTAAGACATTGATGGGGTTGTGAGCCTCCTGAGGACCCCACACCCCGCTGAACTGATGACTTTTCCAGAAACCTCCCCAGCCCGACAGGCTGGCATCTGTGGTAACAGTCTCCCAGCGAGGAAGCAGAAAGGATCTGCCCCTCAACAGGTTGCTCGACTCCAGCCACCACCGAAGGGACTGCCGAACCCTGGGAGACATCCTGTTACGGCACAATGTGAATGTCCTGAGCTCTGAGCAGTGCCATTATGCCCGCCAGAACCTTGGTGAAGACCCTCGGCGCAGAGGTCAACCCGAAGGGAAGGGCTACAAACTGAAAATGTTGATCCTCCACCGCGAACCTGAGGAATCTCTGATGCGCTGGAAAAATAGGAACATGCAGATACGCATCCTTGATGTCTATGGATGTCATAAAGTCCCCTTGACGAAGGGAATTGATGGCCGAGCGCAGAGTCTCCATGCGGAACTTCTTGGTTCTGATGAATCTGTTGAGGATCTTTAGGTCCAGAATGGGTCTCACGGAGCCATCCTTTTTGGGAACCGTGAAAAGATTGGAGTAGTAACCCCTGCCTCTCTCCGAGGGAGGCACCAAGCATATGACTCCCATGTCCAGAAGATTCTGTACTGCTAACAGGAGCCCCTGTACAGCCTGAGGGTCCGAGGGCACCCGAGACCTTAAAAATCTTGGAGGAGGCCAGTACTCGAACTCCAGTTTGTACCCGGAGGAGACTACTTCCAAGATCCAATTGTCTGTGACCTCCCGGGCCCAGACCTGGAAGAAGAGCCTCTGCCTCTGTTCCAGGAAGAACCTCTAACAC
Organism: Gastrophryne carolinensis; assembly: GCA_027917425.1. Classification (NCBI taxonomy): domain Eukaryota; kingdom Metazoa; phylum Chordata; class Amphibia; order Anura; family Microhylidae; genus Gastrophryne; species Gastrophryne carolinensis. Next base: position 294,630,393 of record CM051238.1, on the reverse strand, counting down.
CCGAGAAGGCCAAACCTCTGACAGCTCTGGCACCTCGAAAGGAAGGATTGAAGGAGCCTGCCACCCGAAAGGAGCGACGCTGCTTCTTACGCTGAGGTAACTTACCTCCCTTTGCCACAGCATCCAACTTGTCTCCAAACAGCCGCGAACCCAAGAAGGGGAGAGCTGTGAGCGATTTCTTGGCCGCAAAGTCCGCCGTCCACTGGCGGAGCCCGACCGATCGGCGCATGGCCACCAATAAAGACGAAGTCCTACTACACATGACAATAGCGTCTTCCAAAGCAGTCAAGACAAAATCCATGAAAAATTCACACCTTTTAAGAGTAGCGAACTCAGCGCTGGCAGGATCAAGGTGAGCGTCCCTTAACCAGTCCCTGATCAGAGACCTAGTAGCCACCGACACTAGTGCAGATGCACACATAGGCCGCAAGGCCGAACCCACACTGGCAAAAGCATGGCATGCCATCTGATCAAGGTGCTTATCCTCGCCATCCTTAAAGGTAGTGGCGTCTGGGGTGTGAATCACCGAGCTGTTCGTCAATCCCAAAACTGGCGCATCGACCTCGGGAGGAGAAGACCAGCGCTTAACCGCTCCCACCGGAAAAGGATACTTCTTATCCCATCCCTGAGGAACACCCGGAAGCCGACTAGGTTTCTCCCATTCCCTAAGGATCAATGCATCAAAGTGACCCTGGGTAGGGAACTCCAAACGAGGCGTGTGGGAACCAAAAAATTCCCCTATTTTGAGAGGGGGCGCCTCAGGCGGGACAATATCCAAAACCTCCAAGAGATGTGTCAAAACCTTGGTAGTGTCAACGGCATCCCTCCGCGCCTGCCCAACATCAGCATCACAAAACTGTACATCGTCAGCCTCAGACTCCTCATACAATTCCCCCTCCTCTAACAGGTAATAATCCGACCAATCAAGGGAATCATCATCAACATCCCAAGCCTCCTGGGCCGGCGACAAATGTCTCCTTTTAGCCTGGGCCTTCTTGCCCACTGCGCTAGCAATACATTTCTCGATGCTGGCCAACTTAGCGCAAACATCAGAGTGCGACTCCCCGCTAGCAACCATGTCACTTGGGGTACGGATAAGGCGGGGAGGGGAAGGCGATGAAGCGGGGGGAGCCGACCCAGAAGGCTGGGTACCCGACTGCCGCGTCATGGCCTTTTGTGCACATGGAATACAAATAAGCACATCCTCACCCGTAAGGGATACCCCACAACCCACACATGGCCGGGAATGTTCCAAAGGGAGCCCGAACGCGGTATCCTGCGGAGCCTCCATATGGTGATTTTTTAGGGTCAGTCGCAAGACTGTAGGGGATTTATGCTGTAAGCAACCCGGGATGCCCCTTTTAAGTCCCAGTGGGAGGATTTTTAGTGAGCAATTTAAGTCTAGGGACTCAAGGATCAGGAGAAACCCCTTAAAATGCACACACACCAAAACAATCTGAAAAACATAATGAATAAAAATAAGTATAACAAGGGGGCCCCCCGCGGCAAGGGGGGCCCCCACGTAAGCTAAGGGAGGAGCCATCAGGCACTTACAGACCGGGGAAAACCGCAGCCGCAGCAACAGCAGAGCGCCAAAATGGCCGCCGGCGCCGAGCCTCATGTGAATAAGGAAAGGAGAAGGGGGGGCGGGCCAGCGCAGAACGCACGCTCGTCCGGCCACGCCCCCCTCCCAGAACGACAGGCAATGCGGATCCCAGCTGTGGGCTGGCCGCATCAGAGCGCCAAAAAGAGGGGGAGGGGTGACCGCGGCCGTGCCGAGGGCTCGGCCCCGCCCCCCGACGTGGCCTGAGGAGAAGCTCCCCAGGCTGAACCATCAATAAGAAAAAACGACTGTCAGCACAAGGCACACAAAAAACAGTCAGCACCAAACACTCCTGTGCACACACAACACTCACAATGCCTGTACAATAAATGAGGAAAAACAGCCAACCGTGGGAAAAGCCAACCCCCCCAGGGGGACAGGGCATCCCAAACCGGGATCACCAACCCGGACTACCGCCTACCCCTTGTAATGGGGTCTCACGGAGGAGCAAAGCTCCTTCAACACCACAAGGTGCTGCCTACCCTCACCAGGACCTGCAGCCAAGGCTGGGAGGCTCAAATAGGGTTAATTTAGAAAAGGTCCTGGCAGCAATAGGGACAAAAAAAGGCCCGGGCGCGAGCCCAGCTTACCAGCAAGTAAGAGAAGTCTTCATCTTCTGTCTTGCTCGCCTTCCTGCAGAGAAGGAACTGGGGAATTAGTGGGAGGTCCCAGGTATTTATGGACCGGGAGGAGCTCCTTTTTTTGCATTCATCTCTGCAGAGGTTCGCCCTCTACTGGAGATTACCCAGATGTCATGACTGTGGAAGCGGAGTGTATGTCACACTTGGAATAAGGTAATTTGTTGTTTATTCATGTAATATGAATTTGTTGAGCTGAGTTAAATAAAGACTTCAGAAGCTAGTCATACATTACTTTCCTGCTGTTTTAAAGACAAATTGCCTGAGCGTCAACCTTAATCTTTGGTTGTAAAAGTGATTTTAGGGTCTGCAATTACTACAGGCTTTTGTTTCCCTTAATTATATGAGGCAAGGCAAATTCTGCTCAATTCAACTTGCAGACGATGCCCTTTGTAGACTTAAGCCATTTTTCAGCTTCACGTTCTGCTATTTCAGCTTCCCTTACAGGTTCTTATGAGGAAGATTAGTGACCTTTGCTGCCAGGCAGAGGTCCTGAAACAAACTGGCCTCTGTAATAAAGTAGATCACGGTGTCCTTTTCTGCTGATTTGGAAACTATGCTGTTTTGATTGAATAACTTCTAATATAGCATCAGCCTTACCACAGGCAAAAAAAAACAATTATTCATGCGTATTCTCCAAAGACTATTGCATTGCGTACTGATAAAACATCATTAATCTAAACTAAATAATGCGCAGTGTATGCGACTTGGTCCTGGTGCTCTGTGGCTATGATGGAAAATTACAGAAGTAAACTGTCCAAGATTATTACTGCCCCTTATACCCTTGCAGTAAAGCGGCTACAAATACAGTCATTGAAATCAGAGTTACTATTGTGTCTACCAACTTTGATGCCCCTGCTGAATCATAGAATTGTCCAAAGGGCCCTTAAGCCTAAGTGACCTGGTATATAACTGCACAAATGTTTCTACCTCCATTTAAAAGACCCAACACTCAAGTGCACTGACAACCAGGATTTTCCAAAATCCTTACTCACAGGCTGACACTACTCTGACTCTTGGGAAGAGAATGCTTGCCAAGACCTTCTCAAAATAGAGAATACTGTCCTATAAGGGGTTAGGATTGGAATTGTTACAACTGATGATACTCCACTGGACATACAGGGAAGCTTCCTTGTAATTGAGAACCTTTATCAAATTGGTCAGGTTGTCAAGGTACTTAAGATTTTGAATCCCCCATTCAGAAGGACGACAGCTGCTAGAACCATAGCATGAAACAGGTGGTTACGGACGTTGGCCATTTTGTTGTTGTTACCAAGGTGTTTCCAAAGCCCCTCAAGGTCTAAACTTGCAGCCTGTTGTTGAGGGGATTCTATCACATTCAGTGTCTTGTCAGCCACCTTCTCCCTCAGTCAACCTCTAAATGGTTGAGGCATCAGATTCATTAACATTAGTTATACCAGTGTCCTGCCCATGGCCAGACATCGTGCTCTCAGAGTCAAAGACATCAGGTGATGTATTCTACACTCTTTACTACCTGGAGGACACATCTTTGTCCCCATTATGGTATCCAGTAGAGCAGCACACGGCAAAAAATATCAAGTCCCTGAGGAGCAGGCTGATAACAATTGTGACCATTTTAAGCTAAAATGCTTATGCTTGGTGGGGTAAACACACATTCACAATGACAGCACGAACAAGCTGCAAAAGCACCACAGCAAAAAAACACAAATATTTCCCTTTACCTCCTTTTTACCACCCAGTCCTCAGATGGTTGTTTTGCTGCAGTCTTGATTTACTCAGCCTAGCTGAGTTGATCTCATGTCATTTAAACCGGACCAACACCCGTTTAACTTTAATGGATGTTGCTGTTTGGCGTTGCAAAAAGCTTGGGGGGGCACCCAGAATGCTGGAGCCCCCTCGCAGATAATACCATTTTGTGAATACTCACCTGTAAAATGGGTATTATAAGTATGTCACACACCCAGACATTCATTACACTTGGGTATACTGACCTGTAGATGGCGATCTTGCGGAGATAACAAAAAAAGGTCAGACCCTCCCGGCCCATAAATACCTGGGACCTCCCACGTATTACCCAGTATAAAGATAGCAGTAAGATCAAGGGACCAGGAAAGCCAATTAAAACTAACAAAGGTTCACCATACAAAGGATCCAGAATACAAAAGGGCAGGGTGAAGCGGGGTGTGTGGCATACTTATAATACCCATTTTACAGGTGAGTATTCACAAAATGGTATTATTCTAAGTATGTCACACACCCCGCTTCAAGACATTCATTACACTTGGGACATCCAATAGCAGTGTCCATAAAGGGCGGGGATCCAAAAAACAAGGCACAAACTTAAACCACTGCAGCTTGCAGAACTTGGCGGCCCAAAACAGCATCCGCTGAGGCCCGAACATCAACCTTGTAAAACTTGGAAAAAGTGTGAACCGAAGACCAAGTAGCAGCCTTACAGGCCTGCTCAACAGAAGCCTGGTGCTGGAAGGCCCAGGACGCCCCCAACAGCACGAGTAGAATGAGCAGTAACACGAAAAGGGGGAACCTTCCCCTTGGCAGAATAGGCCCCAACAATGGCCTGGCAAATCCATTTACTAATGGAAGACTTGGCAGGAGCCAAACCCTTCCTAGGCCCAGAGGGCACCACAAAAAGGGCATCAGTCCTACGAAAAGGAGAAGTAGCCACCAAATAATACTTCACACAGCGAACCACATCCAAAGAATGCAAAACCCTCTCCTTGTCATTGCTGGGCTTAGGACACAAGGAGGGAAGAACAATATCCTGCTTCAAATGAAAAGCAGAGACCACCTTAGGAAGGAAATCTGGTTTGAAGCGGAAAACAACCTTGTCCTGATGCCTCTCAAAGTAAGGAGCCTTAATAGACAAGGCTGCCAACTCCGAAACACGTCGAACGGAGGTGATGGCAACCAGAAAAACAACCTTCTGAGTAAGCGTAGAAAGTGCAATATCCTGCAAAGGTTCAAAAGGAGGACCCTGCAAGGCAGACAAAACCAAATTCAAATTCCAAACTGGGAGCAAAGGCTTCCTAGGAGGCCGCACATGCGTAACCCCCTGGAAAAAGGTCTTAACCAGAGGATGAAGGGCAAAAACCGCCAGCGTACTAAGCTGCAAACCTTGGTCCAGACCATGTTGCAGAAATTCGAAAACCCTAGGGATAGAGAACGCCCTGCAAGGCAAGGCCCTTACCTCACACCAATCAATATAAGACCTCCAAGTCCTATAATAGATGGCAGAGGAAGACTGCTTCCTAGCCCTAACCAGAGTCTGAATGACAGCATCAGAAAGACCTTCCTCCCTCAAGATGGAGGTTTCAGCAACCACGCCGTCAAAGCCAGCATTGGTAAATTGGGGTAGAGCAGTGGCCCCTGAGTGAGCAGATCCGGCAGAAGGGGCAGGTCTAACTGAACCTCCGCCAACCTTACCACGTCTGCGAACCAAACCTGTCTTGGCCACCTTGGAGCCACCAGGATTGCTGACGCGCCCTCTAGGGCCAGCTTGCGCACCACTCTGCCCACCATGGGAAATGGAGGGAACAGGTACAGAAACCCCAGATCCCTCCAGTTCAGAGACATGGCATCCACTGCCAGAGCCAGTGGATCCCATGAGAGCGACACAAATGCCGGAAGCTTGTGATTGTGACGAGAGGCAAAGAGGTCCACCTCCGGAGACCCCCACCGGTGGCAAAGCGACCGAAACACCTTGGGGCAGAGCGACCATTCCCCCCGGCGAGATTACCCCCTGCTCAGGGAGTCCGCCTCCGTGTTCTCCACTCCCGGAATGTACACCGCCGAGATGCATGGGACATTGCTCTCTGCCCAGGCAAGGATCAAGGACACTTCCCTGAGGGCACGCCTGCTGCGAGTCCCTCCCTGGTGATTGATGTAGGCGACCGCCGTCCGATTGTCCGACCGAACTTGGACCGGTAGGCCCCGCAACTGATGAGTCAAGTGAGCCAGAACCAGCCTGATGGCTCTCAACTCCAGAACATTGATGGGATCGTGAGCCTCCAGAGGCCCCCACAGACCCTGAAACTGAAGATCCTTCCAAAATCCCCCCCAACCTGACAGGCTGGCATCCGTGGTGACCGTCTCCCAACGAGGGGTCAGAAAGGACCTGCCCCTCGTCAGATTGCTTGGTTTCAGCCACCACCGAAGGGAACGCCGCACCCGGGGGGACATCAGAAAGGACTGATCCAATGACAGCGGGGACCCGTCCCAGGCCGCCAAGAGATGGAGCTGGAGCGTCCTTGTGTGAAACTGGGCAAAGGGAACTGCCTCGAACGATGCCACCATCAATCCCACGAGTCACATCCCTAGCAGGATGACGGACGGGGAATGGATAGAAGACGCTGAGTCAATTCCTGAATCAGAAGAACCTTGGCCCGGGGGAGAAACACCCTGGCCTGAGAAGTATCCAGCGACATTCCCAGGAACTCCACCACCCTGGAGGGGGTGAGGCCGGACTTGGGATAGTTGATCACCCAACCGAAACTCTCCAGAGTGGACACCACATTCCTGGTATCCAGCTGCGCCTGACTGAGGGAAGACGCCATGATGAGCAGATCGTCCAGATAGGGCACGATGTGGATACCCCTGGCTCTGAGGATGGCCATCACTCCTGCCAACACCTTGGTAAAAACCCTTGGAGTCGAGGTAAGGCCAAACGGAAGAGCCACAAACTGAAAATGTTGATTGTCCACGATAAACCTGAGGAATCTCTGGTGTGCCGGAAATATTGGAATATGCAGGTAAGCATCTTTGATGTCTATGGACGTCATGAAGTCCCCCTGACGAAGTGAGTGGATGGCTGAGTGCAGAGTTTCCATACGGAACTTCCGGGGACGAACAAACCTGTTGAGCAACTTCAGATCCAGAATGGGACGAACGGATCCGTCCTTCTTGGGCACCGTGAACAAATTGGAATAGAAGCCCTGGCCCCGGTCTGAGTGGGGCACCGGGCAGATGACAGCCATATCCAAGAGACTTGGACTGAAGAAGAACTGAAGAATTTGGGAGGGGGCCGGAACTAGAACTCCAGCTTGTAACCGGAAGACACCAATTTCTGAATCCACCTGTCCGAGACCTCTTGAACCCAAACCTGGAAGAAGAGTAACAGCTGTCCCCCCACCCGCAAGGGTGAGGATGCCCCCTCATTGCTGAGCCGGCTTGGCAGCGACTCTAGGCTTGGAGCCCCAACTATGTCCTGGACGGGCCCGACCCCTGCCCCTGGTCCAGGAATCACTTCTGGACGAGGGGAAAGCCGAACCCCTGCCGACTCTAGCCCCACGAAAGGACAGAGAGAAGGAAGCCGCCCCCCGAAAGGGGCAACGCTGCTTCTTACGCTGAGGTAACCTACCTCCCTTTGCCACCTAATCCAATTTTTTTCCAAAAAGCCGCAAAGGGAAGGGCCGTGAGCGACTTTTTGGACACAAAATCAGCCGCCCACTGGCATAACCAAACCGACCAGCGGATAGCCACAAGCAGAGCCGCAGCTCTGCTACACATCACCAAAGTGTCGTCCAGGGTGGACAGTCCAAAGGATAAGAATAACTCACAGCGCTTAAGGCAAACGCCTCACTAGCCGGGTCAAGCCCGGACGAGGTCAACAATCCTCTAACGACCGACCTGGCAGCAACCAGTACAAGCGCAGAAGCACAAACCGGCCGCAAGGCCGATCCAACACTGGCAAAACCATGACAAGTCATCTGGTCAATGCATTTATCCTCACCATCCTTGAGGGTAGTGCACTCCGGAGAATGGAGGACTGAGGAGCTGGACAACCCCAAAACAGGAGCATCCACCTCGGGGGGAGACGACCAGTGCTTCACTGCGTCTGCCGGAAAGGGATATTTCTTGTCCCAACCCGGTGGGACACCCGGAAGCCGCGTCGGCCTCTCCCATTCCTTGCGAATAATACCATCAAAATGCTTTTGATAAGGAAATTACAAGCGGGGCTTCGTCTCCTCAAAGAACTCCCCCTTCAGCGGAGGAGCCGCCTCGGGGGGGAGAAATAGCCAGGACCTCAGACACCTGAGCCAGGACCCTGGATGTATCCGAGGAATCCCCTTGGACCTGCTCGGCATCAGCGCCTACAAACTGCTGATCGTCTGAGTCATCAGACCCCCTCATACAGCACCCGTTCCTCACGCGGGGAGCAATCAGACCAATCCAGGGAGTCAAAGTCCTCCCTATCAAAGGCCTGCGCAGCCGAATACAAATGTTTCCTCTATGCCGTGGCCTATTTGGCGACGGCACTAGAAAACAATTTTTCAAGATTGGCCAATCTGGCACAAACCTCAGATTGCGACTTCCGCTAATGACCACATCACACGCACGTGTCAGGCGAGGGGGAGACGGGGAGGAGACCGGCGGAGCAGAACCAGACGCCTGAGATCCGGTCTGCAGTGTAATAGTCCGCTGCGAACAGGGTACACATAGAAATACATCATCCCCCAAAAGGGATACCCCACACCCCAAACACAGCCTGGATTGCCCCGAGGGGGGCACAAGCCCAGTATCCGGGGAAGCCTCCATATGGTGATTTTTTAGTACTATATATAGTATATACAATTAAATGTGTACAATGCTCTTTATATTTTTTGGGAATTACGCAATTATGCCACCCGGGATGCCCCTTTAAGTCCCGAGTGGGAGGATTTTAGGCCAGCTAAATTTTAACCAGGGACCTGGACCGGGAGAACCCCCCTTTAATATGATCAATGGTCCACCTGGAACATAAGCACACACTCAGATCATGCAAATGTATAGAAGCAAATAACAAATGACAGTGATGGCCATCAGGCCCCTCACCCAACCTTCGGTACCGCAGGTAACATCGCGCAGTGTGCAGTAGGAAGAGGGAGGGTGGGCCGGTGCGGTTCGCCCCTCCCCCGTCTCTCCCGGTCTGAAGCCGGGACGTGAAAAGCCACGCTCTCAGCACGGGGCGGGCCATAGGCGCCCCCCCATCCGGAGGAAAAGAAGCCCTCATGGGCTCGCCGCCGCCATTGCGGGCAGCACTCTTAGCGCGCCGGAGGCCGGCGCCACGGAACCGCCGCCGCCATGAAAGTGAAGTAAAACACACACATGTAAAACACACACACACACGAAGACAGGAATCCATAAGGGACCCGCCCCCCCCTAAGGGTGCCTGGGAGAGGGGGAATCCATGCCAGGGAAGGGCCAAGGGACGGGGCATCCCAAACCAGGATCACCAACCCGGATAGCCGCCTACCCCTTGTTATGGGGTCTCACGGCTCCTAAGCACCAGGGGTGCCAACTACCTTTGCCCGGACCAGCAGCCTAGGCTGGGAGGCAGAGAATAATACAATTCTGTGAAATACTCACCTGTAGAATTGATATTATTTGTATACAGTATGTCCTGCTCCAGATATAGTACTTACACTTGGGTTATCCTCCGCCAGATGGCGCTGCACTGCAGAGACATGCAAAAACAGGCTCCTCCCGGCCCTCAAATACCCGGGGACCTCCCACAAATCCCCAGCATTGAAAAGCAGTGAACAAGAAGCCGGGAGAATTTAACCACCAAAAGACTGGTAACTATAACAATGATAACAATCACCATGCAGGGGATCCAGAGAAATGCAAAAACCAGGGTGGGGTGGAGCAGGACGCACTGTATACAGTACAGAGAGTTGAAACCACTGTCACCTGCATAGCCTTGCGGCCAAGACAGCATGAGCTGAAGGCCCTAACAACAACCTTGTAAAAATACAATTCTGTGAAGTACTCACCTGTAGAATTGATATTATTTGTATACAGTACGTCCTGCTCCAGATATAATACTTACACTTGGGTTATCTTCCGCCAGATGGCGCTGCACTGCAGAGACATGGAAAAACAGGCTCCTCCCGGCCCTTCAAATACTCAGGGACCTCCCACAAATCCCCAGCATTGAAAAGCAGTGAACAAGAAGCCAGGAGAGTTAAACCACCCAGAACAACTGGTAAAGATAACAATGATAACAATCACCATACAGGGGATCCAGAATAATGCAACAACAGGGTGGGGTGGAGCAGGACCTACTGTATACAAATAATATCAATTCTACAGGTGAGTACTTCACAGAATTGTATTATTCTTAGTATACAGTACGTCCTGCTCCAGATATAATACTTATATTTGGGACATCCAATAGCAGTGTCAATAAAGTAGGGTGGGATCCCCCAACAAAAGGTGACAACAGGCAGTTTAAACTACTGCCGCTTGCAAAACCTTGCGGCCAAGAACAACATCAGCTGAGGCACTAACATCAACCTTGTAAAACTTTGAAAAGGTATAAACAGAAGATCAAGTGGCAGCCTTGCAAACTTGTTCAACAGAAGCCTGGTGCTGGAAGGCCCAAGAGGCAACAATAGCACGAGTGGAATGAGCAGTAAGGCGGAAGGGAGGATTCTTCCCCTTAGCAGAGTAGGCCTGAATCACAGCCTGACGAATCCATTTGCTAATAGTAGGCTTGGCAGGAGCCAAACCCTTCCTAGGACCAGAAGGGACCACAAAAAGAGCATCAGTCTTCCTGAAAGCTGCAGTGACTACCAGGTAGTACTTCAGACACCTGACCACGTCCAATGAATGCAAAACCCTTTCCTTAGCGTTGCTAGGATTAGGACACAATGAAGGAAGAACAATATCCTGATTCAAATGAAAGGCAGACACCACCTTTGGCAGAAAATCTGGCTTAAAGCGGAACACCACCTTGTCCTGGTTTCTCGTAGTATGGGGGCTGAATAGACAGAGCCGCCAGCTCAGACACGCGCCTGACCGAAGTAATAGCACCCAGAAAAACAACTTTGAGGGTAAGTACAGCCAGAGCAGCATCCTGAATAGGCTCAAAGGGAGCACCCTGTAAGGCAGACCAAACCAGGTTCAAGTCCCAAACAGGGACCGTAGGCTTACGTGGGGGACGCACGTGAGTGACCCCCTGAGAGAAAGTTTTAACCAAGAGATGCTGTGCAAAAGACCTCTGAAAGAAGACAGACAGGGCAGAAACCTGACCCTTCAGAGTACTGAGTTTTAAACCCAACTCCAATCTATGTTGTAAAAACTCCAGAATTCTAGGGATTAAGAATTCCCTGCAGGGGAGAGACCTAGACTCACACCAGTCAATGTAGGAACGCCATACCCTATAATAGATGGCAGAAGAAGTTTTCTTCCTAGCCTGTACCATGGTATCCACCACTGAGGCAGACAAGCCTTTCTCCATCAAGATGGAGGTTTCAGCAGCCAGGCCGTCAAAGCCAGAGTTTGTAAACTGGGATGGCGTAAGGAGCCCTGAGTGAGTAGATCTGGTTCCTCTGGCAGGACGTACTGGTCTACTGCCATTTGTACCACGTCTGCGAACCACACTCTTCTTGGCCACCAGAATCACTGGCACCCTTTCCAGGGCAATCTTGCGCAGAACCCTGCCCAGCAGGGGGAACGGGGGGAAGGCATACAGGAGCCGGAATTTCTTCCATGACAGTGACAGAGCATCCGTGGCCAAGGCCAGAGGATCCTGCGACAGGGAGACAAAGGCCAGGAGCTTGTGATTGTGACGGGATGCAAACAGATCCACTTCCGGAAGGCCCCACCGGTAACACAGGGACTGGAATACCCTGTTGCAGAGGGACCACTCCCCCTGACGGGAAGTCCCCCTGCTCAGAGAGTCTGCTAGAAGATTCTCTACCCCCGGGATATAAACAGCCGAGATGCATTGAACATTGGCATCCGCCCATGTCAGAATCCGCGACACTTCCTGGAGGTCCCCCTTGCTCCGGGTCCCTCCCTGATGGTTGATGTAGGCAACAGCTGTCCTGTTGTCTGAGCGCACCTGCACAGACAGACCCTGCAGGTGATCGGTCAACTGCTCCAAAACCAACCTGACCGCCCGTAGTTCCAGAATGTTGATGGGTAAATGGGCCTCCTGAGGGCCCCACCTTCCCTGGAACCTCAGGGATTTTCAGAATCCCCCCCAACCTGACAGACTGGCATCCGTGGTGACCGTCTCCCAGGAGGGGGCTAGAAAGGACCTGCCCTTTAGCAAGTTCTCGTGGTCCAGCCACCACGAGAGGGACCTTCTGACCAATGGGGGAAGCACACAAACCCCGTTCAAGGACGCGGGGTCCTTGTCCCATACTGATAGGAGGTGAAGCTGCAGAGGTCTCGAATGAAACTAAGCAAAGGGCACCGCCTCGAAGCTCGCCACCATCAGGCCCACCAGCCGCATTCCCTGTCTGAGGGAGAGCTGCGGGCACGAGAGCAGGGATCGCACCTGCGTAGTCAGATCTTCCACCTTCTGTTGGGGAAGGAATATTCGTGACTGAACCGTATCCAGAATCATCCCCAGGAATGGGGTCACCGGTGAAGGGGACAGGGAGGACTTGGGATGATTGATCACCCAGCCGAAGGACTCCAAGGTGGACACCACCAGCTGAGTGTCCAGCTCTGCCTGCTGAAGAGGCCATGAGGCGATGAGAATGTCGTCCAGGTAGGGCAGCACTCGAATGCCCCCTGACCTTAGCAAGGACATCACCCCCGCCAATACCTTGGTGAACACTCTGGGAGCTGAAGTGAGGCCAAACGGTAGGGCCACAAATTGGTAGTGTTGATCTTTCAACTCTAATCTGAGAAATCTTTGATGCCCTGGGAACACAGGGATGTGAAGGTAAGCATCTTTGATGTCCACAGACGTCATAAAATCCCCTGGTCGTAGAGAGCCAACGGCCGAGCGCAGGGTTTCCATGCGAAAGCGCTTGTTCTTGACAAATTTGTTGAGGATCTTTAAATCCAGAATGGGCCTGACTGAGCCATCTCTTTTGGGTACTGTGAAAAGGTTGGAGTAGAAACCCTCTCCCAATTCTCTCAAGGGAACTTTGCAAATAACTATAGCTCCAGAAGTCCTTGTACTGCCTGCATCAGGACCTGAGCTGATACCGGGTCCTGGGGGATCCAGAACCTGACGAATCTTGAGGGGGGCCGCACAGCAAACTATCTTGTAGCCGGAGGTAACTACCTCCTGAATCCACCGGTCTGAGACTTGACGCCTCCAGACGTGCGCGAAGTGCTGTAGTCGTCCCTCCACCCTGGCGGGCGAGGGCGCCCCATCATGCCTGAGGGGTCTTGGGAGGGGCTTTGGGTTTGGTCCCCCAGGAGGAGCCAGGGCGTTGCCCCCTGCTCCTATGCCAGGAGTCTGTGCGATCCCCTGCGAAGGACACCCCTTTTCCCTGCTTAGCGCCTCTGTAGGGGGCTGAAAGGGGGCCAAGGTTGCCAAAGGGCCGAGGCTACCGTCTGCGCTGTGGTAACTTACCTCCTATAGCAAAGAGGTCTAGGCGGTCCCCAAACAGGCGTAGTCCCTTGAAAGGGAGCCCAGTAAGGGCTTTCTTAGCAGCATTGTCGGCCGCCCACTGTCGCAGCCATACCGCGCGGCGTATAGCCACCGCCAAGGCAGAAGATCTGGCACACAGCCTAATAGCATCATCCGATGCAGACAGGATAAAGTTCACAAATACATCACAGTTAGACAGTGCATTAATAGTATCAGCAGGCAACTCGTCTGGGCCGTCAAGTGCATTCCTGACCATGGCCCTGAGCGCCACAGCAGTAATGGCCAGAGTGCTGGGGGAGTGCATAATAGAGGTGTTAGACAGCCCTAGAATAGGAGCATCGACCTCAGGGGGCGATGACCAGCACTTGACCATGTCAGCAGGAAATGGATACTTCCTGTTCAGACTCTTAGGGATCCTGGGAAGTCTACTGGGATGTTCCCACTCCTTAAGCACGAGGTTATTGAAATGGGTCTGCTCAGGAAATTCCAATCGAGCCTTAGCAATATGGAATAGCTCACCCCTTTGCCTGGGAGCCGCAACAGGGGGAGAGATGGACAAAACCTCAAAAATCTGAAGCAATAGCTTATCAGTATCATCTGGGGTCCAGTGATCAGAACCAAAATCGTCATGACCCCCTAGACTTCTCATCAGATGAGTCCGAGTCAGAGATCAGCTCCCCTTCGTCCGAAAGGGTACTTCATCTCTGCTTTCATCAGCATTGCTAGGAATAGCAATTCCCCACTTGTATGCAACTCAGCAGGAGTGAGATTTAAGCATGGGGAAATAGGTGAATTGAAGCGAGGTGCAGCCACTGGCAAGCCCGAATGCAGGGCCAGTGCTTGCTCGGCACAGGGTCCGCAGACCCGTGCCCTGTCCGCATCAGCGTGGGGTTGTCCACACGCTATACACAGCCGGTCTTGTCCCAGAGGGACCCCGGTCCCATAACTCTGAGATGCCTCCATATGGTGATTATTTAGACACAATATGCCAGCAGGGATTTACGCAATAGGCCACCCTGGATGCCCCAAAGCCCGCTAGGAAGTGGGAGTAGATTTACAGGGCCCGCTATAATTACAACGGGCCGGGAGAAGCCAATGGTGTTCACCAGTCTGAAAGACATAATGGGAATAAAGGGTGTCAGAACCATGTGCAGTAATCAAGGATCATGAAAATTGCCCGTGAGGGCACTTACAGACCAAGGGAGGAGGAGGACCACTACCAAGCGTGCGTGCGACCAGCATCAAAATGGCGCCAAGCGAACCTAGAAGGGCGGGCTAGAGTGGGCTGTGACGCGGAGCGCGCCAAACCAGGTCCCCGCCCCCCCCGAAGAGCGCGAAGCTCTGAGATAGTTTCAACATTGTCATGTAGGAGCGAAGTGTATGACACACTTAGAAAAATGATTTGCCAATGAAGACGCCGCAGCGTCTGAGACGACGCAGCACATCCAGTAAAGGAAAGAGGTGCGCGCGGCGGCGACAGATACACAATAAAAATGCAAACAGCACGGCTCTGACACCAGGAATACCAGTCAAGGACAATACTAAGGCCATAAGCATGTAAACACCATACACTGAGACCACCACACACACCCCCCTCTTTCTTTCCCCCTACGGGGGGGAACGAGGGAGGATGGCGACCCTTTTGTACAGGGCCCACCACTATATGGGGCAATAGTGCCCCCTAGAGCAGGGGTACTC
Organism: Gastrophryne carolinensis; assembly: GCA_027917425.1. Taxonomy (NCBI): domain Eukaryota; kingdom Metazoa; phylum Chordata; class Amphibia; order Anura; family Microhylidae; genus Gastrophryne; species Gastrophryne carolinensis. The sequence continues at coordinate 294,615,131 of CM051238.1, read as the reverse complement.
AACTACTTTCAGTGGAGGTCCACTTACCAGGGTCTGCCGTGGGATGAAGGTCCGGGGGGGGGGGGGGGGGTGTAGTTCTGAGGAGCACCCCAAAGCATGTTTATATATTTTACTGTAACACAAACTGCAACGCAGCACAAATGCAGTTACCGGCTATATAGAACAAGCTATGGCGGCGCACGCTTTTCATACACATATTGGCGGGGAATTACCTCAGGCTCGACCCAGGAGCTCCGGAACATGGCTCACACCAGGGCGCAAACCGAAACAGCCACCGAACGGCGCGCTCTCACCGTGCGCAATATCCAGCCAGCCCGACTATTGAGTCCAGGGCAGCCGCGGGAGGAGGAGACAGCGCGTCATCAAGCGGCGCCCGAACGGAGCTATGCCATAGAGCAGGGGTACTCAACTACACGCCCATGTGCCCGCCCCCAGCTCTGACAGCCCAGGCCGGCAATTGTCACCGGCACCGCCGGATCCCGGGCTGATGTTGCCTTGACACTACACCAGCCCTGCTGGTGGGGGACTGCGGTGGAGCATGGCTCCATAAGCACGCATGGTGCTGCCTACCTTCACCCGACCAGCGCAGCCTAGGCTGAGAGGCACATCACAGGGAGGACGGGTGGGAATAGTCCAACAGGGCCGCAGGCTTTGATAGCCCCGCTCACCTGCGAGAGAGTGATACCTCATGTCTTCGCAGTCAGCACTGCAGAGAAATCTGGGGATTTGTGGGAGGTCCCCGGGTATTTGAGGGCCGGGAGGAGCCTGTTTTTGCATGTCTATGCAGTGCAGCGCCATCTGGCGGAGGATAACCCAAGCGTAAGTACTATATCTGGAGCAGGACGTACTGTATACTAAGAATATTAAACAAGGGGATCCGGGCAGAAATAGAAGAATAAAAGTGGCCGGGAGTCATCTCGGCTACCTGCAAGGAGGAGACATCATCTTCTGACTTGCTCGCCTCTGCAGAGATGGAAAACTGGGTAATGAGTGGGAGGTCCCAGGTATTTATGGGCCGGGAGGGTCTGACCTTTTTTTGCTATCATCTCTGCAAGATCGCCATCTACAGGTCAGTATACCCAAGTGTAATGAATGTCTTGAAGCGGGGTGTGTGACATACTTAGAATAACACCACATTAAGCTCGTAATACTCACATTCACTACGAGCCTGTGGCAAGAATGGTGTCCCGCAATTGGGTGACGGGCAGTCACATGGGCAGGTCTTGCCAGTGGCCAGCACAGAGGACGCGACCGGCAGCCAATCGCGGGACTCCGTCCTCACCATGGGCTCATAATGAATGTGAGTATTACGAACTTATGAGGTGTTATCTGCTAGGGGGGCTCCAGCAATCTGGTTCACCAAACAGTGGGACAAACATCCATAAAAAGTAAAAACGGGTGTTGGTCCAGTTTAATTTGCAACCCCTATAAGGCCTGAAAATTCCTGCTACGTTTAGCAAGCTGAGGCAGCACAAAAATGGTCTGCATAAATATTCACACTGGGGCAAGGTGGATGGAACCAGAAAGGACAGATTCATTTTTGCGCCTGGCTGGCCCCTCCAGTAATTGTCTCACATTAGAAATACGATACAATTCATCACTAGAGTTACCTGAAGGATACAGTTTTGCTAGCAACATACTGCACATTGTAAAACACATGACTACTAAACATGAAGGTACTGCACATATAAAACCAGTGGCAACAGGCCTAAAGTGAAAAATCCCACATCATATTGACCATCAGTGGTCCCAAATGCAGTCTGCATATCTACTGTATACACAGGTTATGGAGCTTTTGCAAAGTCCGAAACCCAAATGTTAGAAGCCAGCTGCTACAGTAATTGGATAATAAAAGGGTTACCAAAAATCCCTTATTCCTCTGCTTACCCATGCCATTGATCTCTCTCCTGCAGCCCTGCTATGAGAAGCCGGGTCAGTGGGGCCTGTGTAAGGTGGCTCCCCTCTGATCTAATGTCTGTGTGAAAGTCCATGACAGTGGACTTGATCTTTTAAGTCTCATTTTTCATTCTGTTGGTAAGTCTCTTAAGTAATCTGATTTATTCTTGTGTACAATTCTAACATTTCAGTTCTTTATAAACAGGACCTTCAGGAAGTCTGCATACCTTATATTGTTCTTTAAGAGCTTTTGACAGCTGAAGCACTTGAAAGTTGTATTGGTCTTCTGTTCTTGTTGCACCAACTGCGGGTCTCCAGAAAACTTTCCATAATAGAAATCACTAACAAGCATTATCAACTTTCCTTTGTCATTATCCTCTGTAGCAATTTGTGATTTGGAAGGTTCTGCATTTGATACTCCATGAAAAAAATGTTGCATTTTTTCTGGACAACAATACTATTAGTAAAGAGAAATCAAACAAAAAAAGAAAAAAACAAATCTTTGGTTTACATCATATGAATCCATATAGCTTTTATTGATACGTGAAGAATTACTGCATTGGATAATGTCATTAGTGCTTTGAGACATTCTCTAGGTATAGTTGTGTCTGTTACCATTATTATTAAATGAGATGCTCAACATGTAACCCTAGTAAGTACAAATATCTGCCACAGTTTGCCATTCTTCAAGGTAGCAGGGAGCAGTGTTAAAAATGGAGACCTTTCTTCTTTTAACAGGAACAGCCATAGTTTTGGACTGCTCGTTGGCATAGGGAGTGAGGGTGGCTGCATCCCCAGTTTCCATATGTAGTGTGTGTCCCCGGCCTATCTGAATGGCTGGGCACAGGAGAGTGAACATCTGCAGGGATGCAGCCGCGGCCAGTGATTGCAGGGAGGGGCAACATAAAGTTAAAGGAGCACTATCGCGAAAAAATGGACCAGTGATAAAAATCCATATAAATTTGCTACATGGCGGGAGGAGGGGTCACTTATACACCTGACATCAAGAAATATCCAGCCAGGCTTGTTTCTTTTATTTTAATGGAAAAAAAAGGACATCTGGGGTGACAGGCTCTGTCACCCCTCATAGACAAACTGTCACCCCTTGATTTTGTTCCTACTATGTGAGAAAAAAACACAAACTTGGCACGAGTTTTATTCAGTTTGGGTGTATAAGTGACTGCTCCTCTTATTAACCAACGTGTTTATATGGATTTTTAACATTACACAATTTCGCGATAGTGCTCCTTTAAGGCCTTTCCGGGCGATCAGGGGGGGGGATTACAGAGTGGGGCATCATCCCACTGGCACCTAGCCCCAAAGTCTTTTGGCTGCAGGGATGGTCCATTTTAAAAGGGGATACTAAAGTCACCAAACTGTTTTTGGTCACCAAACTGACACCAAACATTTATTTGCGTGTTCCCCTTCAGCGTGTCTGGTGGAGGCCAGAGCAAGGCATTGATTGGCATCCCCCACTCAAGTTGCTGGCCTGGAAGGCGCATACACACAGGGGAGTCTGCAGAGTCTGTGCAAATGCTGTTCTTGGCCCAACGTGTTGGCTGCAGGACCCAAGTGAGGTAATATTTCTTTTACCCCCCCCAAACTGACCTAGTTGAAAAAAAAACTTTAGGGTCCTTTTTAAGTACAGTGACAGATAATCAGGGGAAAGCGGGTGTAACTTTACCGTCATATGCTTCTTCATGGGTTCCAGGAGGTTAAAGTGAATATTGCATTTCGGACATGCCCGAGGAAAGGGTGTGCCATTTTTGATTGGAGTAGCACCTGAACCAGGGCTTGCTTTAACTTTGTAGAGGAAAAAATAAACACACAGACTCTAGATTAACAAATCTACTGTAAGGGACAATATATTCAATAGCAATACCATGTATCATTACATATATTGATGCACTGGATTACCTTTTGTAGGAGTAGTGTGCAATGGGGTTGTCTGATGTTGCCTTCCAGGAGTAAGAGGACAAGACACAGGAGAAGCAACAGCTGGCCTGCTATCCGCAACATTCTCATTGGTTTTCTGCTTTTTCGGTGAATCGTCAGTGAGATCAATAGTTGCCATTCGTTTTTCTACAGGTATATTTTCATTTCGACCAATATTTGCTTAAAGAATACAAAAAATACAGTTTTGTGAGTACTCCCCTTTAAAATGGGTATTATGAGTGTGCCATACACTCCACTTCCTTCTTCATGACATCTGGGTAATCTCCAGTAGAGGGCGAACTTTTGCAGAGATGAATATGCAAAAAAGAAAGCCCCTCCCGATCCACACACACCCGGGACCCCCCACCAACTCCCCAGTGTATAAAAGCAGGAAAAGGGACCAGGAAGAACCAAATAATACCATTCTGTGAAATACTCACCTGTAGAATTTATATTATTTGTATACAGTACGTCCTGCTCCAGATATAGTACTTACACTTGGGTTATCCTCCGCCAGATGGCGCTGCACTGCAGAGACATGCAAAACAGGCTCCTCCCGGCCCCTCAAATACCCGGGGACCTCTGACAAATCCCCAGCATTGAAAAGTAGTGAATAAGAAGCCGGGAGAATTAACCACTGAAACTGGTAACTATAACAATGGTAACAATCACCATACAGGGGATCCAGAATAATGCAAAAACCAGGGTGGGGTGGAGCAGGACGTACTGTATACAAATAATATCAATTCTACAGGTGAGTATTTCACAGAATTGTATTATTCTTAGTATACAGTACGTCCTGCTCCAGATATTGTACTTACACTTGGGACATCCAATAGCAGTGTCCATAAAGTAGGGTGGGATCCCCAACAAAAACGTCAACAGCCGACAGTTTAAAACCACTGGCACCTGTATAACCAAGCGGCCAAGACAGCATGAGCTGAGGCCCTAACATCAACCTTGCAAAACTTTGAAAGGTTATGAACAGAAGGCCAAGTAGCAGCCTAGCAAACCAGTTCAACAGAAGCCTGGTGCTGCAAAGTCCAAGAGGCACCAAAAGCACGAGTAAAATAAGAAGTAAGGCGAAAAGGAAGATTCTTCCCCTTGGAAGAATAGGCCTGAGTAACAGTCTGACGAATCCAATCGCTAACAGTAGACTTGGCAGAAGCCAAAAACCCTTTCCTAGGACCGGAAGGGACCATCCCATCCAAGTAATGACCAGGGCCAAAGCCGCCTAACTCCCGAAAGCAGACGAGATCGGGCACATTCAGGATGGAGTGGCCGTAGGCCCAAAGAAACATCAGTTCTTCTAAAGGACACAGTGACTACCAAGGAGAAAACTTCGAACACCTGTTCAAGGAATGCAGAACCCTTTCCTCAGCGTTGCTAGGAATTAGGCAGGAAGGAAGAACAATATCTTGAAACAATGAACATAAGACGCCACCTTAGGCAGAAAGTCCGGCTTCAGGCGGAACACCACCCATCCTGGTGTATCTCAAGGAATGGGGGCTAGATAGACAGATCCGCCCGCCAGAAATACGACTGACCGAAGTAACAGCCACCAGAAGGACAGCCTTGAGAGTAAGAACAGCCGGACAGCATCCTGAATAGGACCAAGGAATAAAAAAAAAACCACAAGGCAGACAGAATCAAATACAATCCCAACGGGGACCATAGTATTACATGGGGAACACACATGAATACCCCCAGAAGGAAGTCTTGACCAAGGAAAACTGAACAAAAAAGACTTCTAAAGTAAGGCGGCCAGGGCAGAACCTGACCCTTCAGAGTACGGAGTTGGAGAACCAACTCCAACTCATGCTGTAATAACTCTAGAACCCTGGGAACCGAGAACGCCCAACAGGGAAGAGACCTAGACTTAACACCAATCAATATGGGTATGTCATACCCTATTACAGATGGAAGAAGAAGCTTGCTCCTAGTCTTCCCATAGTCTCAATCGCCAAGACAGATAAGCCTGTCTCCACCAAGATGGATTTTTCAGCAGTCAGGCCATCTAGGCCAGAGTCTGTAGATTGGGTGACGTAAAGGGGGCCCTGAGTGAGCGGAGCTGGCACTCCTGGCAAAACGTACAGAACTACTGCCCTCGGTACCACGTCTGCAAACCACACTCTACTAGGGCACCCGGGGGCCACCAGAATCACTGGTCCCCCTTCCAGAGCAATCTTGCGCAGAACCCTGCCTAGCAGGGGGAATAGAGAAAAGACATACAGAACAGAACGTCCAGCCATGACGTTACTAAGGAATCCGGACCACGGCCAGAGGATCCTGGGACAGGGAAACAAGGGCAGAGCGCTTGTGATAGTGATGGGACACAAACAGATCCACAACTGGTTGGACCCCATAGTGACACAGGGATTAGCACATCCTGTCGCAGAGGGACCCCCACCGGAGCGAATATCACTGATATGCAGGGAACATTGTCTCCACCCAGATTAGGATCATAGACACTTCCTGGAGGGACCTCCTGCTCCAGGCCCCTCCCAAATGATTAATGTAGGACACTGTCGTCAGACAGACCGAGCGCCCCCAAACAGGCAGGCCCAGAAGAGGAGTAGTCAAGCGAGATAGAACCAACTGAAAACGCTCACTGTTTCAAACATTGATAGGTGCATGGACCTTCTAAGGGCCCCACCTCCCCCAGAACCGCAGGTTCTTCTGAAACTCCCCCCCCCCTTCAACCTGATAGATTGGCATCCATGGTGACCGTTTCCAGGAAGGGGCAAGAAGGAACTGCCCCCAGACAGGTTCCTTGAGTTCATCCACTCCAAGAGGGACCTCCTTACCAGGTGGGAAGGCACACAGACCCTGCTCCAGGGATGCTGGATCCCTGTCCTGTATTAACAATAGAAGTCGCAGAAGGGCCCAAGGGGAACTGAGCATAAGGGACCTCTTCTGAGCAAGCCACCAACGGGCCCACCAGCTGCATCTCTTCCTGGTGAAGGGACCGGGACAGCAATGAGGGACTGAGCCCATGCAACCAGATTGTCCACTTTATTGCTGAGAAAGGAAGATTCTCGTTTGAACCGAATCCAGATTCATTCCTAGGAATGGAGTTACCAATTAAGGGGACAATGAGGTGCCCCTGCCCCGAGAGGGCCAAGATGGCCGCCTGCGTTGTGGTGACTTACCCTTCTTACCAAACAGGTCTAGAAGGACCCCAAACAGGCGTAGCCCTCTAAAGGGAAGCCCGGTAAGCGTCTTTTTAGAAGCATCGTCAGCACCCCACTGTCGCAGCCAGACCAAGCGACGTATAGCCACCACAAGGGCAGAAGTTCTTGCACACATTCTAATGGTGTCATCCAACACTAATAGGATACAAACACATCACAACTGGAGAGTGCATTAAACACATCCTAGGGGAGATCATCGGGGGGGACGAGCAAGCATCTTGCAAATTAGGGTTCTCGGCAGTAATAGCCATGGCACAGACCAGGCGCAGCGCCGTCCCTGCACATGTAAAGGTGTGGGAGGCCAGCAGATCAATGCGCCGGTCCTCAGCATCCCGAAGGGTAGTATAAGCAGGGGCTGCAATAAAGGGGGGGTTAGGAACCCCTATGATCGGCAATCACCACGGGGGGGGGGGGGGTGGGAATACCAACAATTAACCACCTCAGGGGGGAAAGGGTACTTCCTATCCCAGTCCCCTGGGACCCCTGGCAGTTTACTGGGGCACTCCCATTCCTTGAGCACAAGAGTATGGAAATGTGCCTGCTCCAGGAATTCCAAACATGCTGTTGCTGTATGTAAACGCTCTCCTCTCTGCTTGGGAGCCTCACCAGGGAGAGAGATAGCCAGAACCTCAAAGACCTTAATCAACAGATCATCAGTGTGACTCTGGGCCCAGTATTCATGGCCCGAATAGTCATGACTCCCCGGCCCATCAGATGAGCCTGAGTCAGAGAAGAGCTCTCCTTCCTCAGAAGGGGTATAACCACACCGAGTAGTAAACTCCTCAGTTCCCATAGGGAAAACAGTAACATGAGGCGTCAAGTCCCGCTTCTTACCAGAGCCCTTGCGCTATGACAACCTCGCAATAATCTGTTCAGCCGTAGGCAGTCTAGAAGACACAACAGGCTGCGAATCCCCACTTGTATGCGACTCAGCAGGAGTGAGATTTAAGCATGGGGAGATAGGCGAATTGAAACGAGGTGCAGCTACTGGCAGGCCTGGTTGCAGAGCCAGTGCTTGCTCGGCACAGGGTACGCAGACCCGTGCCCTATCAGCATCAGCATGGGGTTGTCCACACGCTATACACAGCCGGTCTTGTCCCAGAGGGACCCCGGTCACATAATTCTGAGATGCCTCCATATGGTGGATTATTTAGGCTAAATATGCCAGCAGGGATTGACGCTATAAGCAACCCTGGATGCCCCAAAGACCCGCTAGGGATTTTAGTGGGAGAATTTTACAAGGCCCGCTATCAAATACACCGGGCCGGGAGAAGCCAATGGTGTTCACCAGTCTGAAAGACACAATGAGAAAAGAATGGTGTCAGAACCAAAACACTACAATGAGTATAAGTCGCCCGAGAGGGAACTTACGTACGACGGTAAGCAGGAACGTCCCACGCGTCGCGCACGGACAAAATGTCGCCATGTACCTCGAAGGGCGGGCCAGAGCGAGCCAGCGCCAGACCAGGCCCCGCCCTCCCGAAGAGCGCGAAGTCCAACATCGGCCAATGAGGACACAGAGGTGTCTGAGGTAACACGCGGCGGCGGCAGTTATACGAGTAAAACACAAAAAGGCACGGCGGCTGACACACCTTCGTACAGGGCCCACCGCTACACGGGGCGAGGGGCAATAATGCGGGCAGGGCATCCCATAGAGGCTCACCATCACCACTACCCTTTGGTGGGGGACTGCGGGGGAGCAGCGCTCCATAAGCACGCATGGTGCTGCCTACCTTCACCCGACCGGCGCAGCCCAGGCTGGGAGGCACATCACAAGGAGGACGGGTGGCAATAGTCCAACAGGGCCGCAGGCTTTAATAGCCCCGCTCACCTGCGAGAGAGTGATACTTCATGTCTTCGCAGTAAGCACTGCAGAGAAATCTGGGGATTTGTGGGAGGTCCCCGGATATTTGAGGGGCCGGGAGGAGCCTGTTTTGCATGTCTCTGCAGTGCAGCGCCATCTGGAGGAGGATAACCCAAGTGTAAGTACTATATCTGGAGCAGGACGTACTGTATACTAAGAATATAACTGTAACAATCAAAACCAATGGTTCACCATATAAAAGCCCCAGAATACCTGAAACAAACAAGGGTGGGGCGAAGTGGAGTGTATGGCACACTCATAATACTCGTTTTAAAGGTGAGTACTCACAAAACGGTATTATTCTAAGTGTGCCATACCCTCCACTTCGTTCTTCATGACATCTGGGACATCCAATAGCAGTGTCCGTCATAGGTGGGAACCAGAAACAATAAAGAATGTACCAACTCAAACCACTGCAGCTTGCAGAACCTTGCGGCCAAAAACAGCATCCGCTGAAGCCCGCACATCAACCTTGTAAAACTTGGAAAAGGTATGAACGGAAGACCAAGTAGCAGCCTTACAAACTTGTTCAACAGAAGCCTGGTACTGAAAAGCCCAGGATGCAGCAACAGCACGAGTAGAGTGCGCAGTGACCCTAAAAGGGGGAGTCCTCCCCTTAGCAGAATAGGCCCCAACAATGGCCTGACGAATCCATTTGCTAATCGTAGATTTAGCAGGCGCCAAACCTCTCCTGGGCCCGCAGGGCACCACGAAAAAAGCGTCCGTCTTGCAGAAGGAAGAAGTAATCACCAAATAGTACTTCACACAGCGAACAACATCCAAATTGTGCAAAACCCTCTCCTTGTCATTGTTAGGCTTAGGACACAAGGAAGGGAGAACAATGTCCTGATTGAGGTGGAAAGCAGACACCACCTTAGGAAGGAAATCCGGCTTAAAACGAAAAACCACCTTATCCTGGTGTCTCTCAAAGTAAGGGGCCTGAATCGACAGGGCCGCCAACTCAGAGACACGCCGAACAGAGGTAATAGCCACCAAGAAAGCAACCTTCTAAGTGAGAACCGAAAGAGCAATATCCTGTAACGGCTCAAAAGGAGGACCCTGCAGTGCCGAAAGAACCAAATTCAAATCCCAAACAGGAACTACAGCCTTCCGAGGGGGCCACACATGCGCGACCCCTTGGAAAAAGGTCTTAACCAGCGGGTGTAAGGCAAAAGACCTCTGGAAGAAAACCGACAGAGCAGAAACCTGTCCTTTCAAAGTACTAAGCTGGAATCCAAGATCCAGATTATGCTGAAGAAACTCCAAAATCCTGGGTATAGAAAAAACCCTGCAAGGCAAGACCCTAGCCTCACACCAATCAATATAGGACCTCCAAGTCCTATAGTAAATGCCCGAAGAGGACCGCTTCCTAGCCCTAATCAGGGTCTGAACAACAGCCTCAGACAAACCTTCCTCCTTCAAGATGAAGGTTTCAGCAGCCAAGCCGTCAAAGCCAGCGTTTCTAAATTGGGGTAAAGTAGATGACCCTGAGATAGCAGGTCAGGCAACAAGAGAAGTCGGTAATGGTCTACGGCCATCCTTGTCTACGTACCAAACCCTTCTTGGCCACCTTGGAGCCACCACAATCGCTGGTGCCCCTTCTAGAACCAGTTTGCGAACTACCTTGCCCAGCATGGAGACAGGTGGAAACAGGTACAGAAAACCCAGGTCCTTCCAAGCCAGTGACAAGGCATCCACTGCCAAAGCCAGGGGATCCTGAGAAAGAGACACAAAGCCCGAAAGTGACTGTGCCTCGAGGCAAAGATCCACCTCCGGAGTCCCCCACTTGCGGCAAAGATCCAGAAAAACCTCGGGGTTGAGAGACCACTCTCCATGGCGAGAGGATCCCCTGCTCAGGGAATCCGCCTCCGTATTCTCCACTCCCGGAATGTAGACTGCCGAAAGGCAAGGAACATTGCTCTTCGCCCAGTGCAGGATCAGAGAGACTTCCCTGAGGACACTCCTGCTGCGAGTCCCTCCTTGGTGATTTATGTAAGCCACTGCCGAATGCACCTGAACCGGAAGACCCCGCAACTGTGTGGTCAGCCGAGCCAGAACCAGTCGAATGGCTCTGAGCTCCAAAACATTGATGGGGGTGTGACCCCACACCCCGCTGAACTGATGACTCTTCCAATAACCTCCCCAGCCCGACAGGCTGGCATCCGTGGTAACCGTCTCCCAACAAGGGACCAGAAAGGATCTGCCCTTCACCAGATTGCTCGAGTCCAGCCACCACCGAAAGGACTGCCGAACCCTGGGAGACACCTTGAAAGGATGATCCAATAACTGTGGGCTCCTGTCCCAATACGTCAATAAGAGAAGTTTAAGAGATCTCATGTGAAACTGTGCAAACGGCATCGCCTTGAAGGAGGACACCATCAGACCCACCAGTTTCATCCCCTGTCGGATAGAGGGACAAGGACTGGCCAGAAAAAGACGGATCAGGCCCTGAATCCCCTGCACCTTGGCCTGGGGCAGAAACACTCTGGCCCGACTGGTATCCAGATTCATGCCCAGAAATGAAATCACTCGAGACGGGGAGAGAGAAGACTTGGTGCGGTTCATCACCCACCCAAACCTTTCCAGGGGTGGGTGTCCAGTTCTTCCTGCTGAAGGGAACAGATTGTCCAGATAAGGCACAATGCGAATGCCCTGAGATCTGAGCAGAGCCATTACGCCCGCCAAAACCTTCGTGAAGACCCTCGGTGCCGAGGTCAGACCGGAGGGATGAGCTACAAATTAATAATGTTAATCCTCCACCGCAAACCGGGGGAATCTCTGATGTGCCTGAAATATCGGAACATGCAGATACGCATCCTTGATGTCTATGGATGTCATAAAATCCCCTTGGCGAAAGGAATTGATAGCCGTTCCATGCAGAACTTCTTGGCTCTGATAAACCTGTTGAGAACCTTGAGATCTAGAATGGGTCACACCGAACCCTCCTTTTTGGGAACCGTGAAAAGGTTGGAGTAGTAACCCCTGCCTCTTTCCAACGGAGGCACCGGGCATATAACCCCCATGTCCAGAAGGTTTTTTACTGCTAACAGGAGCCTCTGTGCAGCCTGAGGGTCCGAGAGCACCCGAGACCTTAAGAATCTTGGGGGCGGTCAGTACTCGAACTCCAGTTTGTACCCGGAGGAGACCACTTCCAAGATCCAATTGTCTGTGACCTCCCGGGCCCAGACCTGGAAGAAGAGCCGCAGCCGTCCCCCCACCCTTGCGGGTGAGGGCGCCCCTTCATTGCTGAGCCGGTTTAACGGCAGGCTTGGAACCCCAGGCAGCCGCAGGATGTGCCCGACCTCTGCCTCTGTTCCAGGACGAGCCCCTGACACCTGAGAAGGCCAGACCCCTAGACGCTCTGGCCCCTCAAAAGGAAGGAGTGAACGAGCCCGCCCCCCGAAAGGGACGGCGCTGTTTCCTCCGCTGAGGTAACTTACCTCCTTTAGCAACAGCATCCAATTTATCTCCAAACAGCCGCGCACCCAAGAAGGAAGAGCTGTGAGCGACTTCTTGGCTCCAACGTCCGCTGTCCACTGACGGAGCCAGACCAGTCTGCGCATGGCCACTAGTAAGGCTGATGTCCTACTACACACAACAATGGAGTCTTCCATAGCAGCCATGACAAAATCCATGAACAATTCACACTTCTTAAGTATAGCGAACTCAGCGCCATCTGGATCAAGCTGAGCGTTATTCAGCCAGTCCCGGATAAGAGACCTGGTAGCAAGCGACACCAGGGCAGATGCACTAACAGGCCGCAGGGCCGAGCCCACGTTGGCAAATGCGTGGCACGCCATCTGATCAAGGCGCTTATCCTCGCCATCCTTAAGGGAGGTGGCGTCATGGGTGTTCAGCACAGAAGAGTTGGTCAAACCTAAAACAGGCGCGTCGACCTCGGGAGGAGAAGACCAGCGATTGACCGCCTCCACCGGAAAAGGATACTTCTTATCCCATTCCTGAGGCACACCAGGAAGCCGGCTGGGCCTCTCCCATTCCCTAAGTATCAGCGCATCAAAATGACCCTGGGTAGGGAATTCCAGACGGGGCTTGTGGGCCCCAAAAAATTCCCCCTTCTTAAGAGGGGGCACCTCGGGTGGATAAACACCTCCAATAAATGTGACAAAACAGTGGCCGTATCAACGACATCCCCCAGCGTCTGCCCGACATTGAAATTCCCAGGCTGACAATAGTCAGCCTCTGAATCCTGATACAATTCCTCCTCCTCTAGCGGGGAATAATCGGACAATTCAGCGGACTCGTCGTCAATATCCCACAAAGGCTGGGCCGACGACAACTGTCTCTTTTTAGCCTGGGCCTTCTTGCCCACCGTGCTAGCAATCATTTTCTCTATGCTGGCCAACCGAGCCCAAACATGAGAAAGCGACTCCCCACTGATACCAATGTTACTTGCGGTAGATCAGGTGGGGAGGGGAGGAGCCGACCCAGAAGGCTGGGTACCAGACTGCCGCGTTATGGCCTTTTGTGCGCATGGTATACAAATCAGCACATTCTCCCCCGTAAGGGATACCCCGCACCCCACACATGGCCCGGATTGTCCCGAAGGGATCCCGGGCCCGGTATCCTGCAGAGCCTCCATATGGTGAATTTTTGTGGTCAGTCGCAAGACCGCAGGGAATTACGCATAAGCAACCCGGGATGCCCCTTAAAAGTCCCGGTGGGAGGATTTTTGGGTGGACAATTTTTATAACTAGGGACCCCAGGACCAGGAGGGACCCCTTAATATGCACATATACAGGGCAACCTGTAACACACAAAATAAGCCACATAAGAGCAGAGCAGTGTAAAAAAATGCAATAGCATTTTATCTTACAGCCACACAATGGAATATATATATATATATATTATATATACCACAACACAGCCAAAACAGTGCAACTAAGGCCTAGTACACACACACATGTTAGAGATCAGTAAAGAAATGGCCATCAGGCCCTTACCATCCCGAATGCAAAGCGGCCTGCCAGAGAAGATGGCCCCCACGCAGCCTCGTGCCTGGGAAGGGAGAGCAGGGGGAGGGCGGGCCAGCGCAGAACGCGCGTTTTTCGAGGCCACGCCCCCCTCCCAGCAACGTGTAATCGCGCCCCTTCCCGAACGCAGCCTGAGGGGGAGAAGCTCCCCCAGGCTGTAGTCATATAGGCCAAAACGAAATATAGGCCAGCCCCCCCCCCCCCTTCCCCGGAGGGGAATAATGGACCCGGAAGGGGGGAAATCCAGCCAGGAGCCGGCCATAAGCCTAACGGGACGGGGCATCCCACAACAGGATCACCAAGAAACCTGGATAACCGCCTACCCCATAGTGAGGTCTCACGGTGGAGCAGTGCTCCTTCCGCACCCATAGGGTGCTCCTACCATCACCAGGACCCGCAGCCTAAGCTGGGAGGCTCAATACAGGGTAATTTAGAAGGGTCCTGGCAGTAATAGGGATAATAGAAGGCCGGGCCGAGCCCGGCTTACCTGTAAGCAAAGAAGTCCTCATCTTCTGTCTTGTCGACTTCTCTGCAGAGAAGAAACTGTGGAGTTGGTGGGGGGTCCCGGGTGTGTGTGGATCGGGAGGGGCTTTCTTTTTTGCATATTCATCTCTGCAGTTCGCCCTCTACTGGAGATTACCCAGATGTCATGAAGAAGGAAGTGGAGTGTATGGCACACTTAGAATACAAAGAACAACTTTTTTTTTTGGACAGGAAGGGAACTTTAAACTGCCACATGCCTTCCCTTATTTCATGCTTTTTTAGCTTATTGAACCACATTTCATCTATTTTCATTGTATCTTTAATGTGTCTCGCCACAGCTTAGGCAACAACACCTGTCAAGGGGCCATGCCAGAATTCCTAAATGGCTAGATTTTCTTCTAGCATGTGGAAGGCATTCATATACCTGAAGAACTTTGAGTAAGAATAGTTTGTTGGGTTTTCTGTGGATTCTGATGTAAAGGCTGTTGAAGAACTGATGTTAGGTTGAGGCTTTTTTGCGGCATCGATTGGGTAGGTGGAGGAGACCTATGAATAAAAGTGGGTGTTGTCCTTGCTGGTGTAGAAACTGGGCGGATTTGGTGTAATGGTTGTAGTGGTCGAATTAACGGAGTAGTATTTCCTGTAACAAACACAACATACTAGCATTTATCAACAACAAAAGGGGACATTTATGTTGCAATATGGAGTACTTGAGGAGGCAGGGGAAAAATGTAAATAAAAAAATTGAAATCAAGAATAAATTAAAGGCAGTTCTGTAAATGGCAAAGTGTCTATTTGTATTCCGTCTTTAATTAATTATTATTAAAGGGGCAGTCCCTTTAAGTCCGCCCATCCCCCACAGCAGCATATTTTACACTTGTCTTGCAGAAATCTCTAGCATAAAGCTGACTTTTGTGAACAAAAACACTGAATTTACAAAACCTCAACAAACAAACCTTCAAATACAAACAAACAGTCAATGTTAATCTATTTTACAAATTCATAACACTGATAATTAACAAACATTAAAGTATTTGAAGCATACCTGTAGCAGTGAGGGTTTGTACACCTTGATATTGTGTTAATGTTGTGCTGGGCTTTAAAGCATACATTACATTCTGGGAGTTATTAGAAGAAACCTGGGGAGAAGTCATAACATAACCCTAAAATGTAAAAGAAAGATCCTTTTAGATTTTCAAAATTGTAATTCAGAGAAATGTGCAGAACAATGTTCTGTGAAATCCTTATTGGTGGGTGTGCATGTTTTTTATTACTATCAGTTTTATGTAAATGAAGTGATCTATAGTACTTTTGAATTAACCTGGCAAAAACTATTAGCTACTAACTTTAAAGTGGATCAACACCCGAAAGTGAAGCCCTGGTAAACACAGTAAAGCCAGTAAAGCTTTTATCTTTTCAAAAATATCTTTTTTATATGTTCTTTATAATTGGGCTTTGAAAAACGTAAAAAAATAGATACCTGGTTTAATATTACAGGCTGTGCTGGGATTGTAGCAACAGGTCGAAGTGGTGATTGTGATGCGGTAGGAAATGTAATGTTCCGGGATACTGGTGCAGAATTTGGTGTAAACGCGACAGGTCGGCTGATTGGTTGCATAACAGGACTTGGTCTTTGTGGTTGCTGAACTGAAATTCCCTCAGTGACAGGTCTTCTTACAGGCTCTTGTACACCCACAGGTCTCTGAAGTGGTTGAACGATGGCAGAGCTAATTGGTGGCCTTGTTACCGGCTGATACATTGGTGCAACTGGCTGAGTGACATTAGCGACATTGGATGACATAGATTGGGGTTTGTAGTGGCTATTCGCGGATTGAAATGTAGTGTTGCTGTCTGAAAAAGAGAATGCAAGAACTATAACAAATGTCCAGACAACTAAAATTAAAAAATATATTTATGACAATTACCTATAGCAGGGGTCCCATTTTCGGCTCTTCCAAAAGTATTAGACTGGGCCCTGGAACTATTAGCTGTATAAAGGAAAAACATTGATAAATGTAAATGGGTAATATGAAGTACTACTAGAGCATGTCAAATACAGCTTGGTTACATATTCCATTTCACCAAAGATTCCAAGGGTAAAAAATGTCATGGCAAAACTTAATACTTTTCTTAGCATAGCTCAATAATTCTATATACTTACTAATGTTAAAACTAACTTAAAACAGATTACACAGATTGCTAAATAAATACAAACACACATTGTAAACAATGGGCCTTTATGGAAAATTAATATTGTTAATGTTTTAATCTATTACTGTATGTATAATCAGTTGCATTTGACCAGTCTTACATAAGTCAGGTCATTCAGACAGGCTAATGTCCCTCACAAGCCCAGAGGCCCTCAATCCACATTCCTTTCCCCCACCCTAATAAAAAACAGGTTTCCAAATCAGGTTTGAGAGGACAGATCCTGAAAATATTCAAGACCAGTTTCATTGGCTGGGAAATCTCGATACTTGCCCACCTTGAGGCCAGCAGGTTTTCACAAGTTTCAGGCTAGCGAAACTGAAAGGGGAAGTCTAGACATCAAAGTAAGGTAATGCCTTAACTACGGTATATGCATATGGTCATATAATTCTCAATCTTAGTGTGTTGTATCTTGTTGTTTTTTAAGATTTGATTGCATCTTGTGTTATTGTACCCTAATATAAGTCTTTATTTACCATTTGTCTCTGTGTTCTTTGGATTACCAGATATCGTTATCATTGGCCAGTTATTAATAATGACATATATATATATATTATATATATATATATATATATATATATATTTTTTTTTTTTTTTATTTGATTTTTTTTTTGTGTGTTACTATTTTAGTTAATAAATTGATTACATATTTGGTTTAGCCAGGCAGAAGTTATTTTTGTATAATCATTGTTATTTATAATTGATGTTTTTTATAATAATATTTGTCCATATTGGTTCCATGGGATAGAAGATATAATTGTTTACAAATTTGGACGAGCCATTCAGGAGACTAAATTGTTTACAACAAGTGCAGTTACACACGTAACAGGAGTCTCTCATGGCTCCCTCCTTTTTAACCAGTGTATTGTAAAACGATTTTATATAATGAGCTTTGTTAGGTGACATATAATAAGCTAACCCGCAACAATGCTAAAATAGTGTGAGGACAGGGATAGTAAACAGTGGTATCCACAATTCCGATATAGGCGTGTCCAAACACACCTCATTCCACTTAACTAAGTGACAGCATTGCATAGTATACTAAGACATGTAGACCACAAAATCCAAAGAAGAAAAAATACAATTCTGTACAATTCTGCAATTCTCACCTGTAGAATTGCTTCTTCCACTCCATGGCATCACTGAATCAGATATAGGTTATCTCTTGGCCGAAGGCAGGACAGCAAGATAAAAAGGTGTGGCCACACCCGGCCTACATATACTTGCGGCTGCCCCCTGCCCTCCAGAAACTGAAAAACAGTAGGTACAGCTGCCTGGGAGGAATCTTCAAAGAAAGACCCCACATTTAAGTCAAGGAAGAGACCTAGATTCTTGTCTCTTCTCCGCAAATAATATATATTTTTCTTATTCTTTTTTTTTTCATTGTGTCTTGCGTCTAAGAAATGGATGTA
The DNA here is from genome assembly GCA_027917425.1 of Gastrophryne carolinensis. NCBI lineage: Eukaryota > Metazoa > Chordata > Amphibia > Anura > Microhylidae > Gastrophryne > Gastrophryne carolinensis. Next base: position 294,597,148 of record CM051238.1, on the reverse strand, counting down.
GTAGCGCAGCAACAGGGAGGGTGTGTCGCCCTGGAGTGGAAGAATAGCGAAACCAATTCTACAGATGAGAATCACAGATTTGTAATTTCTCTTATTTTCCACTCTAGGGCGCCACCAATGCAGATACGAATGGGGGTTTCACAAAGCAGTACCCCTCTCTCAGGGTGGGAATTCCGAGTGTCAGCCTTATTCCTCTGGCCCCAGGAGTAAACAGTGAAGTGGTGACTACCGTCTATAATACCTTTCGCCCAAAAAGCGTCTGCTGAGGCTCTTACATCTACCTTGTATAACTTGGTGAATGTATGAACAGAAGATCAGGTAGCAGCCTTTCAAATCTGTTCCACTGAAGCCTGGTGTTGAAAGGCCCAGGATGCGCCAATGGCCTGGGTAGAATGGGCAAGTGACCGGAAAGGAAAGTTATTTGCCATTAGAAATATAGGCTTTCAACACTGCCTGTCTAATTGAAAACCAAGCAAATAAGCGTGCACTCCTCTAGACCTGCAACACTACTATTATACAACACTGAACAAGAACCCAGGCCTATATAAAGGGCACAACTCCACATGATTTAGAAATATAAATGATGAAATGTTATTGTTGCAAGCTATTAAAACCACATACAAGACAAATTAAAACCAAGATATCACCAATTTTTTCCTTAGGCGTCTAGCCCTAATACACCAGCTAAGAAAATCACACCGCAGGGCATTATGCATATACTAACATAAGTACAAACATTTCATAATAAAGAATCCCCCCCCAAAAGAAACAGCAAAGTGCCCCCTAAATAAGTACAATAAAGACAAATATATTCGGCGATCGGGGATGCCCCGCTCTGTGAAACCCCCCCGATCGCCCACAATAACTCATCTCACCCCTATCATATGGTGCATGCGCGGCCGCTCGTCCAATCAGCGCGCTAAGAGCGGCTGAGTTATGGACGTCTAAAAGACGTCTAAGCTCAGCCACTCTGAGCGTGCTGGAGACCACATCCCCACTTCCCTCTAACAGGGAGCGTGCCCGCGCCGGCCATTCATAAATAGCCAGCGCGGGCACGCGCCCTGCTAGAGGGATAGCGGGGATGAGGCCCGCGCATGCGCCGTAGGACCGGGATTCAGGTAAGTGGTAGCGGGTGTTTCGGGGGGTTTCACACAGAGGGGCATCCCGATTTTGGATGCCCTGGGGGGAAGGGAATAGAACGGTCTGGGAATCTTATAGATTCCCGGGCCGATCAGCCCTGGGTGTTGGTCCACTTTAACCCATTGTGAACTTGTAAGGAGTCCATGAAACCCCTATACCAGTTCACAAGTCTGGGGGGCTGTCAAGTCACCTGCGGCAAGCGGGTGACTTGCCATTAACCCCGGCACCCCTATTACCTGCCTCCCCAAAGCCCAGGGGGGCAGAAGGGCCCGGGCTGATTTAGGTGGTGCGGGCTTGTACTTGGCAGGGCGGGGGGCCACCAAAGCCGGCCCCTGCACCCTGTTCTACAAGCCCTGCATAGCTGATCCCCGGGCTGGTTAAGCTGGGAAGGGGGGACCCCATGTCATTTTTATGGGAATTTTTAAAGTGGACCAACACCCAGGATTTTGACTATCCTGGGTTTTGGTCCACTTCGGCGGGGCACCCCGATCGGGGGTGCCCCGCTGTGTGAAACCCCCCAGAAACCCCAAAAAACTCACCTCTCAACGCTCCCACGTGAGCGCCGCAGCCAATCCCCGCCAACGTCCAGGCGGGGATCAGGAACGTCCAGGCCGCTTCCGCCGCCGCCGCCTCCCGCGCGTCACTCTCGGCGCGCGCGCGCCCCCGCCGGCCATTCACAGAGGGCCGGCGCGGGCGCGCGCACGTCTGGAGGGGTGCGCGGGAGGCGGCGGCGGCGGAAGCGGCGGCGGATCAGGTAAGGTGTTTTTGGGGTTTCTGGGGGGTTTCACCCCGCGGGACATCCCGATCTCGGATGTCCCGCGGGGTGGGGGGTGATCGGCCCGGGAATCTTATAGATTTCCGGGCCGATCACCCCTGGGTGTTGGTCCACTTTAAGGGTTTTTAACCCTTAAAATTAAAAAAAAAAAATGGGGATTACCCCCCCCCTTGGGAGGGGAACCCCATGCCAATTTTTTTCTTGATTTAACCCTTTATAGTGTGGATTGTAGTTGTATTTTTACATGTTATAAAGTGTTCTTTTCAGTTTGGGGGGGTCTTCTGAACAGTAACGGGGGGCTACCTATACATATGTGGTACTGTTGTAATCGGGAGAAAATACCATTTTGTGAATACTCACCTTGTAAAATGGGTATTGTAAGTATGTCACACACCCCGCTTCAGAACATTCATTACATGTGGGTAACATGAGCTGAAGAGGCGAATCTGCAGAGATGATAGGAAAAAGCGAAGCCCCTCCCAGTCCCATAAACACCTGGGACCTCCCACTCATTACCCAGTATCAAGAAAGCAGTAAGGCAAGGGACCAGGAAGAGCCAAATATAATTCATAACAAGGCAAAGTTCACTATATGAAGGATCCAGAAAACCAAGAAAAAGGGCGGGGTGAAGCGGGGTGTGTGACATACTTACAATACCCATTTTACAAGGTGAGTATTCACAAAATGGTATTATTCTAAGTATGTCACACACCCCGCTTCAGAACATTCATTACATGTGGGACATCCAATAGCAGTGTCCATAAAGGGTGGGGATCCGAAACAAGGCATAACTCACGACTTAAACAACTGCAGCCTGCAGAACTTTGCGGCCAAAAACAGCATCCGCTGAAGCCCGCACATCAACCTTGTAAAACTTGGAAAAAGTGTGAACAGAAGACCGAGTAGCAGCCTTACAAACTTGCTCAACCGAGGCCTGATGCTGGAAAGCCCAGGAAGCCCCAACCGCACGAGTAGAGTGAGCAGTAACACGAAAAGGGGGATTCTTCCCCTTGGCAGAATAGGCCCCAACAATGGCCTGACGAATCCACTTACTAATGGAAGACTTAGGGGGATCCAAACCTTTCTTGGGCCCAGATGGCACTACAAAGAAAGCATCAGTCTTGCGAAAAGCAGAAGTTACCACCAAATAGTACTTCACCGCGCGAACTACATCCAAGGAATGCAGAGCCCTCTCCTTGTCATTGCTGGGATGAGGACACAGAGAGGGTAGAACAATATCCTGATTCAAATGAAAGGCAGAAACCACCTTAGGCAGAAAATCCGTCTTGAAACGGAAAACCACCTTGTCTTGATGCCTTTCAAAATACGGAGCTTGAATGGACAGAGCCGCCAACTCAGAGACACGCCTAACCGAGGTGATAGCTACCAAGAAAGCCACCTTCTGCGTAAGGGAAGATAAAGCAATATCATGCAAAGGCTCGAAAGGAGGGTCCTGAAGAGCAGACAGAACCAAATTCAAATCCCAAACCGGAATTAGAGGCTTTCTAGGCGGCCGCACATGCGAAACTCCCTGGAAAAAAGTCTTAACTAGCGGATTAAGAGCAAAAGATTTTTGGAAGAACACCGCCAGAGCAGATACCTGCCCTTTTAGAGTACTGAGTTGGAGTCCTAAATCCAAACCATGCTGCAGGAATTCTAGAATCTTAGAAATAGAAAATTCCCTACAAGGTAAACTCCTAGTCTCACACCAATCAATATAAGACCTCCAGGTCCTATAGTAAACAGAGGAAGAGGACTTCTTCCTAGCACTAATAAGAGTCCGAATAACGGCGTCAGAAAGACCCTCCTCCTTCAAAATGGAGGTTTCAGCAGCCACGCCGTCAAAGCCAACGTTGGTAAATAGGGGTAACGTAGATGGCCCTGTGTGAGCAGATCTGGCAGCAGAGGCAGAGCGAACTGATCTTCTGCCAACCTTACCACGTCTGCGAACCAAACCTGTCTTGGCCACCTTGGGGCCACCAGAATTGCTGACGCTCCTTCCAGCGTCAGTTTGCGCACCACTCTGGCCACCATGGGAAACGGAGGGAACAGGTACAGAAACCCCAGATCCCTCCAATTCAGAGACATGGCATCCGTTGCGAAGGCCAGAGGGTCCTTCGCCAGAGACACAAACACCGGAAGTTTGCAGTTGTGACGGGAAGCAAAGAGATCCACTCTCGGAGACCCCCATCTGAGACATATTGAGTGAAAGACCTTGGGACTGAGAGACCATTCCCCCTTGCGGACTGACAGCCTGCTCATCGAGTCCGCCTCCGTGTTCTCCACTCCCGGAATGTAGGCCGCCGAGATGCACGGGACGTGACTCTCCGCCCAGTCCAGAATCAGAGACACCTCCCTGAGGGCACTCCTGCTGCGAGTCCCTCCCTGGTGATTGATGTAGGCAACCGCCGTCCGATTGTCCGACCGGACCTGAACCGGCACACCCTTCAATTGATGAGTCAAATGAGAGAGAACCATCCTGATGGCCCTCAATTCCAGAACATTGATAGGATCGTGGGCTTCCAGGGGCCCCCACAACCCCTGAAATTGCAGATCCTTCCAGAAGCCCCCCCATCCTGAAAGGCTGGCATCTGTGTTGACCACCTCCCATCGAGGAGTCTGAAAAGATCTGCCCTTGACAAGGTTGGCGGAGTTCAGCCACCACCGGAGCGAGCGGCGAACTCGGGAAGACATCAGAAAAGGATGATCCAGCGACTGTGGATCCCTGTCCCAGACAGCCAGCAGATGGAGCTGTAGCGTCCTTGTGTGAAACTGAGCAAAAGGAACCGCTTCGAATGAATCCACCATCAATCCTACCAGTCTTATTCCGAGTCGAATGGACGGATGAGGAAGGGACAACACTCTGGCCTGATCCGTATCCAGAGACATTCCCAGAAAGGATATCGCCCTGGACGGGTGCAGGGAGGACTTGGGGTAGTTGATGACCCATCCAAACCCTTCCAGCGTGGAAATTACCGTCCCGGTGTCCAATTCCGCTTGACTGAATGACGATGCCATGATGAGGAGATCGTCCAGATATGGCACAATCTGAATTCCCTGCACTCTTAGAAGAGCCATCACCCCAGCAAGCACCTTGGTGAAAACCCTTGGAGCTGAGGTTAGACCGAAGGGAAGAGCTACGAACTGAAAATGTCGATCCTCCACCACGAACCTGAGAAATCTCTGGTGCGCAGGAAAAATTGGGACATGAAGATAAGCGTCCTTGATGTCTACAGACGTCATGAAGTCCCCTTGACGAAGAGATTGAATAGCTGAACGCAGTGTCTCCATGCGAAACTTTCGCAGTCTGATAAACTTGTTGAGAATCTTCAGATCCAGGATGGGCCGGATAGGGCCGTCCTTTTTGGGGATCGTGAACAGGTTTGAGTAAAAACCCTGACCGCGGTCCGATGGGGGCACTGGGGAAATGACCATCATTTCCAGAAGGCTTGCAACCGCCTCCCGGAGGTTCTGTGTGGCCAGTGCGTCCGTGAGCATCCGAGATCTGAAGAACCGCGGCGGGGGGCGGGATTCGAACTCCAGCTTGTAGCCGGAAGACACCACTTCCCGGATCCAGCTGTTGGAAACCTCCTGATTCCAGATTCGGGAAAAATGTCTCAACCGTCCCCCCACCCGCACGGGTGAGGGCGCCCCCTCATTGCTGAGCTGGCTTGGTAGTGGGTTTGGGCTTAGAGACCCAATTGAATCCTGAACGGGCACGACCTCTGCCCCTACTCCAGTAATCTCCTCTTGTGGGGGGAAAGGGGAAACCTCTTCCCCCTCTAGAACCTCGAAAGGAAGGGGTGAAAGAAACCACCCCCCGAAAAGGGCGTAGTTGCTTCTTACGCTGAGGCAACTTGCCCCCCTTGGCCATTGAATCCAATTTTTCACCAAAAAGTCTTAACCCCATGAAAGGTAGAGACGTAAGTGATTTCTTTGACCCAAAGTCAGCTGCCCACTGACAAAGCCAAACCGAACGTCTAATAGTCACCATCAAAGCAGAAGCTCTGCTACACATCATCAAAGAATCATCCAAGGCGGTCACTATAAAGGACAAAAACAATTCACAACGTTTCAGTCCCAGAAATTCCTCGCTGTCCGGATTCAAACCGGAGGAGGCTAGTAAGTCCTTAACTACCTTTCTAGCAGCCACCGCCAACAGCGATGAAGCGCAAACAGGTCGAATGGCCGCCCCAACATTGGCAAAGCCATGACTAGCCATCTGATCAATGCGTTTATCCTCGCCATCTTTGAGAGAAGAACAATCAGGATTATTTAATAAAGCTGAATTGGATAAACCTAAAATTGGTGCATCCACCTCTGGAGGGAACGCCCAACGCTTAACCGTGTCCGCGGGAAAAGGATATCTTTTATCCCAACTCTGAGGGACACCTGGAAGCCGAGCCGGCCTTACCCACTCCCTGGAAATAATATTATCAAAATGCTTCTGATTAGGAAATTCCAATAGACGCGGTTTGGATTCCTCATAGAACTCCCCCTGTTGAGGAGAAGTGCACTCAGGGGTGGAAATCGCCAGAACCTCAAACAATTGAGTCAGGACATTGGGGGTATCCAAAGAACCCCCAGATCCCCTCTCGTAATCAACGTCAACAAATTGCTGATCATCTGACAGATCAGAATCCTCAAACAACTCCCCATCTTTTAGTGGAGGGTAATCCGACCAATCCAAACCATCTCCCACATCATATTCAAATACCGGGGTGACCGGGGACAGATGCTTTCTCTAGACGGTGCCTTTTTGGTAACCGTGGTTGAAATAAATTTTTCAATACTGGCCAATCTGGCACACACATCAGATTGTAATTGCCCACCCATGAATACGTCACATGGGGCACGTGTCAATATGGGAGGAGGCGGGGAAGATGGTGGCGGCGCTGAACCAGAAACCTGAGGTTCGGTTTGCCGTGTAATAGTCTGCTGTGCACATGATACACAAAGAAATAAGTCATCCCCTGTAAGGGATACCCCACAGCCCATGCACTTCCGGGACTGTCCCGAGGGAAGCCCGGTATCCTGGGATGCCTCCATAAGGTGAACTTGTAGCAGTACGTTATGCCCGAGGGAATTACGCTAATAAGCGACCCGGGATGCCCTTTTAATGTCCCAAGTGGGAGGATTTAAAAATTGAAAGCTAAATGACCCAGGAAAAGACCCCCTAAATGCCACTGTGGGTCCGCCTGAAAAACACAGAAAAACCATGTGTCACAACCAAATTGAAAAGTACAGAATGAAAAATGAAAAAGAAGGCGCCAACGGGCCACTCACATAACCGCTTTAAGACGCCGCAGCTCGCGCTGTGAAGGGAAGATGAGTGAAGATGTGTGAGGAGAAGGGGGTGTGGTCAGCGCGCCCCGCGCTCGTGACATCAGACACCGCCGGCCCGAGGAAGCGAGATTCCTCAGCGGCAGCGGAGGTAGAAGGGGGGCGGGCCGCGGCGACGCGCTGCAACAGCGGCTCCGCCCCCTCCCTTCAGCATCATGAGGGAACAGTATCCCTCATGAAAAAAAAAAAAAAGGCGCGCAAATGTCAGCGCCGCGGTGATTAAAAAACCGCGGCGCCTATGAAAAGAAAAAACACAAAAACAGTCTCCTGTCCTACACACACTGTTCTTTACCCTTCCAAGCCTGGGCTAATGCAATGAGAGGCGAATGTCGGTCTCGCACAGAAGAACGGCCCCGCCCCCCATCAACTCAAATGCGTGAGGTAAAACTTATACCTCACAGAATTCTCCTCTAAACAACAGTCAGAGTTTTAAAGTATATCTCTATTTCTAGCGTTGCAGCCGGTATTGCACTAGCCACAGCGCTGGATCAGGCGGCCCTAGATCCCCTATTTCATAACCCATCCCTGCTAAGGGGGGGATTTAGAATGGCCACTCATGTATATTAAAATTTTTTTTTTTTTTTTTTTTAAGGGACAGGGCATCCCAAACCGGGGTCACCAACCCGGTATGCCGCCTACCCTTTGTACAGGGTCTCACGGAGGAGCTTTACTCCTGGGCACCCAAGGTGCTGAAATACCGTCGCTCAGACCAGCAGCCACAGCTGAGGAGGCAATTATATTATAAATAAAAAGGGTCTGACGGGAATAGATAAGTAAATGGCCGGGAGTTCACCCGGCTACCTGAAACTCCCCCATGCAAGGAGGAGACATCATCTTCTGACTTGCTCGCCGTCTTGCAGAGATGAATACTGGGTAATGAGTGGGAGGTCCCAGGTGTTTATGGGACTGGGAGGGGCTTCGCTTTTTCCTATCATCTCTGCAGATTCGCCTCTTCAGCTCATGTTACCCACATGTAATGAATGTTCTGAAGCGGGGTGTGTGACATACTTAGAATATGGGGCTTTCACATGCAATATGGTTTTCTTTTTTAAAAAAAAAGGTTTTATTTGAAAAAATATTATTTTATTTTTTTTTTATTTTGTTTTGTTTAATTTACTCAAAACTATTTTAAAAAACAGTAAAAAATATTACAAACATGACATTTCATGTTACAGCCTAAACTCTGCCGCAAAAACAAAATATATCATTTTCCTGGAAATACCTGCAAAAGTCACAGTTAAGCATAGCGCAAAATGGTTAAAAATGACCTGTCAAGAGAGGGTGACTGTTAAAAGGGTTAAAAGTACCTATGCATGTTGGGTATCGTTCTGCTCGAGGGACCTTGCGCTTTTAGATTTAGCTTTTTTTTTTCTTGTTTGCATATTGATATTTTAGGAAGACTCATTTTTTATTCTGCTTTATTATACATTTTTTAAGGGAACCCTGTGCGACCAAAGAATTCTTTGAGGGATTACTTTCAGAAAGATGGGCCCACTACAACATGCTGGGTACGGTTAGAAAGCTTATCATGTGTACTTTCAAGGAATGTAAGGTTTGTGGGGGGTATTCCAAATGTAAAGGGTTGTTTTGGTAGAAAAAGCGCAAGGTGCGCACTTTGTCTGCGGAGCTGAAATTTTCAAGCAAAATTACCATTGTGCACATGCTTTACTTTTTGGTGTTTGGCAACTCTTCTTTTGACAGTAGCTATGCATGTTGGGTATCGTTCGGTTTGGGGGATGTTGCTTTTTCAGATTAACTTGTTTTTTCTTGTTTGCATATAGTTTTTTTTTAGGAAAATGTGGCTTTGATCCTGCTTTTTTTAATCCTTTTTAGGGAAGCTCTGTGTAACCAAAGAATACATTGAGGGAGAACTTCCAGAAAACTGTGGCAACATCAACAAGCCTGGTACGCCTAGAAAGCTTAAAGTGTGTATTTCCAGAGAATATATAGTTTTTGAGGGGTATTTCAAATGTAAAGGGTTGTTTTTATTAAAAAAAACTGCAAGGTGCACATAGCGCTTAGCATGGCTGTATTTGATCTAAAAATCTCTTAAAGTGCTGTTTCAGTTTGGGGGAGTCTCCTGGGCAGGAAAGGGTGTCTACCAATACATATGTGGTACCGTTGTAAATCGGGAGAAATTGGGATTTCACACGCAATAAGATTTTATTGACAAACTTACATTTTTTATTACAAAAAAACACTTTCCCTTGTCAGATTGTTCATTCATGGCACTAGTCCATAATGATAGGGGCGTTCAAAGCCCCACGGGTAGGAAACAATACAATTCTGTGATTACTCACCTGTAGAATTGGTATACAGTACGTCCTGCTCCAAATCTAATACTTACAGTTGGGATATACTCCGCCAGATGGCGCTGGACTGCAGAGACATCGAAAATAGGCTCCTCCCGGCCCCTCAAATACCCGGGGACCTCCCACAAATCCCCAGCATTGAAAAGCAGTTAATTAGAAGCTGGGAGAATTAAACAATCCAAACTATCAACTATAACAATAACAATCACCATACAGGGGATCCAAGAAAATGTAAACCAAGGGTGGGTTGGAGCAGGACGTACTGTATACTCATAATACCAATTCTACAGGTGAGTAATCACAGAATTGTATTATTCTTAGTATACAGTACACGTCCAGCTCCAAATATAATACTTACAGTTGGGACATCCAATTGCAGTGTCCATAAAGTAGGGTGGGATCCCCAAGAAAAATCAGCAGCAGACAGTTTAAACCACTGCCGCCTGCAGAACCTTTCGGCCAAAAGCAGCATCAGCTGAGGCCCTAACATCAACCTCGTAATACTTTGAAAAGGTATGAACAGAAGACCAGGTAGCGGCCTTGCAAACTTGTTCAACAGAAGCCTGGTGCTGAAAAGCCCAAGAGGCACCAATAGCACGAGTGGAATGAGCAGTAAGGCGGAAGGGAGGAATCTTCCCCTTAGCAGAGTAGGCCTGAATCACAGCCTGACGAATCCACTTGCTGATAGTAGACTTGGCAGGAGTCAAACCCTTCCTAGGACCAGAAGGGACCACAAAAAGAGCATCAGTTTTCCTGAAAGGTGCAGTAGCCACCAGATAGTACTTCAGAAACCTAACCACATCCAAAGAGTGCAAAACCCTCTCCTTAGCATTGCTAGGATTAGGGCACAAAGAAGGAAGAACAATATCCTGATTCAAATGAAAGGCAGACACTACCTTAGGCAGAAAGTCAGGTTTGAAACGAAACACCACCTTGTCCTGGTGTCTCTCATAGTAGGGGGGCTGAATGGAAAGCTCCGCCAACTCAGACACACGCCTGACCGAAGTGATAGCCACCAGAAATACAACCTTGAGTGTAAGAATGGCCACGGGAGCACCCTGCAAGGCTGACAGAACGAAGTTCAGATCCCAAACAGGCACCATAGGCTTACGTGGGGGACACGCATGAGTGACCCCCTGGAAAAAAGTCCTGATCAGAGGGTGCTGAGCAAAAGACTTCTGGAAGAAAATAGCCAGGGCAGAAACCTGATCCTTCAGAGTACTGAGCTGGAGTCCCATCTCCAACCCATGCTGCAGGAACTCCAGAATCCTGGGAATAGAGAACACACGACAGGGAAGAGACTTAGACTCACACCAGTCAATGTAGGCACGCCAAACCCTGTAATAAATGGAAGAGGAAGACTTCTTCCTAGCCTTTATCATGGTATCAACAACAGAGGCAGACAGCCCCTTCTTCATCAAGATGGAGGTTTCAGCAGCCAAGCCGTCAAAGCCAGAGTTTGTAAATTGGGATGGCGTAATGAGCCCTGAGTGAGCAGATCTGGCACCAAGGGCAGAGCGTACTGATCTACTGCCAGTTGCACCACGCCTGCGAACCACACTCTTCTTGGCCACCTGGGGGCCACCAGCATTGCTGGCACCCCTTCCAGAGCAATCTTGTGCAGAACCCTGCCCAGCAGGGGGATCCAGGGGGAAGACATACAGGAACTGAAAGTCCTGCCATGACATTGCTAGCGCATCCGAGGTCAAGGCCAGAGGATCCTGGGACAGAGAGACAAAAGCTGGGAGCTTGTGATTGTGGTGGGACGCAAACAGATCCACATCTGGTTGGCCCCAACGGTGACACAGAGATTGGTCCCTATGCAGCAGGGTGTTTCATTCTCCCTGGCGAGAGGTCCCCCTGCTCAGAGAGTCCGCCAGGCGATTTTCCACCCCCGGGATGTACACAGATGACATGCAGGGGACATTGGCCTCCGCCCAAGTCAGGATCAGGGACGCTTCCTGGAGGGCCCCCTAGCTCCGGGTCCCTCCCTGATGATTGATGTAGGCAACTGCCGTCTGGTTCTCCGAGCGCACCTGAACAGGCAGGCCCCGAAGATGAGTAGTCAAGTGAGCCAGAACTAGCCTGATCGCCCGCAGTTCCAAGACATTGATAGGTGTGTGGACCTCCTGAGGGCCCCACCTCCCCTGGAACCGCAGGGAATTCCAGAAACTCCCCCCCCAACATGACAGACTGGCATCTGTGGTGACCGTCTCCCAGAAAGGAGCAAGAAAGGATCTGCCCCCCAACAGGTTCCTTGAGTCCATCCACCACGAGAGGGACCTCCTGACCAGGGGGCATACACAGACCCTGTCCAGGGACGCTGGGTCCTTGTCCCATACAGACAATAGGTGAAGTTGCAGAGGCCTCAAGTGGAACTGAGCATAAGGGACCGCTTCGAAGCATGCCACCATCAGGCCCACCAGCTGCATCCCCTGCCTGATGGAGGGATGGGGACAAGCTAGGAGGGACTGAGCCTGTGCAATCATACTGTCCACCTTCTGTTGAGGAAGGAAGATCCTTGCCTGAACTGTATCCAGATTCATTCCTAGGAATGGAGTTACCAAGGAAGGGGACAGTGAGGACTTGGGGTGGTTGATCACCCATCCAAAAGACTCCAGAGTGGACACCACCAGCTGAGTATCCAACTCTGCCTGATGTAGAGACTGGGAAGTGATGAGAAAGTCATCCAGATAGGAAAGCACACGGACGCCCTGACACCTGTGCAGAGACATCACGCCGGCCAGCACCTTGGTGAACACCCTGGGAGCTGAAGTGAGGCCAAAGGGCAAGGCCACAAACTGGTAGTGTTGATCCATCAGAGCGAACCTGAGGAACCTTTGATGACCTGGGAACACAGGAATATGATGTCCACAGAAGTCATGAAATCCCCTTGGCGCAGGGAACTGATGGCAGAGCGCAGAGTTTCCATGCGAAAGCGCCTGCCCCTGACAAACTTGTTGAGGATCTTCAAGTCCAGGATGGGCCTGACTGAACCATCTTTTTTGGGTACTGTGAATAGGTTGGAATAAGGCCCTTGCCCTTTTCTCTTAAGGGGACCTGGCAGACGACCCCCAGCTCCAGGAGGCCTTGCACTGCTTGCACTAGCTCCTGAGCTGACACAGGGTCCTGAGGAATCCGGGATCTGATGAATCTTGGAGGGGGACAGCCAGCAAACTCTATCTTGTAACCGGAGGACACTACCTCCTGAATCCATCGGACTGAGACATGAAGCCTCCAGATGTGAGCCAAGTGCTGCAGCCGTCCCCCCACCCGGATGGGTGAGGGCACCCCATCATGCCTGAGGGGGCTTGGGGGAAGATTTTGCTTTGGGACCCCAGGAGGGGCCAGGACGCCCATGTCCTCTGCCCCAGAAATATCCCCGGGTCCCAGGAAAGGAAACCCCCCTCCCCTGTCTGGCACCACGGTAAGGGGAGAAGGAACCCTGACCCTGAAAGGGCCTAGATTGACGCCTGCGCTGGGGTAGCCTGCCTCCCTTAGCAAAAAGGTCCAAGCGGTCCCCAAACAGGCGCAGTCCTTTAAAGGGGAACCCAGTGAGGGCCTTCTTGGCAGCGTTGTCAGCAGCCCACTGGTGCAGCCAAACCGAGCGGCGTATAGCCACCACAAGGGCAGAAGTTCTGGCACACATTCTGATGGTGTCATCCAATGCTGAGAGGACAAAATTTACAAAAACATCACAACTGGAGAGTGCATTAAACACCTCACAAAGCAAATCATCAGGGGCACCATCAAGCATATTTCTGATAAGGGTTCTAGTGGCCACAGCAGTAATGGCAGAGGCACAGACCGGGCGCAGCGCCGTCCCCGCACATGCAAAGGCGTGGGATTCCAGCTGGTCAAGGCGCCGGTCCTCAGCATCCCACAGGGTAGTAGAGTCAGGGGAATGCATGACAGAGGTATTAGACAGCCCTAGGAAGAATGAGACCACAAAGTGATTTAGGTAAGCATTAGGTGCGGGAAATGGAAGAATATACTGACCGCGAAGTGATTTAGGTAAACTTTAGGTGCGGGAAATGGAAGAATATACTGACCGCGAAGTGATTAAGGTAAGCATAAGGTACGGGAAATGGAAGAATATACTGACCGTGAAGTGATTTAGGTAAGCATTAAGTGCGGGAAATGGAAGAATATACAGACTGCAATGTGATTTCGGCAAGCATTGTAGCAGAAGTGAGTGACAAAATATGCAGACAAGCACTTTAATGAGTTAATTTTGTAGTGCGCAGGCGTAAGGTTGTAACGATTTTCGTCTGGATGATTATTTGTAGAAAAAGGAATTCAGAATCTAATGGGAAACGTAAATGATTCGCTCGAGGAGACGATGGAAAAAGGTCAAAAATGAAAGCCTACATTGTTTCATGAGTAACAATCGGAAAATGAAAGCTGAAAAATCTTGTTGGCATACGAACGGACAAAGATTTTACTGAAGGCTTGCAATGTATGCTTAGAATCACTCGTACACTCATACGCGAGCGGGAAAATAAAAAAAAAAAAACAGATCGACACAAAAACGAAAATCTTTTTATGTCTCTCTGAATCAACCCCATTGTTCTGCACGTGAAGAAGCACTGATCAGAAGGTCCTCCAAATGCGGGGCAATGCAGATCCCCTGCCAGCAGAGGATCGCCATCAAAGCTGCCAGTACCACAAATTGGTAGTGATGATGGCCCAGGGCATATCATAAGAATTGGTGATGGTCCTGAAAGATATTGGCAGTTTTTTTTGCAAGAAAAAAACATGCTCAATATTTTTCCCCACCCCCCCGAGATTTTTTTTTTTTTAAAGAATTGTCTTTTTTTGTGAGAACTCATACAAAAATTCACTCCAAAAAGTTTTAACTCGTTTGATTCAGGGACTGTTTCCTTTCTGGACTTTTTGGCAGGCCAGACTTTTCACGGCCAGCAGATCTCGCCAGTTTCCTGGCCAGGAACTTCATACTGAGCCATGGGGAATGGCCTTTTATTGTGAGGATCTCCCCCTTGTGACTTACACGTCAAAGGAGGGGAGGGACACCGAGGGGGAACTGCCCTCCATGTCCCTCCCCTCTGGGGCATTCAGGGGAACCCTAGACCAGTTAACCAGGTAGGTGGGCAAACCCATACCGATGTGCAAAAGGGCTGGTAAATCGGCAGGGCCAGGGGGGCCTTTGAGTCCTGGTTATCAGCCCCAGGCTGGTTGGCATTTTGGGAAGGGGGGGGGTTGCTTTATAAACAAAAATAATAGTAAAGAAAAAAAAAAAAACAATTGCTGCCTGTCATTTTCATAGGACCTATGGTGATCGAAGGCCCCAAAACCACTGTCCCAGGAGGTCCTGGTGGGAGCCCTAGAAGCGACAGTCTGTCTGTAGCGCACAGATTCGCCAGCCAGGAAGCTCTATCAGCCCGCATGCTTACACAGAGCGGTAGCCACACCCCCGCTGGTATCTGCTGCGCTCACACACACAAATCACACAGTGCAGGAGGGAGTACTGCTGCTGCTTCCTCAGTCCTAGCTCAGGATCACTAGCAGGGGACTTGAGAACCTTGTCTCCCCATAGCGGCAAATATAAAGGACAGGCGAACACCCAGCCTGTCCTAAGCATCTTCCCAGGGGAAGTGAATTACACTGGAGGGTGGGGGGGCAGTCGTGCATAATACCTAGCTTCGCATCAGCCACCCTGTGTAGGGAGATAACAACTCGCCCCTTCAAGCCAAGTAACCCTGCAGTCAAAAATAACCTTAGTAAATGACTCCCCTAAAGCCGCTCTCTGGCAATCAGTGACATAAGCTTATTGAGTTGGATTAACACCATTCAGATGTTTGGAATAGTAGGCAGATTCCTTTTACAACGCTGCACTTTAGTGCTGAATTTTCTTTGCATTTGCGTTGCAGTTTTCAGTGAAGTTCCACTTTAAGAGAATTTTGTAAATATGCCAGAGGGGAATTGTAGGTAAACAAACACTGCGCTTTTGAAGCGCTAGAAATGTGTTTGCTTGTTTGAAAAGTTTTTCTTTACAAAGGTAAATTCTAGGGCAACACAGGTACACTGAAGCATTGCCAAAAGGTTCTCTTCATGAGGGGAGCAATTCAGGGCATACTTAGTGCAAAAATGTGGGTTTTGGTCTGCTTTAGGTGTGCACTACCCCCTTACGGGTTTCACATTTTGATTTTATATTGCATATATTTACAGCACAATGTAATTTTATTGAATATGTGTTTGGATAATGAGTTTGTAGTTGGTAGTTATTAATGAACTGCTATTGGTGTTGGTAATACATTCATCATTTGCCCCCCTATTTTGATCTATATGGATGTTATTTTTATAGGGATATTTTTGTTGTCTGTGTGACATCTTTCTAATATAAAAGAGCAGAATTTGGAGTGGTATAGCAAGCAGTTTTCTTATCCTGCCGAGAGAGAAGTTACAGCTCTTCTGCATTGAAAAACGGGCAGTCTGGCTGGACTAAAGATAACATTGTCAACGCAGAAAAGAAAAATCAAAGGAAAACTCAACAGGCTAAACCAACATAGAAAATATGGCTACAGCAACCCCTCTGGAACTGTGTCAGATAGCGAACTTCACTGAAAACTTTTAAGCCCAAGGCCTACAGTGCCCTTAAATTGGACACTGGGAACTGAAAGTTTCTATCAGCTATCTGTTAGTCAGTTAAAAGGGTTTAATTAAACTACTCTATATTTTTTTTAACATAGTCTACTGCAAATATATGCACAATGGTGATCTGTCTTACAAGGCTGACCCATAGGACCATTCTGCCCCCCCCTTCCCTGGCAATGCCAGTTGTGGAGGAAGGATCAGGTGGAATGATAGAAAATATAATTTTACTGAAAGAGTAGATGCTTCAAACAAACATCCATCTGAGGTGTTTGGGGAAATGTACAGCAAGTGAATTTAAATATACCTGGCATAAGCTTATAATCCTAAAATAAAGAGGACATAGGGCCAAACTAGGCAGGCTTGTTTATAATGCACAATGGAGGTGGCAGTTTGCCCTCTGATGCCCAAAATTGGGTATTTGAACTTAACCCTCTGCATTACTGGAGGCAGACCCAACACCAATGTGACTGCTGGTGGCCAACTGGGTTCACCAGGCAGGCACATCACTGTGCATGCCATTGGCCAGCAGTGGTCATGTGAATATGAAAGTGGCGCTGCAGTAAGAGAATATTATGCCCAATTTCAGGCAACTCTAGGGGATAAGCATCCGGATGGAGAATGCAGAGCCCCTAATCAGGAGAGGGGGCAGTTCCAATGGGGTTCACTTTAAGTTGCTGACAACATTTATAGTAGCAAAAATTTAAAACTACTGGCTGTCCCGGGCACATTTAAATCCTTAAAAAAATGTTCAGCTGTTTTACTCTTTTAATGAGTAGTACATGCAAACTGAATCTTACTTGTGCTAGTGGCTTTTGAACCACTGATTTCACGGACAAAGATAGGCTCATCATCATCTTCATCATCATCATTTTCGTCATCGTCAATATCTTTATCCATTTGCTGCCATGGTGCAAGTTCCTCCTCCTCACATTCCATCAAAAGTTCAGCCATTTCATCCTAAAAAGTAACACTAAACTAAATCAAACTGCAATTTAATAGTTGAAGCAGACATTAAAAGCAGACTTATACCAAACCTATCAATGTATTAGTGTTAAAGACATGTTTCCACACCTCTTTTTCCATGGCTCAAAACTTGAAAATAATCAGTCACAGGATAAAGCCTTATTTTAAAGCATTGCATTGTAAAGGCTAGTGTGAATTGTATTCTCTATTTTTGTTGCTGCGTTACCCCAAAGTGACGTAGTCCCGGAGAAATGGAATTGAAAGGAAGGCGGGCTACCCAATGCTCTGCAGAAAAATGGAGGAGAGGCACAGAGTACAGGCAACAGGTGAGCTGCTCAATGACTTATTGACGATGCATGGACTGTCACTTTAAAGATGGGTAGGTGGTTTACTGTGCACTGATAGGAGGTTGAAAGAGCAGATCATGAGACTGATAATGACATAGATTTCTATAAATGGCAAATATTATTAAACAACATCTCCCATCTCTAAGCTGGGTTGGCTGCTGACCTCTACACAGATCCAGATTACAGGCCATGATGGCAGCCGCTGTCAAAACACTAAGAGAGGAGATCTTGATGTGTGTGGAAGTTTTTCCAGCTTCCCAAATATTGCTTTTCCTCTGCCTCTCTAATTTATGATAATATAAGCTGCATCAGATTCACACAATAACTCTCCAAAGGGTTGGAGACAGCTGCTATTACCCAGTGCAGTATAGGAACTGGTAATTATATTTACTAATCAAACTATGAAGCAATCAGAACAAAATTTGGGGTTCTTATCCATCCCCACCCTCTGCCACCTGTGGCACACATGGTCAATTTAAAGTGCCCCCGGGGAAAGGACCAAAACCCAGGCTAGACAAAATCCTGGGTTTTGGTCCTTTCCCTGGGGGCACCCCGATCGGTGGTGCCCCGCTGTGTGAAACACCCCAGGACGCCGAGACCAGCTCGCCTCTTTCCGGGGCAGTGGCTCTAATGGCGGCATCCTCCGCTTCCCTCTAATAGGGAGTGTGTCTGCGTCGGCCATTCACAAATGCCTGGCGCAGGCACTCGCCCTGCTAGAGAGATAACAGGATGCGGCCACTGCTCTTAGATGCTCCGTGGGACCAGGAAACCCCCCGATCGGGGTGCCCCGGGGAAGTGGACCAAAACCCTGGGTGTTGGTCCACTTTAACAACAGTGTCACAGGAAGCAAATGTCAACCTGTATTACTACCAACCCAAAACATTAAGCCACTGACCAGCTGTCTATACCAGTCTATTTAAGCTTCTGATGCACTGCTATACCAAAATTATTTATTTTCTAGCCAAACTAGCAGAATATGCGTGGCTGCCATTAAAGTCTATTCTAGTATTTGTTGCAAGTCTGTTTAGTATTTGTTGCAAGTCTGTTTAGTATTTGTTGCAAGTCTGTTTAGTATTTGTTGCAAGTCTGTTTAGTATTTGTTGCAAGTCTGTTTAGTATTTGTTGCAAAAACTTAAGTACATTACACCTGGAGACACAGATCTTCTTTATTATATGTAGGTAGATTTACTCCCACCATGAAACAATATACACTGTACTACTAAATATACTGTAGCTACTTGCCGCTGGGTCTATAGATTAGTCCACACTAGCCTCAGTTGTATCAAGCAGTAGCACAATTCTACAAAGCCCAACAGCAGGGTTCAACAAATGGCCTGAAGAAAAAAAATCATCAACTGAAGCCTAAACAAGCAATGACCTCAACCAAACACTTTGTGTTCACTAAAAGAAGCTTCACAAATTTCAAGAAACCTAGTAGTAGTACAACGTATTTGCTGGGTAATACTGAAAACAGAGGTAGAGGAGTTCCTTTCCATATTATTCCCGGAACACACCCAAATGAGTAAAAAACAATCATGGATTTTCAGAACCGACAATCCATTAGTGCTAGACTCATATGCAACCCGAAAGACATTTTATAGTGTATATCTCTGCACCATGAGATCTGCAATCTCTTACCAAAGGAAAGTTAAAGCAGACCTTCACTCTGAATAAGAGTCTATCTTATATGTTTCCCACACCCTGTACATACAGATTGCTCACATTAAAAATCATGCTACCTGCATCTACTGCATGTTATGAGCCTTTAAACATCCAAGATGGCGGCTTATGGAAGCCGCCATCTTATCAGGCAGCCTGCAAACAGGAAGTGCCTCCTGACTGTGCTGCTCTGCATTCTGGGACTGCTGACCTTTACCTGACCTCAGCTCTGCTCTGTCTGAGCAAAGCACAGCTATAACCCGCCCCCTGTACCTTATCCCACTCTCCTCTCCTCAGTAAGTGTGATGCTTCTGAGTCAAGATGGCGGCGCCCGTATCCTAAATTCCTGAACAGAGTTGGAGCCCAGTGGGGGAAAGGATAATAAGTTAGTGACTAAAAACGTAAAATATATTCATTTTAGATGCTGGGGAACCGTTTTTTAAGAGTTTGGGCATTTCATTATATCACGCTGAAGGTCCGGTTTAAGTGTGTCCAAAGACCATTGAGGGCCAATGTCCTATACCAAATAGTTCTTAAGCACCTGAAGGCCAAGGCCAGACAGGTAATTTTACCAGACATGGACAGATCTATTGGTGGAGAGACTCTGTATATTGTAATGAATAATTTACCAGTGCAGAAAAACTTTACCCAAACAGAAAGTCCACTTTCGATTACATTTTTGAAAGTGTATTTTTTTGTGCCAGAAGGATGTCCTCAATATGCGAAGCTGATCTACATTTTAAAATTTTTCCTTATGACCACATCCAAGGCATGGATGGTAATCTCCTTAGAATTAGTAGGTGCCGGACACAAGGAAGGCAAGTCAACCTCCTCATTAAGGTGAAAGGGAGAAACGACCTTAGGCAAAAAAATCAGGTTTGAAGCGAAAAACCACCTTATCCTTATGCCGCTCAAAATAGGGAGGTTTCATAGAAAGCGCGGAAAGTTCTGATACGCGATGCACCGAGGTGATCGCCACCAAGACCACTTTGAGAGTCAAGATAGGCAATGCAGCATCGCACAATGGTTCGAAGGGAGGACCCTGAAGAGCAGAAAGTACTAAATTCAAGTCCCACACCGGTAATACTGACTTACGCGGTGGCCGGACATGGGTGACTCCCTGGAAAAAAGTCCTGATCAACCTATGCTTGGCAATGGATCTCTGGAAAAAGATGGCTAAGGCGGATACCTGACCCTTGAGGGTGCTCAGCTGGAGACCCAAGTCTAGGCAGTGTTGCAAAAACTCCAGAATCCTAGAAATAGAAAATGTGGGGCAAGGGAGACTCTTGGTCTCGCACCAAGCAATATAAACGTGTCAAACTGTAGTATATCATGGAAGAAGACTTCTTCCGTGCCGAATCATTGTCTGCACAACCGTGGGCAACAGCCCCTTGTCCATCAGGATTGAGGTTTCAATAGCCAGGCCGTCAAAGCCAGCGTCCGTAAATTGGAGTGCCGCAGCGACCCTTGTGTGAGAAGCCCTGGATCGTCGGGCATGGGGTAGCGTTCCACTGACATCTGGACTATGTCTGCAAACCAACTCCTTCTTGGCCAGAGGAGCCACCAGGATAGTTGGTACCCCTTCCTGGGCTTTCTTGCGCAGCACTCTGCCCAGGAGTGGAAACGGAGGTAATGCATAAAGAGACTTGAACTCCGTCCAGGGAATTGCCAGAGCATCTGTGGCAATGGCCAGAGGATCTCTTGAGAGGGAGACAAACCTTGGAAGCTTGTGATTGTGTCTGGACGCAAACAGGTCGACGTTCGGTTGACCCCAACGGAGACATAGAACCTGGATGGTCTTGCTGTTGAGAGGCCATTCCGCCAGGCGCTCCTGCTCAAGGAGTCTGCCTCCAGGTTTTCTACCTCAGGAATGTAGACCACCGAGATGCAGGGAACATTCTCCTCTGCCCAAGTCAGAATCTGGGTCACCTCCTTGAGGGCTCTCTTGCTCCGAGTCCCGCCCTGGTGATTGATGTAGGCGACAGCCGTCTGATTGTCCGAGCGAACCTGTATCGCATGACCCCTTAAGTGGGAAGTCAAGCGAAGCAGCACCAACCGGATCGGTCTCAGCACCAGGAGATTTATGGGTAAGCGGTTCTCCTGCGGACCCCACTGACTCTGGATCTTCTGAGTCTGCCAAACACCTCCCCAGCCTGTCAGACTGGCATCCGTGGTAACTATCTCCCAATGGGGAGTCAGGAAGGACTTGCCCACCAGCAGGTTCCGAGAGTCCAACCACCACAGGAGGGACTGCCTGGTCAGGGGGGGGGGGACAGTGAAAATTCCTGTTCCAGCGACTCCTGCATCGGGTCCCAGCCAGTCAACAAGTTCAATTGAAGAGGTCTCATGTGAAATTGGGTGAAGGGCACTGCCTTCGAAGCATGACACCATTAGGCCCACCAATCTCATCCCCAGACGTATTGACGGCCGCTGACAAGACAGCAAGGCCTGCACCTGCGTCTGGAGACCCACAAACCTTCTGCTGTGGCAGGTAGACCTTGACCTGAGCGGTGTCTATCGTCATTCCCAGGAAGGATCTCACTGTGAATGGAGTAATAAAAGACTTTGGGTAATTGATTACCCAGCCGAAGTCCGCCAGGGCTGACAACACCGTCCGAGTATCGCTCTCGGCCTGCTGAAGGGACTGGGCCGCAATCAACAAGTCGTTCAGATAAGGCAGCACACGTATGCCCTGGTTCCTCAGGATGGCCGTGATGCCCCCCAGCACCTTGGTGAATACACGGGGGGCTGAGGAAATACCGAATGGAAGAGCCACAAACTGGTAATGCCGGTCCTCCAGAGCAAACCTGAGGAACTTCTGATGCCCCAGGAAAATCGGGATGTGTAGATAAGCATCCCTGATGTCCACCGTGGTCATAAGCGAGCTCACCGCTGACCGTAAGGTTTCCATGCGGAAATGTCTGACTCTTACAAACCTGTTGAGACCCTTCAGGTCCAGGATTGGTCTTAAAGCTCTGTCCTTCTTGGGAACCGTGAACAGGTTGGAGTAAAAACCTTGACCCTGCTCCTGAAGAGGAACAGGGCAAATTACACCTAACTGCAGGAGGTGCTGCAGGCCAATCTCAGGCCCTGTGCCTTCACTGGGTCTTGGGATATCCAAGACTGTAGAAATCTTGTTAGCGGCCTGACTGCCAGCTCTAATTTGTAACCGGAGGACACTACCTCCTGAATCCACCGATCCGAGACGTGCCGTCTCCAGATTTGAGCAAACAGCAGAAGCCATCCCCCCACCAGGATCGGTGAGGGCGCCCCCTCATGCCTGAGGGGACTTGGCAGGGGGCTTATTTCCCCAGGAGGGGTTGGGTCGGCCGCGGGACCTACCTCTGCCCCAGGTATCTCTGTGGGCACCGGGAAATGAAGAGCCTCTTCCTTCTCGAAAGGTGCGATAGGCAGAGGGATTCCGAAAGGACTGAGCAGGCTTCCGTCTCTGAGGAAGTCTACCATCCTTGACCAAAAGGTCCAGGTTCTCCCCAAACAGCCTGTGCCCCACGAAGGGGATACTAGTAAGCGACTTCTTGGCTGCCGCATCAGCAGACCATTGCCGCAGCCAGAGCGAGCGGCGGAAGGCAACAAGCAGGTCCAAAATCCTGGCACCAAGCTGGACCCCATCGTCCATGGCAGAGGGGACAAAACCAATGAATTACAAGCAGGCCTTGAGTTCTGTATACTCCTCCGTCCGCTTGCGAACCTTAGCTCTATCCACAAGCTGTCTCACCTTCTTCCTGATGACCAGGGAGACAATCGCCGCGGCACACACAGGGCGAAAAAGAGCACCAGCAAAGGTGAATGCATGACAGACCAGCTGATCCATGCGCTTGTCAGCCGGGTCACGTAAGGAAGCAGTATCAGGTGATGGCATAACCGCATTGTTGGACAACCCCGACACGGGGGGGGGGGATCCACTTCGTGAGGGCGAGACCATAGCCGAACCAGCTCCTCAGGGAAGGGAGACCGCCTATCCAGGCACTCAAGCACCGATCCATGCGCTTGTCAGCCGGGTCACGTAAGGAAGCAGTATCAGGTGAAGGCATAACCGCATTGTTGGACAACCCCGACACGGGGGGGGGGGGGATCCACTTTGTGAGGGCGAGACCATAGCCGAACCAGCTCCTCAGGGAAGGGATACCGCCTATCCAGGCACTCAAGCACCGACGGTAACTTGTTAGGCCTCTCCCATTCCCATTTAGGGGATCCCAGTGGTGATCTGCACTTTATGGAACAAGTAAGCAAATATTTTTCTGTGTTTTGTTTGTGATTTGCACCTACCTCATTGCTAGTATTATCTGTACAGTTTTGCTTATATATATTAGATTCTGATGCACTTAGGAACACTTGACACTTTAGGAATTTATTATATATTATTAGTTAATTTATTTGGGTCCCCCACTGGGATATATTAGGGTACCCCCTTCCCTCCTATTTGATGGCAGTTTATTATGTGTTTTTAAGTTTTTAATGTGTCTTGGTGTGAAATTCTGACAATTTAATAAACTCAATAGGAATTATATATGATAGAGTGCCATTGTCAGTCTCTGGTTATATCCCTTTCCTTTTTGGGGGGGTCGGGGCATCCCCTTCTTTTGTATTGCTTTATAGTAATAGGGTTACCAGAGCGGGGCACCTGTATTACAAGCATCTTATTGTTTGGTGCCGTCCATATTTTCTCCTTGCAAATATCCTTGAAAATCATGTTAGAAAAATGGGCCTGTTCCAGAAAATACAATTCTGTGATTACTCACCTGTAGAATTGATATTATGAGTATACAGTACGTCCTGCTACAGATAAGAACCATTACACTTGGGTATTACTCCTCCAGATGGCACTGGACTGCAGAGACAGCGAAGTTGGCTCCTCCTGGCCCCTCAAATACCCAGGACCTCCCACAAATCTCCAGCATTGAAAAGCAGTTAACGAGAAGCCGGGAGAATTAAAACAGAACCAACTAGTAACCATAACAATGATAACAATCACCATACAGGGGATCCAGGATAATGCAAAACCAAGGGTGGGGTGGAGCAGGATGTACTGTATAATCATAATATAAATTCTACAGGTGAATTGTATTATTCTTAGTATACAGTACGTCCTGCTCCAGATAAGAATCATTACACTTGGGACATCCAATAGCAGTGTCCATAAAGCAGGGTGGGATCCCCAAAGGTAACAACAGACAGGTCAGACCACTGCCGCCTGCAGAACCTTGCGGCCAAAAGCAGCATCAGCTGAGGCCCTAACATCAACCTTGTAAAACTTTGAAAAGGTATGAACAGAAGACCACGTAGCGGCCTTGCAAACTTGTTCAACAGAAGCCTGGTGCTGAAAAGCCCAAGAGGCACCAATAGCACGAGTAGAATGAGCAGTAAGGCGGAAGGGAGGATTCTTCCCCTTAGCAGAGTAGGCTTGAATCACAGCCTGATGGATCCATTTGCTGATAGTGGATTTAGCAGGAGCCAAACCCTTCCTAGGACCAGAAGGGACCACAAAAAAGAGCATCAGTTTTCCAGAATGGAGCAGTAGCCACCAGATAGTACTTCAGACACCTAATCACGTCCAAAGAATGCAAGACCCTCTCCTTAGCATTACTAGGATTAGGGCACAAGGAAGGAAGAACAATGTCCTGATTCAAATGAAAGGCAGACACAACCTTAGAGACATGACCCTTCAGAGTACTGAGTTGGAGCCCCAGCTCCAACCCATGCTGCAGGAACTCCACGATCCTGGGAATAGAGAACACACGACAGGAAAGAGACTTAGACTCACACCAGTCAATGTAGGCACGCCAAACCCTATAGTAAATGGAAGAAGAAGACCTCTTCCTAGCCCTTATCATGGTATCAACAACAGAGACAGACAGCCCCTTCTCCATCAAGGTGGAGGTTTCAACAGCCAGGCCGTCAAAGCCAGAGTTTGTAAATTGGGATGGGGCTGAGTGACCCTGAGTGAGCAGGTCTGGCACCCTGGACAGAGCGTACTGATCTACTGCCATCTGCACCACGTCCGCGAAACCACACTCTTCTTGGCCACCTGGGGGCACCAGTATTGCTGGCACCCCCTCCTGAGCTATCTTGTGCAGAACCCTGCCCAACAGGGGTAATGGAGGAAAGACATACAGGAGCTGAAAGTCCGGCCATGACATTGCTAGAGCATCCGTGGCCAAGGCCAGAGGATCCTGGGACAGGGAGACAAAGGCCAGGAGCTTGTGATTGTGACGGGACGCAAACAGATCCACATCTGGTTGGCCCCAACGGTGACACAGAGATTGAAACACCCTGTTGTAGAGGGACCATTCTCCCAGACGAGAGGTCCCCCTGCTCAGAGAGTCTGCCTGCAGATTCTCCACCCCCGGGATGTACACAGCTGATATGCAGGGAACATTGTCCTCCGCCCAGGCCAGGATCAGAGACACTTCCTGGAGGGCCCTCTTGCTCCGGGTCCCTCCCTGATGATTGATGTAGGCAACCGCCGTCTGGCTGTCCGAGCATACCTGAACAGGCAGGCCCCGAAGGTGATGAGTCAAATGAGTCAGAACCAACCTGATCGCCCGCAGTTCCAGAATGTTGATAAGTGTGTGGGCCTCCTGAGGGCCCCACCGCCCTTGGAACTGCAGGGACTTCCAGAAACCCCCCCTCCCCCAACCTGTCAGACTGGCATCCGTAGTAACCATCTCCCAGCAGGGGGCCAGAAAGGATCTGCCCACCAACAGGTTCCTGGAGTCCAGTCACCACGAGAGGGACCGCCTGACTAAGGGGGAAAGCACAAGGACCTGGTCCAGGGACGCAGGAGCCTTGTCCCATACTGACAAGAGGTGGAGTTGCAGAGGCCTCATGTGGAACTGGGCATAAGGGACTGCCTCGAAGCACGACACCATCAGGCCCACCAGCTGCATTCCCTGTCTGATGGAGGGATGAGGGCAAGATAGCAGGAACTGAACCTGCACTAGCAGACTGTCCACCTTCTGCTGAGGAAGAAAAATCCTTGCCTGAACTGTATCCAGATTCATTCCCAGGAAGGATGTCACCAAGGAGGGAGACAGGGAAGACTTGGGATGGTCCTCCTGAATCCACCGGTCTTAGACATGAAACCTCCAGACGTGAGCAAAGTGCTGAAGCCGTCCCCCCACCTGGATGGGTGTGGGCGCCCCTTCATGCCTGAGGGGGCTTGGGAGAAGGCTTAAGCTTGGAGCCCCAGGAAAAGCCAGGGCGACCACGTCCTCTGCCCCTACCCCAGAAATCTCCTCGGGCCCCGGTAAGGGAGACCCCGCTCCCCTGTCTGGCACCACGGTAGGGGGAAGAAAAGGAGCCCTGTCCCCGAAAGGGCCGAGACTGCCGCCTGCGCTGCGGTAACCTTCCTCCCTTAGCAAACAGGTCCAGGCGGTCCCCAAACAGGCGTAGTCCTTTGAAGGGAAAAACAGTGAGAGCTTTCTTGGCAGCGTTGCCAGCAGCCCACTGGCGCAGCCAAACCGAGCGGCGTATAGCCACCACCAGGGCAGAGGTTCTGCCACACATCCTAATGGTATCATCCAAGGCAGAGAGGACATAAGTCACAGAAACCTCACAACGAGAGAGTTCATTAAACTCCTCACTAGACACATCATCAGGGGCACCATCTAGGATACTTCTATTATAGCGGCACAATAAGCCGATAGGGATTCACGTTATAAAAGCAACCCGGGATGCCTCAATAGCCCGCCAGGGAAGTGGGAGTAATTTACAGACTAGGCCTCACAAGTTTAAAAACTAAATAGAGGGAGTAGGGCCAGGAGAAACCAATAGAGGTCGGCCCGTCTGAAAGACATAGGCGAAGAGAACCCCGTAAGTGACATGTATAATGACATAGGGTAATAAAAAACACCCGCGAGGGCACTCATGGACCGCGGTAGGTAGACGCCAGTCACGCAGCAGCCGAATCCAGAGAAAATTGCGCCGGTATACTACGAGGCGCGGACCACGGAGACAGTGACGCGGAACGCGCCAACCGTGGGCCCCGCCCCTCCTGAAGAGCGCGAAGCAGCACACGTGACAAGCAGCCAATAACGGCGCACCAGCGCCTGAGGTAACGCCGCCGCCAAGCGCGGAGCATAGTGGAAGCACGCGCGGCGGGGGCGGCATATTTAAAAACGCAACCAGGGCAACCAAGTCAGCCCGGCGACTGACACCAACCATGACAAAACATAATACAGTGAAGCACCAAGGCATATGCACACACACGCCCCCCCCCGAGAGCTACAAGGGAGAGCGAGGGAGGACAACGGCCACTTAACAGGACCCACCGATAGACAGGGGCACCTGCGAGAAGGGAGAGCCATCTTCTTGTCTTTCGCAGTCCAGACTGCAGATAAAATCTGGGGGGGATTTGTGGGAGGTCCCGGGTATTTGAGGGGCCGGGAGGAGCCAATTTCGCTGTCTCTGCAGTCCAGCGCCATCTGGCTGAGTAATACCGAAGTGTACTGATTCTTATCTGGAGCAGGACGTACTGTATACTAAGAAAAGACCCGCCTCTGTTTTTCCTAAACAAATCACCCTGCTTCCTCTTAGCCGCTCTGGGAGGAACAATGTGTAGTGTCTCAAACACTGAGGTAAGCAATTTCTCCATATCATCCGGGAGTCACACATCCTCGTCCGAGGAAAAGCCAGACATACTGCCATCACCAGCAGAATAATCCACAGTGGAACGGGAATCATCTGGCAACTCACCTTCTTCCACAGAGCCCAGATCATCAAAGGGCAGGCCCCTGGGCGACAGGGTCCCAGTGGGCCCCACATGTCGCATGAAATATTAAAGTGCACCAAAATCCATGATTTTGACTATCCTGGGTTCTGGTATTTGCCCCCAGGGCATCCCGATTTGGGATGACCCACTATATGAAACTCCCTGGTTCTACTTTAAAACGCACATGACTGCCAACCCGGCGGCACATGCGCGGGCTCTCGTCCAATAAGGGACACCTGCCGTGACTATGTCATTCAGCAGATGGCTCTCATTGTTGTCGATGGGGAGCACACACTGCCACACCTTCAGTATCCCCAGTGGCGTCCCCAGCATCCCCTAGGCATTCAGTTAGGCTGGGACTGGAGTCAATGAGAGCGCCTGTTGAATGACATAGTTGGATGGGGTTAGAACGAGGAAGGGGAGTGAATAGCACCTTTCTGGGGGGTTTCACCCAGCAGGGCTTCCCAGGTTTTGTTCTGCTTAAAAGTGTCCCAATTACCAGGATTTTCACTATCCTTATCCTATGGGCATCCTTATGCCCCACTGTGTGAAATCCCCTAAGGTGCATGTGCTTATCCAATCAGCACTTTATGCCATGCATACTAAAGTAGGACATAAAACTGTTGATTTGGATTCAGCGTAGGCATAGGGAGCACCAACAGCCACATCCCAGGTGAATCAGCACATCAGCACTCCAGGGCCTGCCATGCGGGAGTGATTGTTCCACTATAAAGAGGAATATGCACCTCTGTGGCCAGCCAAGGCATCTAAAGGATCCCTTAAAATCCAGTTTGGCCGACTTAAAACCCCTGGTGCATCCCAATTTGGGATGCCCTTCTGTGTGAAACCTCCCAGGAACTCCCTCACTTTTCCATGGTCTCACACTAAGTTTGTGGCTCTCAGCACATCCTTGGTCGCCTTTCAGTCTGTGATGCGATCCCACGCTCAGCCTCAGGAGCACGCCAAAGACTCAGAGATGTTGGGGAAGAACGAGAATGTGCCGTAAGACCTCGCAAAGGTGAGTGTTTGTAGAGGTTCCTTGGGGGTTTCACACAGCGGGGTATCCTAAAGCGGGATGGCCCAAATGTTGTAAGTTGTCCCCCCACACACCTGTTAAAGTGGAAAACCCAGGATTTTGATTATCCTGGGCTTTGGTCCTTGCCCCGAGGCACCGTGATCGGGGATGCCCCACTGTGCCAAACCCCACAGGTCAGCAGAAATAACTCACCTTTCCCTGGTCCTGAGGTGCATGCACGTCCTCTCATCCAATCACACAGCAGGGCATCCCGAATATGGATGCCCCAGTAGGAGGGAATCAAGCTTCCCTATTATCTTACAGGGCTGCGGAGCCATGGGTTTTGGTCCACTTTAACCCCCAAACCCTCGGCGCGGGGAGGCTTACCTTTCATGGGCGGGGCAGCGGGTAACATCGTCGGGTGGATGATGCCACATCGCCGGGCAGGAAGGCGAGTCCGCCAGCATTGCGGGGTGAGAGGACGGAACGCGAGGGTTGCATCGCGGAGCAGGAGGGCTGGGCCGGATGCATCATTGCGTAACAGGGGGCAGGGCTAGACGCATCGTCAGGCAGAAGGGGCCATCAGCTTTGACTCACCCGCAGCAGCAGGCAGCGGGGAACATCTGTGGATGGAAGAGGCCACATTGCCGGGCAGGAGGGTGAGTCCATCCGCATCCGCGGCGGGAGGGTTGCATGGTCAGGTGGAAGGCGGGCCAGCATTGCCGAGTGGGGGCATTCGGCAGAGACTCACCCCCAACTTACTCACGACGCTTGCGGGGCCCACTCCTTGTCCTGGGCCCTGGGCAAGTGACCAGGTTTGCCGGTGCTGGCGCTGGCCCTGATCGAAGAGACAGTCATTATCCGAGTAAACGGGCTCGAGGTGCAGTTTCTTACTCGTGGCCTTCCGTGGAGCCGTCCGTGAGATCTGTCTCTCGAAATTGGCCGGCCTATGCGCCAAATCAGTATGGGACCCCCTGCTAGCTTCCCCCTCACTGGGGGCTGGGTGCACCTGCGAAGGGTCCGGAGAGGCCGTGCAGTGAAGGGCTAGATGCGGGGACGCCCGCCTGTTCATGGTCCAAAATGATGCCCCTGGCGCAAGTGGTACAAACAGTGCTGAATCTGCCCAGAGGATTCTTACTGCACAAGGGGCAGAGCTTTCCCTGCCCAAAAGGGGCCCCCAGCTCACTATCCCCTGAAGCCTCCATTATGGTGATTAAAGAATGGTCAAATGGTAAGGTTAATGGACACCAATGGCCCAGACCTATATGATCCCTCCTAATAAAAAGGGAGACCGGGAGGAACCACAACCCTCAACCACTAAGCCCACGGCCTACACAAAAGAGAAAAGGGAGAATCAGACTCCGCAAGGCAAAGCAGGTCTTTTTCCTATTGCATGGCACGGCCTGCTTCAAGAAGTCCTTACGTATGCGACATCCAATAGCAGTGTCCGTAAGGTAGGGTGGGATCCCCAAAAAGTAGAAGCAGGCAGTTCAAACCACTACCGCCTGAAGTACCTTGCAGCCAAAAGCAGCATCAGCTGAGGCCTTAACATCAACCTTGTAAAACTTGGAAAAGGTATGAACAGAAGACCAAGTCGCGGCCTTACAAACTTGTTCAACAGAAGCTTGGTCCTGAAAGGCCCAAGAAGCATCAATAGCACGAGTGGAATGAGCAGTAATCCGAAAAGGAGGAACCTTCCCTTTAGCAGAATAGGCCTGAACCACCGCCTGGCGAATCCACTTGCTGATAGTAGATTTAGCCAGAGGCAAGCCCTTCCTAGGTCCCGCAGGAAGAACAAAAAGAGCATCAGATTTCCTGAAAGACTCAGTAGCAACCAAGTAAAATTTCAGAGCCCTGACAACATCCAGAGAATGCAGGGTCTGTTCCTTGGAATTAGCAGGGTTAGGACACAAGAAAGGAAAGACAATGTCCTGACTGAGATGAAAAGCAGACACAACCTTGGGCAAGAAATCCGGTTTAAGCCTAAATACCACCTTATGCTGATGCCGCTCAAAATAAGGAGGTTTAATAGAAAGCGCCGCCAGCTCAGAGACTTGCCTGACTTAAGTGATAGCCACCAAAAAGGCCACCTTAAGAGTCAGAATGGGTAACGCCGCCCCACGGATAGGCTCAAAAGGAGGACCCTGTAGAGCAGACACCACCAGATTCAAGTCCCAAACCGGTAGCATAGGTTTACGTGGCGAACGCACATGAGTAACTCCCTGGAAAAAAGTCTTAACCAGACGGTGATTGGCAAAGGATCTTTGGAAAAAAATTCGCAGAGCTGACACCTGTCCCTTGAGGGTACTAAGTTGAAGGCCCAAATCCAAACCATGTTGCAAAAATTCCAGAATCCTGGGGATATTAAACACCTGACAAGGAAGAGACTTGGACTCACACCAGGCAATGTAAGCATGCAAGACCCTAGTCGTAGATAAAGGACGAGGACTTCTTCCTAGCCCGAATCATAGTATCAACAACAGAGGCCGGCAAACCCTTATCCATCAAGATGGAGGTTTCAGCAGCCAAACCGTCAAAGCCAGCGTTTGTAAATTGGGATGGCGCAGCTGTCCCTGAGTGAGAAGATCCGGATCCTTGGGCAAAACCTACCGATCTACTGCCAACTGCACAGCGCCTGCGAACCACAACCTCCTCGGCCATCAGAGGGCCACCAGAATGGCTGGTCCCACTTCCTGGGCTACCTTGCGCAGCACCCTGCCCAGCAGAGGAAAGGGAGGGAACACATAGAGGAGCCGAAACTCCATCCAAGGAATCGCTAGCGCATCCGTGGCGAAGACCAGAGGATCCTGCGACAGGGAGACAAATCTTGGAAGCTTGTGATTGTGGCGGGACGCAAACAGGTCCACATCCGGCTGACCCCAGCGGTGACACAGGGAGTGGGAAAAAAAAAAAACCTTGTTGCTGAGGGACCATTCACCCAGCCGAGACATCCCCCTGCTCAGGGAGTCTGCCTCCTGGTTCTCCACCCCCCGAATGTAGACCGCCGAGATGCAAGGGACATTCTCTTCCGTCCAAGACAGTATGAGGGACACTTCCTTGAGGGCTCGATTGCTCCGAGTCCCTGCCTGATGATTGATGTAGGCAACCGCCGTCTGGTTGTCCGAGCGGATCTGAACAGCCTGACCCCGAAGGTGCGAGGTCAGCTGAGAAAGAACCAACCTGATCGCCCTCCGTTCCAGGACATTGATGGGAGCATGGGCCTCCTGGGGGCCCCGCCGACCCTGGAACTGCAGAGACTTCCATAAGCCCCCCCCAACCGGTCAGACTGGCATCTGTGGTGACAGTTTCCCAGCACGGAGACAGAAAGGTCCTGCCCACTAGAAGGTTCCTTGAGTCCAGCCACCACGAGAGGGACTGTCTGGCCAGAGGGGACAGAGCAAAATCCTGATCCAGGGACACAGGGTCCCGATCCCAAACTGACAAGACGTGCAGCTGAAGAGGTCTCATGTGAAACTGAGCAAAGGGGACCGCCTCGAAGCAGGACACCATCAGACCAATCCCCTGCCGCATGGAGGGATGGGGACACAAGAGCAGAGCCCGTGCCTGCTCCTGAAGGGCCTCCACTTTCTGCTGAGGCAGGAATACTTTGAGAGGTGCCCAGAAAGGACCTCATCAAAGATGGAGACAGTGAAGACTTGGGAAACTTGATCACCCAGCCGAAGGACTCGAGAGTGGAGGTCACCACCTGAGCATCCTTCTCGGCCCGAGGAAGAGACTGAGCCGCAATCAGAATATCGTCCAGGTAAGGGAGAATGCGAATGCCCTGGTTCCGCAACAGAGCCATTATGCCCGCCAGCACCTTGGTGAACACCAGAGGTGCTGAGGTGATACAGAACGGTAAAGCCACAAACTGGTAATGCCGATCCTCTAGAGCGAACCTCAGGAATCTCTGATGACCTGGAAAGATTGGCACATGAAGATAGGCATCCTTGATGTCCACGGTGGTCATGAAGTCGCCCGGGCGAAGGGTACTGACAGCCGAGCGTAGCGTCTCCATGCGAAAGTGCTTGAACCTGACAAACTTGTTGAGACCCTTCAGGTCCAGGATGGGCCTCAAAGACCTGTTCTTTTTGGGGACCATGAAAAGATTGGAGCAGTACCCCGGACCCTGTTCTTGGGAAGGCACCAGACAAATGACTCCTGATTCCAACAGGCGTTGAACTTCAAGGCGCAATCCCTGAGCTGACAGAGGGTTTTGAGACATCCGGAATCTGAGGAATCTTGGGGGTGGGCAGGCTGCAAACTCTATCTTGTAACCGGAGGACACCACCTCCTGAATCCACCGGGCTGAGACGCGGAGCCTCCAGATGTAAGCAAAGACCCGAAGCCGTCCCCCCACCCGGATGGGCGAGGGCGCCTCCTCATGCCTGAGGGGGCTTGGGACCGCAGGAGAGACTGGGACAACCACGAGATCTGCCACGGCCCCAAGAATCTCTGCGGCTACCCGAGAAGAGGGATCCACAAACTCCTCAGGCAGCACGAAAGGAGGGGAAGGAAGCAGAGGGCCCCCGAAAGGACCGAGTCGGCTTCCTACGATGAGGTAACCTACCATCCTTGGCTAGAACATCCAGACGCACCCCAAAGAGCCGTAGCCCCACAAAAGGGAGGCCAGTGAGAGCCTTCTTAGCTGCAGTGTCAGCTTCCCACTGACGCAACCAAACAGAGCGGCACATAGCCACCAAGAGGGCAGAGGCCCTACCACCCAGCCGGACCGCATCATCCATGGCAGTAAGGACAAAGGCAACAAAATCAGAGCAAAGCAAGAGGGCCCTATAATCCTCCCTCCTCCTACCAGCCATAGCGCCATCAGTGAGACGCTTGAGCTTTTTCTTAAGGGCAATAGCTGTAATGGCAGGGGCGCAGACCGGACGCATCCCAGCCCCCACAAATGTAAAAGCATGGCAGGCCAGCTGATCCATACGCCGGTCCGCGCTATCCCGCAGTTTGGTAGTGTCAAGAGAAGGCATGACTGAGGTGTTGGACAGCCCTAGAACGGGAGCGTCCACCTCAGGGGGACACGACCATCGATTGACGAGGTCAGCAGGAAAGGGATACCTCTTATCCAACCCTTTGGGCACCTATAGCAATCTATTAGGACGTTTCCACTCCTTGAGCACCATATTAGAGAAATGGCTCTGCTCAGGGAACTCCAGACGTTGTTTATCAGGACGAAAGAGCTCACCCTGGGGGGGCAATGTGCAAGGTTTCAAAAATGTCAGACAGCAGTCTATCAGTGTCATTGGGAAGCCATGAATCCTCCCCGGACGCAGACCCAGGGTCACTGTCGTACCCCTCCTGCTGGTCCCCAGAGGAGTCAGAGTCCTGGAAAAGCTCTCCCTCCTCTAGGGAGTAACGGCCACCAAGGGCATCAATTCCCTCATCCTCCTCAGCAAAGAGGGAAGGCATGGGAGCCAGGTGCCCCTTCTTGCCAGAAGCCTTACCTGGAACAGGCCTGGCAAGCTGCCTTTCAATGCTGGCCACACGTAGTGCCAGATCAGATTGTGACCCCCTGCTAGTATTCCCTTCACTGGGGGCTAAATGCAGACGCGGGGGGGGGGGGGGGGGTAGGCGATGCCAAAGGAGGCGCTGAACTGGGAAGGAAGTGTGCAACCCAGCCTGGGCCGCAATGATACCTTGGGCGCACGGCACACACACCGCGGCACTATCACTCAAAGGGGAGACTCCTCTCAAGGAGGAGTCCATGGAGTTTTGTTTACAACCCAAGTCTTCTCTATTCATTGCAATAGCGGGTTCAGCACACTTGCCCTCGGCACGCGCCCTTCGTTGCAATAAAATGAGTAGAAGTATTAGGGTAGGTAAAGCCATATTGATGGACACCATCATGTCTGCCCAGCGATGGGGGATGGAATAGCTTGTTTTCCCTTATTGGTAAGTATGAAGATGCCAGCACTGCACTGAGGAGTTGTGGGGGGTAAAGGTGAGTGTAAACTTTTTTATGTTGTTGCCTGGACAGGAACCTTTTAGACAAAGGACTAAATGAGCCTGTTTTCTGATCTCTCCATTTTGAATGTGAGGGGCTGCATCTTTTATTTAGCCTGCTTTATATTTCTAGAAAATCCCTTCTGCTGGGTCTGCTCTGCAGCAGGGGATAACTTGTCCATGCATTCTTTAGTTTAAAGTCCTCTCCAAATTGAATTCATTTTGGGGAGTGAAAAAAGGCGTCAGTAGAAAGTTCACCAGGGTTTATTAGGGAATGCAAAGTGCTGGTGAATGAAATTCACTACCACTGACTGTCAGCATGGGGCAAGTAGAAAGTAGCTAATTCAACCATCTGATTGGAATGTCCTTTTAAATCACAAATGCACAAGCCATCTGCTGCCAGGGAAGGTGGAGGGGTTAAATAGAACTGCCATGAAAAAAATATCAGTAAGGATGAGATGTTGCAAGGAGAGTGCTATAGGTATTGCTAGATAGAGGTGGCAGTGGGGACTTGGACATTGATAGTTCAACACCACCCCTGGGTGAAATCTTTGGCCTCATAACAAGCAAAGAGTTTTCTTTTTACATTTAATTGTATGTTTAGCATTGGTAGGTGTTTAGATGGGTATTGGAAATATGGTTACGATTTGAGATGGGGGATGGACTAGGAATATGGGACCCATATATTTGGTGAGGTAAGGCAATTTGCATGTGTATTGGTAGCATGTGGGGATTATTTGATATAAATGTGTTAATGGGATGAGGTGGTGGAAGAACCTATGAGTAAAACAAATCAATGGAGTTTGTGGAGACAGTGGGTAACCTGTAAATCTTTGTTATGCTATTTATAATGAAAGATGCGAAATTCAGAATCTATTCATTGTGGCCTGCAACCAGTTTTCAAATCGCTTAAAGCGGTCCTTCACTCTGAATAAGAGTATATTCTGTACATACAGATTGATCACATTAAAAATCATCCTATCTGCATCTACTGCATGTTATGAGCCTTTAAACATTCAAGATGGCGGCTCATGGGACATCAGGCAGCCTGCTGTCTGAGCAAAGCACATCTCTAACCCGCCCCCTGTACTTTATCCCACTCTCCTCTCCTCAGTAAGTGTGATGCTTCTGAGTCAAGATGGTGGCGCCCATATCCTAAAGTCCTGAACAGAGTTGCAGCCCAGTAGGGAAAAGAATAATAAGTAAGTGACTAAAAACCTAAAATATATTAATTTTAGATGCTGGGGAATCGTTTTATAAGGGTTTAGGCTTTTCAATAAATAATGGTGAAGGTCTGGTTTAAGTTGCCCACACTCTTCAAATAGTTGAGCACCCTTGCTATAAGTTATTTGTTCTGAAATTGAATTCTTATAAGTATGCTCTATGGTGAGAAAAAGCCTCATGTAACAATTTTACAACAGGAAATTCTTACTAATTATTTTCTATGGAAGCAGTTTTTACTACCAGCAATCTGTCTGTTGTCAAAATGTGGCTTAAAGCGGCATTTCAGTGAACTATCGGGGTGCATGTTACTGCATATTTAATGCACGTATTACACATAAATATGAGTTAATGTGACCTTTACACACAGAATACTGCTGCCATTAAAGTGGACCAACACAAGATTCCCGGGCCGATCAGCATCGGGGGTGCCCCGCTGTGTGAAACCCCCCAGAAAGCCCCGAAATCCCTACCTGCTCCTCCATCCAGCGGCGCATGCGCAAGCCGCCGCTCGCGCATCCCTCTAGCAGGGAGCGCACCCGTGCCGGCCGTTTGTGAATGGCCGGAGCGGGCGTGCTCCCTGTAAGAATGACGCGCTCACTTGTCCGGTGGCGGGGATTGGCTGCAGCAGTCACGTGGGAGCGGGGACAGGTGAGTTTTTGGGGCTTTCTGGGGGTTTCACACAGCGGGGCACCCCCAATCGGGGTGCCCCACCGAAGTGGACCAAAACCCAGGATAGTCAAAATCCTGGGTGTTGGTCCACTTTAATGCTGCTGATGTGAGGGAACTCACTTACACATGCCTAGCAGCAGTGTTCTGTGTTTAAAGGGCTCACTTATCTCTTCTTGTTGATCTTGGTGTTCAGTTGCCAATAGCAACAGATTGCAGATAGTAAAAACTGCTTTCGTAAAACACACATTTGCTAACATATAAAAAATACAATTCTGTGATTACTCACCTGTAGAATTGATATTCTGAGTGTACATCCCGTCCCGTTCCGAAAGATATCCTTACACATGGGTTATTCATCTTCAGATGTCACGTGACTGCAGAGCAGAAAAAGTGGCCCCTCCCAGCCTATATATACCGAGGCACCTCCCACAGAACCCCAGTATTTAAAAAAGCAGTTAACAGAAGCCGGGAGAAATAATCAACAATCACCATAAAGAGGTAAAAAGAACAACAAGGGTGGGGCGGAACGGGACGGGATGTACACTCATAATACCAATTCTACAGGTGAGTAATCACAGAATTGTATTATTCTTAGTGTACATCCCGTCCCATTCCGAAAGATATCTTTACTCAAGGGACATCCAATAGCAGTGTCCGTAAGGTAGGGTGGGATCCCCAAAAGCAACCGCAAGCAGTCTAAACCACTGCTGCCTGCAGAACTTTGCGGCCAAAAGCAGCATCAGCTGAGGCCTTAACATCAACCTTGTAAAACTTAGAAAAAGTATGAACAGAAGACCAAGTTGCGGGGGGCGTGGCCTGGCGCGAGAATGGAGCGGACGTGAGTCGGGGAGCTCCTGACCCCGCCGAGAGATTTATAGCAACTACTGTGGCTTTATCGACCAAACTCACCCCTGTGGACGACCTCATGAAGGGACGGAGAAGGAGGAATCAGAGGAGGATGGCGATCGCAAGCTCCCGGGCGAGAAGACCGGAGATGGGGGACAGAGGTAGCCACGTGGGCGCGGACATGGCGCCGCTCTCTCCCTCGTCGGAAGCCAGCAGCCTGGAGGAGATCGGAGAGGCTGCCAGCGGTGTAGGAGGCGGCGGGGAGACGCTGCACGTGCCGGTAGTTCAGACCGCATCTCAAAGCCCCGGCGCGTGGCTGCAACCATCGGGAGCGGGGCTGGAGGGAGAGACGCACCCGAGAGCAACACGTGCAGTCTCTCCTCCCCCACAGAGTCCGCGGGTGACGGCCCGGCCCGCACAGCAAAGACAGCCTGGAGGTAAGAGAAGCGGCGGTGGAGACATGCGGGAACCGCATAATACGGCGTGGAGGGATCCGGGCGGGGTGGAAGAGGGCTGCAGAGACTGCCCCAAAATGGCGCAGATGAGCGCACACCACCAGACCCAGCCGGCAGTTAGCAACGGGGGCCCTGAGGATGAGGAGTCACATGGGTCGGGAGAGCAGACAGGACCATCTGCATGCAGCTCAGTCAGGAGCCCAACTGCTCAGTGCCATACCAATGCCCTCCGTGTAGTATCAGATGAGTGCCCAGGGCTGCAGGATACCTCCCCCAATGAGGGTAGCAACCAGTCACTGACCCCAGTAGCCCCGGCCTGCCCCTGGCCAGCCAAGCAAGCACGCAGGACAGGGGGTGACGCCACAGCGGTGGGAAGGCTGGAGAGATACGGATTCACCTCCTCAGACAGGATGTCAAAGCTGCCAGTGCAAAACACTGTGGCACTGGGACTTCCTTCCCCCTCCGACATGCCAACCCGTCCCCTCCCACCGAGGATACAGCGCCCCCAAAGCACCCCTGGGACTGAGCCGAGTATGAGGAGGGTGCCCCGACAGACACCTGCTGTGCCCCTCGCGGGAGGCAGTGGAGGGATGGGAGCCGCCGTCTCGAGCGCCCCACCTTATGCGTGGCCTAGCCATGAGGAGATTTCGCCTCTCAGCCTGCCGGAGGGGATGTCTGCAGTCCCCCAGGAACCCTTGTCTCCCCTAGCAATGGATCCTCTACCAATGGTGGAACTCCCGTCCCCGATCACATACTCGGATCCCCCGTCGACATCATCTGGAGCCGAGAGGCGAGGGGAGGCACCTGACGCTGGTAACATCCACCGGGAAACACTCTCTTTTCTCAAGTCTATACCGACCAAAGCAGACTTCGAAGCCCTGATCAAGAGGTATGAAGTGGCCTTTAAAAAAGATATAGCTGAAGTCAGGGGTCAGATCCAGTCGCTAGATGCCAGAGTCTCCTCCAATCAAACGGCTACAGAGACCGCGCTGGCAGAAATGGCGGCAAAGATTGAGAGTCAAAACGCACAGATTCTGCAGTTACAGCTCCAGCACGACGATCTAGAGAATAGACACAGGCGAAACAACCTCCGAGTTCGCGGCATTCCCGAGGCTTCGGCAGGGGAAGATGTTAAGCAAATAATCACGGTAATATTCAACCAGCTACTTGAAAGAGAGCCCGGTACGCCGATCGAGATTGATAGAGCACACAGAGCGCTGGGTCCACCAAGTATTGACCCATCCCGGCCGAGAGACATTGTCTGTCGCATACACCACTACAACACTAAGGAGGAGATCTCCCGGAGGGCCTGGAGACATGGCCCGATTGATTTTGACGGGGCAAGTGTCACTATATTTCCGGATCTTTCCAGGCGCACCCTGCAGATGCGCAGGCTCCTGCGTCCCGTCCTCGATCTGATCAGAAACTCCAGGGCGTCCTACAGATGGGGATATCCCCTCCACTTGATTGTGAGCAGAGATGGTAGCTCCTTCACCCTCAGATCTCACCAAGACCTTGAGGGGCTGTTTGCTTTTCTCGGCACCGACCCAATTCCAGTGCCCAATTGGTTGGTGCCCTCTGCCTCTCCTCCGCTACAGAGACCCAGGAGCTCTATAATAAGAAACCGAGGGGGCAGCAGATCAAGAAGGCCGAGAGCAAGACCTTCGAGACCCACAGACAATGAGCAGTAGACGTGGTCTGTTGCCCGGTGCGGTTTGCCTGCCTGGAGACTGACGTCTCTCCTCCTCCTTCTTCGCCAGATAGTATTGTGTTATGTTGGAGTTTGCTCTTAATGGTTGCATAGTTTTTTTTTTTTGTGTCACTAGCCTCTCTCGGTGGGAGGGCTGTCTCCGCGTTTCGTCGCCGGACATAGTCCCCCACTTAGGCCAGTCTCTGACCTTTCCCGTTTGGGGATAGGCCACAGACTTAGCGAGATCGCTACCTAGTTTTTCCCCCTCGGGGGCTTTTGCCGGAACTACCGGTTTTACTGTTTTTGTTCACTGCTTCCCCCTTTTCTTCCCCCTTTGTTCTTACCCTCTTGTTTCTTACCCTCCGTACTCCTTGTCTGTATTTGTATCCCCTGCTCTCGCTGACTCCCCTCCCGCAACTGGTCCGAGTAGACAACAATGGGTGAACCTGGCCTGGTCTCTTTCAACGTGAAGGGTCTGAACACGCCAGAGAAAAGGAAGGCGATCCTGAGAAACCTCAGGGCACTAAAGGCCAGCGTGGCCTTTCTCCAGGAAACGCACTTCAGATCTGCAAATCCGCCGACAATGAGAGACAGGACGTTCCCGGTCTCCTACCACAGCTATTCTCCAGACTCCAGATCAAGAGGGGTAAGCCTGCTGATCTCCAGGTCAGTTCACTGGGAGGAGGTTGGGGTGCTGAGTGGTGGAGAGGGAAGGTGGCTTTTTGTTAAAGGGAAGCTCTGGACGGAGCCTTTCACCTTTGTTAACATCTACTGCCCAAACACGAGACAGGTTGACTTTCTAGAGGAGGTTTTTTCTAGGATGGCAGAATTCGTGGAGGGAAGAGTAGTGGTTGGTGGAGACTTTAACCTCACCCTGGACCCACTGATTGACACTTCCAAGGGGCACACTTACCTCTCCTACACCAAACTTAGAAGGCTCAAAAGGCTCCTGCACACCTATCAGCTTGTGGACCCCTGGCGCATCTTCCACCCTCACGATAGAGATTACACATACTACTCCCCCCCACATAACATGTACTCTAGATTGGATATGTTTCTCATCCAACACCATACACTGCAGAGAGTTAAAAAAGCAGACATTGGCAACATTGTGCTGTCCGATCACGCCCCAATTAGTCTCACGCTATCTGCACACACCCCGATGCCTCGCTCCTGGGCGTGGAAGATGAATAACTCGCTTATTCAAGATGTAGGCTTCAGGGACACCCTAAAACAAGAACTCAGGGAATATTTCATTAGGAACAGTACACCAGATTCCAACCCTGCAGTGATTTGGGAGGCACATAAATGTGTGGTGAGAGGCCTCCTGATTCAGGAGGGGGCCAGAATTAAAAAGGAAAAAGGGAAGATTACTAGCGAACTGGTGGGGGAGATCCACAGACTAGAGGCGCTGCATAAACAATCTCTGGCCTCTGAGCATCTGGCGGCGTTGACCGCCCTCAGGGACCGGCTACGCAGGATTAGTAGCGACTCGGCTAAACTCCAGCTCATCAAGTGTAGGAAAACATATTATGAGTCAGGAGACAAATGTGGTCGCCTGCTGGCCATGGCCCTGAGGGGGGAAAGAGCCAAAACCTATGTCCCCAAAATACAGGATAGGGCAGGAACCATGAAACACAAGGCTGATGAGATCGCTGAAGTCTTCAGACAGTATTATGAGGACCTATATAACTTACCTTCAGATGAGTCAGGCACAAGGGCTTCCGACATCACCGCCTACCTCCGGCACTCTGGGCTCCCCAGACTCCCGTCTGAGGTCCTGGGCAAATTAGAGGACCCGATCTCTCACGAGGAACTGGAGGCAGCTTTGAAGGACTCGGCTGCCGGGAAGGCGCCGGGGCCCGATGGGATTCCCCTTATTTACTACAAAACTTTCGCTGAGATTCTCTCGCCTAGAATGCTGGAGGTATTCAACTCCATGGGCTCGGGTAACACATTCCCACGGGATAGCCTTTCCGCCCAAATAGCTGTAATACCAAAAGAGGGCAAGGACCCTACCATTAGCTCCAGCTACAGGCCAATATCCCTTCTGAATGCGGATATTAAACTTTTCGCCAAAATATTGGCCTCGCGACTAGTATCGCATCTTCATCATGTAGTACATTTGGACCAGGTAGGCTTCATGCCCTATAGGGAAGCACGCGACAACACCACAAAGACACTAAACCTCATTAATCTGGCAGCTCAGCGGAACCTTCCTACGCTACTCCTGTCAACCGATGCAGAAAAGGCGTTCGATAGAGTGCAGTGGGACTTCATGTTCGGAGTCCTACGACACATTGGACTAGGTGACAGCATGCTGGGCTGGATAGCTAGCTTGTACCACGGCCCTTCCGCAGTCGTGAGAGTTAATGGTTCAACCTCGAAGCCTTTCTGTATCGGTAACGGGACGAGACAGGGATGCCCTTTGTCCCCGCTAATCTTCATACTAACTCTGGAGCCTCTCCTTTGTTGGGTTAGGAAAAACCAGAACATTCAGGGAATTCCCTTGCCCTCTGGTAATTGCAAAATAGCGGCGTACGCGGATGACCTGCTGTTCTTCGTGACTTGCCCAGAGGTCTCTCTCCCAAACCTAGTGATGGAGCTGGAGACATACAAAAGCCTCTCCAGCTACAAAATAAATATGCAGAAGTCAGAGATCCTCAATGTAAATCTCTCGGCCTCTAGAGAGACCAACCTTAGCCAATCTTTCCCGTTCAAATGGACTAAGGACCATATTACATATCTGGGAGTGAAGGTAAGCAGGTCTCCGAGTAGGCTCTTTGACCTTAACTTCCCCCCGCTCTTCCGCGCTTTCACTAAGGACACAGGCACCTGGTCACACAAAAACCTATCCTGGTTCGGGAGATGCAACTCCCTGAAGATGACCCTTTTGCCCCGCCTACTATACTTACTACAAGCTCTCCCAATTGAGATCCCTTGCTCTTTCCTCCGGAGGGTTGGGAGTGTTTTCTCCAACTTCATTTGGCAGGGACGGAGCCCGAGAATTAGCAAAAGCCTGCTGACAAGACCCAGAGAGGGGGGAGGACTTGGGGTGCCAGACCCTGAAATGTACTACGTCGCTGCCCATCTCACCAGGGTGGTCGACTGGAATAGACATGCCTCATACAAACAGTGGGTTCAGATAGAACAGAATAACTCAACGTTCCCTCTGCGAGGTCTCCCATGGATAGCGAAGAAATCTGTAGGGCAGGAGCTCTCCCACCTAACAATAGGGGCCACGCTCGGGGTGTGCCATAAGTTCTTTCAGCGGGAGGAGCTTTCTCCCTCCTTCTCCCCATTATACCCAGTATTGGGTAACCCGGAATTTACTCCGGGAATAGGCAATGGGATAGCCGACCAGTGGATAAAAAAAGGAATCTGCCGAGCCAGACAATTCTGCCACATCAGTAATTACGAGTCGATGGAGAGGTTGGCGGAGATGCATGGCCTTCTGAGGTGGGACGCCTGGCGGTGGAGGCAGCTTAACCACTTCCTTCAATCACTCAGAAGTAAGTTGTGCTGCTTGAGGGAGCTCACTGGCTTTGAGAGGCTGTGCGTTGATGAAGGTCCTGCTAGACACACTCTCTCCCTAGCCTACAAATCTCTGATAAGTACTGGGGGCCAAGGAGCTCTCCCCTGCTTCGCCAAATGGGAGGGAGACCTGGGGGTTGCCTTCACACCAAAGCAGTGTAAGAGAATTGTTGAGCTGGCCCACAAGACCTCCATATGTACTAAATATAAGGAGTGCAATTACAAAGTGCTAATGCGTTGGTACAGAGTCCCGACACAGCTCAATAAATGGTTCCCTGGGGTCCCCTCACTTTGTTGGAGGTGTAACTCCGAGCGGGGCGACCTCCTACACATCTTCTGGTCGTGTCCGGCCCTACAGCCATTCTGGAGAGGGGTGAGCGAGGTAACGCAGCGCATGACTGAGAGAGAGATACCATGGGACCCAGCTTTCTTCCTTCTCCACCACTCGGCCTTCCCTACTAAGAGCTATCAGAGATCTGTAGTGTGTCAGTTGATCAACGCTGCTAAAGCGTGTATCCCTTCACGTTGGAAGAGTCAGACGCCTCCAAGCATTGCGCAGTGGCTGGCTAGGGTGGGCGAAATCGAGAGATTTGAAGGGATGATCGCAGCCCGACATGAGTCTGAGGAACAGCACAGGAATAAATGGGCTCACTGGGTCGAGTTTACGTTGTCACAAGCCTACAGAGACCTTCTGGTGACAGAGTAATGGTGGGAGCTAAATCGTACCCCGATAGGCTCCACCCCCCCCCCAGCTCTTTCCTCCAGCCTTCCTCCCTTTCCTGCCTTCCCCGCCTTACTTTTCTCCCCTTGTCTGTCTTTCTACTGCATAATTAAACATTGTTTTGCTCTAATTGTTGTCAGGATTATTCTAAGTTTTATGTCTTGTTGATAATACAGCAACTGTCTGAGTGCCGAAGGAACAGACTTGTGTTGTAAGCGACTGACGCAGGGGTCCCTGCTCTGGTTGGTCCCTGGACCATATCCACAGGATGGGCCCTTGGGTATTGCCGGGCATTGCGGTCCCTGACTGAGAAGGACTGGCGGGCGCCACGTCCTTCCCGGCGATGGGCTCAGCAAGAGCGAAACGCCCTGGTGAAGCGATGCGTGCCCTGAAGTATGCCTGACGACGCCATCTGTCACCTTAAGACCCCCGTCGACACAGTATAAGCATACAGTTGACTGTACAGTTCTATACTTGTTCAACTAATGCACATTGTCAGTGCCATGTATCTGTTTCTCCTTTATGTTTTGGAAAATGATAAATAAAGAATATGAAAAAAAGAAGACCAAGTTGCGGACTTGCAAACTTGTTCAACAGAAGCTTGGTGCTGAAAGGCCCAAGAGGCACCAATAGCACGAGTAGAAT
Organism: Gastrophryne carolinensis; assembly: GCA_027917425.1. Lineage (NCBI taxonomy): Eukaryota > Metazoa > Chordata > Amphibia > Anura > Microhylidae > Gastrophryne > Gastrophryne carolinensis. The sequence goes on along the minus strand of CM051238.1, from coordinate 294,552,503 downwards.
GAGCAGTAAGGCGGAAAGGAGGTTTCTTTCCCTTAGCAGAATAGGCCTGAATCACGTCCTGACAGATCCACTTGCTGATAGTGGATTTAGCAGGAGCCTGGCCCTTCTTAGGACCAGACAGAACCACAAAGAAAGTATCAGTCTTCCTGAAGGGTTCAGTAGCCACCAAATAGAATTTCACAGCCCTAACAACATCAAGAGAGTGCAACACCCTTTCCTTGGGGTTACTAGGGTTAGGGCACAAAGAAGGCAACACAATGGGCTCGATTCAACAAAGGTCGAAAATGGATTTTTCGTGTGTTTTGTGCTTAAAAAGTTGCGATTTTGCTATATTTTTTCAGCTACCAGTGATTCAGCTACCTGGAACCATTGTAAAACACGAGTCACTTTAATTAAATTTGAGTGCGATTGTAAAAGTGCGAATTAAATTAGTGGATCGAAAAATTTACTACTGCATTTTACAACTCGAAAATTTTACTACTGATTCAGGTGGACTTGATGAGCCACACACATGATATAAATTAGAGTGTTTCACACTAGTTTTTTGCTCTCTCTCACAATGGAGCCTTTCTACTTTCTTTGCAATGGTAGCAAACTCTAATGGTAGTAAAAAATTCAATTCATAAGAAAAAAACCTGAGAATTCCACTGTTTGTGAATCACTAGTTAGGAAGACAATGAAAGTCAATGGCACTTTTTTACTCCTGAAAAAAATACTGAACTTTTTACCCTTTTTTACTAGTAGTAAAAAGTTCCAATGACTTTCAGTGTCTTCCTATCTGGTGATTTGGTAACAGTGAAATTCTCAGGCTTTTTTCTCATGGATTAAATTTTTTACTACCATGAGAATTTTTTTCAATGATTTGTGAATCGAGGCCATTGACTTCGAACATATTGCAGATGATGTGGCGCAGAGAAGGCGCACACTACCCATTCCCATATTTTCGGACACGTTTGGAAGTGGATCAGCTGCCATATCAAGCACTTTTCCAGCTTACTAGGCTAAATCGTGCAGCTTTGGAATCCATATTTGGCACCATTAACTGGTAGAAGACCTTTGGTCGACCTTTGGGTTTTTACATTGCGGTGCACCAAAACCCAGAATAGTCAAAATCCTGGGTTTTGGTCCATGTTATAGTGTAAGCATAAGAATGGAGTACCATGAGGTTAAAGCTAGCAAAGAGCTGCTCCCTGCACCCAGGGGCACTTGGTGCTATGTGAGCAAGCTTTGTATAGAAAACAATGGCCACATTTCTGCATTAAAGGAAACATTTTTAATCCAGGTCCCTAGCAATCCAACCAACCCCCCCCCCCCCCCAAAAAAAAACAAACGACATATATACCTCTTACAAATATTATTGTTTAATTAGTTCTTCCACTACAGCATACCTTGCCTCTTTATTATATGTATCCACAATGTTAGCCATGTACATACAGCTACACAGGTAACTTAAAAAGTTGAAAAAAAAATTATGCATTTACATTTACCCATTAAAAAGCTTTACGGGGGGCGTGGCTTGACATGGCGCCGTAGAGACGCACGTGAGGGGAGCTCCGCACATACCTGTGGATTCTGGCACTCAGGTGCTCCAGGAGAGCTGCTTTCCTTGATGCCCAGGAAGGGGAGAGGCAGGGGAGCCACCAGGAAGCTCCGGGATCGCTCCATTCCCTCCTTCTTCAGCGCCCTGGAAGAGGGTCCGGCGCACGAGGAGGCGAGGAGCAAGATGGCGACGGGACGCACACAGTTGAATGGGGCTGCGGCCCCTCCCGCTCATGATACCCCACGCGACCCCGCACAGAGGAAGAAGACGGAGGATGGACGCCCCGGCGGCAGTGAGGCACTGGAGGCCCCGTCGGCTGAGGTGAGCGGCGGGCGCGAATCGGGAGGGAGAGAAGCGCCCCCCCCCCCCCCCCCCCGGAGGCTGCCGGCGCCGGAGGCCGGAGGCGACAGCTGCGCCCTGGCTGGTGTGGAGACCGCTGCCCTTACTCCACAGAGGGCGGGAGGAGACGAAGGAGCGCGAGCGGCGGTCGGGAGCTGCTGCCGACGTGTGACAGCCCAGATTCACTGGGGGGCGGACGGCAGTGCGGGAACTACCGGCGGAATACCCGGTGGCGCAGGTAACAGCACCTCCCTGAGCCACGAAAATGACAGGCCCAGTCGGGGCATGATGAGAGATGGCCCACAGCTGCTTGGGGATCAGCCTGGGGAAGGGGGGGATCAGCAGTGGAAGCCTGATGGCAGCCTACCCCCGAGAGAGCACACCCAGAGGCAACTAGATAAGCCCAGATCTCTGGAGGCGGACAGTATTTCCCCTGAATCGCCACCCCATAACTGGGATATGATCTATGCGTCCCCGGACAGGGGGCATGTGACGCGACTCTCGCCAGAGCCCATGACCTTCTCCCCAGAGCCAAGGAGTACGCCGGGTGTCCCGACATCTTCGAGGGGTCCCTCTCCGCTATGGGGGTCTCACCAGGAGCCAAGCCTGAGGTTGGATGACACTGATAAGGAACCTTGCAACCACCCCCCATGGGAAGCGCATGAGCGGCCGCGGCGCGATGGGCATGGCCTTGGCCCCTTAGCCGAAAAGGGTTCGACCGACCCCCCCTATCATGCAGCCAGTCGTGTTGAGCACGGGGCACACGGCCTCGGGCCCAGTCCCGGTGCGGACGAGGTGATCCCACATGATCCCGCGAGACCGACCTACAGCCGGGGACCCTGTCCTTCCATCCCACTGGATCTTCTGTCGCACGTGGTTGCGGAAGCTGTTAAAGTCAATATCAAAGAGGCCCTATGTGGTCTCCCTACCAAAGGTGACTTTGATGGATACGTCTCCAGGATGGAGGGGGCTTTTAAGAAAGAGCTGGCGACTTTACAGGGGGCTGTGACGGAGGTCGCATTGAGAGTCGACGGCGTGGAGAACTCATGCGGGGCACTGGAGGCACGTGTGGCATCTCTGGAACGACAGCAAACAGAGAGCAGGCGCCACGTGTCTGACCTACTCCTTATACAAGACGACGCTGAGAATCGCAACCGCCGAAACAATCTCCGCTTGAGGGGGGTGCCCGAGTCTGTGGAACCTCGAGACCTCGCGGCTACGACGACATCGATCTTTAACGAGCTTTTGGAGCTTCCCAGCATCAACCATATTGAACTTGATCGTGTGCACCGAGCGTTGGGCCCCCGCCCTGCGGAGGGAGATAGACCCCGCGATGTCATATGCAGGGTCCACTTTTTCAAAATTAAGGAGGAGATCACCCGTCGAGCTTGGGAGAAGGGCCCCGTTGAGTTCCAGGGCGCCCGGGTGCTTATTCTGCAGGATCTATCTCGTAGGACTTTGCAGATGAGGAGGCTACTAAAACCCCTGCTAGAAGTTGTTCAGTCTCGGGGCGCTTCCTATCGCTGGGGTCACCCTTTTCAACTCAGAGTCCGGAGAAATGGAGCTCTCTTCGTGCTGAAATCCCCAAGCCAGCTTCGGGACTTATTTCACTTTTTGGAGACGGCCCCAGTGGATGTGTCTGATTGGACTGCTCCGGACTTGCCGACCTTCGGCGGACGAGTGCCGCGAGGCGATCCTGGCCCTGTCCGTGGCGGTGGCAGAAGAAACAGACGAGGTCGCTGACCCTGCCGTGCTGATGCTCGGATCCTCCCTGTGCCGGCTGACCCCACCACCCTGTGATTTAAAGCTTGGGAGTGGGCGGCCGGAGCGGGCGAGGTGAGAGGTGTAGTGTTAACAATTTACTGATTCCCTAAGTTCTTTGTTGTTTTTGGTATTCGGAATTATTCCTGTCTGATAACATATGTAAATGTAGGGCTGCGGACCAGTCCTGATTGAGCGGGGTCCTCTGGCCGCGTGGTGGGACGCCCCTCCCCTGGTGGGGGGTCCTCCGCGTGGACAGGGGCTGCTGTTGTGGATGATGGGCGACTGTGTCCGCGGCGGCACCCTGCGGGTCCCGATGCCTTCTCACATGGTTACCAGCCACTGAATCAACTGATCCCTCCCCGGTAATATTGAAACCCATGAGTGCAACAGTTTGGAAACTTGCAATAAAGTGCGGTCACTCCCCTGTGGACTGCGACCCTTGTCCTCCTCTCCCCTTATAGTACAGGTGCACCCCTCTACTGACGACTCCAGTCCTCGTGGAGGGGAAAACAGAAGCGGTCCGCCATCTGCCCCCATATCTGGGGAAACAGAGCGGAATCCCACCATCCTCCGCTAAAAAGCACCATCTCCGGGACACGTGTCCCGTGGACTACCGGTTGACTATCACCTAGTCTAGTTCTTTGTTACTTAATTGTTTGCTCCCCTGTCCCCGTGTCCCCCCTGACCCTCATTGCTGTCCCTACTCCTGATCCCTCACCCGACCACTCAAAACCCCGGAAGGTTTAGCAGCAACCTCCTGTTGCCACTTTCTCCCGGGCGCGGTCTACGGGCACTCGAACAGCATGGGCCCGCTGAAGGTGGTGTCCCTTAACGTGAAGGGCCTTAACACGCCAGAAAAAAGAACAATATTGTGGCAAGAACTGAAGAGATATAGGGCGAAAATAGTCTTTATCCAGGAGACTCACTTTAAAAGAGGGGCTTCCCCAAGATTGAATAGTAGATTTTTCCCACACGTCTTCACCAGCTGCGCCTCGGAGGGCAAGAGAAAGGGGACGGCTATCTTGTTAGCTAGAGACACCCCATTTACATTGCTGGACACCTGGGCTGACGACTCGGGGAGAGTGGTCATGGTCAAGGGTACGATTAATCAGAAACGATACACCCTGATCTCGATTTACGCGCCCAACCAGGGACAGGTTCAGTTCCTCAAGCAGACACTGGATAAAGTGGAAAAATTTGCAGAGGGCGAACTGATCCTCGGCGGTGATTTTAACTTGCCAATTGACCCTCTCATCGATACTTCAGCGGGGAGATCGTCGATTACCCAACCGGCATTGCGCTCCCTGAGGAAGAGGCTGCATAGCCTGCAGCTGGTGGACGTGTGGCGAATTAGAAACCCCACTGCCAGGGACTACTCATTCTATTCGAAGGTCCACGGGACTTACTCCAGGATTGACTATCTTTGGGTCTCACATAGCATGCTGGAGCGAGTGTCAGGTGATGGCATTTACCCCACCTCATTCTCGGACCATGCCCCAGTCTACCTGGATCTGGATCTGGCAGACAGGCCCTTCTCCCCCTTTACGTGGAGGCTGAACGAATCCCTGCTGCAGAACTCGGTGGTGCTGCAGGCCGTCAGGGATGGTATTACCTCATACTTTAATGAGAACGATAACGGGGAGGTTTCGCCCCTGACCCTCTGGGAGGCCCACAAAAGCGTTATTCAGGGCATTTTAATCAGCCACGCCTCGCGATTAAAGAGGGAGAACACAGCTTTGTTGGCGAGACTGACGGAGAGGGTCAATACCCTGGAGCTATCCCACAAACGGACTGAGGCGGCGAGTGTACTCGGCGAGCTTACGCAAGCCAGAGTGGCTCTCAACGCCTTACTAAGACAAAAAGCCAAACACGTGATCAGGAAATGTAAAAGGCGATACTATGAGTTTGGCAACAAAAACAGCGCTCTCCTTGCGAGAGCCCTGAAACAGCAGCAGGCCCAGAACTTTATATCGGAAATTATGAACGACTCTCAACAGCGACAGCATACCTCCGAGTCGATAGCGGCCACATTCAGGAACTATTACGCGGGTCTCTACGGGTTGCGTGGAGACTCGCCGGGAGTGAGGCAGGTAGAGAGAATTAGGCAATATCTGGAGGACTCTAAGATGCCTAAGATCTCAGAGGAGGCCGCGGCCTTGATGGAGGCCCCAATCGGTGCGGGAGAGCTGGCCGAGGCCCTTAAACAAACACCAACGGGCAGGGCACCGGGGCCGGACGGATTTACGTCCCGGTACTACAAAACCTTCGAGGCCGTGCTAGGCCCGCGGTTGGTAAGGGCCTGGAACACAATATTGGATGAGGGGAACCCGGGAGCTTTCTCTGGCAGGGAATTGGAAGCTCATATCACGGTCATACATAAGCCGGGTAAAGACCCGCTATCCTGTAAAAGTTACAGACCCATCTCCCTGCTCAACGCAGATATGAAGCTTTATGCTAAAGTCCTGGCAAATAGGCTGGCACCTCTGATCCCTCACCTTGTGCACCTAGATCAGACTGGGTTTGTACTCCGTAGAGAGGCCAGAGACAACGTCATCCGGGCCATTAATGTTATCCATGCGGCCAAATCCTCGGGGACCCCCCTGATGCTCCTCTCCACCGATGCCGAGAAGGCTTTTGACAGGGTGAGCTGGCCCTTCCTGAGAGAGTCTCTTCGGTTCATCGGGTTAGGGGTTAACATGAGATTGCTGATAGAGGCACTTTATACCACTCCCTCGGCCCGAATAAGAATCAACGGCCACCTCTCTGACCCGGTGTGGATCGGGAATGGGACCCGCCAGGGCTGCCCCCTCTCACCCCTCCTCTTTGCGCTGTCACTCGAGCCGTTCCTGTGCACAATTAGAAATAAAGATGACATTCGGGGACTTGACTCCGGTGAGAGCACGCACAAGGTCGCCGCCTACGCAGACGACCTGCTCTTTTTTATCACTAATCCATCCGTTGCCATCCCCGTCCTGATGAGGGAATTCGAGACCTACGGGAGGCTCTCATACCTAAAAATTAATTTTGATAAATCTGAGGCCATGAATGTCTCCCTTCCTGGGGACCTGGTTCGGACCCTACGGCAGTCCTTCCCCTTTAAGTGGGCCAAGGCTTCATTGACATATCTGGGAACCCAGTTGCCATGCTCCCTGTACAACATAGTGTCCCTGAATTTCCTCCCCTTGGCCAGAAGAATCAGAGCAGACCTGGAGAGGTGGGACCTCCCCACATTCTCCTGGATGGGAAGGGTGAACATAATTAAGATGACAATATTGCCCAGACTGCTATACTTGTTCCAGGCCCTGCCGGTTCGGATCCCTGCGGGTTTCTTTGCTGATCTCAGCAGGTCCCTCTTGAGCTTCGTATGGAACAAGAAGCGCGCGAGAATTGGGAGGCGCACGCTTTGCAGACCCAAGATCCAGGGGGGCATGTCTCTGCCAGACATCAAGCTCTATTGGGCGGCCTCACATCTGCAGAGAGTTTGCGAGTGGGCGACATGTCGGGACACGAAGAGATGGGTTCAATTGGAACGCGCTGTGACCCCTGCCCCAGCGGATGTCTCGCTTTGGGGCAGGGGGGTCCCACCTCCGGGCCTAAAAAGACACCCGACTATCGCAGCAACATTATGGGTTTTCGGGAAGTACAGATCTTACTCGGAGATCTCTCCGTGGCCATCCCCCATGGTGCCTATAATCACTAACCCACTACTGGCCCCTGGACCATCCAAAGCAGACCTTAGGGAGTGGGGGGGACTGACCCAACTGAGGGCAGGAGACTTAATTACGAAGAGTGGTTGGACGCCGTTGTCAGACTTGAGAGCTAGATGGGAGAATGCGAACCTGGACCCTTGGACCCTGGTTAGGTTGCAATCTTTTGTAGCGGGACAGGGATTTAAGAAGGACAAGTGCAGGTCCCACTCTGAACTTGAGAGGATTTGCCTGGGTGAGGTGCCAAACGACCATCTGACCTCCAAACTGTACTCGTTATTGGCAGGAGAGGGGGAGAACCCCCCGGCGTTCTGGAGGGAGTGGGAGGTCGACTTAGGAACTGAGTTAGATAAGAAGCAGAGAGAGAAGATTGCATCTCTGGCCCACGGATCCTCGATAGCCACGAGAGTACAGGAGTCTAACTATAAGGTTCTGACCAGATGGTACTATACCCCTGACAGGCTTAATAAAATGTGTGCCTCGGTGGATCCCTACTGCTGGAGATGTGGGGTCGAGCGGGGTACCCTGTTACACATCCTGTGGTCCTGTCCCAAGATCCGTGAATACTGGGAGGGTGTGTTGGCCGTGGTCTCTCAGCTTACGGGGGGCCAGGTCCTCACTGACCCAGCTCAGGTTCTGCTGCACTCGACGAATCTCTCCGTAAGCAAGTATAAGAAACCATTGCGGGTCCATTTGTTGAATGCAGCTAAACTAGCGATTCCAAGATATTGGAAGCAAAAAAGACCCCCCACGGTGAGGGACTGGGCCTCGGAGGTTTCATGCATCGCGGAGATGGAGGATCTCACGCTCTCTATGCACGATAGGGACGAACAGTATAGGAGAACGTGGACGCCCTGGCTAATCTACCAGGAGTCTGAGGAGTTTAAGCAGCTATTCAAGGAGCCAGGGAATCACTGAGTTAATATTACGTTGTTACTCTGGCGTGTAGTACTTGGGATCCTTCCCTGCTCCCCCCCTTTCTACTCCTGATCCCCCTGGTGGTGGGTCTTTACCATAATTCCGGGAGGCCCAGTGGACGACACGTAGTGAGCGAAGTTGACACCGTGTGCACAGACGAGGCCGTTCTATGCCCAAAGGGAGCGGCCGTGCTTGGCGGCCTCTAAGCAGTGTTGTTGTGCGTGCCTGTGGACCTGCGCACCATATAGGTGATTTAGCTGCTGCCCCGTCCCTCCCCACACTTGCCCGCACCCACCTGCCCCTCCCCCCTTACCCTATTGTGCATTGTATTGTAATGTATGGTGCATTGTAATTCCTTTATGTCTGTTATATGGAAAATCTTTAAATAAAGAATTAAAAAAAAAAAAAAAAAAAAAGCTTTACAACAACATACAACAGTCAGAAAACAATACTAAACAATAGAAAAAAAATTCGAGTACATTTTTCAATAATTTTCGCTTCCGACAGCCTTTTTACGAGCATTTTGAAAATTTTACGAGTGATTTGAAAATTTTACAATTGCATTTTCGAGTGCAAGTATTTAATTCAACCCCTTTTTTGAATCACTCGAAAAAGTTAAAACTTTGTGCATGCGATCTGATTTTTCGAGTGACACAAATTTATTTCTACCTTTGTTGAATCGAGCCCAATGTCCTGATTGAGATGAAAAGCAGACACAACCTTAGGCAGAAAGTCAGTTTTAAAGTGAAACACCACCTTGTCCTGGTGTCTTTCAAAATAAGGAGGCTTGATGGCAAGCGCAGCCAATTCAGAAACACGCCTGACTGAGGTAAAAGCCACCAAAAAAGTTACCTTGCCAGTGAGTGGAAAAAGCCGCCTCCTGCAAGGGAGGGAGGGAGACACTTGCATGGCAGACAAAACCAGGTTCAAATCCCAAACAGGTAACATGGGCTTATGCCCACCTTGAAAGAAAGTCTTAACCAGATGATGCTGAGGAAAAACATAAAGGAGCTGAAAGCTCTCCCAGGACATTGCCAGAGCATCCCCTGCCAGGGCCAGTGGATCCTGTGACAAGGATACAAAGGCTGGAAGCTTGTGATTGTGGCGTGACGCAAAGAGATCCACATCCGGCTGGCCCCAACGGAGACACAGAGAGTGAAACACCCTGTTGCTGAGAGTCTGCTTCCAGATTCTCCAATCCCGGAATGTACACCGCTGATATGCAGGGAATATAATCCTCTGCCCAGGACAGAATCAGGGATACTTCCTTGAGAGCCCTCTTGCTCCTGGTTCCTCCCTGATGATTGATGTAAGCAACCGCTGTCTTGTTGTCTGAGCGGATCTGAACTGCCAGACCCCGAAGGTGCATGGCCAGCTGGTAAAGCACTAACCTCACTGCCCTCAGTTCCAGAATGTTGATTGGGGCATGGGCCTCCTGAGGACCTCACTGCCCCTGGAATTTCAGGGACCTCCAAAAGCCCCCCCAACCTGTCAGGCTGGCATCTGTGGTGACCACCTCCCAGAAGGGAGTCAGAAAAGATCTGCCCACTAGCAGATTCCTTGGGTCCAGCCATCATGACAGAGACCTCCGGACCAGAGGGGACAGAACAAATACCTGATCCAGGGACCCTGGGTCCCGATCCCATACTGTCAAGAGAAGAACCTGGAGCGGTCTCATGTGAAACTGAGCGTAAGGAACAGCCTCGAAGCTGGACACCATCAGACCCACCAGCTGCATAGCCTGTCTGATGGACGGATGAGGGCAAGACAGAAAGAGCTGTATTTGTGCCTAAAGACCCTCTATCTTCAGCTGAGGGAGAAAGACCTTGACCTGAGAGGTATCCAGAGTCATGCCCAGAAAAATATTTACTCTGGAAGGAGACAGGGAAGAATTGGGAAGATTGATCACCCAGCCAAACATTTCCAGAGTGGATACCACCTTCTGAACATCCAACTCTGCTTGTTGCAAAGTTTGGGAAACTACAAGAATGTTGTCCAGATAAGGAAGAATGCGAATACCCTGAGATCTCAACAGAGCCATAACTCCTGCCAAAACCTTGGTAAACACCCTGGGAGCCGAAGTAAGACTGAATGGCAGAGCCACAAACTGGTAATGCTGATCTTCCACTGCGAACTTTTGATGGCCTGCAAAAATAGGCACATGAAGGTAAGCATCCTTGATGTCTATAGAGGCCAAGAAGTCCCCTGGACGAAGGGAATTTATGGCAGAACGCAGAGTCTCCATGCGAAAGTGCCTATTCTGACAAATTGTTGAGGAGCTTTAAATCCAGGATAGGCCTGACTGATCCATCCTTTTTTGGAACAGTGAAAAGATTGGAATAATAGCCCATGCCCCTTTCCCGCAGAGGGACAGGGCAAATGACCCCCAATTCCAGTAGATTTTGGACAGCCAAGCACACGCACTGAGCTGACAGGGGGTCCTGAGCCCTCCGTGAATTTATGAATCTTGGGGGCGGCCAGGCTATAAACTCTATCTTGTAACCGGAGGAGACTACCTCCTGAATCCACCGGTCTGAGACAAGACGTCTCCAGATGTGAGCAAAAAAACGAAGCCGCCCCCCCCCCACCCGGATAGGTGAGGGCGCCCCTTCATGCCTGCGGAGGTTTGGGAGAGGATTTTGGCTTAGAACCCCAGGAAAGACCGGGTCTGCCACGTCCTCTGCCCCATGACTCACCACGGCCTCCCGCGGGGGAAGCTCCCCTTCCTCTTCTGGGGGAATAAAAGGGGGACAGAGCAACTCTGGACCCCGAAAGGGCCTGAGCGGCTTCTTGTGCTGAGGCAGCTTACCTTCCTTGGCAAACAGATCCAGACGTTCTCCAAAAAGGCGCAGACCTTTAAAAGGGGCCCCCGTAAGAGCCTTCTTAGCAGCAATATCAGCCATCCATTGGCGCAAGCCAAACAGAGCGGTGTAAGGCAACCAGCAGGGCAGAGGTTCTGGCACACATTCTAATGGCATCCTCTAGGGCAGCAAGGACATAAGAAGTAAATTCCTCACAATACATAAGCCAGTTAAATACATCTCTGCCCAAAGTCGCAGAACCACCTTCCAAGGCACATCTGATCAATCTTCTAATTGCCATAGTAGTAATAGCAGATGCACACACTGGACGCAGCGCGGTCCCCGCACAGGCAAAACAATGTGTAGCCAGCTGATCAATGCGCCGGTCTTCCACATCTTTTAAGGTGGTAGTATCAGGTGACTGCAGCACAGATTTATGAGATCCCAGAATTGGTGCCTCAACATCAGGTGGGGAACACCATAATTTAGCGGTATCCATGGGAAAGCGATACCTCTTGTCCCAGCTTTTAGGTACACCTGGAAACCTACTGGGTTTTTCCCATTCATGTAAAATGAGATTATTAAAATGAGCCTGAACCAGGAATTCCCAGCGTGGTTTAGCAGCACAAAATAATTCTCCCTGCTGCTGTGGGGGAGCAATTTCAAGCACCTCAAATAAATGGGCAATAAGCCTATCAGTATCAGCTGTATCCCAAGGCTTGGACCCAGTCCTTGGCTCATCAAAAGACCTATTCTGATCCTCAGATTCAGACTCAGAGAATAATTCCCCCTCCGGGGAAAAACCAACAATGTCTTCCAGTGCTTCAGAAGTCATGGGGCAAACATAGGAATTATCAAATGCCGTGTCTTGCCAGTAGCCTTGCGAGGCTCATAACCACCCACCCACCTCTCCAGATCGTCCAATCTAGTAGCAAAATCAGATTGGGCATCCCCAGAAGCATGTGCCACAACCGGAGCCGAATGCAAGAGAGAGGGAGTAGGCAAGGCCTCAGCAGGGGCATCCCAGACAACCGCGCAACAGTCTGCTGGGCGCAGGAGAGACTGACCTTGAAGTCGCTAGGAACAGGGGAAATCCCACAATCAGTACAGAACCGGCCTTGTCCCGAAGGAACCCCGGACTCAATGTCTTGAGAAGCCTCCATATGGTGATTATTGTGGCTCGCAAGGCCAAATGGGAATAATGCCGAAGCAAATCCGGGATGCCCCCAATGCACCGCAAGGGAAGTGGGAGGATTTTATATATTAATATCCCCTTAATGAAAGTAAAGGCCGGGAGAAACCACTGATTCTATAGGCCTATAAGACAGAAAACGATCCCGTAAGCACAAAGCATGACGTCGGCCGCACCGCACTGCCAAGATGGCGCCCGGACAAATACCTCGAGGGGCAGGCCGCGGGGGAGTGACGCAAAATGCGTCACCCGCCCTGTCCACCTCCCTCCGAAGAGCGCGAAAAGACGCGCCCACGTGAGCTGGACAGCCGATGGCTGCACCAAGGCGTCTGAGGTAAATGTCGCTGCCCCAAGCCAAGCGGTGTACAGTAGCGCAATGTTACAAAAAGAACAACCAGTGCAACCAATCAACCAGGGATCACTTCTAAAGTGCTCCGCATAAGCCAGAGCATGCCACACCATACAAGAATACATCAGATACAAGGAACCCCCCCTCCCTTTTCCCCTGAGAGACACAGAGGAACGAGGCAGTGGTCCGGGAACCACTATAGAGGGAAAGGGGGTGACAGGCACAAATGCGGGCAGGGCATCCCATAAGGCGCACCATGTCCTGAACAGTCTACCCTTTGGTGGGGGAGTTGCGGCGGAGCCTAGCTCCTTGGCACCTAAATATGGTGCTGTCTACCGTCACACGAACGCTACAGCCGAGGCTGGGAGGCAGTAAAACAAGGACAGAATCGGGTGGGGAATAGCTCAACAGGTCCATAGGGTCAAAGACCCCGCTCAACTGCATGAAAAGAGAGAGACACTTTCTCATCCTGGCAGTCCGCGACTGCAGAGAAAATCTGGGGTTCTGTGGGAGGTGCCTCGGTATATATAGGCCGGGAGGGGCCACTTTTTCTGCTCTGCAGTCACGTGACATCTGAAGATGAATAACCCATGTGTAAGGATATCTTTCGGAACGGGACGGGATGTACACTAACAATATATACTACATCAGCTCAGCACCGTTTTGGCACAAAAAAATTCTACACTATTACCAATTCCACCATAAGTCGTCATTCTCTCCAAAATTCATAACTGCCCTATTTCCCCAGTGATCTTGTGGCTGCATAAAGGCTATGTCTAATTTCTACAGGCTGCAGCAGATTTCCAGACAGGGTGTGAGAGAGAGCGGAAGGACAAAAAGAGAGAAGGGAAGGGAGAGAGGGGGAGGCAGGGGTTAGTGGAAAGATTTACAGGGCAGGGGAGGAAGAGCAAGAAAGAGGGAGAAAAAAAGAAAGAATAGGGTAGGAGGTGAGAAAAGGGAACAAGAGGGGAGAGGCAGATATGGAGGGCGGAGTAGTCATAGATTGTTTTTGGCACACATCACCTCTTCTGCAGACATTCACCAAACAAAGAACACACAGCAGCCCGTGCACAGCTCCTCCTCTCCTGTGCTGGAAGTGTTATTCCTCTGCCATGCTGCTGGTTTGGCTGCAAGCTCTGACACTGCACAGGCTTGTCTTAGCTGAGCGAACACATGGTGTGAGGGACAGGCAGTTACATATTGCATGGGTGGGCCATCAGTCTATACTGAATATAAATATGACTGATTGCTGCAGGCATCCAATTATATTTGCATTCTGTACAACCATCCAATGAGGACAAAGGACTTGTGTGTCACTGCTGAGTGACTATGCAAGCTGTAAGGCTGCCAGCTTATGAGTGTGGCAGAGCTTGGCACCACCAGCTTTTAAATAGGCTTCCCAACAGCATGGTTGCCACCCCTAGAAATGGCCATACACCTGAGCCCCCCACCACCACCCCAGCCCAGCAGCTGGTAAAGAGAGAGGAGTGTGTGAATGCAGATCAAGCTGGTCGTATACCAATCATGCCAGGGAACCCCAGTTTGAGATGTCTATACAGTAAAAGATCTATGGGAAATGCATGTGCAGCTATTTTTCTTGCCCACCCAGACTCCCTCAGATAAAGCTCCAAAAAGAAAAGACAAGTATATCTTTAACTGAAGGCTCACCAGTGGCATGAGGGGGAGGGTTGGGATACTTCATTGTCACTGTGGACCAGAACAGATCTGAAAGGCAAGGTTAAGGGTATTTTTAAAGCCTAAGAAGTTAAACAAAATGAGATTCATGGCAACGCCAACAAGCCACCCACAAAAGGGGAAATCCTGCATTGGAGGGGGGGTGGCGATGTTACAGTGACTGATTTGGGGGACGTCACTGCACTGAGAACAAGTAAGCACAGATGGTAGGGATGCGCAGTGTGAGACATGGATCTTCCAATCAGGTAAGACATCCATCCCTGGGCTAGGTGCAATTTTCAACAGAGAACAAAAAGTGAGTATAGAGTTTTTTTTATTTTATTTTAGCCTGGACAATGCCTTTAATGTATCTTTTTAGGTAAATCAGCCAATAGGACAGTGACAGAGTACCTGATTATACAGAGTTACATGTCTGATTTTTGGCTTTCGAAGGAACTTTAAAGGTACTGTAAACCCAACTGCAAAAAAAAGACAGCACGCAGCTCACCTGATGCCTCTCCAATATTTGCTGCAGTGTAGGGTAGAAGCTGTAGCAGGGCTCCAAAGTTTGGTGCTCTACACATTTGTGACCATGGATAGCCACATGGGTTCCACTGCCATCTCTGACCACAGCAGAGCTTTCTCAAGACTCAAAGCTGCACCATGATATTCCCTTCCCAGCTCAGCCACAACCCAGGAATTAAAATGAAGAAAGCGGCTTTTTTTAGATCACAGTTTCCCAACCAGCAGTACCTGTACCCCAGGGGCTACAAGCAGCAGGTTAAAGGGGTATGCATCGATGTTAAAGAACAGTCTAATGGGTGTCTTATTTTAACAGCAAAACAGGATTCTTTCTTGTCTTAAAAGTGCTACGGGGCTTGTGAGCTACTAATTTTTGTATCAATTTTAAATCCTCGGGAGCACACAGAATTTCTTGTCTCTAGGGGGTACTTGACATTAAAAGGTCGAGAACCACTGGCTTAGAGTACATAAGGTATTTACATATAATCTGAGCTTTTACAACACTTTTCCCAAGGGAGGTAAAGCCCAAGGAAGTTGGTGTGTGCCTGAACAGGGATGATAACTGTATTGGCATCCTGAACTAGGATCCCCTGCATTAGATTTTTAAGAGAGACCTAAAGTCATTTTTTTTTCTGTCAAAGGTCAATCTCCAAGTCTCAATGCCCCAGAGTAAAAGGACCTTCAGGTTACAATGCCTGAGCAGTTATCTAGCCAGCGCATTGGAAGTTACTTTCCTAGACAGCAGAATGACGTGACCATATTAAACATCATTAAAATAATGACATTATAAAGAATTATAACACAGCAATTAGAGTTCAGTGAGTTTTTATTAAAATGAAACCCATTTGCTTACTTGTAAACTACTTGTGCAAGCTTGCCAAGACACCCAGGAAATCCACAAAGCAAGAAGCAACTAGTTTTACTGTGCATGCAAAGCAGGCTGAAACATGTTTTGTTGAGCATGCTGAAGAATAAAGCCTCCTAATCACTTGCTTTTTTTTAGTGATCAGGAAGACCCAGAAGAGGTGTTTTTGCTATTAAAGTGGACCAACACCCAGGATTTTCACTATCCTGGGTGTTGGTCCACTTCTGCGGGGCATCCCGATCGGGGGTGCCCCGCTGTGTGAACCCCCCAGAAAGCCCCAAAAAAAACTTACCTCACCGCCGACGGACAAGCTGAGGCCGACGCTGCCTCCCGTGCGTCCCTCTTACATGTGCCGTTGGAACGGGAGAAGGTAAGATTTGTGGGCGTCCAGGGGGGTTTCACATAAACAACATAAAATACCTCAAATAGAAAATAACAGCTGTCGAACACATTTCATTTTCATATTTGCCTAGCTGAGAAAATCAACATATTTATTTTCTATTGCCAACCTAAAAAGCAGATTAAAACCCGATGAGGCCAGCCCTGTAATGTAAAAGTCTCCAGGGACAGCCAAGCGCTGGCCCTGAGGCATCTCGATTCACTAACTGAACCCTGCCTGATCAGCTGCTATCACTCACCTTTCCAGCACTCCAATGCCACGTCGCCAGCTTTCCTTTAGCTGAGGCGCGCTCCAGCACCCAGGCATTCAGATAGTCTGGGGACTACCCAGTTCAACCCAAGGGGAGCCGTTCTTGCTTTGATATAATGGGACTTTCCGCGTAAAAAAAATAGCCATGCTCACCTTTTGTCCCCCACAGCACCAGTGTCTTCAAACTTACCCATGATGGAGAATGAATGATTCTGCCCCCCCCCCCCCCCCTCCAAGCACTGAGCAGACTTAGTGGTATCTATTAAGACTTAACGAAAGGAGTGTGCCAAGGTGGGATAAGCACAACCCCTCTATTTAAAATGAATGGAGTAACCATGTTAGTGGGTGTAAAACCATCTTGACAGAGGACACCAGGTTGTTCTCGGTTTTTGGTACGTTTAAAGACGGTGGAGCTTTAAAGGAAGGTGGACAAGAGTTAAGCAAAGTCTTTTTTGTTTTGTTGCCCGTGTGAAACCCCCCAGATCGCCCACTTTCACTTACATTACCACGTTCCCATGGGGCATGCATGAGCGCTAGTCCAATTAGCGCTTTAGGTGGTGCATACTAATGCTTCACGCTGGCATAGGTGCTCCCACATTCCCACCCTATCTGAATGGCTAGACGCAGGGAGTGCGCACAGCTGCAGAGAAGCCGGGGATGCAGTGCCGGCAGAGATCGATCAGATAAGATCACCAGTGCCCCAGGGGGGTGTCACACATCAGGGCATCTGATATCGGATGCCCTGGGGGCAGCCTAGCTGCCGACCCTGAAAGCTTTTAGATTCCAGGCCGGCTGCAAGGGTGATCACACCACTTTAAACATCAGGATGAGGAAGCTGTGCCAGCAGCAATTGGCACCGGAAAGATATATGCCTCATAAACACGGAGAAAAGCTTGTCTATCATTCTACACAAACACTAAGTAAACAGCTGCTAGAGGGATTCTATTTGATGCTGCACAGAGATTTGAGGCAATTTTGGTAAATTTTAGTTTTTCCAGAAGCAGAGCTCAGAGGTGTAAATTGAGATGGCAGCTCCCATGCAGTTTAGGAGCATAGAATCTGCTTGCTATCATGTTTCCCTGAAAATAAGCCCTAGTGTGATTTTATTTTTAAAAGTATTTTTAAAAAAAGCCCTAGTTACAGAGGGACTGGGGCAGGTTGCCAGCTGCTGCGGAGGGATACGGGGCAGCCGTCTATTCCTCTATCTAGCCCATTGCCTATCTGTCTATCCCTCTGCCCATCTACATGTTGTTTATAGAAAATGAGATAGCACTTGTAATTGAGCCCTAATGCTTTTTTCTGAGAAAAATGTTTATATAAGATCTTATTTTTAGGGAAACAGGGTATTCCACAATATCTGCATCGGGTGAAACCCTCTCAAATAGCTTACATGGCAGACTGTAAATTGCTCCCCTAAAGCAACCCTCCAGCAAAGCTTTCATTTCTTGACAGGAGTTCTGCTTTAAAGGAGTGCTATAGTGAAAAAGGTCTAATAATAAACAATCACATAAATATGATTTGCAAGAAGAGGTGTTAATTATAGGCCCCGTTTTGAATGAAAAAAGAATCACGGGCAACAGGTTGAACGCAAAGGTTAAAGAGGAACTTCCCAGGCCCTGGAGTCCAAGTTCCTGTCCTTGGGGCATCCCAAATTGGGATGTTCCACAGTGTGAAACCCCCCAGATGCCCAGATCCCCTCACCGTGTCTCTGCGCTGCTGCCGCCGCATCGCCGCTAGCTAACCTCTACCCATGCATGCGCCCGGCCTTTCTGAATGAGCAGCGCTCTCTCCTGAATCTGCGCCGTGGCAGTGGAAAGAAGGTCAGTGTATAGGGCGATACACACAACGGGGCATCCCAATTCCGGATGCTGCCGCATGGAGGAACAGCACACAGAAAAGTGTGTTGTTCATCTTTAATGCTGCCCCACAGGCTGGCTGCAGCTGGTATGCTAAAAAAAAAAACTGTCCAACCACAAGCTTGGTGGGATTTATTTTATAGCTGTGTATAAACAACTCCCCCTCACACTATCTAGCAAGTTTATATGAAATTTGTATTAACCTCCTTAGCGGTGATCCCGAGCGTGACTCGGGGTTAATTTGCGCTGTAAGTAGCGGTAACCCCAAGTCACGCTCGGGATCTATTTGGCAGAGGAGCAGGGCGGCGCAGTCTCCTTACCTTCTCCCTGCGATCCAGCGATGTCCCCGCTGCGATCGCAGGTGAGAGCCGCGGCTGCGGCGTCCGTCGCACTTCCGGGTTCCGTCTCTGTGAGCCGCAGAGGCTCATGGGGGCGGAGCCGTGCGTCAGAGACAAATGTAATGGTAACGCTTTCGTTACCATTACATTTGCCTCTATCATAACGCCAGGGGGGTTAAGCGATGTTGTGATACAGATACAGGCCCTTTAAATTGACTAAATATACCAAAGCCTCTGGTCCAGACAGATTCTCAGGCCCATATTACCAAAAGTGTGCAGATATATTCCCCCCCCCCACCAACTCCTCTAATAATGCTTTCGATTGATCTCAAGGTAGGCTTGCATCGTTTGTACAACCTCTCTCTGCAAAAAATACAACTCTGTGAAGTGCTCACCTGTAGAGTTGATATTATATGCATACAGCACGTCCTGCTCCAGAATAGTAATAACATGTAGGTAATCCTCCGCCTCAGGCGCCGTGCACTGCAGACATGTAGAAAACAAGCTCCTCCCGGCCCTACATATACCGAGGGACCTCCCACAAATCCCCAGCATTGAAAAGCAGTGAGAAGAGAAGCCGGGAGGAACAAACCACCCAGAAATACTGGTAATAATATCTATTGATAACAATCACCCTACAGGGGATCCAGAACAAGTGAACCAGGGTGGGGTGGAGCAGGACGTGCTGTCTGCATATAATAATATCAACTCTACAGGTGAGTACTTCACAGAGTTATTATTCTAAGCATACAGCACGTCCTGCTCCAGAATAGTAATAACATGTGGGACATCCAATAGCAGTGTCCATAAGCAGAGTGGGATCCCCAGGAAAAAACAAGGCACAGCGGACAGTAAAGGCGCTGTCACCTGCAAAACTTGCAACAGGCATGACATGAGCAAAGGCTCTAACGTCAGTCTCATAACAAGACCATGAAGGTATGAACAGAGACAAGCCATAAGCCTAGCAACTTAAAGTGGGCCAACACCCAGGGGTGATCGGCCCGGGAATCTATAAGATTCCCGGGCCGATCACCTCACACACCGCGGGACATCCAAGATCGGGATGTCCCGCGGAGTGTAACCCCCCCAAAACCCCGAAAAATCCTTACCTCTCCAGCCGCTGCTTCCGCCGCCGCTGCCTCTCTCGCGCTCCTCTAGAGTGCGCGCGCCCGCGCCGGGCGTCTCTGAATGGCCGGCGCGGGCGCGCACACGTCAAGAGTGACGCGCGGGAGCGGTCCCTTGTCCGTCGGCGGGCAAGTGACAGCGTGGAGAGGTGAGTTTTCAGGGTGTTTGGGGGGGTTTCAGCCAACGGGGCACCCCAAATCGGGGTGCCCCGGGGAAGTGGACCAATACCCAGGATAGTCAAAATCCTGGGTGTTGGTCCACTTTAATCAACAGAAATAAAAACCCTGGTGCTGAAGGGCCAGTGGTATCCAAGCACCAATATAACGGATTACACAGAAAAAAGGGGGAAATCCTTCCCCTAAAGAGGAACATAGGTCAGTGTAATGACCCAACCAGCCCACAGGCAAGGAAGCCTCGTGGCAAAACTTGTAACACCCCCTAAGCGAAACAGAACAGGTCACCCGACCAAGGCGGGAATACTGACCCCTAACTAACACAAAGCCAAGGCTTCACTCAGGAGACATCCAGAAGGATAAATCCAAGGGCGCAATGGCACTGGAAGGAGATAGCAGGCGCATACATAAAGAGGCGCCCTTAGACTCCAAGAGCATCAGTCCCCCCAAGGGCCATGAAAACCCTCATGGGAAATATTGCAACCCCTGTAGAGGGTATGTAGCCCCTCATATTAGTATTATTAAGAATAAAGTCCATAGTTAGACTAAAGGACTAAAAGAATGATCCTACAGACCACTTGGACCGGAGGCCCGGCGTAAGAAGGAAACCCCCACGGCATGGGGTGCCTGTAGCCATATATATATATACACACACACATCGAGCCAAGGTTAAGTAACCAGATCCACCGTCTCAGGCACACGTCTGACGGAGTCAGGAGGCCCCAGAGAAGCGACCTGGACTACAAGGCAGCTCAGACAGTATCCAGCAAAAGTCCCCAGGAAAATCCGCAGGGTAAAAATTAAAATTGATCCCAACAGGGACCATGGAACTACTTGGGAGATGCAGCTAAGCAATCCCAAACAGAATTCTCCACAAGGGCGACAGAACCAGACTCCTGCAGGAAAGGCCAGGACAGAACCTGCACCCTCAGAGTCCCCAGATGGGGAGCCAACCCCAACTTACGCTGTAATGACTTTAAAGGCCCTGGGAACCGAGAATGTCTAACAGGGAAGAGACACATCGAGCCAAGGTTAAGTAACCAGATCCACCGTCTCAGGCACACGTCTGACGGAGTCAGGAGGCCCCAGAGAAGCGACCTGGACTACAAGGCAGCTCAGACAGTATCCAGCAAAAGTCCCCAGGAAAATCCGCAGGGTAAAAATTAAAATTGATCCCAACAGGGACCATGGAACTACTTGGGAGATGCAGCTAAGCAATCCCAAACAGAATTCTCCACAAGGGCGACAGAACCAGACTCCTGCAGGAAAGGCCAGGACAGAACCTGCACCCTCAGAGTCCCCAGATGGGGAGCCAACCCCAACTTACGCTGTAATGACTTTAAAGCCCCTGGGAACCGAGAATGTCTAACAGGGAAGAGACCAAGGCTCATGCCAATCAAAATGGGTTACCACAAAACACCCATAGAGTAAGTGGAAGCTGGGGAGCTTGCTCCCAGCCCCCCCTCATACTAAGTCACCCAGAAGATAAGGCCCGTCTCCAAGGGGTGAATGAATCAGCTGTCAATCCCCAGACAGGATACCTTATATTGGGACAAGGAAGGGGCCTGACAAGGGCAGAACCGCACTCCTGAGAGAGCGAACAGGTCAGCAGACTTCAGCAGAGGCATCTGCGAACCACATCTCACAAGGCCACCCAGGCCATCCATCTCACGGGACTCTCTATCAGGCCAACCGTGCGCAGAACCCCACAAGTAGGGTGATGAAGGGAAGGCATATAAAATAACAAGTCTAAGCCTAAAATAATCAGCCCCCATGACCAGAGTCAGAATATTCTGGTACAGGAAAAACAAGGGCAGAGCCCCTGTGTTATGAGGGAGACCCAACAGAGCCACGCTAGGCTACCCGGGCGACACCAGGATAGCATAACCTGCCACTAAATAGCATCCATTGGAGTGAATACCGCTGAGAAGCAGGGGACGTAGACCCCCGCCCAAGGCAGGATCAGGGACCCTCCAGAAGGAGCATCCTGCCTCAATCTCTAGACCAGTAGTAAAACAGGCCATTGTCATCCAACAGACCAGGAGTCCCCCAATAGACCGACCGATCCTAAAAGAGGAGAAGTCCAGCCATATACAGTCAACGGAAGGCACACCGTTTCAACAAAACCAGCAGGTAAGATGGACCCTCTAAGGGACCCTACCTAGGAACCACAGGGATTGTGGAAGAAATTCCCCTCCCCCGCCAACCTGCGAGACTTGGTACCCAGGGTGACCATTCACTGGAAGATGCAAGTAAGGAAAGGAGTTTCCCCCTGACGGGGCCCTTAAATATGAGTAGCTCAAGAGGAGACACCCTACCAAGTGGGCATGAGCACAGACCAAGCACCAGGGTGCTGGAACCCCATGTAAGCTCAATAACCTACTGTGCCGAAGAGCCCAAGGGCTCTGTATATGAGTGACATCATCTTGATGTGTCACCAACGGGCCCACCCGCTGCCATCCCGCCTGGTGAAGGTAAGGCGCCAGTAAAGGGGGGCAGAGCCCCCGTAAGCAGGAGTCCCCGTATTGCCAGAGAAGAAGGCTCAAGCCTGAACCGAATCCCAGGAATGGGGGATAGTGGATAAGGGACCATGAGGAATTGAGGTGACTGAGCACCCATCCAGTAACTCCCAGGGGACACCGCTGGCCGATCAATCCACTCGGCCTGACGTAGAGACTGGGGAGTAAGGAAAGACGACCCGGTAGGTCCTAATGCAGACGCCAGCCCCCCCCCCCCACCCCAGGCATGTCCGAGACATCACCCCCATTCGTGCCATGGCGAGTAGCCTGGGAACGCAAGAGAGGCCCCAAATAATGCCTCAATCCGCAGGGTTGGTCCTGCAACACCGTCTAGTAATGGTCTTGGTGTCCAGCAGACACAAGGGGAACTAAGAAGATCTAGTACTTCACAAGAGGCCGGAAGCCCCCCCCCTGCACAGGTGGCCCGTGTCCCAAGACTGATGTGTCCTATAGGGACTACCTGTGAGTAGAATTGCCAAGCCTGCCATAGGCCAGCGTGGCCCAGACAGCCTCATACTGTTGAGGGAAGGAGGAAGGTTAATATAGAGGCCATAGCCCCATACCGTTAAGGGCAACCTGTAAGTAAGCCCAAACTCTGTAGGCCCAGACCGGCCTGCACCAATTCTTGAAGGAAAAGCAGGGGCTAGAAGCACCCTGACAATCACTGAGAGGGACCGCCCATCAAAAGCCATCCTGTGTCCAGGGGAATTACATCCTGGGACCACCAGAAGGAGAAGGTATATTCCTAGATGGGAGACAGCTGCTGCAGCAGTACCCTCGGCCGGAAGGGCGAGGGCACCCCTTCATGCTTGGGAGGTCTTGGCAGATTTGGACTTAGTCCTGCCAGAAGGCCCAGGGCGCTGCCTGCCCACCCCATGGTGGAAATCCACACCGAACAGTTGGAAGCACACCTCCGGTTCGCGCTTGACACTAACGTAGGGAGGTGGAGGGGTGACCCTGCCTCGTGGAGGCCGGAGCGGCCTTCTGCGCACCTTCTGCGCACCCTTTTTACCAAAAAGATCCAAATGGGCCCCAAATAACCGCCGTCCTCTGAAGGGAAGGCAAGTGAGAGCCTTTTTTGTAGCCTCGTCAGCACCCCACTGTCGCAGCCAGACCAGGCGGCGAATAGCTACCACAAGGGCAGAGGTTCTAGCACACATCTTAATGGTGTCGTCCAGTGCTGATAGAATAAACTTCACAAACGCTTCACAGTCTGATAGCGCATTAAACACCCCCCAAGGGAGGTCCTCAGGGCGGTGATCTAGTATTTTTCTGACAAGAGTCCTGGCAGCCACTGCAGTGATGGCCGTGGCACAAACCGGGCGCAGAGCCCTCCCAGCACACGAGAAGGCGTGGGAAGCCAGTCTGTCAATGCGCCGGTCCTCAGCATCCCGAAGGGTACGGTAAAAAGGAGCCGTCATGAAAGGGGGGTTTGTGACCCCTATAACCGGTGCGTCCACCACCAGGGGAGCTGACCATAAATTAACCACATCAGGAGGGAAAGGGTACTTCCACTCCCAGACCCCTGGGACCCCTTTAAGCTTACAAGGCGATTCCCATTCTTGGGATATAAGATTCTGGAAATGTTCCTGTTCTAGGAACTCCAGGCGCGGCGGCGCTGTATGGAAACTCTCTTTCTTAGGCTTGGGGATCTCCCCTCAAACCTCAAAAATCTTAATAAGAATTTCATCTGTGTCACACAGACCCCAAGAACCGGGCTCAGAATCATCACAGCCCCCGGGCATCCCGTTCGAGGAGCCCGAATCTGAGAATAGCTCACCTTCCTCAGAAGGGTCAAGGTCCTGCATATCAGCAGAGTCATCGGGGAGCCAGGAGGCGTCAGGGACCGCTTTTTACCAGGTCCCATACGCTCCGCCAATCCAGAAAGCACCTGCTCCGCCGTAGGCAACACGCGTGGCACGGATTGCAGGTCATCCCCGCTCGAGTGGGACTCGTCATGAGTGATATTTGGGCCCGGGGAGACGGGAGTAAGGAAGGGAGGTGCATCCGTTGGCAAACCTGCCTGTTCTGCACACTGTCCGCAGACCCGTGCCCTGTCAGCCTCAGCCTGGGGCTGACCACACACTGCACACAGCCGGTCATGTCCCGGGGGGACCCCGGTTACATAATTCTGAAATGCCTCCATATGGTGATTATCAAGCAGTATGACCGCAGGGATTTATGCAATAGGCAACCCTGGATGCCCCAAGACCAGCTAGTAATGTGGGAGAATTTGTAAGGTGGACCCGCTGTAATATATGTTAGGCCGGGGGAAGCCCCCGAAGTCCTGGCGTCTGAAAGACATAATGGGACAAGAGGGGTGGAGTCAGTGCCATGCGCAGCCAGATAGACCTAGAAACATGCCGCTCCGGAGGGCACTTACATGACCAAGGGAGGAGGCGAACCGCACCACGCGCGCGAAGATAGTCAAAATGGCGCGAAGCGAACCTTGAGGGGTGGGCCAGGACAGGCTGTGACGCGGAGCGCGTCATGCCGAGTCTCCGCCTTCCCCAAAGAGCGCAAAGCTCTAACCAACGGAAAAACTTAGAACAGTTGGATATAAGGCGTATGCCTAAGATGCTGACACGCTGGAATGATGCTGCCGACAAGGCAGTTTTGTTAATGAAGACCAACGGATCGCACTGTATAGCAAAGCGCGACACTGACCCCAATAAATTAAAAAACCAAAGTCTAAACGTGAAAGTTAACACTAGGGCTGCCACACATACCCCCCCCCCCTCTTTTCCCCCGAGTTACGGGAGGAAGCGAGGGAGAAGCGGACGGCGTCCATGGACTAAGTCTGTGAGGGGCACGGGCAAGATTGCGGGAGGGGCATCCACTAGAGGCTCACCATCGGCCTGACTGCCTACCCTATGGAGGGGGATTGCAGTGGAGCATGGCTCCGTTCAGCACACCAGGTGCTGCCTACCTTCACCCGACCCGCGCACCCCAGGCTGGGAGGCATATTCTTCTGAAGAGGAAATAGTCCCACAGGACCTTGGGCTGTAAGGCCCGCTCGCCTGCGAGAGCGTGATACTTCATGTCTTCGCAGTTCAGCACTGCAGAGAAATCTGGGGATTGGTGGGAGGTCCTTCGGTATATGTAGGGCCGGGAGGAGCTTGTTTTCTACATGTCTGCAGTGCACGGCGCCTGAGGTGGAGGATTACCCACATGTTATTACTATTCTGTAGCAGGACGTGCTGTATGCTTAGAATATATTTGTCTGATGCCAAGACAGTCTCTCTATGTTAAATTATAGGCCTATATTATTATTAAAGAGAACCAGCTCCCTCCTCGGCGAGGGTGTTGGTAGCCGCCGCCGCTATATGCTGGAGCCTCTGCACAAATACCCCCCCCCCCCCAGGACACTGGTAAACCTTACCTTAATCTAGCCCCCCCACCGGGAATCCAGCGCCAGGATTGGCTGCCTGATGCTCACGTGGGCAGGCCATTTGGAGGCCAAGACATCATCGCCCACATGAGCACCAAGCAACCGTGGATTCCCGAAGGGGGAGCAATGTTAAGGTAAGGTTTCTGGGTGTCCTGGGGAGTTATGTGCGGGGGGCATCCAGAATGCAGCGGCACCGGTGGCTACCAACACCCTAGCCATGGAGGGTGTTGGTTCACCTTAAGTATAGACATTTAATTGCTTGCCAACATCTGCCAGAATGCTCCATTTTTTTTTAGAATGCCTAATTCACCAGGATAAAACAGATTTCATTTGCAAAAGGCAAGCCATGGACGGTGTTACAGTGGTATGTGACATTTTGGGAACCCTTCAGAATATTCTATATTACTGCATGAATTCGACCTAAAACTACATCCAAGTCCAAGACCTAAAATTATAAAAATGTAAGCACCAATTCAAACAAGCCAAAATATTAGGCCTGGTCCAGCAGCATCCCCGTCATCCCTTTAGCAGGGCGCATGCCCACACCAGGGTTTGTGAATGGCCGGCCTGGGCACGCGCCCAGTTAGAGCTGGGGACGTGGACACCAGCAAGCTTCTGGACGAAGGGGCTCAAGTGGAGAGAGCAGAGTTCATCAGGAGTGCAGCACTGTACAAGTCTGCCAGCTGTCATGTGGGGCCACAAAGCTACATGGCAACACTTTAGACTTCCCCAAATATAGGGACTTTTGTACTTTCCTAAACTTCCATAAAAATCTTTTAGCAGCACTGCCTATGTCTGCCAGCTGTAATGTGGGCCACACAGCTACATGGCAACACTTTAGACTTCCCCAAATATAGGGACTTTTGTACTTTCCTAAACTTCCATAAAAATCTTTTAGCAGCACTGCCTATGTCTGCCAGCTGTAATGTGGGGCCACACAGCTACATGCCAACACTTTAGACTTCCCCAAATATAGGGACTTTTGTACTTTCCTAAACTTCCATAAAAATCTTTTAGCAGTACTGGCTTCTAGAGAAAATAGGTGCCACTTGGCTGGCCAGAGGTGAACAACAGTGTATGAAAGTCAGCGCACAACATTCTCTGTGCATCACAGTCTGGTCCTGTATGTTATACACACCAGGATTCAGATACCAGGACTGTGAGTGTCTGACTGCCGCCTTGGGATGATGAGAAGGTAAGCAGAGGAGCCTTGTGCCACTGAAGCGTGGATGTAGGTAAGCGGATTGGCAATTCCAGGGTTTTCACATAAACTGGGTGAAAAGACTTAGGCAGAAACCCTTCTCTAAGGGGCATCCCAAAATCCTGCACTGTACAGCACAGGCTAGTGGGGGGCTTCCAAACTGCACGGCATATAATATTGACATGCAACCTTTGGAAGAGTTTCTGGCGGACCTAGACCTAAAGTAAAGGAAAACTGGAGTTTTTGCTATTTCAGGTATTAGTCAGTATCCCTGATTTGGCATGTGACACGTGTGAAATCAGAAATGAGCCCTTTTGGCTGTGCATATAAATGAGTGGCTAAAAAAAACGTAAATGGGAGTGTAGCTGCATTCACTTTTGACATCCCTCTACGGCTATGCTGCACATGCACTGTGGGATTGCTGGCGAAGTATGTATAATGGGTGACCGTAAGATTTCCACAGCGGGGCTTCCCTAATCGGAACCTAGAATCTTACAGACTCAAAAGGTCTGGTTTTGGGATGTTCCTAGGTCACTGTAAAAACTCACCTTCATGTTGTTACCACGGCGCAGTCTTGGCTAAAATCAAGCATGCTGATTGGCTGAGCGGCCCGCTTGATTTCACTCAGCTCCATCAGCGGCTAAGCAGCATAGTGAGCTGCCGGGTACATCCCCAACTCAGCTTAAAACCAAGCATGCTGATTGGCTGAGCCGCCCGCTTGATTTCACTCAGCTCCATCAGCGGCTAAGCAGCATAGTGCGCTGCTCGGTGCATCCCCAACTCAGCTTCTAGCTGTGGCATGCCCGCATAATGGACTGGAGCGGCTGCTTCCCCACCCTTGAACCATCCTGGTTTAGGATACCCCACTGTGTGACACCCCCTGGGATCACCACTAAGTTACATTGCTGGTGATTCCACAGCTTGTGCGGGCATCCCCCAGGGGCCAGCCATTCAGATAGACTGGCGCAGGATTGCACACTTCACCCAGAGGGAGAGCGTGATGTGAACTCATTCCCCTTTCTCGATGCCGGAGCTCTGTTTCCATCTATGTATGCCGAGCATTACCAAGCACAGCATTCAGTGCTGAATGGACAAGAGCCTGCGTTTGTTTACAAAGTGGGGTATCCCAAATTGGCTTGAAGTAGAAGCCATGACAGGAAAAATCTAATGGGTGCTTCAGGAGTTGCTTTTCTGAGTGACCAGGGAGTATATTCAGTCACAGATATGACCAGCCTCACAGGTTGATAGCAGGGTTGGCAATGAGGGA
The DNA here is from genome assembly GCA_027917425.1 of Gastrophryne carolinensis. Taxonomy (NCBI): domain Eukaryota; kingdom Metazoa; phylum Chordata; class Amphibia; order Anura; family Microhylidae; genus Gastrophryne; species Gastrophryne carolinensis. The sequence continues at coordinate 294,524,313 of CM051238.1, read as the reverse complement.
AGCAGTGTGGCCTGGCAGTGATAGGCACACACAGGCTCCCTGGGGAGGAGGCTGAGGAGGGGGTGCCGCCCAAACCAAGCTCCAGCTGAGGTGACATAGCCGCCAGGTAGCAGCAGCCAGCGGGTAAGGGATGCTGAAGAGAAGAGCCCTGCCTGCCTTTGTATGGCAGCCCGTCCCCAGCAGCCACCATGGAAGGCCACAGCCGCCGCTGCACACGTCAACTTAATTACAGGAAATTCGTCCGTGTGACGCTTAATAATCTCCCCCTGTCAGCCCGCCGCCTGTTTGTTTAGACAGGAGAAGCTGCAGCAAGGAGACGCGCACAGCTCAGGCAAGATGGCGACCAGCACGGCGGGGCTGCTCAGCACACACACACACCATCCTGCCTGCCTCACTCCACCTCCCCCAGCCGGAGCAGGCCTCTCCCCAGCGCCGAGGCAGGCTTAGAAATAAAGCAAAGCTTACCGTGTGCGGGCGACCAGGACGCAGCTCGGGCACCCGGGCGAGGGGAGGTGATGGCAAAGCCGAGCCGGGGCTGCTCTCGGGAAGTTCGCGTGAACTGGCTGCGGAGGATGCTGGGTAATGGTAGGTCGGACAAGGCTGCCTGTGTGTGCTGGAGGCGCGCAGGCCGGGGAGCACGTGCCGAGCTGGTCAGGCACCGCGCCATCAGCCGCCAGCGGGAGGAGTGCGAAGGCGCCGGCAGCCAACGCCTCAGGCCAGCACTTGCCATGCAGGAATTACCTCAGAGGGGCTGAGGAAGCCGGAGCACCCCCTACCTCCACTCAACAGCCACAACCTTATTCTGGGAGCTGCCATTATTTTCAATAAACTCTGTTTTTGGGGATATTTTTATAGAGGAGCACCAACCAAAAAGTAGAGTGGACACATTTGTCCTCACTTTTTTTTGCGGCCTATTTTTTTTCGGAGTCTATACCACTTTACCTATTTTTTTTTAATTTAATTAAATTTTAGTAAAAAAAAAAATCCTATAACGGATTGGGGCTAAAGCTGAGGCCTGGACTTTATTGGTCCTGGCCAGCCCAAGACCATCCCATGAGCTGCTGAGCCCCGCCTCCAGTCAAAGAGTATGTTCCTCTATGGAAGCTATAGCACTGCTGGGGCAGATTTGGGGAAGCACTGGATATGATATATCCCCACACAGCCGTGATCATACCTACCAACTTTTCAGGGTTGGAAAGTGGGAAAATTGTTAGGCCATGCCCCCTCGTTGAGGGATGTATAGGAGATATGTTGGAACAGTTAGAACAATATAAATACTGTGAATAGGCAAATTAATAATTTTTGCTGCAGATCTGCATGTTATACCTCAGAGGGACAAATGAGAACGAGGGACATGGACTCAAAAGAGGGACAGTCCCTCCAAATCCGAGATGCTCAGAAGGTATGCATGATGCTGGGGTTATAAGAAAGTGTAGTGTCTTGGTTTAGGGTTTTGTCTCTGGACATAGGAAGCAGAGGGGTGTTAGAACAAAACTGAGGGAATTTTGGTATAGCATCTGGGTGAAGTGCCAGCCCAATTGACCCCAAGCAGTGCAGCCCACTGGGGATTCTCCCTTGTTAAAATGTTAAATATTTACCACCAGATTCTAGAGCCTTCAGTGTGTTCAGGCGCAAGCTGATTTTACTGTTCTACAAAGATAATGTCCCATAGGAGGCTGGAATTCTGTTACAGATTGGAGATAAAATAGAAATTGCAGTCAAAATACCTCTAAGAAGAAAGGCGTAACTAAATGTGACTGGGGCCTGCCATGATTTATCCAGTAACCCTTTACCTGAATTTGATACTGTTAGACTGTACTAGCCATACTAAGGACTGAAAGCGCGGACACATTTTGCTTACTTTCTCTGCATCAATCTGTAGCTCAGACACAGACCCCTCAGGTGTTTTATGGGCCATCTGCTTGACCAGAACCCTTGTGGTGGTTTAGCACAATGTTAAGGCTGGAAGGGGCAGCATCGGACTTCTGAGCCAGTCGGTGAGTGTGCCCCTCTGCTGAAATCTAGCATTACAGAGAACGGTTCTGTTCAAAATATGTACAGCACTGCTCACTTAATATCCTCAGGCCATCTTTATTTTATTATTTTTAAGTGTGTTTCACTAGTGTGCTGCATAGATGAAGGGGGTGCCAAAACGCATTGCAGCGGCAGCGTACTTTGTGATGTCATTGTGTGGATGCTGAAATAAAAGCTTCTATGCTAACGAGACTACTAATCTACAGATTATGTTCGAGAGTGGATATGGCCAAAGTGGTACAGCAGCTTTAGAATTGCAGGGGTTGGGGGGGGTACAACTTGGCCAGGTATGGGGGTGACTTGGGAGGCCAGCCCAGCTGGCCTCAAGGCAGAGTGGTCCACCAGGAATTCTCCGTATGGCCAGTCCCCCTTGCTGGGGGCATCCAAGGGCTGAGTACTGTCAGCACCATGTTAAATGCAAAGTTGGGAAGGTAGAGAAGCATGCTGGCACATTATGGATGCCTAAATTGTGACTCTGAAAAAATTGTCAGCTTAAAGTGGACCAATCACCAGGATTTTGACTATCCTGGTGATTGGTCACTGCCCTGGTGGCCCATCGATGTAGGATGCCCCCTTCTGTGAAACCTCCCAGACTGTCACTTTAACTTACCTTTCCATTTTTTTTTACATTTAACCCTTTGTGACCTGGTAAAGAGTCCATGAGACCCCTTTACCAATTCAGAGGGCAGGAGGGTCTGGCAAGTCACCTGCCAGCTAGTGGGTGACTTGCCATTAACTCCCAATCCCAATTGCCTGCCTCCCCAAAGCCGGGGGGGCAGAGGAGCCCATGGTCCGTGAGGGCTTTGGGGGTTAGTAGCCTTCAGCTGCTTTCTGTGCTGGTTTTACTGGGAAGGGGGGACCCCATGCCATTTTTTTTTTCTAATTTTTAAGGGTTTACCCTTACAATTTTTTAAAAAAAAAGCATGGGATCCCTGTCGCCATAAACGCTGCCACCTTTGCTTCAGTAAGCTCTGGCAGCCGGATGTGGAGGGGTAATTAAAATCTGGCTGGACTGGCCCTTTAAAAGAGTTAAAAGTATCGTTGCATGTTAGGCGTTGTTCTGTTCAGGGAGCCTTGCACTTTCTTATTTAGTATATTTATTCCAAGTATGCAGCACGCCCTGCTCCAGTAATGATTCATTACGTCTGGGATATAGTTCACAAGAGGGCACTTTACTGCAGAGATGGCAAAAAAAAGAGGCCCCTCCCGGTCCTTATATACCCGGGATCTCCCACTAAATTCCCTAGTTCATTCTCTGCAGTCGGGCTGCGCAGGTCAAGTTGATGGCTTCTCTCCTTGCAGGTAAGCCAGGCTGCACAGCCCCTGGCCCTGTGTCCTATTCCCACCCGTTCCATTCTTTACTTGCCTCCCAGCCTTGGCTGCGTGGTCGGGTGAAGGTAGGCAGCACCTATTTTTAATGGAGTATTGCTCCACCGCAAATCCCCCACCAAAGGGTAGGCGGCACAGGTTGGTGAGCCTGATATGGGATGCCCCGTCCGCTTAGCCCCCATCACATGCCCCAAATGTGACTATGGGCTTATTTTCCCCCTTCTCCCGTTGCTCGGTTAGTCGGGGGGGTGTCAGTGTCTGTTTGTTGGTATGACTGATGCTTTTGTGTTTTACTTGTGACACTGTACTGCGGAGCGCTGGCACTTAGGCTCAGCTCTCCTTCCTCCTCTCCTCCTGTGCTCTTTCACATATGTGCCTTTTGAATGGCCTGCATGCGCGCTCGACAGCGGCGGCGGGCCTGTGACGTCACGGGGCCGTGATTGGCTGCCTGGCCGCCTGTGCTGGGCCTGTCCACGCGTTCCTGGAGGGGGCGGGGCCTAGCGACGCGCTCACTCCGCGGGCGGCCCGCCCCCTCCCGAGCTGGTCAGCGCCTTTTTGCCTGCATCGCTGTCCCGTGGTGGAGCAGATCGCTAGCCCTGCAGGACGTCCGTGAGTGCCCTCTGCGGGCTTGTATTTAATCTCCTTATGTATTTTTATGGTTATGCATTCTGACTGTGTGTTTCTATGTTATGTCTTTCAGGCAGGACAACCTAATTAGAGGTTTCTCCTGGTCCTGTGCCCTAGGTTAATCATACTGAAATTGGGGGCTTAATTGTAAATCCTCCCACTAGCGGACTCTTAAGGGGCATCCCGGGTAGCTGCACAGCGTAATTCCCATTATTCATTGTGATTTAAAAAAAATTCACCATATGGAGGCTTCTCGGGATCTGGTGCTCGGGGTCCCCTCGGGGCAAGCACGGCTGTGTGTGCGGGGCATCCCATGTGGGCGATGATGTGCGGGTTTGTGTACCCTGCGCCCGGCACGCCCTTGCGCGGCAATCTAGGCCTCAGGTGTCTGGGTCGGCACCCACTGTCTCATCCCCACGCCACCTCGCTTGATTATGTCCCCTAGTGCAGTGGTCCTCAACCCTGTCCTCAAGGCCCACCAACATGTCATGTTTTTTGGATCTCCAAATAGCCAGCTCTATTGCTCTGCAGCTGCACTAATTACTCCACCTGTGCATCTTTGTGTAGATCTACAAAACCTGGCCTGTTGGTGGGCCTTGAGGACAGGGTTGGGGACCACTGCCCTAGTGATATTAACACTAGCGGGGATTCTCAACCTGATGTTTCCACCAGACTGGCCAACATTGAGAAACTAATTGCTAGCTCTGCAGCCCGTGAGGCTCCAGCTAAAAGACGGCATGTGGCGCCTGCTGCACCGGCCTTTACTATGAAACAAGATTTCCTTGATTTGTCTGACTATACCCCTCTCGAGGAAGGGGAATTATTTTCAGATTCAGATCTGTCTGACGATCAGCATTGCCTTGGCACTGATGCCGGCTCAGAGCATTGGGATGCTGATGACACCCATAGACTTTAGACTCAAATTTTTGAAGTACTTTCCATTTCCCCTCCTGCAGCAGCTCCTAAGCAGCAAGGGGAAATGCTTGGTACCGCAAAACCACGTTTGGTATTCCCAGAACAGACGCATTTTAATAATCTGGTTCTCAAGGAATGGGAGCGGCCTAGCCGGCTCCCCGGTATCCCTAAGGGGTGGGATAGGAGTTATCCATTCCCCTCGGATGTGGTCAAATGTTGGTCAACTCCCCCCGAGGTGGATGCCCCTGTTTTGGGGTTGTCTAACACTTCTGTGGTGCATTCCCCTGATTCCACTACCTTGAAGGATAGCGAGGACCGGCGTATTGACCAACTGGCTTCCCACGACTTTGCCTGTGTGGGTTCTACCTTGCGCCCGGTTTGTGCTTCTGCTATTACGGCCGTGGCTATTAGGACCCTGATCAGGGGCCTTCTGGATGGCCCCCTTGTGGATCCTTCTAGTGCTGAATTTAGAGCCTTGTCACAATGTGAGATGTTCATCACCTATGTTCTTTCTGCCTTAGATTACACCATTGGGATGTGTAGTAGGAACTCGGCCTTGGTTGTCTCTATCCACCGTTTGGTGTGGTTGCGCCAGTGGGCAGCTGACAATGCCGCTAAGAAGGCGCTCACGGGGCTTCCCTTTAAGGGGTTGTGCCTGTTCGGTGATCGTTTGGACCTTTTTTCTAAGGGAGGTAAATTACCCCAACGCCAAAAGCAGCCACGACCTTTTCGGGGCTTGGGGTCCTTCGCTCCCTCCTTTCGTGGGCCTAGGTCAGGCAGTGGGGTATCCTTTGCGGGGCAAAGGGGAGATTTCTGGGGCAAGGGCCGAGGCCGTGCCCGGCCCGGATCCTCCTGGGGTGCCAAACCCAAATCTACTGCCAAGCCCGCTCAGCAATGAGGGGGCGCCCTCACCCTTGCGGTTGGGGGGGACGGCTGCGGCTCTTCGCTCAGGTCTGGGCTCAACAAGTCTCAGACAGTTGGATTCTGGAGGTTGTCTCCTCCGGATACAAGCTGGCGTTCACGGACTGGCCTCCTCTTTTGGCCATGGTGGTCATTTGTCAGGTCCCACTGGGAGAGAGAGGTCAGTGTTACTATTCCAATCTCTTTACAGTACCCAAAAAGGATGGTTCCATCAGACCCATCCTGGACCTAAAAATTCTCAACAAGTTCATCAGGACCAGACTTTTTCGCATGGAAACTCTGCGCTCTATCAGCTACCTGCGCCCGGGGGACTTTATGACTTCAATAGACATCAAAGATGCTTACTTTCATGTGTCGGTCTTCCCAGGGCATCAGCGGTTCCTCAGGTTTGCAGTAGAGGAACAACACTACCAATTTGTGGCACTTCCCTTCAGTCTCACCTAGGCCCCCAGAGTGTTCACCAAGGTGTTGGCAGGCGTGATGGCCTTTCTCAGAGCCAATACGTCCCATTAACTCCAACAGGCAGAATTGGACACCCGGACGGTGGTGGCGACCTTGAAAATGTTCGGATGGGTGATCAATTATCCCAAATCCTCTCTCTCCCTGTCTCGGGTGACCCCCTTCCTGGGTATGACCCTGTATGACATTCAGGCCAGATTTTCCTCCCTCAGCAGAAGGTGGGCTGTCTCCAAACTCTGATTCATTTCTTGCTGTCCAGCCCTCATCCATCCATCCGGCAAGGGATGCAATTGGTGGGACAGATGGTGGTCAGCTTCGAGGCTGTTCATTATGCTCATTTTCACATGAGACCCCTTCAGCTCCATCTTCTGTCAGTCTGGGACAAGTCCCCTGTCTCTGGATCAGGCCTTTGTTCTATCTCCTCTGGTCCGGCGGTCCCTCCGGTTGTGGCTGGACTTGAGGAATCTTCTGGGGGGCACATCATTTCTGACCCCGTGTTGGGAGACGGTCACTACGGATGCCAGTCTGTCAGGTTGGGGGGGCTACTGGAGAGCCCACCAATTCCAGGGGCTGTGGGGCCCTCAGGAGGCACACGCCCCCATCAATGTTCTGGAGCTGAAGGAGGTTTGGTTGGTGCTGGCGCAGCTGACGTCTCACCTCCAGGGCCTGCCGGTTCAGGTTCGCTCCGATAACCGGACTGCGGTCGCTTACATCAATCATCAGGGAGGGACTCGGAGCAAGAGTGCCCTCCGGGAGGTGTTGTTGATCCTGTCTTGGGCCGAGGACAATGTCCCGTGCATCTCTGCAGTTTACATTCCGGGAGTGGAGAATCTGAAAGCGGATTCTCTGAGCAGGGGGGCCTCTTGCCGGGGGGAATGGCCCCTCAACACCGAGGTCTTCCTATCCCTTTTTTCACAGGTGGGGGTTACCGGACGTGGATATGTTTGCTTCTCGCCACAATCACAAGCTGCCAGCGTTTGTCTCACTGTCCCAGGATCCTCTGGCTCTGGCGGTGTATGCCATGTCTCTGTCCTGGCAGGGGTTCAGTCTCCTATACCTCTTCCCTCCGTTTCCCCTTCTGGGCAAGGTTCTGCGCAAGCTGATTCAGGAAAGAGTGGCAGCTGTTCTGGTGGCCCCCAGGTGGCCAAGACAGGTGTGGTTCGCAGACGTCGTGCAGCTGGCGGTGGATCAGTATCCTCTGCCCCTGGTTCCGGATCTTCTTACTCAAGGACGGCTCTGTTACCCCAATTTACAATTGCTGGCTTTAACAGCCTGGCTGCTGAAACCTCCATCCTAAAGGAGAAAGATCTGTCTATTCGGTTGTTCAGACTCTGGTCAGAGCTAGGAAGAAATCCTCTTCTACCATCTATTATAGGACCTGGCGGACTTACATTGACTGATGTGAGGCTAGGGCCTTTCCCTGTCGGGTGTTCTCCATCCCTCAGATACTGGAGTTCCTTCAGCATGGTCTGGATTTGGGTCTTCGGCTCAGTACGCTGAAGGGGCATGTTTCTTCCAGAGGTCTTTCGCTCTTCATCCTTTGGTCAAGACTTTCTTCCAGGGGGTCACTCATGTGTGCCCCATACCCCCCCCCCCGCAAACCCATGTTACCGGTTTGGGATTTGAATTTATTGTCTGCCCTTCAGGGTCCTCCTTTTGAGCCTGTGCATGAAGCTGCGCTGTCTGTTCTCACTTTGAAAGTTGCCTTCTTGGTGGCTATCCCTTCTGTCCAGCGTATTTCTGAGTTGGCGGCTCTGTCCATTCAGGCCCCCTACTTCGAGAGACACCAGGACACCGCTTTAAACCAGACTTCTTGCCTAAAGTTGTCTCTGCCTTTCACCTCAATCAGGACATTCCTTCCTTGTGCCCTAATCCTGGTAATGACAAGGAGAGGGCCTTGCATTCTCTGGATGTTGTCAGGAATTTGAAATACTACCTGGTGACTACAGCGCCTTTCAGGTAGGCGGACGCCTTGTTTGTGGTACCCTCTGGTCCCAAGAAGGGTTTGGCGCCTGTTAAGTCTACTATTAGTAAATGGATTTGTCAGGCCATTATTAGGGCCTATTCTGTTAAAGGGAGGGATCCTCCTTTCAGAGTCACCGCTCATTCTACCCGTGCTGTTCGGGCTTCCTGGGCTTTTCAGCACCAGGCTTCTGTTGAACAAGTTTGTAAGGCCGCTACTTGGTCTTCTGTTCGTACCTTTTCCAAGTTTTACAAGGTTGATGTTCGGGCCTCAGCGGATGCTGTTTTTGGCCTCAAAGTTCTGCAGGCGGCAGTGGTTTGAACTGCGCATTGTTGCCTTTTTTTGGGATCCCCACCCGTTTGTTGGACACTGCTATTGGATGTCCCAGACGTAATGAATCATTACTGGAGCAGGGCGTGCTGCATACTTGGAATAATACAATTCTGTGAATATTCACCTTGTAGAATTGGTATTATAAGTATGCAGCACGCCCTGCGCCATTCCACCCTGAGTACTTATTCTTGGATCCTCTATATGGTGAACGTTCCTGGTTAATGTTGTTAATCTTGTTATTGGCTTTTCCTGGTTCCCTTACTGCTTTTTTATACTGGGGAATTTAGTGGGAGGTCCCCGGTTATATAAGGACCGGGAGGGGCCTCTTTTTTTGCCATCTCTGCAGTAAAACGCCCTATATCCCAGACGTAATGAATAATTACTGGAGCAGGGCGTGCTGCATACTTGTAATACCAGTTCTACAAGGTGAGTATTCACAGAATTGTATTTTTTGCTGTTTGCATTTTGATATTTTAGGAAAATTTGGTTGTTTATTTTTTTGAGGGAAATTCTGTGCAAACAATTAAATAAACTCTGCTGAAAAAAACAATATATCATTTTCCTGGGAAATCCATGGACATTTCTTCAAATATCACAGTTAAACGTGAATAGCACAAAGTGGTCAATAATTGCCTGGCAACAGAGGGTGACAACCTCTTTAGGTAGGCTGGCAGCAAAAGGGTTAAAGGACATAAAAATAAAATTGTTCTTGAAACTTTGTGAATGCACTTGACTGCCTAACCACTTTCACGGAAGGAATTCTAATTTTTTGGGGTGATATAAATGAAAAGTACAGGTTTCTACAAACCTCAGATCAGGACCATGCCAGAGGGCACAAGACAGACTGCCAATAGACTCCGTGTATGGATAAACATATTGTTTTTTTCAGTGGATCTGGCTGTATGCTGGCTACACCCACCCACCATCCCGAACCAGGAAGCAAAGCTCTCGGCTTCACTAACAGGGGCTGCGGGAGAACGATCGTTGGCATGGATTCACTCTGGCAATCTCCTGAACTGAAGAGGAAATGTGGGCTTTTGCATTAATCTGGTACTGGCTCTGTCACGAGAAGTCACTCACCTCTTCTCGGTCCAGTGGTGTCCTTGGGTGACACACTGGGATAAATGTTGCCCAGCCGACACACCAGTCTCAGGTGTTAACTTGAGTGTCACATCAAAAGCCGACACCAACTGCGAAGTCTCAGACGGGAAACAAACAGCCGAAGGGTACAATACTGAATTCCGCCGATGGGCAGTCAATTCCCGTTGAAGCGATCTTGTCTGCTATAGTAAATTTTGGTTCGTCTCACTGAAACTATTAAAAATGCTTTGGTGAACTTCTGGAGTCTAAAAAACCTCGGTGATTACATCCAACTAGCCATTAAAGTGGCAGGCGCTAAAGATAGCGGCATTTGGCGAAAAGCAGAGATCCAGACTGGTGTGTGCATTGTCAAGATTCCCTTGCCTAGGGACTTGCGACTTCCTCCCCACATGCTCTGGAAGAGCCCATGCTTTTGGGGTCAATCCCTCTCTCACTGTTGGAGAAGATGGGATGTCGCACCCAGGGCATGTGTCTCTACTGTTGCAACCCTGGTCATTTTGCCAAGACCTGTCTGAAAAAGAAAAAGCTGGTGGAGAAACTTCAGCGCCTACGAGTTAGGGAAGATTCATTCCATTCCTTCACTCTTTCAAACAAATTGTATGTTATGATCATATGGGATTGTTTGCAAAAAAAGGTCACTGCCTTTATCAGTAGTGGGGTGGCTGGTAATTTTTTGGATAAATCTCCCACTGTAGGCATTTCATTAGTACCCTTGAATAACCCCCTTTCAGATCTAGGCGGTCAATAACGGACCAATCCTTGGTGGGATGGTCTTTTTTAAAGACTCAGTTAATCAGATTAGTTGTGGGTTCCTCTTGTTCGCAATCCCCTTCTACGTTGGCTGAGCAGGGATTTAACCACTAGGGATTTAAACCACTGCCTTGCACACTCCCTGGCCACACTAGCCTCTCCAGGGACTCTGGAAACCCCTATCTGTCCATGGCATGCCCAGCTCGTTATGAGCAGGGAGTACACATTTTCTGCCGATGTGCTAGGCACGTTATGGACGTGGGGATTAAGGGACAAAATAGCTAGGCTAACATCAGACCTTAAGTACCGCTACTCCAGTTTGCATTTTGGTTACTGTTACCTTTGATCACTCCACTTCCACTGCAACCACGTCCAGAGTCTGCAGTCCACAAATTCTCATTGTAGTAAAAAATTCAATTCGTGAGAAAAAAGCCAGAGAATGTCGCTGTTGGTGAATCACCAGATAGGAAGACAATGAAAGTCAATGGTACTTTTTACTACAGGTAAAGTTAAATACTCTTTTCAGGAGTAAAAAGTGCCATTGACTTTCATTGTCTTCCTATCTGGCGTTTCACTAAAAGTGAAATTCTCAGGCTTTTTTCTCATGAATCGAATTGTTTACTACAATGAGAGTTTTTTCAACTCTTTGTGAATCAAGGCCTATGTCATTCTTTTCATACCCATATTACTTCAGTGTACAAAGTAATCCTTTTTGTAGAATAGTCTACATATTGCTCCGCATTGAGACCACCACCATCAATCCTTGTCAAGTATCCAAAACCTTTGTGAAACAACTGCATATCATCAGGCTTCCTCCATCAGACTTCCCTTCAGACCCATTTGCTCGCATTAGAGCTCAGTCTATTGAATTTTGTCTTATTGCTACAAATCACCTAAGTCAGGTCAAGGTTTATTTGTGGCATGCATGACGTACAGTAAAAAGATTGTCCACTGATACAAAAGAACTTAAGGTTAACATTATTTGAACAGATACGGTACGAATGTGGACCTCAGCACCAGATTTCCAGACCTTTTCCTTGACAGCCCTGCACTCAATATGTAGCTCCTGTTTTTCCCAGTGCCCTGTAGGGTTTTTGGGATGGGGGCAAGTAGCCTTTTTTAGTTTTGCCTGGGGAATCTATAGCCCCTTCCAGGGTGCTGATTTCTAACTATGCCCCCCCCCCCCTCCGCAACATCCCTCCACCCGGACCTTTACCTCTCACCATATTTCTTTAAAGGCACCTTTACATTATGTGGTTGAGTACCCCTGCGCTATAATATGTACAAGGATACCTGCTACATATGTACAATTCCACAATTGTCCATGATACAAATTTAGGGTATTCACTAAGTACCAATTATATGAGCTGTTTTTATCATGTATTCAAGTCTGGAATAAATGTGGGGACCCTGGGGGCATAGTTTACAGTTACTTCCTATTCAGAGATCCTCCGGGAATAAAGTTTTACCAGTGTTTACCAGATCATAATTTGATGAAGAATCTGTTGTTGGGAAGGTAGAGGTCCTCTATTATCCTCGTTGCCTTATTACTGCATCAATCGTTGGTGTGCTCTGTAGTCTTCACAACTATTTGGTCAACCTAACCTTATTGGTGCTGTTCCCAACCAGGCAGTGATGATCCTGGTTAGAATACTCTTGTTGGTGCACAAGAGCATGGTGCATAAGCTCAGCCAGGGACAATTTGAAGTATTTTCTCATCTCTTCCATTCCAGGGCACCACCAGTAGCGACACTACAAAACTAGCTCCTCCCGGTGTATATAAGGCAGGCTGTGTCAGGATCTCCTCAGTTCTTTTCTTGCAAGGGACTGTGAAGATGTCCCTCTGTCTGTCTCCCAGCTCCTTACCAGCTGCAGCCTTCCTGGGGACCCCTGTTAAATGCCTGAAGTCAGTTCCTAAGCCGATAACGTGGGATCTTGCAGGGAGAAGGCATGGGGCCAAGTAAGAGCGCAGGGGCTCGTCCGACTGGGTCTGAGCTCAAGGTTCAGAACCCTGCTGCAGCAGGGTACCTGATCTCTGGGCCTTGTATGGTGGCCCTGCTGTGTGTCTCCCACTAAACCCCGCTCCCTCTACCCCCTGGGGTCTTCTACCCCATGACACCCTGTGCGAGACGCAGTCTGCCTTCCCTGTGGCTGCCTGAGCTAGGTGGCCGGGCTCCCTGGTGTCCGTGTATTACTACTGCCAGCAACCTTGCTGGTTAGAGCTCATTCAGAATTTTACTGCCAGGGTTTGCAGGGGGAGGCTGCCTCGTCGTGATGGGTGCGTGGCCACTGGCCATACAGCCTGCCTATTGGCTAACTCGACAAGGGCGGTGTAGCTTCAACCCGCTTGGCCTTACAGTGGCGAATGGGAGAAGAGGGTGGGATGGCCGCATTTGCAAGGTCTGTGGCTCCGCCCTCCTCCTCACTAGCCGTTCAAGGAAGCTCAATCTTGTGCATTGCCCAGAGGTCCCTGCTGCATCCCTGGTTTGTCACTTGGCAGCTCCTGCACTGCTTGCTGGTTCTCCTAAACTGAGGATTGTCTCCAGCACGGCTGCTGGCCCATGATTTTTCTTGGTCAGGTAGGGCCCTCTCTAAGGCTAATCCTTTTGACTTTTACAGATTCTTTCTGAATCTGACATTATTCATGTTGTTGGAGGGTGGGGGTCCGGTAGCTGCTGCATCCTTGGCCGGTGGATTGATCTCAGCTGCAGGGAGGTGCATTTCCTTTAGTGCAGTAGTCGACAGGGCAGGATGGTGTGGGGGCCAGAGCTTCAGCTGTATTGGAGGTCGGTCATGAAGTTGCTGTGAGGTGGATTTTCTGGCCATGGTGGAGATAAAGGATGCTTATCTGCATGTCCCGATCTTCCCTGGTCGCCAACAATACCTGCACTTTGCGGTGGGCACCCAACATTTGCAATTTGTGGCACACGTGCGGTGGTGATGGCACTCCTAAATAAAAATAGACATGCACCTTGGCCTACAGCTCAGCAGCCTTAAGGGCCAGGTCTCGGCCTTGTCCATTTTAGACTTGATGTCAGGACATCGATGCTGCTCTGGGGCGCAAGGTGTTGCAGACGGTGGTGAACCCCTCTTCCGGGGATCTAAGTTGAGGTGTCAGTGCCATTGTTCTTGTTTAGGTCTTAGTCGGCTGTTAACTGTTCCACCCTTATTGAGGGCACTGCTTTAGTATGTCCCATGCATTGCTACTGTTGGTGTCCCGGAATGGAAGAGATGAGAAAAGGGAAATTTGTGTACTCCTTTTCCATAACTTCTCTTCCATTCTGGGGGACCACACCTACTCTTCTGTTGTGTTACAACTGCGTCGGTGGAGGTTGATGCCTTCTACACGATTTTAGCTTTTCTAGTTTCGGACATATGTGTAGGTTAGTGTTCTCCCCTCCCAGGTCTGTGGCTAAACTGCTTTTAATTAACTGAGGAGATCCTGCCACAGCCTGCCCTATATAGGCTGGGAGGAGCTAGTTTTTTTTCTATCTTTCAGTCCCTGCCTAAGGCTGAGATTAACCCATGCGTTGCTACTGGTGGTGCCCTGGAATGGAAGAGGACGAGAAAGGAAATTTACCGGTGAGTACACAAATTTCCCTTTTAGCCACCTTAGATGGAATAGGCAGTGCTGGGCTTGGCTATGTATTCGATATGATAGGTCCCGAACAGATTCTGAGACTCTTTCCACAGGTGCTCCTTTCATCGTGCCAGTTTGGTCATTTCTCACCTTTTTTGTGTCCACTACCAATTTTTAGTTTTTGCAGCATTGAGGTGGGGATTCTTTTCTTGACACCTGTGTTTACCCTTTCTAGGTAGGCCTCCTCATCATTGTTTTTAATTCGGCCTAGCACTACTGTCATCTGTGAACTTCAAAATTGTAGTGTACAATTAGCAAATTTGGGGGCTTAGGACACATCCTTGAGGGGCCCCTGTGTTGGTAAAGAGAGTGGAGGACATGTGGCTTTCCGCTCTTACTGCTTGTGGTCTTCCCGCAAGGAAGTCTGAAATTCGGTACAGACAGATACTCAGTGCTAGGTTTTTTAAGTTTTGGAGGTGAGCTTAGAGTGAGTTATTGTGTTTCTTCTGAGCTAAAATTTATGAGCCACAATTTAACATATTTCCCATTCTTTTTATCCACATGTTCTAGTGATGTGTGGAGCAGGTGGTTTATGGCTTCATCAGTTGAATGATTGGAGCAGTAGGCAAACAGTAGTGGGTCTAGTGTGTCAGAGAGAGATGGCGTGATAAGGTTCCTGATCAAAGCATATAATCACTATTGATGTCAGTGCAAGTGCCGTTTGTATCATTGAGGCAGGTTGGTTTGGTTTTTTAGGGACTGGCACAATGAGAGACTGTTTGAAACATGATGGAATGATCTCTCCATTGAGAGGTTGAATATTAATGTGAACAAAGGGGTTAGTTGGTGCGCACATGCCATCCAGTCCTGCTACCTTCTCTGCATTCATTCCAGTTACGGCCTTCCTCACTTCATGTTCCTTGTTGTTGACGGTGGTACTCTTGTCGCCTTCCTCCTCCTGTGCCATGCCGCTACATCCTACTTGTTCAGTAAATGGGGTTGCTGTTCTGTCAATGCATGCATAGAGTTTGTACCAGGCACTATCTGACTGTTGACTATAATTCTAAAACCCCAAAGTTCAGCTGCTGGTGGTGCAGGGAACAACAAGCCACAGTGCTCCACCTCTGGTGGAATTGTATCTATACCCAAGAAATATAGAAGCTGGTTAAACAGCTTTTTCAAAGAAGAAATTGGAATAGTGAATAAACTAGCATGCCCTGCTCTGTTTCATGGAAAGCAATAACTTACAAAGCAGGCTGTGCTCCACTATAATATGGGCCACAAAAAAATAATTATTCATCAATGGAGGAAAACTTAGCCACCATATAAATCTACATGGGGAAAAGAGTACAGGAAGTGTTTGAGGGTGAGAGGGAGCATACAATAAACAGTAATATAAGACAAATATTGAAATACATTGGCAATATATATACTTTACAGGGGTAAAAACCCTCAAAAATGAGTAGTTACATTATAAAAAGTGATTCGAAACCTGATTGGAGAAACAAACCCCCAACTCAGAAAGAAAGAAAAAGACAGGGTGGTTAGAATAGAAGAAAAAGAGCAGGAGAGAGGAAGGGGGGGGGGGTAATCTTCATAAGTAATTATATGCTAAAATTTATGATAGCCAAGATGATTGTCTATAAAATTATTTTACTCCCCCTTTCGAAGGGTGGAAGGTGAGACATGGAGTATGAAACTCAAACGTTCAAAACATTGTTACCCTTTTGCACGTCAGTGTATATGCAGTTAGCTCCTCCTTTCTAGCAATCTCTCCTACTTTAGTCAACCAGAGTGTTTGACAGGGGTTTGATTGTCTCCAGTATGCAGGAATACATACTTTTGCAGCATTAAACAACTTTTTGGAAAGTAATTATCTGGGAGAAGGTAACAGGGGTTCACCTCTTCTGTTCTGTAGAAGGTTTACCCGGTCACTTAAGCCTCAAACCCACGTTTTCTCTAGAGAATCATTTACTGAGTGAGCAATGGGGTTTTGTCTCTAGATTGCTTTGTTTATGTTTATATTTAGACAGAATACTTTTATATTTTTGGTGGTTGGAGGTGGGGTCCTGCTCTGTAGTGTTGAGGTACAACCATCAGTCACAGTGACACTAGCACTTCATTCATTGCAATGGAGGGACCTGTCAGGTCATGCCTCACACTATGCAGACCAGAATCCTTTTCCGGAAATTAGTATTGATAAATCCCTGTCTTGGGAAGTCCTAACACAGTACTTCTCATATGATATTCACATGGATGAATACTTCTCCCCAAGTTCATAATTTTACATTTAGAAACATTGAACTCCAGTTTCTATTGTATTTTCACCATTTGTCCAATAATAATTTTTAGACGTTGCAGAGACCTCCAGGATTATTACACTTGTATCATCAGCAAAGATGCAAACTTTACCTACTAAGCCTTCTTCTATGTTACTTACATATTAACATATTAAAAAGAATGGGGCATAGCACGAAGCATTGAGGTACATCGCTTGCCTCTCTTCAGAGTGCAATTAACATCAACATTTTAATACCTATCCTTTATCCAACTGTAAATCCACTGAACTATCCAGGGGTTATGCCCAGTTGTCTATAGCTTTACATTTTCAATAACTTCTCAAGGAGCTCCTTATGTGGGAATTTCATTGCTATTCCAGATATAGCAAAGCAGACACAGCCTTTGCTCTGCTCACAACCTCTTTCTGTCATCTACCCTGATCATGTTTTTCCACGGGTAGTGAAAACATACATTTGCTAATCTAAAAAAAAAAAATACTAGATAAGCGCAGCACCTTAAAGTGGACCAACACCCAGGATTTTGACTATCCTGGGTATTGGTCCACTTCCCCGGGGCACCCCGATCGGGGGTGCCCCGCTGTGTGAAACCCCCCAGAAAGCCCCCAAAACTTACCTCTCCCCGCCACGGACAAGCTGATTGACAGCGACGGACAAGCAGCTTGCCCGTCGGCGCCTCCCGCGCGTCACTCTTGACGTGTGCGCGCCCGCGCCGGCCATTCAGAGACGGCCGGCACGGGCGCGTGCACGTCTAGAGGAGCGCGAGTGAGGCGGCGGAAGCAGCGGCTGGAGAGGTAAGGTTTTTGGGGGGTTTACACCCCGCGGGACATCCCGATCTCGGATGTCCCGCGGTGTGTGAGGTGATCGGCCCGGGAATCTTATAGATTCCCGGGCCGATCACCTCAGGGTGTTGGTCCACTTTAAGCACATAAGAAAAAAATACTATATAAGCTCAGCACCCTCAGCCATAAAAATATATACTTGTTCAAAATTGGCAAATAAAGTGGACTTTCCTTTTAAGCCAGATTATAGGCTCATCTGAATTGTTAAGTTTGAGAGTAGCAAATAGTATAATTTAGGGCATTCCAGAGGAGTGGAGAGGTGAAAATTCAAGTCCCTAAGACAACAATAGGAGGTGATCAATATTAAGGACAGAGGGGGTCCTGAGCAGAGCAGTGATAGTGTCTAATTTAGTGATGAATGTAAGAAAGGGTTAGGCTGGAGAGAGATTTGTATGATGGATGCTACTACTAATAAATTATTGCACATGCAAAGATTCATAACATTCCTTTCCCCTTTTGTGTCCTGACAATTTTTATTGATTTTTGATCTGTGCAACTATGGTGCATATTATAATAATTATAATAAAGAGCATTGGTGCCATTTTTCCATAGCGGGGGAGCTTTTTACACAGCAGTATTTCTAAAGACTGGGTAACGGCAATGGGAGGTAACAGGATTCTTGTTTCTTTTGCAAATGTCGCAGTTGACAGATAGGCAGCAGTGATAGCTGTCCACCTGGTAAATCAAGTCAATCAAATTAAAATACAGCAATGAAGGTAACAGGAGGTAAATAAATTACAGAGCTGCAAAAATCGTATTTATTCAGCATAAATGAAATAGACCATAAAGGATAATAACGTTTCAAAAACAGCTATCATCAGAGATTGCATTTTGGAGCTTAACATCTGTTTAAATACTTTCTCGCAGCATGCTAGATCCACAGGATGTTCCATTTAGAGTCCTCCCACTTTCCAATTATGTGTCAGGTCTTTGCAGGTGTCTTTATCTATTGCTGCCAGGATCTGACTTCTTTAAAACAAAGCATTATGTTAACCTTTTTAGTGCAGAACTGTTTTGAAATTCAATGTTTTTGTTTTTGTACCAAATGTTCCTGTTAATTTAGTTTGCCAAAATTATGCTTGTATTTTTACGCCTGTATCTTGGGATCACAAAATTCACTTTTTAATTAATTACACACTAAGAGCTTCTGTGCAGAAGGTGCAAAAGGCATCTTCCATGGGTACAGCTGGTACCTAAGTAACATGGTGTTTTTTGACCAGTTTACAAAGATCACCAGTTGGGTGTGGACTAGCACTAGTCACTGGCATAAGTGCCTGATTTATCAAGCCCTTCTGCCAGATTATGCTACATTAGAGATTATGCAAATTAGAGTAGTGTAAAATATCATTTAGAATTTTAGCATGTTGTAGCATCTCTAGGTTTTTAGCATATGTGTTTCTTTGCAGTGCAGCGACATGTGCCAGTGTAAAAAAAGGTAAAAATATTTTGCTTGATAAATCAGGCCCTTAGTCTGTTTGTGGTAATAACATATAGGCATGCCATGATCTTGTTTAAACTGAGCTTTAATCAGAAATAAAAGTCGTTGAAGGTCAAAATAGATTGGTCTGGGGTCTATATACTAGGAATTGCTAGTCTAAGATAAAATGAATGTAGTAATGAAGTATGACATAATAACTTAAAGGAGCAGTATCGCAAATTTTTCTTGGTGACTTATATTTAAATGGTACTTTGAATGTAGGTAAGTGTTGGAGTAAGAATTACAAATTTAAAAAAAAATGATGTCTGTGTTGAGCAGCTGGAGACTAATAGCTCATGTTCATGTCTTCTGAGTGTCGGAGCCCGACACTCTGGCCTGTTCCATGCTGAGGAGAGGGGTAAAACAATGTATCAAAGTATCAGCTGTTCAGTGCTGGCAGCCGTCCAGCATAAGATAACAACATTGCAACATTGCCTGGCCAGAACTCATATATCTAAAACGGAGAGAAAAGCTCTAGAAGTCATTTAGCTGATTTTGACAGTTTTCCCTTCATGTTGGCTCTGCTGCAGAATCTTTCAGTTTACCATTTTCTCTCTCTTTTCTCAACGCATTTTTCCATATGATCTTTCTTTCAGCTTTGTGTGTTTTGAGCAAAGCCCAACCCAGGATTTTCACTATCTGAAGTTTTGTTTTGTGCCCCTAGGGTACACATGCCCTGATATGTGAAATCCCCAAGTTCGCCTGTGAAAACGTACCTTTCCCTGTCCCACAGCGCATGCGCAGGGCTCTCATCCAATCAGCTCTGTTTGCACGCAGATGGGGAGCCTGAGCAGTAACCTTCCTGGCCGCCCGGCCTGTCTAAATGACTATCTGCATGAGCGCTCCAGAAAAATGGGGGGATCTGTGGTTATCCAGGGGTCGTTTCACACAGCGGGGCATCCTGATTTAGAATGCCCAAGGGGCAAGGTCAATGGCCGGGTCTTATAGACTTCAGGGTCGGCAACTCAGAGTTTTGTTCCACTTTAATACCTTTAGATTTTCCTGCACAGTTATTCAAAGAAGAATTTCAGTCAGTTTAGTTTATTTTGTATAGATTTTACACATTTGAGTCACCTGGTCTCATAACAAAAGCAGCACCTCACACACACACACAGCCGTTACCACTGATTACAGTGTCAGCCTCTGAGGTAAAGTGTTGCTAGGAGACCAGTGGGCTAAATGAAGCAGCTCACTAAAAACAACCCAGCAGATCCCCCTATTCAGCAAATGGACTGAGCCATTGTAATTATACAATTTAAAAGAAAGGCATATATTTTTTCCTTTTTCTATCGCCAGATTATTTATACACATGTTAGAAGCTATTGTGTGGCTATTTAATTATTTATCTTTTTTAATGCAAATTTCGCGATACTGCTCCTTTAAATAGTTAATAATAATTTGACGCCCAAGGCCAAGTTCTGTCCCTTCACTATAATCTATGGAAGAAAGAAAACGCGGTCTAATTAGGCATCTAGTGTAATCAGATGCTAAACCAGACATCTACACGTCTTCCCATAAGCACCAATACAAATACCACTTAATTGCAGACTTGTCCACCTTTCTGCACCTACTCATGCTAATAATCATATCCTGTGACAGTTTGGTCATAACAATTTAAAAAGATCCCTAGATATATCTAAGTCGTCAAGTTATCTGCTTAACAGTTACTTCCCCTTATGTCTATGTTGGGTGTGGACTACATACTAAAATTGCTTTCTTCAATATTTGGGTTATTCAAATTTTCGGGAAGTTTTGCAAAGCAGTTAGAGTTTTTTTTTTACGCAATTAAGTGGAAATATAAAAAATTCCCTTCACCTGCAATTGTTCAATTCTACCATTGAGGAGCAGATTATATTTAGTGGGTAGATATTTTAAAATCAAAATTTGAATATTAATGTGCTTGGACTTTTTATAACCTGCGCTGCTATCATTTCCAAGCTTCTAAAATGAAATATCTAACCCATTAAAAAAATTGACTGCAGTACTGCTCGGTTGCAGGTACAAACCAAAAAAAACAAAAACCAAAGATTAATCAGACCCAGGCACGTAAGATCTCTTATTACTATCTGGACACAGAGGTGACCAGAACCTCTTGGCTAAACGCCACAGAGGCGTTTAGCCAAGAGGTTAACCCCTCCCTTTATACAATACTGTAGCTATGTTCAGTAACAGTTAAAAAGAAAGTCACAGAAAAACTAAGAAAAACATTCTTACCTATAACTGGTAACGTAGACTTTTTAAATGGAGACATAACACGCCCATACACGGACTGGAAAAAAGCAGGAATCATGCAAAACAGACAACTATTAGCAATAAACAGAGAAACAATGCTCACCCACCAGGAACTAAAAGAAAAATACCGTATTTTTAACCCTATAAGGCGAACTTATTTTTCCCCAAAAGTGGGGGAAAAATGTCCGTGCGCCTTATCGGGCGAATGTAAAAAAAAAAATAAAAGTACACTCACCTGTTACGGGCGCTCCTGCGTTGCCTGTCACACTGCGGGAGCCCAGAAAGACAGCGATCGCAGCGGCGGGGACAGGGACAGAGCCCGCCGCTGCGATCGCTGTCTTTTATCGACAGCGATGGCAGCAGCGGGGCCAGAGACAGCGCCCGCCCAGGTCCGTGCAGCAGGTGCACGACTCGGTGCAGGCCACACCCACCCGCTGCCCTGACCTGGGTGTTCGCCTGTGCCCAGGAAGAGGCAGCAGATGGAGCGGCGGACGCTGTATCTGGCCCCGCTGCTGCCATCGCTGCCGATAAAAGACAGCGATCGCAGTGGCAGGGACAGGGACAGAGCTCGCCGCTGCTTCTTACTGGCCGGCTCCATGATTGGGGTGGACATGGCCTGTGCCGACGCGGTGCAGGCCACGCCCACCCCATTCACGGAGGCGGCCGCTTGTCAGCGGAGCAGTGTCGGCGCAGAGGTGAGTTTTACTTTTTTTTTTTTTTTTACTTTTCGGGGGAATGCCACACTACCTATGGGAATGGGGGGAGGGGGAATGCCACACTACCTATGGGAATGGGGGGGAGGGGAAATGCCACACTACCTATGGGAATGGGGGGAGGGGAAATGCCACACTACCTATGGGAATGGGAGGGGGAATGCCACACTACCTATGGAAATGGTGGGAGGGGGAATGCCACACTATCTATGGAAATAGGAGGAGGGGGAATGCCATACTACCTATGGGAATGGGGGGAGGGGGAATGCCACACTAGCTATGGAAATAGGGGGAATGCCACACTACCTATGGGAATGGGGGAATTCCACACTACCTATAGGGGTAATGCCACACTACCGATGGGAATAGGGGGAGGGGGAATGCCACACTACCTATGGGAGGGGGGATGCCACACTACCGATATGGGGAATGGGAGGGGAAATGCCACACTGCCTATATGGGGAATGGGAGGGGGGATGCCACACTGCCTATATGGGATGGGGGGATGCCACACTGCCTATATGGGGAATGGGATAAGGGGAATGCCACACTGCCTTTCTCTAATACAGATGTCAGGTTTAAAGTCAGGGGGTATCTTTAGTTAACCTAAACCTGGGCACTTTTCCCACAGCCTCTGTACAGATAGATATAATATTCTTAGTATACAGTACGTCCTGCTCCAGATATAATACTTACACTTGGGTTATCCTCCGCCAGATGGCGCTGCACTGCAGAGACATGGAAAAACAGGCTCCTCCCGGCCCTTCAAATACCCAGGGACCTCCCACAAATAGTACAGATGCAAGCAGCTGGGGCTGGGGGGCTTGCTTGGTAACTCTGCAGGTCCAGGGGATGGTGACGGTGATCCTCATTGCTCCCTTCTTCCCAAAAAGAGTGTGGTTCGCAGAGTTAATCAAGATGGCAATAAAAGGATCATAGAGCATTCCAGATGTTCCAGAGATCATCCATCAGGGAGTCATTCTGCATCCAAATCCGTCAAGACTAAGGCTGACCTGGATCCTGAAAGGTCCCTGTTAAGGAAGAAAGGTTGTTCCTTGAAAGTGACTGAAACATTACTACAGAGTCGTAAGTTAACTACCAGAAAAATCTACAAAAAGGTATGGAAACTTTTGTGAAGTTAACAATTTAGCCAATAGTCACAGTGCTAGAATTTATGCAGGAGTGATTTGATAAGGGACTGACGGTGAGTACCCTAAAAACACAAGCCTCCGAATTATCATTTTTTGTGGAACAGATCCCAGCGGCGGGGCCGGGACACAGCCCGCCGCTGCTTCTTACAGCCGGCTTCGTGAATCGGGTGGGCGCCCACCCCATTCATGGAGCCGGCCGCTCACCGAAAGTGTCAGCGGACAGGTGAGTTTTACTTTTTTTTTTTTTTTACTTAAGCCGACTGGGGGGAAAGGGGGGTGCCACACAGCCTATGGGAATTGGGGGGAGAGGGGGATGCCACACAGCCTATGGGAATTGGGGGGAGAGGTGGATGCCACACAGCCTATGGGAATTGGGAGGAGAGGGGGATGCCACACAGCCTATGGGGATTGGGGGGAAAGGGGGGTGCCACACAGCCTATGGAAATTGGGGGGGAAAGGGGGGTGCCACACAGCCTATGGGAATTGGGGGGAGAGGGGGATGCCACGCAGCCTATGGGAATTGGGGGGAGAGGGGGATGCCACGCAGCCTATGGGAATTGGGGGGAGAGGGGAATTCCACACAGCCTATGGGAATTGGGGGGAGAGGGGGATGCCACACAGCCTATGGGAATTGGGGGGAGAGGGGGATGCCACACAGCCTATGGGAATTGGGGGAAGAGGGGGATGCCACACAGCCTATGGGAATTGGGGGGAAAGGGGGGTGCCACACAGCCTATGGGAATTGGGGGGAGAGGGGGGTGCCACACAGCCTATGGAAATTGGGGGGAGAGGGGGATGCCACACAGCCTATGGGAATTGGGGGGGAGAGGGGGATGCCACACAGCCTATGGGAATTGGGGGGAGAGGGGGATGCCACACAGCCTATGAGAATTGGGGGGAGATGGGGATGCCACACAGCCTATGGGAATTGGGGGGAGAGGGGGATGCCACACAGCATGGATAAAACAGACTATTTCAAAGACTTACTCTATTAAGGGAGTGTCTCCTACAGAAGTTTCTGCTCACTCCACAAGAGCAATGGCCACATCTTGGGCAGAAAGGACTGGTGATCCAATAGATGAGATCTGCAGAGCAGCTATGTGGTCATCGCCCCACACCTTCCTAAAACACTATAGAATGATTAATATCTGCAAAGCATCAGGACTTTGGTAGAAGTGTACTACTTGCAGCTTCCCACCCCTAATGTATAGTTACTTGCCTAATCCTCTCCACGTGGTCAAGCTGAAGGATGACTTTGAAAAACCACTGTTAGACTTATTGGTAACAGATTTTTTAGGAATCCTTCAGCTTGACCCACCCATAGTCTAAGGGTGTTTAGTTAATTACTTTTCTATTACTGAGGAGGAGAGGAAGGGGTGGGGCTTTTAACCTCTGTTTCTGTTATGTGTTTCCTCCAAGGGGGTGGAACATAATATCTCCACATGGTCAGGCTGAAGGATTCCTAAAAAATACGTTACCGGTAAGTCTAATGGTGGTTTTTATGCCTACCGGGACAGGTAATGACTGACTGGAAAAAGGATAAAATGTCATTCACTGTTCTTTTCTTCTTGTAATGCCATATGTTTTAAGAAAGTCATACTATGAAACCCTTCTTATGTATACACTTTACCTATATTGAAAACCTAATAAAAATAATAAAAAAGAAGAAAGTCACAGGTAAACAGGCACAGACCAGGAACAGTGGCAAAGACCAGGAGTTGGGCAGTCAGAGTCATGGATTGGGTGTATAGTAGCAGAATCACAGACTGGGGGCATGTAGGTAGAGTCAGAGGCATTAACAGGCAGTAAGAGTTACAGACAGGAAAACAGGTAATAGATAAAGTGGCAACTGACAACTACCAGGGTCTTGGGAGGCACATTCAATGGAGGTTATGTTACCACCCTACATCTTCAGACAAGCTCAGGTCTGCACTTGGGCTGTAGGGAGCAGTCTACTTCTCGCACATGCATTTTTATTTTCTGCTCATACATTTTTTCTTATATGATATAACTATGTGTCCCTAATTTAACTAGTTCCTGGGCACAGCTGGTTGTAACTCCTCTTTCAGAAACAAAAGATGGGCTTTTGTTGTCCTATATGTCCATATATCTACAGGTGCCAACATATATAGCTTATTCTCTATGTAATGGTATGTGATGGATCTGTATGAAAAAAAAACAGTTCCAGGTGAGAAAATCTGACTTAAATTGCAGTTGATTTTGTAGATTGGCTACACTTATGTTACTCGAGATTTTATCTTGCTGGACATTTAACACAGACGACAATAATTACTCATGTTCAGCACACAATTCAGGATCTGTTCTTCTTGTCTGAAATACACAGTGTGGTAGCAATTGCTGACTTTCGTCTCCTATGGCTGGAATTAAATTAGCTTTAACATGCTGCTTTTCCTACCTGAGAGAGTGCAATTCAGACTGCAGGACTTGTTTAAATTGCCATAATCTTTCTATTTGTCCCAGTAAGAATGTAATGGTCTGCATGTCAGTTTAACTCATTTAAAGTGCAGGGGGTCTCCCCTCTTTTCTTCTTCACTATTCATGTCCGATATTTAGCCACATTTTATAAGGAGCATACTGACATAAATCATGCTGGCTGAGCATCATACCAGGATTCTGTATACAAGATAAAGAAATAGATGACTGTAGTTGTATTGTGACTATAGTCTTGTATGCGGTGATTTACTTTTTATGTGTTGTTTCAATAATAATTCAAATATGCCTTCAATTATTGGGTTGGCAACGGTACTGAAATAAGTAATCAGTCTGCCTAATATAAATTTAAGATTAAATTACATTTAAGAACTAATTACATTAGTAGAATACTTAAAACCCCAACTGTAATAAGAAGGCAGCAAGCAGCTTACTTGATACCTGTCCCATGTGCAGCTCTTTCTCTTCCTGCGGCGCTAGCTAAAAGCCGTGGCAGGGCTCCAGATTTTGCCCTCCTGGTCTAACAGCCACTCTGTCCCTTGGTGCTCTCAGCATGCATGAGTATAGCAAGCCACAATGATCCCCCAGCAGTCTCTGACCACAGCAATGCTCAAGAATGGCTTGTTAAGCTGCTCAATACCATGCTCTCCCCAGCTCAGCCAGGTTTGGGTTAGAAAACATAGGTATTTGAATAACAAGAGATTTTGAGATGCTTTAAAAGTACTTGTAAACTGTTCCCAAAGGGGAGAAAGTGGTAGGAAGTTAGTGCGTGGGCAGAGACTTAAACTCGGACATTCTGTACTGGGTGTCTAAGACATGGCAGATATTTGAGGACAGTATGAATTAATATAATGCCTCCCTTTTGTATGTGTTTGGTTGACATGAAGTTATGGGGTCCATGCGACATGCACACTATGAAGACTACAGATATTATTTTATGAAATGATACAGACAAATTTGGTTCTGTGATTAATTTTAAATTTTCCCAGCTCACCTATTTTTGTTGGCGACATTGCATGGTAGCTAGCTGCTAGGAAATCTGTTATTTAAATAGTTTTTATGGAATATGGTAGCCTTAAGTAAGCTTGTGCAGTGGCAGATCATCAGTTTGGGACTGGCCTTTTTGTTTTGAAAGTGAACAGCAGTTTTCTCTCCTAAAAAAATAAGTGAGTTTTCTCACCAGGCTTTGGACCAAAGCATAGATCAGATAGGTAGTTGACGTAACTACAGAGGGATAATATTTGAGAGTTCAGGACTGGAGAGAGCGAGACCACCTACTAGAGATGGCTACCAAATACAAAAACCTCAAATTGGAAAAAACTCGTATGATCACTTTCATGCCAGGCGAGTAGATACAAGCTAGATCAATAAGTAGTTGCACCTAGTAAAGAAATGGCTGCAGCATGACCTGCTGACTGCAGGATAGGTCACATCATTGACGATAGAAAACCCTATATATTTGGATGGATACAGTATGAGGCTCATGTGCGTCTAAAGGGCCTAAAATAACATTTTGCTCTGACAAGGCTGTGGGCAATGGTTTATGATGTGTTTCCCAGAGTTTTTCCCATGTTATAAAAATTGTGCAAGACTGCTTCAGAATCAACTTGCGCAACTGAATAAGAAAGTAAAAAATACTATCTAGACTGTTGCGAGGTTTTTCACATTTAGGGACCCTAAATGTGCCTACCAGCACTCTTGCCTTGATTCTGGCCTAAAACACGACTCTGACGCCTCCTTGCTGGCTTGTTGGAAAATAGTGGCCACCCGCCAACCATCCTCTACTCCCCTGATCCCCAACCTGTAACTCAGGATCCACATGTGGCTCATGGACCCTTGCTTTGTGGCTTGCGGGCTGGTTGACTGATTACTGAGGCTAACTGGAAAATCAGGCTGTGATGTGTGTTGGCTTACCCACACTTCCCAAGATCAAATTGTGAAGAACAGAGGCTGCAGAAATAGGTAAACTGCCACACTAATTCACCCCAATGCTTTCTTTTAATTCATTTAGGGATGGGAATTCATTTATAGGGAGCAAGTATTTTATGGAGCGGGGGATCCATTTACAGGGTACTTTTTGTTTTGAGGTGTAGCAAACAATTTAAAGATACCTTATATGTAGTCACATAGATTGTAAAGGATACTCTTTGTTTTGAATGTGGCTTGCATCCATTTCTCAGTTTTGGATGTGATTCTTAAGGACAGAAAGTTTGGGGACCTCTGCACTACTTCATTCAGCTGGAGTATCTAGGGTAGCACGGCACTCATCAGTAAACAAGTTAGTAAATTAGTCTTCATTTATGTCTGAGCCAACTGCAATC
Organism: Gastrophryne carolinensis; assembly: GCA_027917425.1. Lineage (NCBI taxonomy): Eukaryota > Metazoa > Chordata > Amphibia > Anura > Microhylidae > Gastrophryne > Gastrophryne carolinensis. Next base: position 294,496,817 of record CM051238.1, on the reverse strand, counting down.
ATTTCTGCTTATGAGCACTGGCTAGGGATGACTGTATGCTTTCTCCCTACTATATCTAATTGGCTTCCCCAGGAAGATGTTACAGTAATAACGCACAGCTCCACTTATTTAGTTACAATAATTTAGTCACCAGTTAACTCGCTTTTTGAGAGAAAACCAGAGCAAATGTGCCAAACAGAAAAATACTAACTAAAAAAATGCGGTTGTCCGAGGACAAAAAGTGACATCACCAACACAAAGTATGGGTTACCTGTACAGCTGACACAAAATTCTTGTCACCTAGAGATGTAACTACAGTATCTAGACTAGCTGTTTTGTCACTGCAGACAGAAAGTAAGACTAAATCACTTTAGTGGGAGTCAATGAAAACTCACTCAAAACTCATTTGACTCAGATCTGTAATCATAAACTTTTGCTATTGTTTTTAAAGAACACTTTTTGTTTTTTAATAGATTGCAAAATTACAGATTCTTTGACTAGAACTTGATCCTACTGTTTTTTCAGTTCAAACCGTAATGTGTTGCCTCATTTCACACATTACAAGTTTTTAATAATTTAAGACATAACACAGTATCTGTAGTTTGAATATACAGTTAGGTTCCCTTGAGATGGTAATCTCTTGAGCATTGTCTTCTGTTTCCTGCTCTTGTTACATGTTCTTTGCTTCAGTCACACAATGTGATTTGAAACTGTTCATTATTATTATGCTCATAATGGAAATTTGCATCAAGTCCAAGAACTACAGAAATATCAGTGTTGTATTTGCACAGACATTTACCTGTTTTGTGTGTAATTAGTACAAATTGAAACGTCTGAAACCAGAACCAGCTGATGGTCAGATTTGGGGTTTGGTTACATATCTGTAAATCTGATTCTGTGTGAAGAATAAGTACCGAGTAAGTACAGCTTCACAGTCTCATTTTACATTATAGCCGTCTTATGTAGCAAGGTTAAACTGCCCCCCTCAAAAAAACTCTGGGGACACTTAAATATCCCACTTTGCTGAGAGAGAGGAACTGAGAAGGACAACACCCCGAAAAGTGAAAATCGTGTGGGTTGTTCCTCTTTAAAGCAGTAAGATTTGGAGTTGGCAAAGGTATATCTAGCAGATTATTGTTTAACCATTTAAGTGCCAGCCTACTTAGATTTTTTGTTACGCTCTGTTGCCAGACTACTTTTCACGTTTTTGCGCTACACATGTTCAACCTTGATTTTTGAAGGGATTTCCAGGGATTTTCCAGGAAAATTAAATATTGTTTTTTTTCAGCAGAGTCTGGGCTTCAACATGAAATGTCTTGTTTGGCCTTTTTTTAGTGCATTCTCAATACGTTTGGGTGAAATATGTGCAAAAAAATTTAAAAAATCTATTTTTTACAATTTGTAGTGTTTTTTTGTAATAAAAAATGTAAGTTTGTTAAAAAATCTTATTGCGTGTAAAAGCCCTATTTCTCCCGGTTACAACGGTACCACATATGTATTGGTATACACCCTTTCCTGCCCAGGAGACTCCCCCAAACTGAAACAGCGGTTTAGGAGATTTCAGATAGGATACAACTATGCAATATGATTGCATAGTTGTACAGGGTTAACTTAAAAAAAAAATTGACATAGGGTCCCCCCTCCAGGGGGAATAAAAACCCTTAAAATCCCCCCAAAAAATGATGTAGGGTCCCCCTTACCCAGCATTACCGACCAGCTATGGGGGCTTGTAGAACAGGGTGCAGGGGCCAGCGTTGGTGGCCCCTGGCCCTGCAGGCTACTAGCCCACATAGCCACTAAGTGGCCCGGTCCCTTCTGCCCCCCCCCGGCCGTTGGGGAGGCAGGTAATGGGGGGCTGGGGTTTTTGGCAAGTCACCTGCTAGCCGCAGGTGATTGCCAGCCCAGAGCCTTGTGAACTGGTATAAGGGATCTCATGGACCCCTTACCAGTTCACAAAGGGTTAAGCAAAAAAAAAGACACAGACACAAAATTCTTTATTTATTCTTTTTTCACTTATACTTACCTCTGATCCAGTGTCCCGCGCTGCTGCAGATGACAGTTGTCGGTAGTGATCGGAGCAGGGAGGGTGGGAGACAGGGAGATCAGAGCCACCCTGCCCCCCACCCTCCCTGCTCCGATCTCTACCGACAAGTGACAGATCAGAGCCGGGTGTGACACTATGAGGAGCGGGATGACGTAATCCCGCTCCTCCCACAAGTGGGCGGGGCCAGCGCCGGCCGAAGAGGATGGTGAGGGCCCGTTGCTGGGTCCTCACCTGAAGCGTGGTAAGTCCAGGCCCCCCCTTCCCTGGTGAAGAGAAGACCTCGGAGGAGCGAGTGAGTGAGCAGGTGAGTTTGTGTCATTATTTTTTTTTTTCTTTTAGATGTCGGCGCAGCGCGGGGGGGGGGTATTTCGGGCCCCCTCCTGAAGATCAGAGGCCCGGGGGCGGAAACACATACAAACACATGATACTTGAAGAGAATCGCTGGCACTTTCAAATGAGGGGTCAGGTAAGTCTTTATCTTTTTTACTTTTTTTTTATGGGGCTCTAAAGTCAGCTACATGAGTCTCGCGTAGCTGGCACTAGAAGGGTTAATAAGAGGCCTTTAAGTTGAGCAGCATTTCTTTAGAGTTATTGGGCCAACTACGTAGAGGGGTTCAATGGTATATCGAGCAGAGTAACATTTTCACATAGGTGAAAGAAAGTAGGATGGGTTGGGGGGGGGGGACTCCCAACCAGCTACAGATGATTACTGATGGTTATCAATAATCTACCCGCTTTTCTGTCCTTATTTTTAAAGAAATTAAAGATTAATATACGTACCTGTCAGTATCCCTGTCCACTTGAGACACATCCCTTTACCAAAAGGGACCAGGTATGTCATAATCTGATACTACCTGTGTTTTTTTGGGAAAGTGCAATGAACTCCACCCCATACTCAGACTTGGTTTAATCATACTTTTTAATAACCCCCACCCCCCTTAACAACTGGCAAACATAACCTTTGAGAAACAGTAGTGCATGTCAACATGATGAACATAGTAAACATAGATCTAACTGCAGCAAGATGAAACACAGAAACAATGTTGAAATTTAAGACCGGTCGGGATCATTAGTAGTGGACCAAAACCCATTTTCCCCAAAAATGGTGCTGGTTCGAGTGCATGGGAGGGGTCATACCAATTGCTAATGCCACCCACATACACAAGCATCGGACCCGGTTATCCTTACCTGCATTGCATTTCCCAAGTAAAATCACAGACTTGCATGAACAGATTTAGCTGGGGGGAATGCAGTGCAAAAACTGAGGCTGGCATCAGTGTGTGCGCATGGAGAATCAGCCATTAGGATGCCCCTATCCCCTATGCTCAGACCAACACCCATTTTGTTGAAAATTGGCGATGGCTTGCTTTAAAGAAGTTGATAACGGTTTTACTCTGCTTGTGGCTTTTGATTAAAAAATGGAAGACAGTTCAGTTTAAAATAACTTAAAGTTGTAAGAGCTTTTGAATATATTTCCATGTTTGTTACCTTAGTAAAATTGAATATTTTCACCTACCAGCTTGCTTAAATTAGCACACTCCATAGAGAAGTTTTAATTAATTGAGCCAGTATTTCCATAGGAGCTGAATGTTGACTCTTTTGACAGAATGATTCATTCCATATATTTTCCAGTGGTTTGAATACAGATGAATTACATCTTCTCACCTCAATTCCCAAATGTACAAATATCTTTTAATGTCCAAAAACAGAACATCTAGCTTTTTTCAAACAAATGCAACCACTACTGGTTCAGCTGTCAAAGAGGATGGTTATCAGGGTGATGTAGAGGACCTTCTTAGTCGGTATGGAATTCACAACCTGGTAATTGCCAACACCAATACTAATCGCAGACAATTAGCTTATCACATTCTAATAGCAGTAAAACTGGTAGGAGCCTGGAGAGAGGGACCCCCCGGAAGCAGCTACTTTGGTATCCCAGGAAAAATACGCTCTGGAACCTGGTACCATCGAGTGATCAGTTTTACATTTACCTCTAGCAGTGCTACTGATGAAGAGTTCTGAAAAGAAACTCACCACATTGCATCCCAGACCTTTTGGTCACACTCACCTCCTAGATCTTGATGCCATTTATGTACATAGGGAGTTGGAAAAACTGAATTTACAACCAGTAACTTATAGACATCTGACATAATCCCTCTCCTTTTCAGAACCTGTTCACAACGTTTCTTGAAAAATGTAAAAGCTCCCATGTCCTGACAATCTCTTACGATAGATTTAAGATGATGGAATATGAAAGTCCTCTCTAAACTGGTGGAAAGTGCATACCAAGGAGTCCCATACACCATTAGATATATTCCTTACTCCTGCCTCTACCCAACATTGAAAATTACAGGGTTTCGTCAAACAGAGCGAGAACATGCGATTATCCCACTTTGAAAGTAAAGCTAGGTATGGGGAGGTTAAGCCCCCTGAAAATGTAACATGGTCCCATACTTGAAGTGAATGTTGCAGAATGGGGTTGGTAATTGTTTTCCTATTTTGTGGTGTGACCCAGATTAAATTATCTATCTTAACAGGGAAGCAGAATTCAGCTTCTAACCTCACCCAGCTAGCTACACCCGACTTTGAAAGCAAAGTGAGCAACTGTGCAAAATCAGGCAACCCCAGACCCCCCCTCCACTTTTGTTTGTTGTTGTTCTTGGTATGGATCCGTTCCAAATAAATTGCAGTGTAATGCCCTGTCCTGTGAGTCTTCTGCCTATAGTCAAGCCCCCGTTCGCCGGGACGCAAAGGATGCCAGCTCGCAGTGAAGAGTGAACATGAGGGTTTACTATGGCCAAGGTCGTACACAGGTGAACAGTCTGAAGGTGCGTCTACTCATGGGGATGAGGCAGATGAATAGTCAAACACTAGACGAAGGTCAAAGGACGAAGATTGGTCAGAGGTAACACGGTATCCAAAGGAGTCAGACGAAGTTCAAGGTTGGGCAGGCAAAAGGTCGGTTCGGGCAGCAAGCTGGGATGGTCAATCAAAGCCAGGTCAAACACAAATATATCACAGACAAAGTCACACCCTGAGCAATACTAGCTATAACGGGCAAAGAGGTCAGGGCTAAACTCTATTTAAAGAATGGCTGGCCACTGTAGGAAAAGTGGAAGCTAATTTGTCCTAAAGAGCAAATCGTGAAAAATAGTCCAATGCACCTCTAGGCATTTGAGCGAACCACTTTCTCACTGGAAATTGAATGATGAGCACAATGAGCTCCAGACTCTCCCAGTATTAGTCAATTTAGGGCTCTAGATTTTGATGCATTTACCTTTAGCACCAAAAAAAGACACAAATGTATCCAGAATTGCTTGCAAATTCAGTAACGAGACCACAGGATTCATGACTAATAGCACCATATCATCAGCAAACAGGCATAGTTTGTGATGCTTCCCCCGCCGCTTCGATACTTGTAACGGGAATTTCTTATGGCGTGCGCTAGGGGTTCCATAGCCAGAGTGAACAGGGCAGGGGGAGCGGTTGGTCTTGCCTAGTGCCTGTGGATAAATTGAAAGATCCAGATCTAAACCCATCAATCCTAGAGAGGATTATACAATGCCTTCAACATGCTAATAAACGTGGAACCAAAACCTCATCTATTTATTAGATCGAATAAATACTCCCATGAAACTGAATCAAAAGCTTTTCTAGTATCTGAGAGAAGCTTAGTTGCAATCTTCCGTTGTCTCGCTATGTGAGTAAGCTGAATTATCCTTCTAATATTGTCCTCCACCTGTTGCTCTGGTGCAAAACCCACCTGATCATTATTAATTATAGTCTGGAGATACGTAGATAATCTGCCAAGACTTTTGCAAAAATGTTGACATCCAAATTTTTATAACATCTGTCTGAAAATTCGTCAGATCCTGGTCTCTTATTGGGCCTCAAGTTTTAAATATTGATTGAATTTCCTCTACGCTAAATGCACTACCCAGCAAGATTGTCCTCAGAAATTGCTGGTAGCTTGTCGGTGACAAAAAAGGAATCCATGTCTGCTAGATCCATAGGGGCCGAGTTAGAGTAGAGTTTTAGAGTAGAGTTTTTGCAACTGAGTCTGGAATTGGTTCACTACTCGGTATGGGTTACTAGCAATGCACCCTCCAAGTCTAATCAGACAATAATGTTGATCTGGAGTTCTCAATTTTTTGGTTAAAAGGGAGTCGGGCTTATTGGCTTTTTAAAATTTCTCAATTCGAGTAATTCTCTTTTTTTTTCTTTTCTTGATTTTGATTAATTAACAAATAGCTGAAACCTCAGGGGTATCGTTCAATCGAAAACTTTTGGAAAGCACTTCTGTAAGAGAAACTTTCACATCTGGGATAGATATGAGAGATTCATTAAGAGACCAGGAAAACTCAGGTAGCTTGCTGATTAAAGATCCCAGCTTCAGTAAAACCCCATTGTGATCAGACCATGATACAGCTATTATTTTAACTGCTCCAACTTGGCCTAAGGTATTTTGAAAAGTAAATACATGATCAATACTTGTATACACATTGTGTGGATGGTGGTAATGTGTTCTGAGTTCCTGGGTGTGCCTCTCTCCAGCAGTCAACCAGCGAGAACCTATCCAGCAACTTCCGGAATGCTTTAGTAGTCAACAAGACATTTGGCGTCACTACAGGGTTGCTAGGTGATTGCTTATCAATTTGAGGACACAGAACAACATTACAATCCCTGCAGATAATGGTTATGCCTTGTGCCACGGAAACCACAATATTAAGGAATTGTGAAAGAGAGACTATCTGGTTGATATTAGGAGCATAGATGTCAACTTTCTAACAAAATGTAATATTTGCAGTTTGGATCACTGATTTCTTTATTGCCGAAAAAATGTGTACCCCTTTAAAAAACCTATAAAAAGTCCTCTTTGCTTAGTATCTGCATAGGCCGTATAATACTGAGGATAAGAGGAATTACACAATTTTTGATGAAGGGATCCTTTTTTGAGGGGAGTTAAATCCCTGAACATATAAATAAAACACTATTGCCGCCGTCTAGGTCTCTACCTAGAAAAGAAAGGGAAAAGAAGAAAAAAAGGGGACTAATACACTGGGAAGAAAAGACAGGATAAAAGGGAGGGATATTTGTGAGCCAGTCATCTATCAATCACCAAATATCGACCAACGGAAACATTGGTGGCCCTTAACAATTTAGAATGAACCCCAAAGCCAGTACCACTCTGGGGATCACTCTCTATACAAAATTAGATGGGGAATGGGATACTATTTAAATATGGAACTTTAATACAAAAAAGTACACACTGGCATGTAAGGATCTACCTGAAACTATCCAAAAGGACAAATCTACTCTAGGATAAAAGTGATAGCGACAGGTTAAAGCTGCCGGACAGCAGGGGGGGGGGGCTGCATATGAAGCAGGTCTGGAGGTCTGGGAATACCTGGGCAGACTTGCACAAATATTACTATGCTATTCACCTAAACCGTCTCCACCAGGGAGAGACTAAAGCATGGGTAGGCCTAGAACAGAATCAAAGCAATCTAAATCTAAAAAAGTCTCCCTTGGCTCACTAGACATCTGCCAAAACAATTGAAAATACATGCCACTTATGGGGCTATATACACAATATTCCAAAAAATCACTAGCTCTTCTGCTATATCCTTGCAACCCTCCTCTACGATATAATATATGTGCATTACCCAGCTTTTCCTCTTGGAGTAACTGATCACTTCTGAACAGACCCCTCCAACTTGAGAGCATCCCATGTCAGGGGGGTGGGTGGGTGGAGGGCTGCAGCTGATTAAAAAAACTTTTCTCCCCACCCCTATTACTAGCAAAGTTAGACAACCCCTCCCTGGGCATATAGCCTCTAACACAGTTTGAAAACCTATGTCTCGAGAAATGGCTTATCTCTTTTGTACAAACTACTGATCGCACCTGATAAAAATGTTAAACCTCGTTTTTGCAGAAATGAGAAAAAGATATATAGGAATTATATTTACCCATAAATCCTCTATTTCACAACTCAAGGCCCAGGGTCAGATGCAGCCTTCCAAGCATTTTAGGTGACTCTCTGACAGCTGGCAGTTGGCAGCAGCTGGACAGTGCCCCTTTTAGTCGACCCTGTTGTGTGATGGCTGTTGTGGGCAAAATAATTCAGCATCTGCATCTATCCTGGACAAACTACCGTATTTTTCGCCCTATAAGACGCACCTAGGATTCCCATTGGCAGTGTGGCATCCCCTCCCCCCATTTCCATAGGCTGTGTGGCATCCCCTCTCCCCCCCATTTCCATATGCTGTTTGGCTTCCCCCTCTCCCCCATTAGTATAGGCTGTGTGGCACCCCCCCCCCATTAGTATAGGCTGTGTGGCATCCCTCTCCCCCATTGGCATTGGCTGTGTGGCATCCCTCTCCCCTATTGGCATAGGCTGTGTGGCATCCCTCTCCCCCCATTGGCATAGGCTGTGTGGCATCCCCTCTCCCCCCATTGACATAGGCTGTGTGGCATCCCCCCTCCCCTCATTAGTATAGGCTGTGTGGTATCCCCTCTCCCCCCATTGGTATAGGCTGTGTGGCATCCCCCCTCCCCTCATTAGTATAGGCTGTGTGGTATCCCCTCTCTCCCCATTGGCATATGCTGTGTGGCATCCCCCCTCCCCTCATTAGTATAGGCTGTGTGGTATCCCCTCTCCCCCTATTGGCATAGGCTGTGTGGCATCCCCCCTCCCCTCATTAGTATAGGCTGTGTGGTATCCCCTCTCCCCCCATTGGCATAGGCTGTGTGGCATCCCCCCTCCCCTCATTAGTATAGGCTGTGTGGTATCCCCTCTCCCCCCATTGGCAGTGCAGCATAAGTAAAAAAAAAATAAATAACTCACCTGCCCGCTGACATAGCTTCACTGAGCGGCTGGCCCCCGTGAATCAGGTGGGCGTGGCCACTTCAGTGTCGGCGCAGGCCACGCCCACCCGATTCACGGAGCTGGCCGTAAGAAGCAGCGGCGGGCTGTGTCCCGACCCCGCCGCTGCGATTGCTGTCTTTTCAGGCAGCGATGACAGCGGCGGGGCCAGAGACAGCGTCCGCCGCTCCTCCATCTGTTGCTTCTTCCTGGGCACACGCAAGCACCCAGGTCAGGGCAGCAGGTGGGCGTGGCCTGCACCGAGTTTTGAAGGCCATGCCCACCCACTGCCCTGACCTGGGTGTTCGTCCGTGCCCAGGAAGAGGCAGCAGGCAGAGGAGCGGCAGGTGCTGTCTCTGGCCCCGCCGCTGCTATTGCTGCCGGTAAAAGCGAACGCAGCGGCGGGGCCGGGACATGGCCCGCCCCTCCTCTGTCCTCAGCTGGGCTCTCGCAGAGTGACAGGCAACGCGGGAGCACCGGGAACGGGTGAGTTTTTTTTTTTTTTATTAAAAAAATGTTTATTTTTTTTTTTACATTCGCCCGATAAGGCGCACTGACATTTTTCCCCCACTTTTGGGGAAAAATAAGTGCTTCTTATAGGGAGAAAAATACGGTAATTATGTGTCTGTCCTGGACAAAATAATTCTTCTTCATTTGCCTTGGACAAAATAATTCAATGACTATCGTGAGCAAAATAGTTCAGTGTCTGTATCCATTCGGGACAATATAATTTTGGGACTATCCGTGGCAAAAAAATGTTGGGAAAAATAATACTGTGACTATAACCATGGATTTGAATGGTTGTGTTTGCATTTTGTTTTGCATTTGTTATTACAAGGCAATCAGAATGCAAATGTGGCCCTCAGTGAAAATGAGTTTGACAACCCTGCTCTATTTCTTCATCAATATTTTTATTGAGAATATATGAGGAGTACATTACGTTGCAACATTACATTGTGGAGCATATAATAACACCCAATGGTGTGTCAACACATAGACAAAATGGGAGCAGAATCTCCCAAAGCAACGTATAAAGTGTGTGTGTGGCAAAAGACCACGTACCTGAGGAGGGAGAGCGGAAGGATAGGACAGGGGGACTAGAATGAAGAAGATAGGAAGGGAAACATAGGTAAGGGGGAAGGTTTGGGGGTGAGTGTCCAGCCGCCATCTGGCGCAAAATTGTGTACAACACATCACTGAGATGTGAGGAGGGAACGGTCGAAGTTATTAGGTTGGAAGTGAGTAATCCAACCTTCCCAGGTGGTCAGGAAGGGGGCAAGGTCGCCTTGCATCGAGGCTGCCATCTTCTCGAAGAACATAACTTCATTAATGCGAGGGACCAGGCTTCCACTAGGGATCTTCTTCTTCTTCCATGAGTGCGCTATGATAAGTTTAGCAGCCGTAAGGATGTGCCTGATAAGTTCAAATTGGGATCTAGTACATCCAGGAGGTTTCAAATTAAGTAGGGCAAGTTGAGGTGAGGGAGTCAGGTGTAACCCTGTAGCTTTCCTTATAAGGTAACAGACCTTAGCCCAGAAATGGCGGACTACCTTACATTCCCACCATATGTGAATATATGATCCCTGTAGGCGGAATTCTCTAAAACACTCCGATGGGTAGGAGGGGCAAAATCTGTGGATCTTAACCGGAACTAGATACCATCGGAGAAGGACCTTTATATTGACCTCCTGGGCGCCCGTGTTCAGAAACCTTGAAAATGAGTTCCGCCATGCTATTTTCCATTCACTAGGCGATATGCTGACACCAAGATCGGCCTCCCACCCATACGTGTAGGCTGGGAGGGGTGTCTCCTCAAAATCGTTCAACTTCCTATACACCATGGCAATCATTCCCTTCCCCAGAGGTTGTGATCCACAAGCAAACTCAAATAATGAAGATGGTGTTGGGGTAGCCCCCGCTCTAGACTTAGTAGCTATATAATGGGATATTTGTAGGTAGCGGAGGTATTCCCTGTTCGGGATATCTATGAGGGATTGAAGCTCGGGGAACGTTAAAATTCCCATGTGGGAGACGAGATCTTTAATCCTTGTTAAGTTTTGTGATTTCCACCAATTAAACGCGGCAGGTTCCTGAAAGGCTGGGAGAAATTCGGGGTTACCCAAGACCGATAGCAGGGGAGGCAGAGGGGAGATTAGGTGGCTTTTGGATCTGTTATTTTTCCAGATGCAGAGAGAGTGCTTCAGGACCGGGTTATCAATGCCCTTGCAGGCTGTCTGGGGCAGCCATAATAAATTTGAGATAGCTGTCGGGGTACAACTGGCCTGTTCGATGTCAACCCATAATGGTCTATCATCTCCAGCATGAATAGCAGCCAATTGCGCAATCTGGCATGCAGAGTAATAGCGAGCTATATTAGGGACTCCGAGTCCTCCCTGTTGTTTAGATCTGTACATTGTCATACGGTTGACTCTTGGTTTTTGCTGACCCCAGATGAAGGAGTTTAACGTGGATTGGAGACCTTTTAGGCATGCGGCCGAAATCGGTACCGGCAATACCCGAAAGACATAGAGTATTTTGGGAAGCCACGTCATTTTTACGGCAGCTATTCTGCCAAGCCACAAAAGATGCAGCTTGGGCCACGACGTCAACAGGGAGTGGAGGTCACTAAGTATAGCGGGATAATTAGCGGCGTAGAGGGAATCATAGTTTGCCGTCAAGTGGACGCCTAGATATTTGATGCGCCACTCTTGCCATGAGAAGTTAAAGGAGGCTTTAAGTGCTGTCAGCGTACTTTCAGGGAGGGAGATGTTGAGAGCTTGGGATTTTGAGGCATTAATCTGCAGACCCGAGATCTTGGAAAAGTCCTCTAGGGTTTGAAAGAGATTTGGGAGGGATGTGACGGGGTTAGATACAAGCATCAAAATGTCGTCAGCAAATAAAGAAATCTTGTGATCATATCCCCCGACAGTGACACCCGCTATATTAATGTTGGCCTGGATTAACTTGGAAAGGGGCTCGATAGCGAGAGCAAATAGTAGGGGGGAGAGGGGACAAACTTGCCTCGTGCCTCTCCCCAGAATGAACCGCTTAGAGGAGTAGCCTGAATACCTAACAAATGCCCCAGGCTTAGAGTATAATGATGTGGTGAAGGAGGGACCAAGCCCCCATTTTTTCAATATAAATTGGAGGTAGTCCCAGGCTACTGTATCAAATGCTTTACGGATATCAAGGGTTAGTAACATGGCTTGTCGACCCTCCTTCCACACATGGTGGACCAGGTTAATGACCTTGCGGATATTATCCCCCCCTTGGCGCAGAGGGATAAATCCTGCCTGCTTCTTGGAAATTAAAGATGCAATATACCTATTGAGTCGTGCCGCGAGGACCTTTGCTAGCAACTTGACATCAATATTTAGTAGGGAAATGGGCCTGTAGTTGGAACAGAGGGTGGTATCAACATTAGGTTTAGGTATCATGCAAACAGCCGCAGTGAGTGCCTCTGTACTCCATGAATCGCCATTACCGAGAGAGTTAAACATCTGAACAAGGCGTGAAGAGAGTACTTGGGAAAACTTTTTATAGTAAAGGGCGGAGAACCCATCTGGGCCAGGTTGCTTCCCAATCCTTAAAGAGTTAATGGCTTCCTGGACCTCAGGGAGTCCAACCGGACTATCAAGGAAGGTTTTGGCCTCAGGTGGTAGGGAAGGAAGTGGAAGTTGTCCTAGCAACTTTTCTGCGAGGCATTCATCTAGCGTAGTCTTGGATTTGTATAGGTCCTCAAGATGTTTACCGAAGGTTGATACCACCCTCAATGGGTCGCTAGTTAATGTGCCCTCTAGGGTCCTAATGCATACTGGGTTAACCCTCTGGGTGATGCCTCTAAGCCTTCTGGCAAGGGGGGTGTTCGGTTTGTTGCTGATGCGATACCACTTGAACCTAGACCAATTGATTTGACGCTCGGCCTCACATGTAAGACACAGGTTAAGTTGATCGCCTGCATGGTTGAATTTAATTCTGTTACGTCTGGACGGACGGACTTTATAGGCGGAAGAGGCTAAGTGATATGCATCTAGCAATTTTTGAAGCTTTTCCTTATGTGAGGCTTTGCGTCAAACGGATTCTTGGATGAACTGCCCACGCATTACCGCTTTATGAGCTTCCCAGAGCAGGGCCTCAGAGCTCACCGACCCCGTGTTTTGCAGGAAGAAGCCCTCAATCTCCTTACTAAAGCGGTTTAGGAGAGCCTCATCAGACAACATGGGGTCGTAGAGCTCCCAAGACCTCTGGGAGGATCTTTGGGTTAGGGAGATCAACTCGACAGTGACAAGATCGTGATCTGACCATACAATCGGGACTATAGAGGAGTGGGAGAGGTGTGGCAAGGAGGGCAGCTGCAAGAAAATGTGGTCTATTCTTGTAAAGACCTTATGCGGGTAAGAAGTCCCTCTTGGTGGGGTGGACCTCTCTCCATGCGTCAGCGAGGTGGTATTGATTTAGAAGGGAACAGAACACTTTTCATGAGGAACCCACCCTGGGGCAATCAAAGGGTTGACCCACCATGTGGGTCCAGAGTGGGGTGCAAGATTTGATTTGAGTCACCCGTCACTATGAGGAGCCCCTTTACCAGGGGGTCCAGAGTGCTAAGTAACTCCTCAAAAAAAACGTTCTGGTTCGGATTGGGGGCATAATAAGTAGCAATAGTGATTTGTTGGTCTTGTACCATACCGGTCACAATTAGGAAGCGACCCAGTGGATCCCGTATTGTCTGCTCCAAAGAGAAAGGGAGAGAGCGCTTGAAAGCAATGAGGACTCCTCTCTGCTTGGTATCAGCCGATGCCGTGAAGAAGAGCGGATAGTCTGAACTGAGAAATTTAGGAGTATTCTTCTTAGTGTAGTGAGTCTCTTGGAAGCAGACAATGTCGGCCTGTATGGCCCTCATCTGACGGAAGGCCTTCACTCTTTTCTGGGGGGCATTCAAGCCCTGAACGTTTAATGAAACAAGTTTAACCACCATCCTTAAACCCTAGATTATCTGTTAGCATTGGGGGGTGGACACCCAGGGGAGAAGGAGGGGAGGAGGGGGGGGGGGAAGAGAGAAGAAGGAGAAAAGAAAACATTTTAAAACAACAACACAACTAGAAGCAAAACCTTCCTTAGAAAAGTGTCCCAAGGGGGTAGAGAGGACCTCTACCACAGTGGGACAAGCTGTCTGGTTGGAGGGATTTCTAAAGGAAAATCCCCGTACCAACCAGTGTAATAACTGACCCTTAATGGGGGTCAGGAAAAAAAAGCTTCCAGACTCAGCGGGTACCCGGCGAGAAAGGGAGCAAGGAGTGTGCAGGGCTTTGAAACCTGAGCGCCCGGCCCATTTAACCTGAAAACAAAGAAATGAGCAGCAATAAGCAGAAAATTCAAGTAACAATCCATAACATGGTAACCAGGATACATATCAAACAGCAGGAGGTGAATCAAACTGGGCTCAGACAACAAGTGAACCGCTAGGGTTGTATACTTAAGGGGTTTATGCATATGAAGAGCCTACAAAATGAAACAGGGAACCAAACAGCGAACAAGAAAGTCCCAATTACAGAACGGGAACCTCATAAGTACTTCCTAAAGGTTCGCTGCGGTGAGAGAATGAAGGGCAAGATCCCTCGTATAATGCACAAGGAAACTTACACATCATCCCTCCCCCACAGCAGGCTTACCAAACCTGTGGGCAAGCGCTCCGACGGCTCTGCTCGTTGACTGGGCACTCCTTCACGGGCCGCGCCTGTCCTTGGGTACTGGTGAAAATGAAAGAGCTCTCTTCTTTTGCGGGGGAGCAGGTGGGGCGGCAACGGGATGCCTCAGACCGGCCAAAGTAACGGCGGCCTCCAGGTCTTGAGGAGTGGACGCTTCGTACCACCGATCCTGGTAGCTGAAGGAAATTTTGAAGGGAAACCCCCATTTGTACCTGACCCCTTTTGCTTGCAAGATGCCAAGTGAGGGTTTCATGGCACGCCTTCTGGAGATGGTTTGAGGGGAGAGGTTGGTGAAGAGCTGGTACTCAAAGTCCTGGAATTTGAGAGTTCCATGATCCCGTGCGGCCAGCATAAGTTCGTCCTTCGTGCGGTAGAAATGGAGCTTTACTAGAACGTCCCGTGGTAGCCCATCTTCTCTCTTTTTCTGCAAGGCGCGATGTATTCTTTCAAATTCAAGCCTTTCAATAGGGATAACCGGGGCGGGCTCTTGGAAGAGAGCAGTAACTGTAGATTGTAAATCAGTAACAACTTCAGGTATACCTCTGACCCTTATGTTGGCTCTACGCGAGCAGTTCTCCATATCTTCAAGCTTGTGGTGCAAGAGAAGATTTTCCCCCTTTTAGAGCCTCTAGTTCCGACCCGAGGGAAGACAATTCCGAACCTTGTGCTGAAGATTGTTGTTCAAGGTTGTCGACTCTTTGACCCAGCTCTTTTATTTCAGCAGAGAGATTAGCGGTGATCTGGGACGTAATATTTTGGGCCCACCTCTCGAGGGTTTTTTCAAGCATAGCTTCTTACTTATCAAGGGGCGGTGGTTGCTTCTTTGGCGGCGAGCCGTGCAAGGAGTCATCCATCCAGGATTCATCCTCTGGTAGGAGGTCCCCGGGAACTGGGGGGGCCACTCTGGGATGGCATGGAGGTTTCCATTGTAAGTGGAGCTCGGGGGTTTCAGACTTGGTGGGAACGTTGGGCCAGATAGATAAAAGGCAGAGGGTGTATGGCCGACCTTGACCTGAGGAGCACCCCAAATGACAGGCAGCGGGGATTTATTGATAAACTGAGTAGAAGAAAAGGTCGGGCGAGCCAAATCACACTATATAAAGGCAGTAAAAGTCACCAACTCAACAGGCTATAGAAAGTTGCATTTCTCCGATTTATTGATCACTTGAATAGAAGAAAGGATCGGGCGAGGTAAATCACACCATGTAAGGACAGTAAAAGTCAACAACTCATCAGGATATAAAGACGTGCATTTCTCCTTTAAGAAAGCTATGAAGTTGGATGAGGCTCTTCCTGTAATAAACAGCAATATGGGGGGGGGGGAGTACAAGCAGGCTGATGGCTCCAGATATTAAGATAGATGAAGTTCCAGGGAGGCACGACTTAAGAAGTAGTCCCAAAGGAACAGGGAGTGTTGAAAGAAGGGCTTATGGTGGCCCAGCGTGTAGAGGATCCTGTTTTTGCCCACTAGAGGGAGCGATGTGCTGTGCTGCTCCCCCTTCAAACAGTGGCAGAGGGGAGGAAGGACAGGCAGCTGCCCACACTTCCCCGTGACTGGTGCTTTGTGGGGAACTGCAAGGGCAACACGGCTCCAGGGCTATATGAAGCTGGAGGCACTGGGGCCCCGCAGGAAGAGGACGCAGAGGCTGCTGCACGCACAGCAACCAGAGACAAGCTGGCGCCCGCCGCTCACCTCCTGTCAGCGCTGCGCTGTACTCAGCCGATTCGGCGCCCGTCACGGATCATCTCCTAAAGAGGTATGAGGGATCCTGGGGTCCACACGAGCCTCCCTGGCTCAAAACCGCCGACCGCTGTGCTTTGGGGGGGCCGGGAGAACAGATTTCAGCGGAGCGCGGACCTACACGGCCATCCGCGACCCGCACGCATGCGCACTCCAACCCTGCTCTATTTCATATGGAGGCTGATTCATTACTAGTGCCAGGTACCGGCAGATAAGCGTCTGTAGCGAGGTGCTCAGAGCGACCGCTAGTGGTCGCTATGATCGGCTGTGGGTCGCTATTACAGAGCGCCTCAGTCGCTGGCCGGCATTGATGAATTTGATGTGTGAGTCGCTATAACACCAGTATAGCGCTATATGGGAGCGAACGGTAGCGACTGGTCAGTGTGAGCAACACAAACCATTTTCATAAAAAAAAAACAAAACAAAACAGTCAGTTTTTGAACACATATCCACTAGTAACAGAGCGAAAAATATATGGAATAACATTGTTATTACACTGTGACATTAACACTTTAATACCAGACCTGTAATGACAATTCTGCATAAAAATATAAAAAACAAAAAAAGTTTTTCTAGGCCAGGAGAGGTCACACAATTATTTGAGGTCGCTACCTGGCGCTATCCCTTGATGAATAAACCCCCTAGTGTCAAAGAACTTATAAGCTAATGAATAGATAGTACAAGGTCCCAAATATTTTGATCAAATTAGACTCAACAGCTTCTGAACTCTGCTGGCATGGCAAATCTCATAAATGCTCTTTTCAACATATTTTTGGGTCCTGCCCTAAATTGATACTATTCTGGCAAGTCAGAAAGATCTCTAAGTTAATTATGGAAATAGAAGATAACCCTCATGCCCTGCTATTTCATCTAAACTCCCTATCTAATTGAGCTTATGCTCACTCTCTATGTCATCTCCTCAAATCTGCACTTTCTGGTATCTCTGCTCTATGGTTTCAACAAACTATCTCATCAGTATACCTCTGGTTTACCAAATTTAAAGTGGATGAACCCCCCCCCCCCCCCCGCCAGCTGGGCTCTGGATTCTAAAAAATTGCAGGCCCAGCCACTAGCCTACCATTGGGGCATCCTACACCAGTTGCCCTGTTGTGTGAAACCCCCCTGCATCCCTGGCTTCTCTATGGGCGCACATGCTCCCGATCCAAGCATTTCTGAAGGCGGGAGCGCACGCATGCATGCCCAAACAGTGTGCTGGGGATGCGGCCAACTGGCTGCAGCTCATCACAGCGCCACTTTTGAGAGAGCAAATAGGCTTTGGCGGTGCTGAGCCAACAGTAGTGCCCAGCTGCTCGGGCTCCTCTGACTACCCCTACCACCCCCCAGACTATCCTGCTATTTTTTCACATACAGTTACTACAGTTAATGTAACTATACCATACTGTATATAACTAATTGTTAAAGGGACTCTGTAAGCAAAGTGGATAAACTGTTGTTCAGCGGCTCATAATGGCTGCACTTGCCCTTCCTGTCAGAACACAACTGCTTATGAAAGTAGAAACAAAGCAAAGAGCAGTGGCACCCCACCTAAATTACACCCAACAATAATAGGGCTAAGCAGGTGGTCTAAAGCTCCACATCATCAGACTGTGGACACTGGGAGAGAGGGAGACCAGCCAGGGTGATGATAATGCCTGTCTTACAGATCACACCCATTATGCTGATTATTATGCAGCTTCACAAAGCCAAAGCCCACGCCCAAATATTTCAAAAGAGAATTCATAAGGTGAAACTGTAAACCTTGATGTTTCAGCTATTTCTTCTTCAATGTAAAAAATGGTAATCATTTTAGACACAATGGTGTAACAATTGCTTTTGCCTGCTTTATCTCATTGAGCACAATATGCTTTACCAATGTTACCATTTCCTTTTGGTATATGTCATTTGTTGTATGGCATTCCCTTTTTTCTGCTGTGATGCTGGTACTTCATTAGAACTCCTTATAAATAAAAAATAGGTAAAAAACCAAATAGAGGTTCAGGATTTTTTTTTTACAAAAGAAAAAGATACATAAAAAGTTAATAAAACCCATAGATATCCAAAATTCAGAGAGGCTTCCTAATTAGGTTGGGAATCATACGTATTTTTGCCATATATATTATTATCATATGGGCTGTAAATGACATGTTCTGACCCTGGCCATGGGTGCTGCTTCAGGTAGCAATGGGATTGTGGATTTGTCCAAACTGAATTCCAGCACTGTGCTAAACTGCTTTGCGGTCTCTTGGAGAGTACTGGCAGTTTGTCAAACATTCTGTGATTCGGAATAGTTTTAAATGCATCACCAACAGATCAATGAGGGTCATGCTAATCATTTGGTGACTTGTAGTGTGCATTGCGGTATGGATTGCAACCTGCATCTCTGTGAGCTTTTTAGCAAAAAAAAATAACAAAAAATATGTTTGTCCTATTTTTTTTAAAAAATCACCTGTACCTGCCATGGGGCATTTTCTTACAGGTGAAGTACATCATATTCCCAATAACGTAAGGATATTTTTTTTTAATTAGGAAATAACAGCACCCTACTGGTAAGGTTGCCACCTGGTCTGTATGTTTTTCATTTTACTTTACTGGCCACTGGCCTGGCAGTGCTGGTATTTGTTTTTTTTACTGATAATGCCGGATAGGGAAAGTAAAAATGCCAGTAGAAAAGCAAATGGCAGCACTGCCAGGCCAGTGGCCAGTAAAGTAAAAAAAAATATCGACCAGGTCGCAACTCTACCTATGAGCTATGCTAAAAATTGCAACATTTTATGCATAGCCCATAGGGTGCTGTAGTTTCCAAACACAAAAAAAAATGTTTGTTTGCTGATGTGTAATTTGGTTGCTGGTGCTTCATGTCATTTTGGTTTGGTTATTCTGTAATCATCACACACAGATTCTCACATGCGAATGATTTATTATAGTGGAGCAGTGCATATGCAGATATGTTCAGTCACAGTTTTTGAAGACAGAAAATAACACTCTTGGGGATAAGGGATACATTTAGCATAGACACAGTTTAAAATGATTACAATATTGTTTAAAATTGTACATGAATGAGCATATTATGCACATTATTTTCAATATTCACAGAGTTTAAAATTAAATATGCCTTGTAAACTTACCTTTGTAATAGATTTGTTAAATGTGGGCTGTTGCTACTGTTTTAATTCTAATAGGACTGACTATTATAAAGGGTTACAAAAGAATATAGAAATACTGCAAGGTGTGAACCAATAATTAAATAAATCAGCCCCCAGAAATGTCCAAAAGTGAAACACAGAGCAAATGTAGGAATTATTAATCAGATTTTTCAAATCCTCCATGTGCACGGATATCCAACTATGTGACCACCACCAAAATTAGGTTACTCTTACTAGAATCCCAAAGAAAGAAGGCATATAATCAAATCCACTTTTGCAGGGTCATTCTCCTTTAAGTGATACCACAAAATCCACAGAATCCTCAATGATAGCAGTAATGAGGACCACTTATGGTTCATCCATAAATTCCACTCAGTAAAACTCCAGCATTAGCCATTAAAAAATAAAGAAAGGAAAAGAGATCTAGCGTGATACTGTTAAAAAAAACCTGATAAGGTTTATGAAAAATCCTACTCACAGTGAAAAAGAGAAACAATGCGTATATCACAGTAAATCGTGAACCAGCCACAAGGGAGAGGCGAGGAACACAGGTCTTCCCGCCCGCACTGACGCTGTAAGGCTCAAGCTGAACCCGGAGACACTGCCGCCAGCGCATTTCCTTGCCCCGTGTGCCTCTTTTTCACTGTGAGTAGATCAGGTTTTTTAAACAGTATCGTGCTACATCTCTTTTTTCCTTTCTTTATCTAATGCTGGAGTTTTACTGAGTGGAATTTATGGAAGAATCATAAGTGGATGTCATGCCTAGAGTTCCTCCTTAGCTTTCAGCTGCTCCTTTCTGGTACTTTTTTCTGCTGTATGCAGCTTGACCAGCAGATGGCGCTGTTCTGCAGAGTTCCTGGAAATCAGTTTGCACCTGTGACATTACCTGGCCTATATAAGCAGATCCACACATGGCCTCAGTGGATCAGCATTGAATCTGTCTTCTGTACCCCGATTCTGGAACTCTGAAACCTGAACTCTTAACCCAGGACTCCTTTCACAGCCTTTTTGTTTTCCTACCTGTTTTGCCTTGTTTTCGTCTTGGACTTTTGGTCTTTCACTGGATCTTATGCATGTATGTTTCCTCACTCCACCTTGTATGTGTATAGCAATCTGAGTGTGTTTGTTTGTTTGCTTATCACAGTTAAACACAGTTTGCTGCATATTCATAGTCTCTCTGTTTCACAGTTCTCGAATTTCTGGTCACCCTTTAATAGATGATTTCTCCACTGAGAAATCCGTGACAGTGGAACCTCATTACTGCTCTTATTGAGGAGTTTCTGGATTTTGTCATATCACGTAAAGGAGAATGACCATGCAAAAGTGGATATGATTATATGCATTCTCTCTTTGTGACTCTGGTAAGAGTACCCTAATTCTGGTGGTGGTCACATAGTTGGATTTTCATGCACATGGAGGATTTGAAAATTCGGATTAATAATTTCTACATTTGCTCTGTATTATAAAGGGTTGACATAATGAATGCTATGATGAAATGATATATAAGCAATTACTTTTGGCTCTGATCTTAAAATGAAATTATATGTTTGCAATGTCTCTTGTGAATTGGTAAAATCTAGAATGAAATACACTGGAGCACCTCATTTCAGTTGTCACAACAACACACAGCACATTTTAATTAGGCTACATAATTATATAGCCAGTGAATTGTCAGATGATGCAGTCAGAAGGCGGAATTTCATAAGCAATTTCCTGAGCAATGAAATCATTGTAATTTATATAATTCTAGAATAAAGACACATGTGGTCAGCAAGGTTTGAAGCTGCCTATTTTTTTTTAATAATATTGATTTAATGTTCTTTCTGTAGTCTGTCGGCCAATTGGGAAGTTTTAACTATTTATCTAGTTTGATTGACATATAGTAGAAAAAATTAGTAACAATCGCACACCTTTTTAAATTTAGCAAAATATAAAAATACATGTAATAAACAAATGGATATCCAAATATGCTATCACATTTGTATATTTAGGGGCTTATTTAAGAATGGATAGCACCAGGTAGCACAGCGTCTGGTGAACGTCGGGCGATGTACGCAAAACCACATTTATGAAAGCGAATCTGGTGAGTGACTCTAGCAGCGCCATGTAGCGTCTGATGTATTATTACAGGCGGCTCAGCATATAGCGCCGGCGCTCTAGCTTCCAGTGTCAGTGTCGCTCAGTGTCTCCCTCCCATACATTTCAATGACCATTCATTTGCTTTTGTGTTTAAACAGCGTGTTTGACAATTTATTTAGTTTTTTTTGCTCAAATCATTGTGTGGCTGCAAACAAACACTTTTAGAAACTTTTTTGACTTAACACTTAAAAAGTGACATGTAGCAGTTGACAGCATGTTTTTTTCAATGAAAATGGCCGTGATGAAACCCACACTTCTCGTACCATCTGGGACCCAAACATGAGGTCGGGATTGATGGCGTTCCAGGTTCACAGGAGCGCTGCCACGCCCTCTCTATTTATTGCAATGGAGGATGGTGTGATAAGACCTGACATGCCCCTTCCAGTTAAAGTGAAGGAGAAGGGGGCGCACACACACCCCTTTGACTGATGGCAGGTACAGGAATTGAGACAGAAGTGCCCAATAATAAAATTCAGGCCCCAGGTGATGTGTAAAGCGAGGGCTACCGCGGGGGCTGGTATCCAGCGATCAAATGAGTTGCTGATCACTGGCCTAGCACCGATCAACTGCACAGGACAAAAGGTGAGTACCCTTTTATTCTAAGTATACAGCATCCTGTTCCAGAATATTCCTTACACTTGGGTAATACATCCACAAGATGGCGCTGGACTGCAGAAAACAGCTTGTGGCTCCTCCCGGCCCTATATAAGTCAGGGACCTCCCACAAATTCCCCAGTTCATTTCTGCAGTCTGCGCTGAGAAGATAGAAGATAGCTCTCTTGTGGCGCAGGTGAACGGCGCTTATTGCCTGCAGCCCTGCAGGACTATTCCCACCCGTTCCGTACTATATACTGCCTCCCAGCGTCGGCTGACAAGGTTCGGGTAAAGGTAGGTTAGTAAGCACCAATAAAAAAGGTGCTGAGGAGCTATGCTCCTACCGCAGTCCCTGCTCCAACAGGGTAGGCGGTTTAGGCTGATGGTGAGCCTTTTGGGATGCCCCCTCTGCTTCTCTGGTTGGCCAGGCTCCACCTGTGCCTTAATCCTTCCCATAGGTTCCCCTCCTCCCTCTTCTCCCTTGTCCCCTGGGCGCCCATGGCTCCCCGGGAAGCCTGTCTTTAACCCCTCTCGTTCTCTCTCTGGTTGATCCGGGGGGGGGGTCCAGTTGTTTAAAACTGTCACGTGGACACGTTTCGCGCTCTTCAGGGGGGGCGGGCTCCGGGGATGACGATTTTGACGTTACATCTCCACGGAGCCCGCCCCTAGAGGTCTGTATACGCCATTTTCTTTGCAATTGCTGTGTGTGCTGCCTGGCTCCCAAAGCTGTCCGTGAGTAACCCCGGTGGGGTAAAAAAAATTTTTCTGGATTCCTTGCTGTATTCTTATGGGAATGTTTTTTATGTCTTTCAGGCGGGTTAAAACTTCAGCACTGTGGTTTCTCCCGGCCATCTCCCCTCATTATCTCCCACTTCCTTAGAGCGTTATTGGGGCATCCCAAGTAGCTCCTTAGCGTTAACCCTTACTGGCCTACTGTGCCATTCAAATCACCATATGGAGACATCTGGGGATAATGAGCCTGAGGTTCCTTCAGGACAAGCCCGGCAATGTGTTGCGTGTAGGGTATCCCCAATCGGTGATTATATCAGGGTATGTGTATCCTGCGCCCAGCAGGAACTTGCACTGCAAGTCTGGATTACCTGTTGCTGGGCCTGCGCCCCCTCGGGCTTCACCTACCTCCCCACGCTAACATCTGATCCCCAGCGAAGATGCATACCAGCGGGGAGTCTACGCTTGATTTGGCTGCACGGGTGGCCAGCATTGAAAAACATATTGCTGGGTCTGCCCCCGCGTAAGGCTTCTGCTAAGAAGCAGCACTTATCTCCCGCCATTTCCCTCTTTCCTATGGAAGCTGAGGAACTTTTTGACACTACTGGGTATTCCCCCCTGGAGGAGGGGGAACTATTCTCTGATTCAGAATCATCTGAGGAGCAGCCTAAGGTTTATGGTGGTACCGGGTCTCCCTTTGGGGAAGATCCATGGTCCTCAGATGACACTGACAGGCTTTTGGCTCATATTTTTTAAGTGCTCTGTATCTCCCCTCCTGCCGTGGCTCCGCAGCAGCAGGGTGAGCTTTTTCATACGGTTAAACCACATTTGGAATTCCCGGAGCAGACTAACTTTAATCTGGTGCTCAAAGAATGGGAGCGGCCTAGCAAGCTCCCTGCTGAGGTGATTAAGCGTTGGTCATGTCCTCCCGAGGTGGACGCGCCAGTTCTGCGGCTGTCCAATACATCTGTCATGCATTCCCCTGACACTACTACCCTGAGGGATGGTGAGGACCGGCGCATGGACCAGCTGGCTTGCCATGCTTTTGCCTGTGTGGGGACTGCGCTACGCCCGGTTTCTGCCTCTGCCATTACAGCTATTGCTATTAAGGGTTTGCTTAAGAGTCTCTTAGATGGGGCCTCTGATGACGCGGGAGGAAAAGAGTATAGATCTCTCCTGCTTTGCTATGAATTTGTTGCATATGTTCTGTCTGCCATGGATGATGCCATTAGAATGTGTGGGAGGACTTCTGCCCTTTTGGTGGCTATACGCCGCTCTGTTTGGCTGCGTCAGTGGGTAGCTGATAATGCTGCTAAGAAGGCTCTCATTGGCTTTCCCTTTAAGGGGCTGCGCCTCTTTGGTGAACTCTTGGACTTGTTTGCCGGGGGCGGTAGGTTACCTCAACGTAGGAGGCCGTCTCGGTCCTTTCGGGGGACGGGTGCCTTTCTCTCTTCCCTCCGTGGTTCCAGAATTGGTCGAGGAGTCCCCTTTGCTGGGGCTCGCAGAGACTATTGGCGCAGGGGCAGGGGACGTGGCCGCCCCGGCCCCTCCTGGGGTCCTAAGCCAAAGTCCTCCCCCAAGCCCCCTCAGGCATGAAGGGGCGCCCTCGCCCATCCGGGTGGGGGGACGGCTTCGGCTCTTTGCTCACGTCTGGAGGCTTCATGTCTCAGACCGGTGGATTCAGGAGGTAGTGTCCTCTGGATACAAGATAAAGTTTGCAGCCTGGCCGCCCCCAAGACTCATCAAATCCCGGATGGATCATAACCCCCTGTCAGCTCAGGGTCTGTGCCTTGCTGTCCAAAATCTTCTGGAGTTGGGGGTCATCTGCCAGTTGCCTTTGAGGGAAAGGGGCAGAGGCTACTATTCCAAACTTTTCACTGTTCCCAAAAAAGACGGACCCATCAGACCCATCCTGGATTTAAAGCGCCTCAACAAATTTGTCAGATTCAAACACTTTCGCATGGAGACTCTGTGCTCAGCTGTCAATTCACTATGCCCGGGCGACTTCATGACCTCTGTAGACATCAAGGACGCTTACCTTCATGTACCAATCTTTCCAGGTCATCAGAGATTCCTCAGGTTCGCTCTGGAGGATGAGCACTACCAATTTGTGGCCTTGCCTTTCGGTATCGCCTCGGCTCTCAGGGTATTCACCAAGGTGCTGGCGGGCGTAATGGCTCTCCTGAGATCTCAGGGCATTCGCATCCTTCCTTACTTGGACGACATTCTCATCACGTCTCAGTCCTTCCAACAGGCCGAGCTGGATACCCAGCTGGTGGAGTCCTTCGGCTGGGTGATCAACCACCCCAAGTCTTCCCTGTCACCGTCAATGGTGAGGTCTTTTCTGGGCGTGACTCTGGATACATCTCAGGTCAAGATTTTTCTACCTCAGCAGAAGGTGGAGAGTCTTCAAGCCCAAGCCAGGCTTCTTATGTCTTGCCCTCATCCCTCCATCCGGCAGGGGATGCAGCTGGTGGGCCTGATGGTGTCTTGCTTCGAGGCGGTTCCATACGCTCAGTTTCACATGAGACCTCTTCAACTTCACTTCTTGTCGGTATGGGATCAGGACCCTCGGTCCCTGGATCAGGTGTTGGTTCTGTCCCCTCTGGCCAGACGGTCTCTCACGGTCGTGGTGGCTGGACTCGAGGAATCTGTTGGTGGGCAGATCCTTTCTGGCCCCGTGCTGGGAGACAGTCACCACAGATGCCAGTCTGACAGGTTGGGGGGGCTTCTGGAAATCCCTGAAATTCCAGGGTCAGTGGGGCCCTCAGGAGGCCCATACCCCTATCAACATTCTGGAACTGAGGGCAATAAGACTGGTTCTTGCCCAGTTGACTCCACACCTTCAGGGTCGGGCAGTTCAGATCCGCTCGGACAACCAGACGGCGGTTGCCTACATCAGTCATCAGGGAGGGACCCGGAGCAAGAGGGCCTTCAAGGAAGTGTCCCTGATACTATCTTGGGGGGAGGAGATTGTTCCCTGCATCTCAGCTGTGTACATCCCGGGGGTGGAGAATCTGGAGGCAGACTCCCTCAGCAGGGGGACTTCTTGTCTGGGAGAATGGTCCCTCAGCAGCAGGGTGTTTCGCTCCCTGTGCCACCGCTGGGATCAGCCAAGTGTGGATCTGTTTGCGTCCCGTCACAATCACAAGCTTCCAGTCTTTGTCTCTCTGTCCCAGGATCCCCTGGCCCTGGCCATGGATGCACTAGCAATGTCTTGGAAGAGCTTTCGGCTCCTCTATGTGTTCCCTCCTTTTCCTCTGCTGGGCAGGGTGCTGCGCAAGATTGCCCAGGAAGGGGTGCCAACTATTCTGGTGGCCCCCTGTTGGCCAAGAATAGTGTGGTTCGCAGACATTGTGCAGTTGGCAGTAGAGCAGTACGTCCTGCCCAAGGATCCAGACCTGCTCACTCAGGGGCAGCTACGTCATCCCAATTTACAAATGCTGGCTTTAACGGCCTGGCTGCTGAAACCTCCATCTTGATGGAAAAGGGGCTGCCTGCCTCTGTTGTTAATACCATGATTCAGGCCAGGAAGAAGTCCTCGTCATCCATCTACCATAGGGTATGGCATGCTTACATTGACTGGTGTGAGTCTAAGTCGCTTCCCTGCAGGGTGTTTTCTATCCCTAGGATTCTGGAATTTCTGCAACATGGTTTGGATTTGGTTCTTCAACTTAGTACCCTCAAAGCTCATGTTTCTGCTTTGGCCATTTTCTTCCAAAGATCCTTTGCTCACCATCGTCTGGTTAAGACCTTCTTCCAGGGGGTTACTCACATGCATCCTCCACGTAAGCCTATGTTACCAGTCTGGGATTTGAACCTGGTCTTATCTGCCTTGCAGGGGTCTCCCTTTGGGCCTGTGCGTGAGGCCCCTTTGTCGATTTTTGACTCTTAAGGTAGTCTTTTTGGTGGCTATCACTTCTGTTAGGCGTGTTTCTGAGTTGGCGGCGCTTTCCATCAAACCCCCTTACTTTGAGAGACACCAGGACAAGGTGGTGTTTCATTTTAAGCCAGATTTTCTCCCTAAGGTGGTGTTGGCTTTTCATCTCAATCAGGACATTGTTTTGCCTTCTCTGTGCCCTAATCCTTGTAACCCTAAGGAGAGAGTTTTGCACTCTCTGGATGTGGTCAGGACTCTGAAGTTCTATTTGGTGGCTACTGAATCCTTCAGGAAGACTGATGCTCTTTTTGTGCTCCCGTCTGGACCTAAGAAGAGTCTGGCTCCAGCTAAGTCCACTATCAGTAAGTTTTACAAGGTTGATGTTAGGGCCTCAGCTGATGCTGCTTTTGGTCGCAAAGTTCTGCAGGCGACAGTGGTTTAAACTGCCCGCTGTTACTTTTTGGGGATCCCACCCTACCTTATGGACACTGCTATTGGATGTCCCAAGTGTAAGGAATATTCTGGAACAGGACATGCTGTATACTTAGAATAATACAATTCTGTGATTACTCACCTGTAGAATTGGTATTATACGTATACAGCATGTCTCGCTCCACCCCACCCTTGTTATCATTATTCTTAGTTACCTCTGTATGGTGATTGTTCATATGTTCATTTTTGAATTCTAGTTATTATTGTTCTCCCGGCTTCTTGTTAACTGCTTGTCAATACTGGGGAATTTGTGGGAGGTCCCTGACTTATATAGGGCCGGGAGGAGCCACACGCTGTTTTCTGCAGTCCAGCGCCATCTTGTGGATGTATTACCTAAGTGTAAGGAATATTCTGGAACAGGACGTGCTGTATACGTATAATAACAATTCTACAGGTGAGTAATCACAGAATTTTATTTTTTGTTTTACTTTGGCTACTGATTGACTTTAATCTGCTCTGAACCAGATAAGGTTAAATATTCATCTTCTTAAAGGAGCCACAGCACTCAACCCTGTCAGCTTGCAGGCCAGCCTATAATCTGTCTCTAAGCTTGGTTAAAAACAGAGGACTCGGTCACACACATCTGCAGAAGTATGCTTAAGCTGCACCACTACGCCAAAGTGCCTCTGTGGGGTGCAGTCCTAACTCTAATCTCTGAGAGCCCATCTGGGACATACAGTGCAATAGATAAATTGGGAGCAGGCTTACCTGAGGTTGCCCTAAACCTCTCAAGTAAATAAATAAATATTCATCTTCACCTTTTTTCCTAAACATGGTGTCTTGTATTGAGGTTAAAGCGGACCAACACCCATGCGGAGCTATATGACAGTCTGCACATAATGCCCCAGATGCCCGTAAATCTTACCTTGCTGCACTGGCTTCCCAGCAGAGGATTAAGGCGGAGGTAAGCTTTATTGGGCATTCTGGGGGGTTATGTGCAGGAGGGCTCCAGCATCCTGGATGCCCCCCAGCCTGTCATATAGCAGCAGTACCAACACCCGTGCCTCCCGGGTTTTGGTCCTCTTTAAGCAAATAACTGCAAATTAGTCTGAGTGGACATGTGGTCCCTTTTTGTCTGTAGCCAAAACATACTTATGATGGCTCATTTCTTGGGTTTGATTTGTTTTGATTTTTCTTTTTTCTGGTTTGTGGCATTCCATGTTCTATTAAGAAAATAATAATTTTAAAAATAAGTGTTTATGTAATAGTCGGCGAGTCACCCGTTGCGGCTTCTTGGGCTCTGTGTTAGTCTTTTGTCATATGCAAAACTCTATAGCTACTAGTCAGGTGAAGTGACTAATATATCACATTCCTATATTAGGCGTCACTTTTGTTTTCGCTTTTGTTTTCTTCAACATTAGCTAATCTGCATCGATAGAATATCTTAAAGGGATTGTCTAGGCAAAGGAAAAAAACAGACATTGCTTACTTGACCACTCACAGGCTTGATCCTACAGTCTTGTGGGCTGAATTGGTTGGGCTGCAGTGTTATCAACCTCAAAGCTGGCAGTGTACTCCTGACACAGCACACCCCTTGTGCACATCTGAGCATCAACCGCATATTAGTGGTCGACATTCACATGGAGCACCCCTTGCTATTGGGGTTGAATCTGTTGTATTGTAACTGAAATCAGGGATGCTCACGACGGCTGGCTGGGGAGCACACTTGTCAGCTTCCTTATTTGCCTGGACAGGGACTTTACCTGGTTAAACAAAGCCAAACTTCATATTGCCATGGCCACCCAAGGCCACCAGAAGTACTATCTTACCGACTAAGTAAATTATTTGAACAGTTGGCTTATAGATGACCAAGTGATTTACAACCAGTGATTAGATGACCAAGTGATTTACAACTGGGGCCCTGAAAACTGAAAAAAGTTTTCAGGGGTTGAGGAGGCCAACGGAGTATGTCAGTTTGGGGGTATTCACAAAATCGAGTGTACATCAATATAGTTAAAGAGAAAGTTCAGCCCTTTCTTAACCCCCCCAATCACCTATTCTTCCCCCTATGATAAGCTCATGGGGCAGTAAAACAATTTATCTGATTGCGCAAATCTTCCCCTGGTGCCGACAGGGAGTGGGGCTCTGCATGGCTGCCGTAGACTTTAATGCCAGACAGTTAGATTGAGTCACAGACCAGTACTGTTACACTGCTGCACAGGATTTGGTGACTGACCTGTAAATCACTGTCCCAGCTTCAGCGGATTGCCTGCTCCCCAGTGATTTGTTATTCTAAGTATACAGCACGTCCTGTTCCAGAAGATACTCCTTACTCTTGGGTTATACATCCAGTAGATGGCGCTGGACTGCAGAGACAGAAAAGTGGCTCCTACCGGCCCCATATGTATTAGGGACCTCCCACAAATTCCCCAGTTCTTCTCTGCAGTCTGGGCTGCGATTACTAGAAGATGGCTTTCTACTCGCAGATGAGCGGGGCTTATTAGCCTGCGGCCCTGTAGGACTATTCCCACCCATTCCTTTCTCTGCCTCCCAGCTTAGGCTGCGCTGGTCGGGTGATGGTAGGCAGCACCGCTGCCAGGTGCTCCTACCGCAGTCCCGAACCAAAGGGTAGGCGGTACAGGCCCGTGGTGAGCCTTATGGGATGCCCTTCCCGCGGCAGGGTGCCCTTCGCCCCCTGTCCCCTCAGTTAGGCTCCTCTTAGGTGGTCCACTGTTTCCCCTTCGCTCCTCCTGGGTAGATCTCGGGGGGGGGGGGTGTATGTATTTAATATGTGTTTTCATTTTTTGCCTTTTGTACTGGCTTGTATTATATGCCGCTGCACACTTGTACTCCGCTCCGCAGACGGCAGCGACATCGCCTTAGGCGCTGCTGCGCCATCATTGGTTGGCCTTGTCACGGGGGCGCGTTTTTGCGCTCTTCGGGGGGGGGGGGCCTTGCGGATGACGTTTTCTGCATCACTTCTCCGCAGCCCGCCCCTCGAGGTATTATGCGGGTGCCATTTTGGAGCTCCTGTGCTGCCTGTCTGGCGTGTCCCTATCGCGGCCCGTAAGTGCCCCTGCGGCTGTCTTTTCTTTGTATTTCATTGTATTATGCTTACGGTTCTTTGCTTTATGTCTTACAGGCGGGTCAAACTTTTTGTTGTGGTTTCTCCCGGTCCTATCCCCTTTTAGTGTTAATCCCTTATTGGCGGGCTTTTGTATTTGTATATCTCCCACTTCCCTAGCGGACTATTGGGGCATCCCGGGTAGCCTTATTGGCGTCAATCCCGCCTTGGCATATTGTGCCACAGTAATCACCATATGGAGGCTTCTCAGGATAATGTGCTTGGGGTTCCTTCGGGACAAGCCCGGCTGTGTGTGGCGTGTGGGGTATCCCCTATAAGTGATGATGTCAGGGTGTGTGTACACTGCGCCCAGCAGACGCTTGCACTGCAGTCTGGGTTACCGATGGCTGGGGCTGTGCTCCCTCGGGCTTCGCCTACCCCCCCACACTTACATCTGACTCCTAGGGAGGTGCATACCAGTGGGGAGTCTCAACCTGATTTGGCTGCACGGATGGCCAGCATTGAGAGACATATTGCTGGCTTTGGCCCGCGTAAGGCTTCTGCTAAGAAGCGGCATTTATTACCTGGTGTTTCCCTCTTTCCTATGGAAGCTGAGGAATTTTTTTACGTTACCGGTTATACCCCCCTGGAAGAGGGGGAATTATTTTCGGATTCATAATCATCTGAGGATCAGCCTAAGGTTTATGTTGCTGATTCTGGGTCTGACCACTGGGCTTCAGATGATACTGACAGGCTTTTAGCTCACATTTTTGAAGTACTCTGTATCTCTCCTCCTGCCGTGGCTCCGCGGCAGCCCATCAGACCCATCAGACCCATCCTGGATTTAAAGCGCCTCAACAAATTTGTCAGATTCAGACACTTTCGCATGGAGACTCTGCGCTCCGCTGTGAATTCCCTACGCCCAGGCGACTTCATGACCTCTGTAGACATCTATGATGCTTACCTTCACGTACCTATTTTTCCAGGTCATCAGAGATTCCTCAGGTTCGCTCTGGAGGATCAGCAATACCAATTTGTGGCCTTGCCCTTCAGTCTCACCTCGGCTCTCAGGGTATTCACCAAGGTGCTGGCAGGAGTGATGGCTCTGCTGAGATCTCAGGGCATTCGCATTCTTCCCTACTTGGACAACATGCTTATCGCTTCTCAGTCCTTCCAACAGGCAGAGCTGGATACTCAGCAGGTGGTGTCCACACTGGAGTCATTCGGCTGGGTGATCAACGACCCCAAATCTTCCCTGTCTCCTTCCATTGTGAAGTCCTTTCTGGACATGATTCTGGATTCATCTCAGATCTTTCTTCCTCAGCAGAAGGTGGAGAGTCTTCAAGAGCAAGCACAGCTCCTTCTGTCTTGTCCTCATCCGTCCATCAGGCAGGGAATGCAGCTGGTGGGTCTGATGGTGTCCTGCTTCGAGGCGGTTCCATATGCTCAGTTTCACATGAGGCCTCTTCAGCTTCACCTCTTGTCCGTATGGTATCGGGACCCTGTGTCCTTGGATCAGGTGTTTGTCCTGTCCCCTCTGATCAGGTGGTCTCTATGGTGGTGGCTGGACTCTGCTAGGGGGCAGATCCTTTCTGGCCCCCTGCTGGGTGACTGTCACCACGGATGCCAGTCTGACAGGTTGGGGGGGCTTTTGGAAGTCCCTGAAATTCCAGGGTCAGTGGGGCCCTCAGAAGGCCCATGCCCCTATCAACATTCTGGAATTAAGGGCGATCAGGTTTGTTCTCACCCACTTAACCCCACACCTGCGGGGTCGGGCTGTTCAGATCCGCTCGGACAACCAGACAGGGGTTGCCTACATCAATCATCAGGGAGGGACCCAGAGCAAGAGGGCCCTCAAGGAAGTGTCCCTGATACTGTCCTGGGCGGAGGAGAATGTTCCCTGCATCTCAGCTGTGTACATCCCGGGGGGTGGAGAATCTGGAGGCAGACTCTGAGCAGGGGGACCTCTCGTCTGGGAGAATGGTCCCCTGCTGGGCAGGGTGCTGCGCAAGATAGCTCAGGAAAGGGTACCAGCCATACTGGTGGCCCCCTGTTGGCCAAGAAGAGTTGGTTGGTTCGCAGACATCGTGCAGCTGGCAGTAGATCAGTACGCCCTGCCCCGGGTTCCAGATCTGCTCACTCAGGGGCACCTACGCCACCCAAATTTACAAACGCTGGCTTTGACGGCCTGGCTGTTGAAACCTCCATCTTGATGGAAAAAGAGCCGCCTGCCTCGGTTGTAAATACCATGATCAGGGCAAGGAAAAGGTCCTCTTCTTCCATCTACTACAGGGTTTGGCGTACTTACATTGACTGGTGCGAGTCTAACTCGCTTCCCTGTCGTGTGTTTTCTATTCCTAGGATTCTGCAACATGGTTTGGATCTGGGTCTTCAGCTCAGTACTCTGAAAGGTTATGTTTCTGCCTTGGCTATTTTTTTTCCAAATATCCTTTGCTCCGCATCCCCTGGTCAAGACCTTCTTCCAGGGGGTTACTCACGTGCGTCCCCCACGTAAGCCTATGTTACCAGTCTGGGACTTGAACTTGGTCTTATCTGCCCTGCAGGGGTCTCCCTTCGAGCCCTTGCAAGGGGGCCCTTTGTCCATTCTTACGCTTAAGGTGGTCTTTTTGGTGGCTATAACTTCTGTTAGGCGTGTTTCTGAGTTGGCGGCGCTTTCCATCAAGCCTCCTTATTTTGAGAGACACCAGGACAAGGTGGTGTTTCGTTTTAAGCCAGATTTTCTCCCTAAGGTTGTTTCTGCCTTTCATCTCAATCAGGACATTGTTTTGCCTTCTCTGTGTCCTAATCCTAGTAATTCTAAGGAGAGGGTTTTACACTCTCTGGATGTGGTCAGGACTCTGAAGTTCTATTTGGTGGCTACTGAATCCTTCAGGAAGACTGACGCTCTCTTTGTGCTCCCGTCTGGACCTAAGAAGGGTCTGGCTCCAGCTAAGTCCACTATCAGCAAGTGGATTCATCAGGCTGTGATACAGGCCTACTCTGCTAAGGGGAAGGAGCCTCCCTTCCGCCTTACTGCTCATTCTACTCTGCTATTGGTGCCTCTTGGGCTTTTCAGCACCAAGCTTCTGTTGAACAAGTTTGTAAGGCCACCACTTGGTCTTCTGTTCATACTTTTACAAGGTTGATGTTAAGGCCTCAGCTGATGCTGCTTTTGGCCGCAAAGTTTTGCAGGCGGCAGTGGTTTAAACTGTCTGCTGTTACTTTTGGGGATCCCACCCTGCCTTACGGACACTGCTTTTGGATGTCCCAAGAGTAAGGTATATCTTCTGGAACAGGACGTGCTGTATACTTAGAATAATACAATTCTGTGATTACTCACCTGTAGAATTGGTATTATATGTATACAGCAAGTCCTGTTCCACCCCACCCTTGTTATCTTTATTTTTAGTTACCTCTTTATGGTGATTGTTCAATTTTCATACAATGGTTATAGTTCTCCTGGTTTCATTTTAACTGCTTTTCAATACTGGGGAATTTGTGGGAGGTCCCTTGTATATATGGGGCCGGGAGGAGCCACTTTTCTGTCTCTGCATTCCAGCACCATCTACTGAATGTATAACCCAAGAGTAAGGAATATCTTCTGGAACAGGACGTGCTGTATACATATAATACCAAATCTACAGGTGAGTAATCACAGAATTGTATTTTTTATGTTATTGCTTAAATTGGGCTAAGCACAGGGGGAGGAGTGTGGGTGGAGTTTTAGCAAATGCTTGGACTTCCTCTTTAAATGTCTAGAGGCCGATTCATCAATAGCGCCAGGTAGCGACAGATGAGCGACTGTAGCGTGATTTTTTCAGCGCCAGCCAGTATTCGCTGTGCTTGGCCGGCATTAGCTTGATGACAGCGACTCAGTCGGTGTGCGGTAATGTTGAATACGGGCTGGGGGGTCGCTGTTTCACAGGTCCAGCGTTGTATGTGAGCGCCTGACAACGAATGGCCAGAGCGAACGGCTAGCTTCATATTCATCAACAAATCACGCTCCGAATGTGCTGTCGCTGTCCATTCCTTGTTTAAAGGAAGCACTGGCGGCGAGCACTGGCGGCGATCTGTATTAACTAGTTTTTAACCCCTAAACAACCATATTTTTTGAATGTAACATTATACATGTTTTTTTTTTTACTTAAAAATAAATCCTAACATTGCAGAAGTGTTCTCCGATTTTTTGACATTAAAAAAAAAAAAAAAATTATTACCAATTAATTATGAATAATTATAGATTGCTCCATTGAAATGCATTGGACATCGCCAGGGAGCGACAGCTCATACCTGGCGCTGTGAGGGAATTTGCAGCGGCGCTGTTCGGTCCAGGCGGCTTCATGATGAATGCCGCGCTAGCCGTCGCTGTCGCCGGCGCTAGCCTCATTTTGCTTGATAAATGCGTCATTGTGACCGCCGCCGGGCGTACTTGAGTCGGTAGTCGCCGTTAGCTGCCGCTACCTGGCGCTCGTCAGACACTACCTGGCGCTATCGCTTGATGAATAAGGGCCATAGTCTCATTCCAACCTCCTTTGATAAGCATGGGACAGCATAAGTGGTACATCTCAATGGAGTCTTCTGGGAGGCAAGCTATGTACCCGGTGAAATATGGTCACGTTATAGCATTTCCATGGTAGTGAGGGTCCATTGGTGAACCTACCTAGCCTGGAACCGTTGAACTCTTTCTGCTGCTCGTCTATGGCACAAGGGCATATTTCTATTTCCTCCTTATATTAATGTTTCCAATGACTTAGCTGTTGCTCCCATACTTACTGCAGCATGCTCTTCTTGTTAAGTAACAAAGCTTTCCTTTTCTCTTAAAGAGACTTTATAGTCTATTGACGTCCTTCTGCGTGGGGCACAATTGCGGGGTTCCTGGCTCAGTGCTGAAGACAGGGTACCTGCGGAAGGAATGGGCAGCAATATGGACTCTGCACAAAGAAAAAAAAGAAATTTGTGTACTCATCTGTAAATTTCTTTTCTCATCTTCCTCCGCCACCAGTAGCAATGCGTGGGTTAGTCCCAGCTGTAGAAAGAGACTGCAAGTCAGAACAAAAACTAGCTCCTCCCGGCCTATATAGAGCAGGCTGTGGCATGATTTCTTCAGGTAATTAAAAAGCAGTTGAGCCACAGTCATGGAAGGGGAGAACGGTCACTAACAAAATCGTCATACAACAATAGGGCAGGTGTGGTGCCCCGGAATGGAAGAGGATGAGATAAGAAATTTACTAGTGAGTAGACAAATTTCCCTTTTCTCATCAGTATCCTCATTAAGAGTGGAACCGTGCCAGAACAGCCAACAACTGGCTGAATCAATATAACCAAGAATAATGGCACTGACACCTCAAGCTTAGACCCTTGGAGAGGGTTTCAACACTGTCTGACATCAAGTCTGTAAAACTTGGTGAAGGTGTGGAGAGACGACCCGGTCGCCGTTTTGCAGACCTGTTGCACCGAAGCCTGATGTTGGAAAGCCCAAGATGCAGCAAATGCCCTGGTGGAGTGAGTGGTCACTCATAAGGGCGCCCCCTTCCCCTTGCGGGCATAGGCTTGTATGACCCTGCCTCGTGCTGCTAGTGAGGAGAAGGGGCGGAGCCACGGACCACACAAGTACGGTCATCCTGCCCCATCCTCCTATCCTCCACTGTAAGGCCCGAGCAGGCCAAAGCCATTCCCCCCGCCGGCGTTGCAGGCATACCGGCCCACCTCCTTTTCAAGATCAGCAAATTAGTGGGCCCCATAGCCAGTGGCCACGCCCCTCACAACAAGGGCACCTGACCCCCAAACACTGGGAAACGAGCTCTGAATTTCAGTCCCCAGCAACGGCTGAGATTAACCCATGCACTGCTATTGCTGGTGCCCCGGCAAGGAAAAGATGAGAAAAGCTGCAGAGCTCCAGCTGCTCTCGTGGACTTTTTTTTTCATTTACAGCCTGCCGGGAGCGGATTGAGCTTTGCCTGCCCTCCTCTTGCTGTCTGTCCAACAAGACTGCACTGGGGAGGGGGCTAGTCAGAGTCAGAGGATGTGCTTCTGCACCCCCCCCCCCTCACAGGGTGGTGAACGTCTTAGGTGTCTGGCTGGACACAGTGAGGTGGAAAAAAAAGCCAAGTCTCACGGAGGGGGTTATGTTTTAGTTGTGACCAGCCTGCCTCATTCACTACTATACAGGTTACAGTGCTGTGCCCCTGCCTGCTGCCCTATTTAGTGACACAGTTCTGTGTTTCCTTCACATTTTCTATCTTCTTTCCTCTCCACTCTCTCGCTTCCACCCCATCTCTCTTTCTCTCTCACTTTCTATCTTTCATTCTCTCTGCTTTCCTTTCTTCTCTCCTCTCTTCCTTCTTTTTCTCTCTCTCTATCTTTCTCCCTCCCTTCCGACCTTTCTCTCTCTGTGTTCTTCTATTTCTTTTTTCTCCATTCTTCCCTGCCTTTCCCTCTCTCTCTCTCCCACACTTTATTCTATATCTTTCTCAATTTTCCTTCTCTCTTTCTTTTATGTTCTCTCTTCCCTTCCTCTTTTCCCTCTCTCCTTCCATTCATCCTTCCCTTTCTCCCTCCTTTCTGCATTTCATCTTTTTTTCTTCTCCCACTTATTCCTCTTCCTCTTTCTTATCCTCTTATCTTTCTCTCTTTGCTCTTCTCTCTTCCTTTCTTCAGTCTTGGTTTCTCTTCTTACTCCTTTCTTTTTTTCTTCACATTTCTTTTCTCACTTTTTTCTTTTTTATTTTCTTTCTCGCCCCCGCCCAGGGCCAGGAGCATAGCTTAAGTGCAAAAATGTTATTGGATAAAGGGCATTGCCTGAAACGCACCCACGCATTCTATTTGGCTGTTTTGCCATATGATGCTACATCAACAATATAAAATGGATTTTTACTGAATGGCTCCGGATTTCTCCTTTTTCCCTGGATACTGTGGCACAGGTACAGCTTCCTGGCACAGTCAACTGGTTGGTGAGTGGCCTGAGTGCATTGTCATTTGTGTCCACTACATCCTGTATATAACCACTGAGAAAATTCATACATAGAGAGAAGACATGACATATAGAATCCATTGCTGCACACCTGGTGGCATGACCGCTCCCTCCAGCTGCATTGAATGGCAGTACAGGGATGCCAGGGCATGTGTCTATAGGAGTAATGTGAGAGGTAAGAAATCTGAAATTCTGGGGGGTTTCACACAGCATGACATCCTAAATAGGGATGCCCCTGTGAAGCAGACCTAGCCCACGAACCCTGGGTTTTAAAGAGGCTAACAGTGTACAAAAAACAACAGATAGGTTAAATGTAAAGGACACATTGCACAAGTGCAAATAAACACATTTTATTTATTTATATACTTAATTTATAGATAGAGGGTGGCCACCTGATGTTTCTGTCAAAGCCTAACAGAGAGCCCTAAATTTTTATGGGATGCAAATGCGTATATATTTTTAAAGTTTGGAAACAGCATCATATAGACTATGCTAACGATTTCACTATTTTATTCTGCTTAGCGTATAGGTTTCTGTTGTTTACAAACTTAAAAAATCATCCTTACCTCATTGGAAAATGATGTACCTAAGCTGTAAAAATTCCCTATCATCCTGAGTGGCACAGGACAAGGTAAGGAGGACACGCGAATGCCACGGTTAAAACAAAATAAATAAAAAAATTCCCTATCACAAGTACAGGTCATTTTGGGGAAAAAAAAGGTAGAAGAAACATTTTTTTGCACCTTTTTGTGTCTAAACACTAAAAAGCTCACCGGGATGCCGGTTGCTATCTACATCACAATGCACACTGCAAGTCACACTGGCGTCACTAAATATTTAGCATGACCTCCTATGTGTTCCATAAACATTAATTTTAGGACCACAGCAAATTTACAGGATATGCTGCACCCACTGGTAAAAAAATCAAACCTTGCCCACTCCAGACAAAAAAAAGACATATTTTCCCCACATTTCTTTATTTCATTTGTTAAGAGAATGAGACCTAACTTGTTTCCATTAGTGTGATTTCTCTTAACTTTGTTTTATTATATCCAGACCTAAATTCTCCACTATAATTAAAGTAGGAAGACTGAAGTTAGCTGGCCAGGTGTACACACAAAGGGCTTGTGTAGTGCCATACTTGGGCTCATAAATATAATGCAGAACTGTGAGAAGGCTTCTGGGGAGCAGGTGTATGAGGCTCTACTGAAGGACAAAGAGTGTACACGCAAACACAATGAAACACTTCAGTCTAGTTGAAGAAATGAACATGAAGGGAAAAAAATCACTTTGCCCTCACAATTCAGATTTTAAAGTATGTCTGCATTATTTCATGGCAAGAATCCAAAAACAAGGGGGTACATTATTCTAAGGGAAAATGGCATACCTTCACAATATACTGGTTGTGTTTTGATGTTTATTACGAATTGACTAGATCTTCAGAAAATGATTTGATATCCTTAGATATATGGATGTCAACTGTTAAAGTGCCACATTCAAACTTGTACCAGATGTACCATGTTTGTTACAGTTGACTTTGCTTACCTTTCAAACTCATTTTTCAAGAACTAATAATTTTCCTTATCTCTAATCTTTTCTTTTTTTCCACAATATTTTTATTGAAGATAGGCAATTGTTACAACCAAAAACAGCTTACATTTCAATTTGTAAAAACCGCATCCAGTTGAAATCATTATCACATAAATTAGAGGCCAAGTGAGATGATATACAAAGCATTCAACGCATTTTGGAAACAACGGCTGAGAATTTAAGTACATAACATAATGAGAGAATAAAGAGCATAGTCGGGGGATGAAAAAGAGGGAAAGAGGGAACGGGGTGGGTGTCCATTCTACTACTAAGTCGAAAAGGTAACACTAGGTTACGGAAGGTGGGAGCTAAGGTACAAATAGGTGGCGATCAAAGTGTTTGGGCTGGAAATGGGTGATCCAGCCTTCCCAGGTAGCTAGGAAGGGAGTAAGTTCCCCCTGCATTCAGGCAGCCATCTTTTCAAATAGCATTACCTCGTTAATACGAGGTATGAGACTGCCACTGGAAATGGACCTACTCTTCCATGACCGAGCGATAGTCATTTTAGCAGCCGTTAGGATATGCCTCACTAGCTCA
Source organism: Gastrophryne carolinensis (assembly GCA_027917425.1). Classification (NCBI taxonomy): domain Eukaryota; kingdom Metazoa; phylum Chordata; class Amphibia; order Anura; family Microhylidae; genus Gastrophryne; species Gastrophryne carolinensis. The sequence continues at coordinate 294,457,405 of CM051238.1, read as the reverse complement.
AACTGTGTTCTGGAGCAGTCGGGAGGTCTTAGATTTAGAAGAGCTAATTGGGGTGTGGGGGTCAAACGCAGGCCTGTCGCCTTAAATATAAGATAGAATACTTTAGCCCAATACTGTTTCACCAGCCTACACTCCCACCAAACAATGAATGTATGTTCCTTGCTCACGGCAGTTTCTAAAGCATTCTGCAGAGTACGTAGGGCAAAACTTGTGAACTCGCTCTGGGACCAAGTACCATCGAAGTAGAACTTTGGTATTAGTCTCTTGGGCGCCTGTGTGGAGGAACTTAGTAAATGAGTTCCTCCATATTGCCTTCCAGTCTTCACCTGAAAGATTTATACCAAGATCCTCCGTCCATCTAGTGGTGTAGGCCGGGAGGGATTTCCCATCCGCCTCACCCAATAACTGGTATAGCGTTGATACCGTCCCTTTACCGAGGGGCTGCGTCTCACAGATAGACTCAAAGGGCGAGGGAGGTTTTGGTACTGACCCCAACTCTGATTTAGCCCCTATATAATGAGTAATTTGCAGAAAGCGTAGAAACTCTTTACTCGATATATGCCTAAGTGATTGAAGGTCGGAAAAGGTTATCATACCCCTATGCGATAAAAAATCTTTAAATTCCGTTAAGTTGTGTGCCCTCCACCAGGAGAAAGCCGATGGCTCCTGGAGGGCAGGGAGGAATTCAGGATTACCAAATATGGAGAGCAGGGGGGTCTGAGGGGAGGAGAGGTTAGCTTTCAACCTATTTGTCTTCCATATTTTGAGGGAGTGGTTCAAAACAGGGTTGTCAATATCCTTATAGGTCGTCGCTGGTAGCCATAACAAGTTCACTATCCCTATCGGAGAGCAGCTGGTCTGTTCGATATCTACCCACAGTGGTCTCTCTATACCAGCGTGGAGGGCAGATAGTTGGGCAATCTGACAGGCAGAGTAATATCGTATTAAATTGGGAACCCCAAGGCCCCCCTGATGCTTAGGTTTGTATAGTGTCCCACGATTAACCCGCGGTTTCTGGTTCCCCCAGATAAAGGAGTTCAAAGATGCCTGGAGACCCCTAATAAAAGAAGCCGGGATTGGAATTGGGAGGACCCGAAATAAATAGAGCATTTTAGGGAGCCACGTCATTTTGACCGCCGTTATCCTTCCCAACCATGACAGGTTCAGTCTGGTCCACGTGACTAGAAGGGCGCGAAGATCCTTAGCCATAGCAGGGTAGTTGGCGGCATAAAGGGAATCATAATTTGCTGTAAGGCGGACACCCAAGTATTTAATGTGGTGGTCTTGCCAGGAGAAACTAAAAGAAGATTTAAGCGTGGCCACTATACCCTCGGGAAGAGATATGTTGAGTGCTTGAGATTTTGAGGCGTTAATTTGTAGGCCGGATATTCTGGAAAAATCATCTAGGGTGTGGAGAAGGTTCGGACGGGACGTTATAGGGTCAGATACCAACATTAAAATGTCATCTGCAAATAAGGAAATCTTATGGTCATACCCTCCTATCTTTATCCCCTTAATATTGATGTTGTTCTGCAGCAGCTTGGAGAGGGGCTCAATGGCAAGGGCAAATAGTATAGGGGAAAGGGGGCAACCTTGTCTCGTGCCTCTGCCAAGGGTAAACCTGTTGGAAGAGTAACCCGAATATTTGATAAAAGCTCCCGGATTGGAATATAATGAGGCAATCCATTCCGTAAAGGAGGGACCCATACCCCACTTCTTCAGTATAAAGTGTAGGTAGTCCCATGCCACAGTATCGAATGCCTTTCGGACAACCAGGGTTAGTAACATGGCCCTGCTACCTTCCTTCCTGGCGTGATGAATTAGATTAATAGCCTTGCGGATATTATCCCCCACCTGACGGTGGGGAATAAATCCTGCCTGCTCTTTGGAGATTAGAGTCCCTATGAACTTGTTGAGTCTTGTCGCCAGAACTTTAGCGAGGAGCTTAACATCAATGTTTAATAGAGAAATGGGTCTATGATTGGACCAAAGGGCAGAGTCAGCATTGGGTTTGGGTATCATACAGACGGCTGCGGTGAGCGCATCCGTACTCCATGAATCACCTCCCCTAAGGGAATTAAATGTACGAACCAGGCGTGGGGAAAGTATTTGGGAGAATTTTTTATAATAGAGGGCGGTGAAACCATCTGGTCCCGGCTGTTTCCCAATTTTTAAAGAGCTAATGGCATCCTGGACCTCAGAAAGCTGAACCGGCATCTCTAATGATGCCCTGTCTTCTTCAGAGAGGGAGGGTAGTTGTAGTTGGCCTAACAATTTCTCGGCAAGGCGCTCATCAAGTGCTGCCTTAGGCTTGTAAAGGTCCTCAAGATGTTTACTAAATGTCGCTACCACCTTCGCAGGGTTGCTTGAAATTGAGCCATCCAGGGTTTTAATACGTAAAGGTTTAACTCTCTGTGTAACTCCTCTGAGCCTTCTAGCCAGAGGGGTATTAGGCTTATTACTCAGACGATACCACTTGAACCTTGATCTATTAATTTGGCGTTCGGCCTGACTTGAGAGGTACATATTAAGTCGGTCGCTGGCCTGGTTAAGGGCAACCCTATTCCGCCTGGACGGGCGGGTCTTATAGTCAGAAGAGGCTAAGTGGTATGCATCTAGTAGTGTATTGAGCTGCTTCTTATACACAGCTTTTCGTCTGGCTGATTCTTGAATGAAATGACCACGGAGAACGGCCTTATGGGCTTCCCAAAGCAGAGCATCTGAGCTTACAGACCCTGTGTTATCCGAGTAGAAGTCCTCAATCACCTTTCGTGTACGTTCAAGCAGGATCTCATCAGATAACATGGGGTCGTATAATTTCCAGGATTTTTGTGGGGATCTCTGCGTAAGGGAGTTTAATTCGACCAAGACTAAATCGTGATCGGACCAGACAATTGGTACTATAGAAGAGTGGGTCAAGAGAGGCAAGGAGGGGAGCTGTAAGAAAATGTGGTCAATTCTAGTAAAAACCTTGTGCGGACTGGAATAGTGGGTATAGTCTCTCTTAGTGGGGTGAAGTTCCCTCCACGCATCAGCTAAATGATAATAATTTAGAAGGGAACAGAACGCATTTCCCGAGGAGCCAACCTTACCCGCATCCACTGGACGCTCAACCACATATCGATCTAGAGTCGGATGCAAGATTTGGTTAGAATCCCCGGCTACTATTAAGAACCCCTTTACTAAGGGATCCAGGGTTTTCAAGAACTCCTCGAAAAAAGTGCTCTGATTGTGATTTGGAGCATAGTACATAGCTATCGTAATTGGTTGATCTTGGATTGTACCCACAATTATAAGAAAACGACCCTGTGGGTCTCGTATTGTCTGCTCCGAGGAGAAGGGGAGTGAGCGCTTAAAGGCGATGAGAACCCCTCTTTTTTTACATCAGCAGAGGCCGTAAAGAAGAGGGGGCAATCAGCACTAAGGAATTTGGGGGTATTGTTCTTGGTGAAATGGGTCTCCTGAAAGCAAACAATATCAGCATGAAGAGCTCTCATCTGACGAAAGGCCTTGACTCTTTTCTGGGGAACATTTAGGCCTTGCACGTTAAGCGAAACCAATTTAACTGCAATTTTTAAGCTATTTAAGGGCTGTTACTATGTAGAGGATGGACACCCAGGGACGGAAAAAAGGGAAAGCTAAAAAAGTGGACAGAGGGGAAAAGCATGATAGAGACATATTATGAAACATATTATGAAAGGGAGGAAGAAGTGCCTCCCAACTTGAAAACAGAATTTCCCACTGGGGCTAGAAGGCTTAAGCCCCAATGAGGAATGCTATCGCAACAAGGGACCTCCAAAAGAGGTTACAATCAGAACTGGCGGATTGGCTGACCCACAACAAGGGGTCAGTATCAAAAACTTCCCAACTCGGCGGAAGCCAACGGGTTGGGGAGCTTGGAGTGTGCAAGACATAGAACCTGGGCCCCCGGCCCGCAATACAATTAGCAAAACATTAAACAGCAACAATTTATACTATCAACATTCTATAGGATAAGGGTAATGGCGCTCGTCTGAGTATAGCATTTAAACTTTAAGAGACACCTTTGTTCATAAAAAATGCAAGGGTGCATTTGTAGAGATAGTGTCCGGTTAAACTTGAAACCGCAGCTAGAATAAATTGCAAACAACACTAAATAGGAACAACAGTTTAAACTCCAAGCACGATCACCAAAGGATCGAGGTGGAGAGTAAGAGCCCTAGCAAAACGCACCGGGAATCTCACCCATCACCCCTCTCCAGAGGCCAGCTTAGCGAACTTATGGGACAATGCAGTCACTGACTTGCTCGTAGAGGGAGTGCTTCTCCTTGGACCGCGTTTATCCTTGGGCGCTGGCGAGACGGAAAGTGCTCTCTTCTTTTGTGGAGGGGGGGTTGGTACTACGGTATGGGCTTTCAAACCCATTGATGCCAGGATATTCTCCAACTCTTGTGGCGTGGATGCCTCGTACCTCTGGTCGGAGTAGAGAAATGAGATTTTGAAAGGAAACCCCCATTTGTATCGGATTCCTTTGGCCTGCAGAATTTCAAGGGATGGTTTCATAGCCCGCCTCCTGCTGAAAGTTTGTGGGGAGATGTCAGCAAATAGTTGGTAGTCAAAATTCTGAAATTTAAGTGAGCCTTGATCCTTCGCAGCCGTTAAAGCAATTCTTTTGTGCGGAAAAAATGGAATTTTACCAGAACGTCCCGCGGAAGACCATCTGCTCTCTTCTTTTGCAAGGCCCGGTGTATCCTGTCGAATTCCAATCTCTCAATTGGGATGGACGGGGCTAGCTCCTGGAAGAGGGCCGTAGCAGTGAATTGTAAATCAATGACAGATTCTGGGATACCCCTGATTCTAATGTTAGCTCTGCGGGAACGATTCTCCATGTCCTCAATCTTATGATGAAGAGTGAGGTTTTCGTTTTTCAGGGCCTCTAATTCTGTTCCAAAGGAGGACAGCTCAGAGTTATGTGCTGACTGTTGTTGTTCAAGATCGTCAACTCTTTGGCCCAGTTCTTTGATTTTCGCCGAAAGGTTGGTGGAGATCTGAGTTGTAATGCCCAACGTTCAAGGGCTTTCTCAAGCATGGCCTCATACCTATCTAGTGGCGGCGGTTGCAGTTTAGAAGGCGAACCATGCAGAGAGTCGTCCATCCAGGACTCATCTTCAGGCAAAAGGTCGGAGGGGACTTGAGGGTCATCCTGGGGGGGCGTAGACGCTTCCATCCTAGACAAAGGACGTGGGCAAATTTGATGCCAAGATTAGTTGGAGCCATGTAGTAAGGTCGCGGAAAGTAAGACCTGCAGCACCGTCAGGTTTTGTTAATAGCTTAGATAGGTGAGCAAATTAAAGAAAGGAGGCGGACCTAAAAGAGGAGCCAAAGGAAGACCCACATTCATCAGGATACAAATGAGAACTTTTCTCCTTAAAGTGGACCAACACCCAGGATTTTGACTATCCTGGGTCTTGGTCCACTTCGGTGGGGCACCCCCGATCGGGGTGCCCCGCTGTGTGAAACCCCCCCGAACCCCCCGAACTCACCTCTCCCCGCGCCGACGGACAAGCCGCGGACAAGCGGCGGCTAGAGGGGCGCGAAACTGAGGTAAGGAGTTTGGGGGGGTTTCACCCCGCGGGACATCCGAGATCGGGAGGGAGGTGATCGGCCCGGGAATCTTATAGATTCCCGGGCCGATCACCGGTGGGTGTTGGTCCACTTTAAAGAGGGCTCAGACACTAAGTAAAAATCACTTCTATAGTAAGCGATAGCAGAGGACACGCAGGGGAGACTGCGCTGCGCTTACTGGAGGCTGCGCTGCGGTCTGCGAAGAAGTGACACCCCTTCAATGCTGATGTGAGTAGCTAAATTAGCCAGGCATATAGGCTCAGATGTATAGCCTGGACTGACAGGTTAATCAGTAATCCAGTGCGCTTAACTTATGTGTCTGTCCAGAATTGTGAAGCCATTCATACGACTAATATGGCATCTCTTGGAAGTAGTGAGGTGCAATGTGGACCATGCTGCAGGAGCACGCTGCAGGAGCACACGCACGAGCCCCCAGTTAGGAGGTGCCTAGCCCCTTAATTTGGTAGCTGCTCCAGGGAGGACACTGGCAGTGTCAAATGGGGCTGGATCCAAGATGGCAGGGGCTGCTCTTCTTAGCCTGCTGCCCAATACGATTTCGGGGCCCCCTCGGATCTGGATGAAATTTAGTATGTGGGGTCTCGGGGTCTGCCCCAGCCAGCAGGGGGCAAAACCGCCTGTCACTGGAAACTGTGGGGGGCCAGGAAGCCTAGCAGCAGCAGAGTTCAAGATGGCGGCGGCCGCTCCTCCCTACCTGCCGTCCTGCACGAGTCCGGGACCCCCCTCGGATCGAGCCGAGACTAGGTAGGTGGGGTCCTGGGGTCTTCCCCAGTTAGCGGAGCCCAAAAGCGCCGGTCTTTGGAGGCTGTGAGGGGCCGGGGAGTCAGGCAGCAGCTAGATGTAAAATGGCGGCAATCGCTCCTCTCTGCCTGTCAGCAGCACCGATTCGGGACCCACCTCGGATCCGGCCAAAAGTTGGTGGATGGGGTCTGCCCCAGCTAGCGGAGCCCAAAACCGCTAGTTGCTGGGGGCTGTGGGGGGCCGGGGAGCCAGGTAACAGCGGAGTGCGGGTCTAGGCTTTCATCCGCGCCCCGCACGCGTGCGCAGTCTCCCTCTAATCTTTTCTAATAAGTTCTGTTCTAAGGTACATGCCTATTACATTTGCCTAAAGTAGAAGTCCAGCCTCCACTAGACTCTGATGCCCCCTGCTATGTGCTAAGGTGGTTAAGGATGTAATGGTTAAGGGTAAATCCACTTCCACCGCATTATCATGTGCCAATATGATGTGGTCAAGGTGCTGAGCTTATCTGTTAAATTTTTCTTTTCTATGTGTTTGTAGCTCTGTGTTATGAAAGAAAACAGTTTTCCCTAGCAATGTACATTAAAGTGGTGTTCTGATTTACAGATGAGAAACTTCCTCAAACTGGGTTGCTAATCATCTGATTGGCTGAGGCAGAGACAAAACGCTTAAAGTGGTCCAAAACTCACTGAACTTGTGAAATACATTTGACCAATGCCCCTGACGATACTTTTGGCTGTCCCTCTCTGTAGGATTGCAGGTGATTAGTCATTGCATAAGTGTGGCAATGGCATCATTGCCACACACAGCAGTGGCAATGAATGGAGGAGGTGGAGCTTTACAGCTAAAACAAGCGGAATTATCTGGGATTAGAGTAAAGTGGGAGCAGTAAGAATAGGCAAAAGTTACTATTCATGGGGGGAGCAATTCAGGGGATGCTGGTTAAAAATGTGGGTTTTGGTCCGCTTTATCCCCATCTGCATTAATTCAACCTCTTCAGATTGGGGGTAATACAGTCTTGTGTTTCAATAGCTAAAGGGTTGCTTGATGAGATCAAATGTTACAGTGCAATGGGGGCACAATCCTAAGACAAATTATTATTTTTCATCCCAGAAGAGTAAAACAAATGAGCAGGACACCAAAAACCTGACAAAAAGTCATTTGTCCTTATAGTGCTATCAAAGCATAAAGAAAGTAAGCAGTATAGTAATTTGTAAAGGTCAACAGATATGTCCTAGAAGTCCCAGTCTGTGTTTCCAGGCAGAAAAACACTGGCAGGTTCGTGACATGAATAAAAAAAAGGTTTTGCAGCTCTCCAGAGCTTAACACATAGCTGTTAATACATCAGAAAATATATGTCCATGATAAGATATTCCACAAAAGGAGAGGTCAATTAAACACTGACCAGGCAGTAAATGAGTTTTATATGAGTTTTGCAATTCAGCAACATTTTTTCCTTTCATAATGTATTTAAGGCAAATAAGTGCAAACAAGCGTATGCATATTGGCAAATATATTCCCATGCAAAAATGTGCATGTATGCGAACGAGTTACTTGAAATTTCCCATATGATAAAAAGGCGCCAAGGTATGCAGGAAATTGCTATCCACCATTTGCCTGGTGAGTGTGGCCTTTTCTCATGCAAAAATAGACTTTTTTTTTTCCAATCCATTCCAGACCGTCCTTATTCATTACGATTGGGTAACCTCTCTAGACTGAAGAGCGTGACTGCAGGACAAAAGCGTGGCTCCTGGCCTATATCCTTCTGGCTGACTTAGGCCCTTATTTAACAAGGGATAGCGCCAGGTAGCGAAAGGTGAGCGAACGGTAATGACTCTCACCGCCACAAGAACACCGGCTCCCCTCCGCAATCACACATTTATCAAGCCGATCCTGCTTAGCGACTGACAGAGCGCCAGATAGCGAATCATTCATCATTATTCCAGCCTCACCCCACAGCGCCAGCGAGCGACCTTGAACAGCGACAGGTATGACCTCTCGCTACCTGGCGCTCTCCAATGCATTTCAATGGAGCAATCTTTAAATATTCATAATTAATTGCTATTTTTTTTTTTTGCAATGTTAGATTTTTTTTTTAAGGTAAAAAAAAAAAAAATTGTGCAGAATTGATATTACAGGTCTGATATTAATGTATTCATATTACAAAATGTTTTGAAAACATGTTTTTTATTTTTTCTAAAAATATGGTTGTTTGGGGGTTAAAAAACTACTTTTAACCAATCGCCGCCAGCGCTCTGGGGTTTAAACAAGCATTTCACAGCGCGAGAATTTTTGGAGCGTGATTTGTTAATGAATATGCTGGGAGCCGTTCGCTATGGCCGTTCGCTGTCATGCGCTCCCATACAGAGCGGAACCTGTCAAACAGCGACTCCTAAACCCGTATTCAACATTACCGCACACCGACTGAGTCGCTGTCAACAGCCGAACAACGCCCAAGCACAGCGAATACTAGCGGGCGCTGTGAAAATAACGCTACTGTCGCTCATCTGTCGCTACCTGCCACTATTAATGAATCGGCCTCCCCGATTCCAGTTTCTTTCTTGCAGTTGGACTGACTGCAGGGCTCTTTCTGGACTCCTCTCCCATTTACTTTTTGTTTCTAAGATTATAACTTTGAAGCGGGGGCAAGATTTTCGGCTTAGCGAAGTAGCTTGCACCGCCGGCGGCTTCGGTTCCTTTCAGTGGCACTAAGCGGTTCTTCAAGCCGGGGACCCCTTTTGGTAGGTCATTTTGTTTTATTTTTGATTGTTTTTTATTTTTGTTTAATTCTATATTATTAAAGATTGGGAAACGGCATATTAATATATAATTTATATTGTAATATATATTATATGGTGGTTTACCACTCAGAGGACTCGCAGTAGTCTTGTGACTGTCGAGAACCCATATATATACTTGGTCTCAGATCCCCAGGGACGAAGACTAGTATTATTAAATTCACCATGGCGGAGGCATCTGGGGTAGTTGGATCTGGTCTTACCAGATTTACCCCATGTCCAGTATGCATGCAGTGGCACTGGACAAGGATAGCACGGTGTGCAGGGATTATGCTACGGTTGTAGTGGATAGGGAGACAGTTGTCTCCTCCCTGAAGGGGCTCTGACCCCTATTGCCAGTGCTCTCTGAGACTTAAAAACCCCCTTGGCAGTCTTCATGCGGACCTAAACCTTTAGTGAGTCATACCGGTTACTAAGAAGGTAGTCTCCTTCTGAGTCTTTAAAATCTGTCGGCAGCCCTCAAGCGGTCCTAAACCTATAGAGTCATTATGGTGTATTGGCTACTAAAAAGGAAATAAAGAAAATAAAATTTTTTCCTCTGTGGAAGAGGCTATTGTGGCTGCCATAGTCTCCCAGGAAGTTATCTGTTGGAGAGAATTCATCCAGTAGGTACTTGGATTCAGAGTCCTCTACACAAGGGGGTGTCTGGTTAAGGAGAGATGTATGGATGGTTGATTTCCTACATTCTGGAGGATGTTGCAGAGCATATGCATTATTATAATCTGATCAATAGGGAATGGTAGAAGTCAGGTTGTCTTCCGACCATTCCTAAAGTACTAGATACTAGGTATCCCTTTCCTCCAGATCAGATTGAATTATGGTCTCGCCCTCCTGTGGTGGACGCTCTGGTGCCAGGTCTCTTTAAGATTTTGGTTATGCCATCCTCTGATAGTGCTTCTCCAAAGGATCCAGCGGATAAGCGCGTCGATCAGGTGGCATGTCGTGCTTTTATGGGGTCGACCTTGCGGCTGGCCTGTGCTACCATAGCATTTTTTTGGGAGCAGGAGGTTGTTAAAACAAGTATGGCTCGTTCACGGAAGCCATGCTCCCAGTTGATCAAAGCCAGTTGGCTCTAACAGGTATGTGATCCAGGCTATGGAGTTTGATCTGGTTGTGGGCCAGAGGCCTAGCTCTGGTAGTTTCCTTAAGGCGTGCTTTATGCTTAAGCAATGGCCAACTAACATAGCCTCTTAAAAGGAATATGATGGGACTCCCCTTTAAGGTGGGGGCATCTGTTTGGGGAGTGCTTGGTTGACATGGTAAAGCATGCTACTAGTGGTAAGTCATTTAATCTGCCACAGAAGCCGAAGTCTAATACTACTTCCGCAGGGCCTCTAATACTCCAGGGTTCCGGCTAGAGGTTCGGCCTCTTCGGGATACCGAAGAGAATGTTTGTTTTTTTTTTGGAATAAGACAAAGTTCCAAATTAAGGCGACAGATGTCTGGCAGAATAAAGCCAGACCCCCTTCAAAGCCGGCTCAGGCATGAAGGGACGCCCCCGCCCTTGAGGTGTGGGCGGAAAGTTTCTGTATTTGGCTCATATTTGCAGGCTTCATGTAACAGATATTTGGATACAGGAAGTTGTATCCTCAGGTTACAAAATCAAATTAGGAGCCAGACCACATCAGAGATCTCTGGTCAGGGGTATCCCGAATTCCAAAGAAAGCAGAAACATTGACATCTGCTGTATCTCACCTTTTTAGAGATTTAAGTTTTTATAACCACAGTGTATATATAAGGATGCATACCTACATTGTAGTAGGTGGCCTACTTCTTCTGTTTTGTGGCGCTACCCTTCGGTCATCAGCACCAAGTGTGTTTACCAAGGTGTTGGCAGGTCTTATGTTTTACTCTAAGAAGTCAGGGATACATATCTCTTACTGAGACTATCGGTTGATATGGGCCCCATCATGTCTGGGGGCCCAGAAGGATATACTGACTATCCAGTCGAATTCTTCTTAAGTCAAATTTCTTTTCATAGCTTCAAGAGTTATTCTTTTCTGAGAATGTCATTGACACGTCTCAGGCAAAGTGCTTTTGCAACACAGAAGTGACTCTTACTTCAGGCCAGGGTACAGGGTCTCTTGTCTTGCCTTCACCCGATGATTCATCAAGAAATGTGTCTGTTGGGCCTGATGGTATCTTGCTTTGAGCCAGTGCCTTTTGCACTGTTCACACAAGACCCCTGCAGATGGAATTGCTCACAATCTGGGATCGAGACCCACACACTCTGGATCACTCTTTTTTGCATGACACCGTCAGCAAGGCCGTGTCTAGCCTGGTCCTCAGCCTCTTCGGATCGGCAAATCCTTTCTTCCAGTACAGTGGAAGATCATCACCACGAATGCCAGTCTATCTGGTTGGGGGAGTGTCATGGAGTCACAAACGATCCAGGGACAGTGGTGTCCGAAGGAGAGCAGACTCTCCATAAATATCCTGGAACTGAGAGCTATTCTATTGTATTTCAGACACTGGACATCCCATCTGAAGGGGCATCCCGTCTGGATTCAAACAGACAATCGGATAGCGGTGGTATATATCAACCACCATGAGGGCATCAGAAGCAGTAAAGCCCAGATGGAAGTGAGCTGGGTTTTTACTTTGGGCCGAGAAACCGGTTCCATGTATCTTGATGGTACACATACCAGGAGTGGACAACTTGCAGGCCGATCATCTTTGCAGAACGGTCCTGCATCAGAGGGAATGGTCTCTAACCAGAGGGTTTTTTCACCTAATGGTGTCTTTTCATTTTAATGAAGAGATGGTTTTGCCTTCCTTATGTCCTGCTCCAGTGTCTGATAAGAAAGGGGGGTTTTGGACTTCTTATTGTCATACCTGAGGGTCCACGGAAAGGGCTTTCTCCAGGTAAGTCTGCCATCAGTCGATGGGTTAGACAGTGGTAAGAGCCTATTCTGCCAAGGGGAAGGAGCCCCTTGTTTGGGTCACAGCTCTTTCCACTAGGGCCATTGGTGCTTTCTGGGCCTTTCAGTATCAGACCTCGGTGGAAAAGGTTTGTAAAGCTGCCACCTGGTCTTCGGTTCATACATTTACCAAATTTTACTAGGTAGATGTTAGGGCCTCAACTGAAGCTGTTTTTGGTCGAAAAATTCTTCAGGCGGTAATGAAGGGAACTACCTGCTGTTCCGCGTTGGGGATCCCACCCATATATAGGCACAGTTTTTGGATGTCCCAATCGTGATGATTAGGATGGAATGGATTGGAAGAAACAACACAATTCTGTGATACTCACCTGTAGAATTGTTTTTTCTGTTAATCCATTCCAGGCCGTCCGGCCCACCCCTTTGGGGGAATATAGGAAGTTACGATCTATCCTTGATACCTTTTTTATGGTGTTCTTTTTTTATAATAATATTTCGCATTGAAAAGAATGCTAGGTTGATATATCCATGTCTTGGATGCCTAGTCTTGTGGAGAGATATATATAAAAAAAAGAAATAGTACATATTTATAATCAGAGAGAGGAATCTTGTATGTTGTCTCCAGCCTTTTTGTCTCCAAGAGATATAGGTATGCCTCCCGGGCGCTGGTTCTACTGCTTTTTAATTAACTGGAATCTAGGAAGTCAGCCAGAAGGATATAGGCCGGGAGGCAGAGCCACGCTTTTGTCTTGCAGTCACGCCCTTCGGTCTAGAGAGGTTACCCAATCGTGATGATTAGGATGGCCTAGAATGTATTAACAGAAAAACCAATTCTACAGGTGAGTATCACAGAATTGTGTTTTTCACATGTTTGTTAACAGGTAAGTAGCTACGGAGAAAAAAAACCTTCAGAATTACAACTCCTAATGTACTTAGGCGAGGCACACATTGCACACACACAGGACAAAAAGTGTACTACTTCTTTAGAAGAGAAAACTGCCATTTACTTTTCTCTCCTAAAAAGTAGCGCACTCCTATTACTGCAGGCTATTGCCGTTTTGATATTATACACTTTGGATGCTTATGTCTAGTGATGACAAAGATTCTCTACGTTTCGTTGTATATTATATGCTGACAATTTCTGACTGATTTTGTATTGTCTCAATGCTGCAGTGAATGTCACAATAAAAATCTTTGAACAAAAAAAAAAAGTAGCGCACTTTTCATCTGGGGCCGGGCACATTTCAGAGGGAATGTTTGATAAGTTGAGGGTAACTTCCTGGGTGACTACAGGAGGAACAGAGAGGGGTGTATATTGATACATTTAAAGAAAAGCGATAACAGAAATAACAATTTAAAGGTATATTTAGAAATATAAACATTTCACAAATATAAAAAATATTTATATGTTGTGAAACAAATAAGATTAAACATTATACATAAACAGTTATCAAAAATAGCTGAAATAATAAAAAAAGGCATGAAAGGAAAGATAAGTTTGAATTGACATAAATAACAATTATATTACAAGAAAGTCAAATAAATATTACAATCTAAAAGCAGTACATGACGGCTTACACTTTCTTCTCTGTGGAGGGGGCGATGTAACCAACTTCTAACTACTAACTAAAACGTAGCCACAGCTGTGATAACAACCTTTTTTTTTAACCCGACGTCAACTGAGAACCTGCCCCCGGCCGTCCGCTCGCCCGCAGGCCAGGGGCTTCTTGTATGAGAGCTAACCGCCTTCATTATTAACCACATCTACCAACCACACAGCTGTAGCTTATTATAACCAACTTATTTCCTTGTGATGCTCGCCGCTTCTGCCTTTTTTCACTTCACTGCGCTTACATCCGCCTTTCTTTCCATTGCCCGTCTGCCCCCCTCCAAGAACTGACAAGGGATTCCCGCCACAACAAGGGAGGCGTTGAAACCTCGACGACACCTTGCCCGCCACAGCTCTACTGCTACTTCCATGGCCTCCTGCAACCGTAGGTTAAATAGGTCCAGTCCCACTTCATTTAAATGCACCCCGTCGCCTCTAAAAAACATCCTCTTCCCCTCTACTTTAAAACCTCCCTCCAGCACAGACCACGAACACCCAACCAACTCAGCTTGGCCACTTCCTGTGGTAACCCCAGCTGCAAACCACTCCGTCGCAGTTCAGCCCTCCTTGCGGCCCAAAAAATGAATGAATGCCCCAATAGTAATATGGGACAGCTGGAAGATTCTGAAAAAACAATAACAAAACATTAGTCAAATGTCCCCCCCATTTTTTTTTTTTAATGATATCTCCCATATACCCATCTCCCCCAAAGCCCTAACACCCCACTGCTTCCACCCTCTGTGGGCGGACATATGACTTATATCGGTGCGACCCCCACCTGCCTATTTTCTGGAGCAGCTCTTTTGATAACCCTAAGCGGGCCGCCTCGGTAGCCGCCCCGATCCTAAAGGAATGGGTTCTATATTCCGATGCTGACAACCCCGCACCCTCCAAGGCCCTCTTAAAAATGGCTGAAAATTGGTACCGCGATAGGTAAGACCCGTCCTCGTGAACTAGCAGGGGACCTTGCGTCCGCGGCCTATTTTCACGGAATGCTCTAAATGCAGCCACGGGGCATATCAGGGACCCGGGCATCTGTCGCAACACCACCCAACACCCTCGTCCCGCCTGATCCGTCTTTGACCTTCGCAGCAGCAACTCAATAGCCTTACCCGTCTCCACCACATCTTGAAAAGCGATACCCCCGGGTGTTTTCTTACTCCAACTTACCAGCTCGCCGATTCTAAATGCCCCAAAAAAGGCTAACGAAAAGGCCAACGTGAACAGCGTTGCCTCGTACTATGACACACACAGAGTCGGAAGACAAGAGATCAACCTCTGCAGGATGTCCCATGACACCGGCCGGCGCTTATCCATACAGACATGCTCCTTACGCCACCCTTTTAAGGCTTGTCTGATAACAAACTGCTTCGAAAAATCCGTCCATCCCCGAAACTTACATAAAAATGCCAGTGCAGCCAGTTTTCTTTCCACTGAGGAAAGGGACTCACCCTTTTCGAACAAGGAAGCGACAAACCATATTGCCATCTCCTCTCTAGATGTCCCAATCCCAAACCACTGCCACTCATTCTCCAACAAAAACCATTCCTCCCATACCTTTTCATATGCTGTCCATGTACTAGCAGCCAGTGATCGTCGGACCAAACTCCATAAACCCGCTAGATGAGTCGTCACACCCACTCAGGGCACTCTTCTCCCTGCGCACAAGCCTCGGGCGCCAGCTCTCTGAATCGATCAATCTGCAAGCGAGACAGAGCATCCGCTATCCGATTAGATATCCCTGGAATATGCACCGCCCGAAAAAGAATATTGCCCGCTTGTTCCCACTCTGACCTTTGCGGAAGCACCGGGAAACCGCATGCGGCCCCCCACAGTTCGAACAGTCATGCCTAAATCTACAGGCCGAACCCCACTTACATTGTGAGTCGTTGCAAGCCCAACAACACCCCCTCTATCTCGCAACGCTCCCCCCTGCCCCCCCCGGCAGGGGCTGCTGGAAAGGGCATTAGCCCACCCTTGCTGTGTAGACGCCTGCCCTGGCGTTCATTACCCTCATCCACACCCCGATGTCCCTATGATCCCATCCCAGCTCCGGGCGTACTGACGGAACTGCTCGTCGTATTTTAACCAGGCAGTCCCCCCCAAAAACTCTATGTGCTTCCCAAATTGCATCCAAGTAACAGAATAAGGCTGAGAATTGATCGGGGGACTTCTCCCCAATCAATTTCCCATGATGGCAAATGCCTGGAGCCAATTACCAAACGTCTTTGGAATCATTCTATACCTCCTCCGATCCTCATCCTCTTCCTTCCTGCCCTCGCTCCCGTCCTTCCATCTGTCCACATTAAAACGCTCTAAGGGGAGGAGGGTAAAAATATCAATATACTCCCTCTTCCAAATCTTCTCCCTCACCTCTGTCTTCAAGTGAGCGCCCAGCGGTCCTTCGTAACAAATGTATGATTGCCCCATCGCCGAGTCCGATATGGGTAAATTCCTAACCACCGACCTATCTGTCCCCTCCCTTCCTACCGACCCACTCTGTATCCCTATTTGCACCTGGGCTTGCGGAGCAACCAGACCCTCGTTTCCCACTTCCGTCGGGGTGCCCCCTACCCCCGTCCCAGTTATCCCCTGCTCTGGAGGGGACCACACCCAATGAGGTCTCGGCGGTCCTTCCACCTGGGAAACGTTGGATTCTAACCTACCCACAATATCCCTTAGCCCTTCCATGAAAGACCTTACTTCAGCGAATCCCGCCCACCCCCGGCTCCCCCCCCCCCCGGCAACTCCCGACCCATGGTATGAACAAGAAAAATGTGGCTCACCTGGAGGGTGCACAGGAATGTCCGACCTGCCACCCCGGACGTTTCTGACTTGCTGGCGTGATCCCCAACGGAACCGTAGCCACTGCCGACACCAAAACCGGAACAGCCGATGGGTCCACCGACGTCGCTGAGACGTTAGAAGAGGAAAAAAGCGGGTGATCTTAGCAGGGGTTCACACAGTAGTAAAGCGTAATCCGCATGACCCGGGGGCACCTAGTTGGATAACTCTGAAGTCTTTTCAACATCATGGTGTATCCAATTTAAATTGAAACAAAACCCAGCAGCGGGCAGCCGGAAAAGTAATGGAGGGGCACGCGCTACCGCATCGCCAGCATGCATGATAGAATGGGGCGTGAGCATGCGCATGGATGGAAATACAGGGGCTCCCCATTCGAGTCAATGACAGCCATCTGCCAAATGACAAAAAATCACAGCAGTCGGCTCTTATTGGACAAGAGCCTGCGTATGCACCGCTGGAGCCTGGAGAGGTGAGTTTTAATGGGAGAACTGAGGGGTTTCACACAGCGGGGCATCACAATCTCAGATGCCCCTGGGGCACTGAACAAAATCCAGGAAAGTTAAATTGTTTTGCTTTAAACTGGAAAACACTAAAAATAAACAGGAAAAACTAGATAAAGGATTAAAATTACTTGAACAGAGGGAGAACTGTAGGAACATGATTAGGTGTATATGGAATGAAGCACTCTTGAAGGTTCTGCTTTGTTCAGAGCAGCACTCAATATCAGATGTCCTTTTTGTTTGCAGCTCTTTCATGTCTAGATGAAGCAGCCTATTAGAGTGTGTGTGTGTGTGCGTGTATATAATATATATATATATATATATATACCTTATACTACACAAAGTTACCCAGCCAGTCCTTTAGATTGTCATAATGAGGAAAAAAAGGTAATGACTAGGTTGGGTTTAGCTGTCAATATATTAAGACAGAACAAAACCCAGAATTTTGCCTAACACAAGATTTTGTTCCCTGCGCCCCGTGCCCCTCGCCCAGAAAATCTCACCCTTCGCCAGTCCTACAGGGCATGAGAGGCTCTCATCAGTGCTCGGCAAATGAGAGATGCTGGGGATGCAGCTGGAGTACAGTAAAACTGTAAGCGTTAACAGCTGTAGATATATATATGTATCTCCCATAAGGTCAATTTGAAATGTGTAATGGTGTATAAAGATAATGTTTTAATACAGATATATGGCTTGAAATGGTGCATTTCACCCGAATCTCTACCCCACTGTGTAGCTGTACCTCTCACCCTAAGCCTCATCCCAACTGTAGCACATAATGACCTGCAGCAAAGTTGTACCATGTCCTGACCAGCAGTAGAATGTTACTCTGTAAAAGCTGGCTTCACACCATGTGCCAGCAGTGAGGGCCATGCACTGATGGAGAAGCCCCTGGTGGATAAAGATGAGGATGGCGCTCCCACATGGATAAAAGGTTAAAGATGTCGAGCGGTAGGTAGTTGAATTTCCTTACAGCGCGTTTTTTCAGTGAAAAAAGCATGCAAGATTAACTCCTGCACTTGGTAGGAGTAAAATGTCTGCACCAAAAACTCAGGGCCAATTTTAGGGCCAATTGAACACTGTGCACATATATATTCTTATGGTTCAAATATATATTCACTTGTGGCTTCACAAGTGATTTGAATTCAGGCTCTATTCAATAGTGCAGAAAATCCCATCCCGTGCATACAAAAAACAATTTGGCACTTATGCGACCACATGTTTGCATACGAAATTTCTCCATATATAGCATGCAAAAATGTATGGTAAGTGTACAAGGCTTTCAAACTGTGCGAGCATGTCCAGCAGTGATGCCTATAGATAGTATAGGGCCGATTCAATATCATGCAAATGTATATTCTTATGAAAATGGCAAATATGTGCATATATATATATATATATATATATATATATGTGGCTGGTATGTAGACACGGAACGTATGGAAGTTTATTTCCTGTCTTCTAGGGTACAGTAGGGCACCATTCCTTAAGGGCATCACTTATGTAGGTGACTATTATTTAGTTTTTGCATAATTTGCACACTTCATTTAGCATTTCAGTAGCACTATAGCACTTTTCATTAATAGCACAATAGCACTTTGGCTCTGAGATTTAGTTAGAAAGAATTAATTGTCACAATTTGTATGTATATTATATATGATGATATTAGTTGGTTGATGGTCTTTACTTTGTGGTTTTTCTTGCCCAGGATGGTTTCCCTGCCATGTCTGTTGTAGATGGATGAATTGTATGTGAGGTAATGTATTAGGATTCTCTTTTTATTAATAAACTTTATTTGTATGGATTTAATTGTTGTATTTGTTTAGAGGTGACTTTGGTGCAGTGGGTTAACCATTGGTGACAGCTGGAGCCACTATTTATGTAACTTTTGGTTTGTATTACTTGTAAGGGTTTTTCACCCACAGCACATAGCCCTGTGATCTTATCTATTATAGATTGGTGGTGCACTATGTCCAAAATATATTTTGGTATATATATATATGCAGGGATACCTATGTATACATGGCTGTTTACATGAGAATGCACGTATCTGGATGCTTACTTATGCTAATGGTGATGCTTACATATGCTAATGGTAAGAGAAGGTGTCGCCTATCCCCTATTGTTTTGGTTGGTCTGTAAAAATTACAGTAAAGGTACTTTACTATTGGAAAAATGGTAAAATGTTTTTATCGGTTCCTGTCTTCAACAGAATTCACAAATGTAATGTTTCTTAGCAGGCATTTCCCTTACTAGTTGACCAACCTGGAGCACCTGCAGAAAACTCATGAAAACCCAGAAGACCAGTTCTACACGGCTGAAGTTTCACTACGGAAATTATCCAGAGGTGTTTGACATGTTATTCACTTGATATGTCATCAATTACATTGCTGAAGTTTTGTTAACCATAAAGGGGTGAATACATTTGGACTAAATTACAAATAAAGCTTATTCGATTTTTCCTTAAGGCATTGTAAACTTTCAACTACGTCAGTGTTCTGCTGATTGGAAAACATTATTCCTGAGACCTCTGTTCATGACAATGCAAAAATGGAAAGCAGCAGTGAAATCAGAAAAAAACAGATGGTCTCAAAATGTTAAGAAATTCAAACTGCATGGTCATTCTCTTTAAACTTTAAGGAATATCTTCTGTAAATTAAAAACATTTACCACTACAATGCTTCTAACCTTGCTAATAAACATGCTGCAGAGCCACATGACTGTTAGTAACTTTAGACCAAAAGTCTATAAAGTCCACCAGGGATGCTCTATGTGCAAGCATGGCAAGGTCAGAAAAAAGGAAAGATTTCTATTAGTGGCTGAATGCAAGATGTGACATCCTGTATGAGGTGGGCAGCAAGCAGGGCAATATAACCCTTTGCCTGGACTCTCCCTTTAAAAAAACACTTGTAGTCCATCACCTGGGAATCAGAAACTTTACTAAGTATTTATTTATATCCCTATGTTTGAGATAAAAAGGCAGGTACATATAATTCCCTAGTTTAATAACAGTTTCACATGGTAAAGCCCAACTTCAGACAAAAAAATGTCACGTATTGAGTAAAAAAGGTAAAGTAAAGGGGGAAATCCTAAAGATGGAAATATTAGGGAAACTGTGAGCACTAAATATATGAGTCAAGGAAGTTCAACAGAAAACCAAGATGGCTGGCATAACTGGGATAGGAAGCCAATATTAAAAAAAAATGCTTATTCAAGACAAAGGATACTATACTACCCCTAACAGGGGTATCTTGGCTTTTTCTCTGGTTACCCAAACCAATGGCGAAAGCTATAAAATGTATACACCTTTGACAGAATCCCATAGCAGGGGCCTGCTGCCAGACCCCCAGAATATCTGTATTTACTAATCCATGAGCTGCCAGCAAGAGGGTGGAGGTCTGCTTTCACGTGCAAAATTGCCAAGGCTCAGTGACCAGCCTATAACATATTCCAAGTATGTCACACACCCCGCTTCCAATATTCATGACATATGGGTTATGGTCCAGTAGAGGGCGAACTTCTGTAGCGATGAAAGCAAAAAAGAAGCCCCTCCCGGTCCATAAATACCTGGGACCTCCCACTCATTCCCAGTTCCTTCTCTGCAGGACGGCGAGCAAGTCAGAAGATGTCTGCTTCTCTTCCTTGCAGGTAAGCCGGGTTACACCCGGCCATTTTTTGCCCTATTTCTGCCCAGCCCGGACCGTTATACTGTAAACCTATTCTAGCCTCCCAGCCTTGGCTGCAGGTCCGGGTGAGGGTAGGTAAGACACCTTAATAGGTGTTCAGGGAGCCATGCTCCCCCGTGAGACCCCACATAAAGGGGTAGGCGGAATCCGGGTTTGTGATCCCGGTTTGGGATGCCCTGTCCCTATTTATCCTTTGCATCTAGAGTGCGGGATTCCCCCCTCCCGGGTCCCTCTGCTAACCCTCCGGCGGGGGGGGGATGCATGTGTCTCTCGCTCTTTCTTCCATTTCACTCTGTTCATCTGTGGTATGATTGTTAGTGGATGTGTGCGCGGTGGTTTTTTTATTACCATATTTTGCATTGCTACTATCTCCTGAGGGGAGCTTCTTCCCCTCAGGCTGCAGCGTTGAGGGGGCGGGGCCGGGCGATCGACGCTGCCGCGGCCCGCCCCCTCCTGCCTTGGCGCCATTTGCGGAGCCCAGCCTCCTGCTGGGAACCGCGCTACATGGTTGTGAGGGAGGGGGGGCCCCTTCTTTGTCTCTCTCCCGACCCTGAGCTGCTGAGTTGGTGGCAGCCATTACTGCTGACACGTGAGTGCCCTCTTGGGCTCCTTTTCATGGTCATTACTGTCTTGCCATGCGCCTCGTTCAGAGAGGGGATCGCGCTGGCTCCCTTTTTTCTCCATTGTGTGATTATATGATTGTATTATATTACGCATGTGTGTGTGGGCATGTGCTTATGCCACTCTTCTGTGTCTTTCAGGAGGACTCCCTGTGCCTTGCAATTAAGGGGGTTCTCCCGGTCCTAGGGTTCCTAGAAGTAATTTGGGCTCCTATAAATCCTCCCACTCGGGACACAAAGGGGCATCCCGGGTAGCTTATCAGCGTAATTCCCTCTGGTCATTGCGACTTTCCCTAAAAATCATATGGAGGCTACACAGGATACAGGGCTCGAGCTCCCATCGGGACAATCCCGGCTATGTGTGGGTTGTGGGGTTCCCCTTACGGGAGAGAATGTACTGGTTTGCATACCATGTGCGCAACAGGCCATAACGCGGCAGTCGGGACCCCAGGCGTCTGGGTCAGTGCCGCCCGTCTCATCTCCGACACCTCCCCGCCTTATCCGTACCCCATGTGACACTGTCATTAGTGGGGAGTCGCACTCCCTGCTAGGCTGGCCAACCTCGAGAAAATTATTTCTAGCTCAGTGGGCTCAAAGGCCCCTGCTAAGAAAAGGCATCTGTCACCGGCTACGCCGGTAATTGACTTTGATGATTATGACTCCCCTGACTGGGCTGATTATTCCCCGCTTGAGGAGGGGGAATTGTTTGAGGAATCTGAGACTGAGGAACTGCAGTTCTTTGATTCTGATGCCGGGCAGGCGCTGGGGGATGCTGTGGATACCCCCAAGGTCCTGGCCCATCTCTTAGAGGTTCTGGATATTTCCCCACCAGCGGAGGCCCCTCCGAAGAAGGGGGAATTCTTTGGGTTCTCTAAGCCCCGCTTGGAGTTCCCAAATCAGGATCATTTTGACAGCATGATTCTTAGAGAATGGCAGAAGCCGAGTCGGCTTCACGGTGTTCCTCAGGGATGGGATAGGAAGTATCCCTTTCCGGTTGACACGGTGAAGCGCTGGTCTTCCCCTCCTGAGGTCGATGCGCCCATCTTAGGATTGTCCAACACCTCTGTTGTACATACTCCTGACGCCACTACCCTTAAGGATGGCAAGGACAAGCGCATTGATCAGATGGCATGTCATGCTTTTGCCAGTGTGGGTTCAGCCTTGCGGCCTGTCTGTGCATTGGCACTTGTGGCTGTGGCTACCAGGTCTGAGATTAGGGACATGTTAAATGGGTCCCAGCTCAACCCGGCCAGCGTTGAATTCACAGGCCTTAAGAGGTGTGAATTGTTCATGAATTTTGTCTTGTCGACTATGGACGAGACTATTACCATGTGTAGTAGAACTTCGGCTCTGCTGGTGGCCATGCGCCGATCTGTCTGGCTACGCCAGTGGGCGGCTGGCGTTACGGCCAAGAAATCACTTACGACTCTGCCCTTCCTCAGTACGCGGCTGTTTGGAGACAAATTGGATTCTGTGGCAAAAGGTGGAAGGCTACCTCAGCGTAAGAAGCAGCGTCGCTCCTTTCGTGGGGCAAGCTCCTTTAATCCTTCCTTTTGCTGTGCCAGAGTGGGCAGAGGTCTTGCCTACTCTAGCTTCAGAGGTGATTCCTGGAACAAAGGCAGGGGACGGGCCCGTCCTGCCTCTACCTGGGGTTCCAAGCCCAAGCCCGCTGCCAAGCCAGCTCAGCAATGAGGAGGCGCCCTCACCCTTACGGGTGGGGGGTTGGCTGCGGCTCTTCTTCCGGGTCTGGGCCCAGGAGGTCACAGACAGGTGGATTTTGGATGTGGTCTCGTCCGGGTACAAACTGGAATTCGAGTACTGGCCTCCTCCTAGATTCCTAAGGTACCGAGTGCCCTCGTATCCCCAGGCTGCGCAGGGGCTCCTGTTGGCAGTAAGGAATCTCAAAGGTAAATCACAAAGGTACTATCACAATAATCAAAAATTCAAAACAATTTTAAATCATATCTAAACAATTTACATTACCGCGTGACAAAGTCCTAGTCCACCACAATGCCCAGCATGCCAGCACCGTGGCAACCTCCTACTGCCACTTCATCAGAGATTTGTTTTGAATTTTTGATTATTGTGATAGTACCTTTGTGATTTATGCCCTGGAGCCTACTACCTCTCCTTTGCTTTTTTGCACATACTTGCACATAGCACTTTCACTTGTGCACTTGTATATGATATAGGGAACATTAGTTCCCTCTTTTCATCTGAGTTTCTAATTGCTTTATCTATTATCTCTTAACCATTTCACACATTCTTATTTTCTATTGCACCTCACACTAGCACTTTCTGAGGGAGAGACCCCAGGGCATGTTTTGCAGATTTTGCACATTAGTTACATTGATAACTTTATAACTATAAGTACTCATACTAGTCCGTGATGTTCCCCGGCCCATGCATATACATTTTTTAATTGATTTTAATTGATTTTAATGTGTATATTTTGGCTATTACTAATAAAACATTGAAATACTGATAGCTGTATATCTGTTGAGCGGCTGATTTTGTAGGTCCTTCGGTCTGTGCTGGCAGCCCATTTTTGGTATATTGATAATTGCCCAGTTTCTGGGCGCTTGGGCCTCCTTAGCCAGCATCCAGTTTTATATTACTGTGGGATACTTGTTGCTGTGCGGGTAAAATCTTCTGTTTTAGTTTCCTGACCATTCCTCGCCCCTCTATCCGGCTAGGGATGAAACTGGTAGGATTGATGGTGGCTTCTTTCGAGGCAGTCCACTTTGCTCAGTTCCACATGAGATCGCTCCAACTCCATCTATTGCTGAACTGGGACGGATGTCCACGGTCATTGGATCAGTCCTTTCTGATGTCTCTCAGGGTTCGGCAGTCCCTTCAGTGGTGGCTGGAACCAAGCAATCTGCTGAGGGGCAGATCCTTTCTGACCCGTTGTTGGGAGACGGTTACCACGGATGCCAGCCTGTCGGGCTGGGGAGGTTTCTGGAAGGATCATCAGTTCAGCGGGTTGTGGGGTCCTCAGGAGGCTCACACCCACATCAATGTCTTGGAGCTCAGAGCTATCCGTTTGGTTCTGTCACATCTGACACCGCACCTACAGGGTCTACCGGTTCAGGCTCGATCAGACAATCGAACTGCGGTAGCTTACATCGATCACCAAGGAGGGACTCACCGCAGGAGTGCCCTCAGGGAAGTCTCTCTGATTCTGGCGTGGGCAGAGAGCAATGTTCCTTGCATTTTGGCGGTGTACATCCCGGGAGTGGAGAACACGGAGACGGGCTCCCTGAGCAGGGGATTCTGTCGCCGAGCGGCATGGTCTCTCAACCACAGGGTGTTTCGGTCCCTGTGTCACAAGTGGGGGACTCCGGAGGGGGATCTTTTTGCCTCACGGCACAATCGCAAGCTCCCATCCTTCGTGTCTCTGTCTCAGGATCCCCTGGCTCTGGCAGTGGATGCCATGTCCCTTGCCTGGAGGGATCTGGGGTTCCTGTACCTGTTTCCCCCCCCTCTCCATGGTAGGCAAGGTGGTGCGCAAACTGGCTCTAGAGGGGGCATCAGCAATTCTGGTGGCCCCAAGGTGGCCAAGACAGGTTTGGTTCGCAGACGTCGTACGGCTGGCGGTAGATTAGTACAGGTTGCCCCTGTTTCCGGATCTGATCACTCAAGGTCAACTACGTTACCCCAATTTACAAACGCTGGCTTTGACGGCGTGGCTGCTTAAACCTCCATATTAAAGGAGGAAGGTTTGTCTGATGCTGTTATTCAGACTCTTGTCTGGAGGAAGAGATCTTCTTCTATCATCTACTATAGGACTTGGCGGTCCTATATTGACTGGTGTGAGGCTAGGGCCTTGCCTTGCAGGGTGTTTTCGATTCCTAGGATTTCGGAGTTTCTCCAACACGGCCTGGATCTGGGTTTCCAGCTCAGTACCTTGGAAGGGCAGGTCTCTGCCCTGGCTGTTTTCAAAGGCCTTTTGCTGCATCCTCTGGTTAAGACTTTTTTCCAAGGGGTCACTCATGTTCGGCCCCCTAGAAAGCCTTTAGTTCCCGTTTGGGACCTAAACCTGGTTCTGTCGGCCCTCCAGGGGCCTCCTTTTGAGCCGGTGCAGGATGTTGCACTCTCGGTTCTCACTCAAAAGGTTGCCTTTTTGGTGGCTATTACCTCTGTTCGGCGTGTCTCTGAGTTGGCGGCTCTGTCGATTCAGGCTCCTTACTTTGAGAGACACCAAGACAAGGTGGTTTTTCGCTTTAAACCAGATTTCCTTCCTAAGGTGGTTCCTGCCTTTCACCTCAATCAGGATGTAGTTCTCCCTTCCTTGTGTCCTAAGCCTAGCAATGACAAGGAGAGGGTTTTGCACTCTTTGGATGTGGTTCGTTGTGTAAAGTACTATTTGGTCGCTACTTCTCCTTTTCGCAAGACGGACGCCTTGTTCGTGGTGCCCTCCGGGCCCAGGAAAGGTTTGGCGCCTGCCAAGTCTATCATTAGCAAATGGATACGTCAGGCCATTGTTGGGGGCCTATTCTGCTAAGGGGAAAGTTCCCCCTTTTATGATCACCGCTCATTCTACTCGTGCTGTTGGGGCTTCCTGGGCTTTTCAGCACCAGGCTTCTGTTGAACAAGTTTGTAAGGCTGCTACTTGGTCTTCTGTTCATACTTTTTCCAAGTTTTATAAGGTTGATGTGCGGGCCTCAGCGGATGCTGTTTTTGGCCGCAAGGTTCGGCAAGCTGCAGTGGTTTAAACTGGTACATTTGTTTACTGTTTTAGGATCCCCACCCATGACGGACACTGCTATTGGATGTCCCATATGTCATGAATATTGGAAGCGGGGTGTGTGACATACTTGGAATAATACCATTTTGTGATTACTCACCTGTAAAATGGGTATTATAAGTATGTCACACACCCTGCTTCACCCTGCCCGTTGGTATTCTGGATACTTTATATGGTGAACCTTTTTATTGTTAAGAATTTTATATTTGGCTCTTCCTGGTCCCCTTCTGCTTTCATATACTGGGGAATGAGTGGGAGGTCCCAGGTATTTATGGACCGGCAGGGGCTTCTTTTTTGCTTTCATCTCTGCAGAAGTTCGCCCTCTACTGGACCATAACCCATATGTCATGAATATTGGAAGCGGGGTGTGTGACATACTTATAATACCCATTTTACAGGGGAGTAATCACAAAATGGTATTTTTGTGAGCATTACTATATAGAAGAAAAGGAAAAATAGGCCCTAAATTATGAAAAGGTCATATGAAATTGAACGTCAGATCTAAAAAATCAATACAAAAGAGTCCCATAATTATTTCTGCTTGGCGACCTACTACTAAACACTAGTCAAAAAGTAATCAATATCGATGTTAATGCTTAAAAACACACACACCAACCAAACAGTACATGGATCTCGAATGGTACCCATTTATAGTGTTGTGTCCATTAACTTTATTATTTCCTATCCAGACTAGTGTGGTTAGGTGTGTTTCGGCGCACATCAATAATGTTGATGACTTTTTGACTGGTTTGTGCTGTAATTACTGTATAGGGGCATCTACTGCAGTTAATTTGGCCCTAAATATACTTGTAAAAGTAACAAGTTATTTCACAGTGATAGATTCTTTTTCATGTATTTCATCATCAAAAGATGTGTTGGGCAAATATACTAGTAATAATAGTTACGTAGATAATATGGTTGAAAAAAAATGGTTGGGGGAAAGTAGTTTTTATTATTTACAGATAACAGCTAATAGTTAAAAAATAACAGTTAATGTTATTTTCTTCTAAAAAAAAAGCATCTAATCCTTTTTCGAAGATTTATAGTTCTTACGATTAATTAAAGTGATTGTCAAGTGAAAAAAAATACTTACTTTTCATTGAGTGGCTAGAGCAATGTGATTCCTTATCTGTTGCTCTCAGTAGTGAGGAAATCACTTCCTCCTTCAGCTTTCAATCCCCACCCTGCTGACCTTCAGTGAACCAAGAATGAAACCCACTCTCTCCTCTGGTCACACTATGTGCTGGCAGGCAGAGATTCCAGATTGTCCCAGGGGCCTTTTTCATGGGCCACTTTCTGACCACCGCACACCAACAAGCCGACCGGGGACATAGGAGCAATCCCCAGGGTATATTAAACACTATAAGACTGAGCGACTCCAGGAAGAAAAGAAAGTGCAGAAGAAAAAGAGATAGTATCAGAGAGAAAAGGGAAAGAAAGATAGCATGGAAATACAGCTTTACGCACCGACGAATGCCGTACTCAGGAGGGGGCAAGGGGGGCCCGGCGGAGCGGGGAGGCTGGTCGGCGGAAAAGTCACCGCCCAGATTCAAGGCCATCTACTAGGGCCTGGGAGGAGGTGAGTAGAGCCTTCCCTCGGCAGCGCCTCTACCGACCCGCCTGTAGTGAGGACAGGAATGCACTGAATTCAGATGTGTTGAGGCTCATCAACCATATTGTCCATGTTATGTTGAGTTTCTGCCTCCCACTTTCGTCCCCCTCCAACATTAATTCCTCCATTCTTCTAATGTTTTCCACCTCCTGTACCCACTCGATGACTCGGGTGCGCCAGTGACGCGGGATTAATGACCTTGCTGCAGTCAGTAAATGTCTCAGCAGCCCCCGTTTTGCTGAGGAGGCCGACCCTGGGACCATGGAGAGGAGAGCGACCTGAGGGTTATTGGGGACACCTTCCAGCATCAATAATTTGTATGTGGATAGCACACTGTCCCAGAACTCATGTATCGAAGGGCACTCCCACCAGATATGTAGCATTGTACCTTCCGCACTGTCACACCTCCAGCACGCGCCCGAGTCAGCCCCCCAAATCTAGCCAAGTCCACCGGACACTTATACCAACGGGACAGAATCTTGTAGTTTTTCTCTTGTGCTCTGCATGCCACAGAGAGTTTGTGCGTTAACATAAAGGATTTAGCCCAATCCTCATCACTTATCTCACAACCCAACTCTAGTTCCCACTTTCTAGTGTATCTGGGCCGCCCCCTCCTCAGCTTGTAAGATCCGATATGCTATAGAAAGGGTGTGTGTAGGATCTGCCCGAAGCAAGCTCTCGAAAGGAGTCAAGGGTCGCACCAGGGACTACACGGGATTGTGAGACCAAAGGAAGGTCACCAATTGTCGATGAAGAAGCCAAGACATCCCCCCCTCTCTGCCCTCCGACTGAGGCTCCTGGAGACTTGGAGGGCGACCGGCTCGCAACGTATCTCCAAGCCAGGTCCCCTGAGCCCTATCCCGATCTGGTGCCCAGAACTGGACGGCATATTCCAGATGAGGCTGTGCAAATTTCAAGTACAGCTGCTGACAACATTCCTCTGAAATACATATGATCATATATCTGTGAGCTGAAGACAATACTATTACCCAGTTCAAGGAATACAATGTAAATGGTGTCCATAAATAATTAGATGGTAAATGCAAATAAAACACTGCAACCTAATGCCTCAAAGTATAATGTGTAGATCCACGATTCTGAACAAAACCCACAATGATCGGCCCTGGAATCTAAAAGATTCCACGGCTGGACGTTGGCCTTCCTCAGTGGCATTTCAGGCTGGAATGCCCTGCTCTGTGAACCCCCCTGGGGCATCTGTAAACACTGACCTTACCCCGCGGCGCATTCGCAATAAGAGCCATCTGCCATGACTATGGGGGTTATTTAAGAAGGGATAGCAGCAGGCAGCGTCTGGTGAACGCTGGGCTCTGTACGCAAAACCACATTTATGAAAGCGAATCTGGTGAGCGACTCTAACAGTGCCATGTAGCGTCACATGTATTTTTACAGGCGGCTCAGCGCATAGCGCCAGTGCTCTAGCTTCCAGAGCACCAGGTATTACCTTTCGCTCAGTTTCACTCTCCCATACATTTCAATGACCATTCATTTGCTTGTGTTTAAACTGTTTGTTTTTTTTTTTGCTCAAATCATTGTGTGACCTCTCCTTGGCTGCAAACAAACACTTTTAGAAACTTTTTTGACTTTTTATATTTTTATGCAGAATTGTCATTACAGGTCTGGCAAAGTGTTAATGTCACAGTGTTAAAACAATGTCATTCCATGTATTTTTGCTTTGTTACTGGTGGATATGTGTTCAAAAACAGACTTTAATCACACAGCGTCTGGCGCTCTATGCTATAGCGACCAGATTTAGAGCGCCGACTGTGTGTGTGTGTGTGTGTGTCCTTTTTTGATAAGTATGGTGTGGAGCGCCAAGAGTCGGGCGTACTAAGCTGGCGCTACCTTTCGCTCCCTGCAGCGCTGTACAGGTGTTAGAGCACCCAACACACATCACATTCATCTATGCGGGCCAGGTTACTACAGTGACTGAGGCGTTCTGTTACAGCACCCAATACCCACTTACAGGCGTCTACTAGTGGTCGCTCTAAGCGCCGCTATACAGCCGATACCTGGCGTTAGTAATGAATCAGCCTCCACGTCAACCTCTAAGACAGTCTAATTTGAGATTTTTTATGTTCTTTTTTATGTGGACACATCTATTAAAAATGGAAATAAACAATTTACATGCACATTCTTAAAGCGGCAATATGGACATCCTGGTTATAAGTCCAATTAGAGCTTTAAAAAAATATGAAACTTCATAGTGCCAGATACCCAAGCCTGGAGCAGCAATTCCAGTGGTCCTATTAAGCTTGAGTCAACCAGTCAGTACTACAGCCCATTCTAAAAATCTAAAACTGCTTGATGTATCTAAATATTAATAGACTAATAATGATCTGGGACTACAGCCATCCTAAATGCCGCACTACTCATAAAGCAATGTACTGTAAACTGTACCAGCTAATGGTAAGGACATTTCTTCAATTCACCAGTACTTGGACACCACCTAGAGGCTGGTGTCCCTATTACACCATAATTCTTCAGTGGATTGGCTGGTAGCTTACAACATGGAAGTGCTGCTCCTGGAGGCCAGTCCAGTAAACGTTGTTTTTTATAATAATAAGCCGAAACCTTGTCAGCAATGAATTGGATGTGGTGATGGTGATGTCTAGCCACAGGATTCCTTTATAACTTGGATTCCAGCCCAACTCTAAAAATACATTAGAAGACAAGAAGACCTCTAGCTTTACATACAGATTGTTACCGAAGCTAAAGCTGGATTCTTCTTTTACTGTAAAGATTCATTATTTTGTTAACAGGTAACTTTATTATGCACATTTTTTTTATAGTGAATAGAGCTTCTATCTCTTTTAATACTAAAAATATATTTGTTAGTGTTGATGTATTGCTGATGTTAAAGGCTTTTATTTCTTTTTTTCAGGTTTTTTTACACTTGGGACTTTATTAATAATGTGCACCGTTTAGCATCTTTCTGGTGCTGTGCTTTGGACTACAATGGCGCTTTGTAACGCCTGACGCTAACTAATTTGTTTTGATTTTTGCATTAGATGTGTCTCTGTGCCTGTTGGATCCGACTGCCAATTATACCAGCGCCAGTGAGCGCCACTTTGAACCGCCCTCTTTTCAGCGCTGCACAATATTTGTTATTTTATATTTATTAATTTTTTTCCACCCAGAAAAGATTGGCGCTGTATATTTCCAGCGCTGGTCTGCGTTTCATCACTACAGTTACAAGAAATCACTGCTGACGGCAAACTTTGTGGTGCGTTTAGGCTGCATTTCAGTTGTTGTTGTCCACATTACACACTGGTAGGCAAAAGAAGCCAGGAAGAAAAAATGATTTTACTATAAAAGAAAACTGACATTTGGTGACGTCTAGGTCCTGCATTTACATTATTGACAAGTCGCATTGCAAGCGCTATACAAATAAATGTGTATAATATTAATTATAAGTAGGCTTTTGACCGGAAGGTGGCAGGTTCAATTCCCGGTCATGGAACATGACTGAAGTGCCCTTCAGCAAGGCACCTAATCCCTAATTGCTCCCCAGGCTCTGAGTCTAGGGCAGACCACCGCTCAGGGCACATGTGCATTTCACTGCCCCTTAGTGTGTTATTAACCTGTGTATAGTCACTCATATGGTGTTTATTCACTAGTGTGTTCATGGAAATGTGTTGTTCACAAGTGCATGGATGGGAAAGTGCAGAGGAAAAATTCCATGTGTGCATTAGCACCCAATGGCCACTATTTGCACTATTATTATAAAACACTTCAGTACAGTTCTCATTGTGCTCTATGGGATCTTGACCTACAGCGCCATTATAAACTGGCGTAGCTTCAACCAAACGCTGCATCCTTTTTGGCACTAATGTTAAATTAGACACAGGCTGGCGACCACATGTGTGCTGCCAGTTTTATGTTTCTTAAATTGCACACTGAGACAAATAAAGAGGCGCTGTGTGGAAATGACACTTCATAAATCAGACTCTTGGTTTATATTTACCCCCAACATGAATCCAAAAAACACTACTCCTGAACTGGGATTAACTCTGTTGTTGCTTTACAACCTGTGTTTGCTCGCCTTCCCTGCAAATATTGGCAGTATCCTGGTGCTTGGCTGCTCTCTAGCTCTTCCCCACTTAAAGGGCCAGTCCAGCCACATGGCTCATTTTTAAACTCCGCAGGGCAGGGGGTTTCATAACAAAATACTCACTAGCTGCAGGTGTGCAACTGAAACCTATGCTCATTTTTTAGAGGCTGCTGAGGAATTGGGACTGAGGCATAGGTTCACCTTTCAGCAGGACAATTACACTAAACATAAAGCAAAATCTACAGTGGAATTGCTTAAATTAAGGCATATTTATGTGTTGGCCTCGCCCTGCCACAGTCCTGACCAAAATCCAGTTTAGACTGTGTGGAATGACTGGAAAATTGCCAGAGCTATTTTGCAGGAAGAAGAATGGCCAGAAAAGTAGCCTCTAGATGTAAACTTAAAGGAAAGCTGGTAGAGACATAGGGCCTTATTTATCAAGGAATAGCGACAGATAGCGACAGATAGCGACTGGGGAGCCGGCCAGTAAAGCCAGGTACCGCAACTAGAATGCCGGCTCCCCTCCACAATCACACATTTATCAAGCCGATACTGCTTAGCGACTGAGATAGCGCCACCTAGCAACTCATTCATCATTATCCCAGCCTCATCCCACAGCGCCAGTGAACATCCTTGAACAGCGACAGGTATGATCTCTCGCTACCTGGCGCTCTCCAATGCATTTCAATGGCAGAATGTATTTTAATTAATAATTATTTTTTAATATATATATATTTTTTTTTTAATTCAAAAAAAAATCTGTGAACACTTCTTCCTTTGAAAATGTATTTTTTGGGGATTTAAAAAAAAAATTTTTTTTTTTGCAGAATTGATATTACAGGTCTGATTTTAAACTATTCAGGTTTGAATATTATTTCAAAATCATTCCATTTTTTTTTGTGTGGTTAGGGGGTTAAAAAACTACTTTTAACACATCGCCTACTGCGCTCTGGGATTTAAACATGCATTTCACAGTGCTAGGAATTTTTAAGGCTGATTTTTTAATGAATATGGTGGGTGCCAGTCGCTATGTCCAGTCGCTATCATGCGCTCCCATACAACAGCGAACCTGTCAAATAGCGACTCAGCATCTTGTATTCAACATTACGGCACACCGACTGAGTCGCTATCATCCACCGAACAATGGCCAAGCACAGCGACTACTAGCGGTCGCTGTCAAAATACCGCTACAGTCGCTCAACTGTCGCTATCTGTCGCTATTAATGAATCAGCCTCATACACCGACTTGTAGCTGTAATTGCAGCTAAAGCTGGTTCTACAAATAATTGACTCAGGGGGTGTAAATGTCAATTTGGAAACGTATCTTTTTCTTTAAACCTCTTTAAACTTCACAAATACTTGCGACTTTGTGTTGCTCTATCACATGACATTTAATAAAATACATTTTAGTTTGTGGCTGTGAGTTTTGAAAATGAGTCAGAATGACTTTGAGCTTTATTTAAGATGCGTCAGCACCACACAGCACCACTTTTTTGGCCTCAGCAGCACTCAGCGTCTGGCTTAACAATTTAAAAAAAAGCTATTGCCAATGCATCCGCAGGCATCTTATTTAACAGTGGCGCTGAAAATGATGCAGTGCAGGGCAATCTTGTTGAAGCAGCGCCAGATGAAACTTGGAACTGTAGGTCAAGGTCCCATAGAGTATAATATGCAGAACTGGATAAAAGTGTTTCATGCTTATAATTAATATTACACACATTTATTTGTACAGAACTTGCAGGATCTAGATGGTCCAAAATGTGTTTTTAAAATTGATTTTAATGGCTTCTTTTGCTTAACAAAGTGTATTTTGGAGAACAACTACAACGCAACCTAAACGCAGTGTAAAGTTTGTCACCAGCAGTGATTTCTTGCAATTGTAATGAAGAAATGCTGCCAGTGCCAGAAAAATACAGTGCCAAAGATTTATAAATTTGGGGAATGTAGGAAAAGCAGCTGTACAAAGTGGCGCTCACCGGCACTGGGATAATCGGGCAGCAGGCCCAACAGGCGCTGGCATAGGCTGGCCAATACCTCAGTGCAACAATCAAAGATAATTAATAGCATTCGGCGCAGCGACTGCTAGTGCCAATGTAGTACACAGCACAGCACTAGATAGGACTGAAATGCCGGAGCTTCAAATTTGGTGCTATAGCCACAAAAATTATGCTAAAATGCGCACATCATAAATGAGGCCCTTTAATTTCCAAGTGCAGTTATACACAAGGATTCTCTTTGTCTGGTTACAGTGGATGGTTACAAAGAAGAGAGACAATAACGAGGCATTATATACACTGTACATAATTTACACAATATACACTATCATCCTGAACAGTTGGATATTTAGACACTCCTTCTTGCTACCAAATATTAGCACCATATGATTTCCAGTCCTGGAGTGGTAAGGGGTATGAATTCCTCTTCAAGGCTCTGTATATAAAAATATTGTAAGGTGTCAATGAAGCGGTAAGTGGATGGTTTATTGCCTGTGAAACTGCTAAGGATTTTACTTTCACTCTGCCTATTTTAGGAATGCTGAGATGCGGTATTTTGTGACCTCAGTACAACTTGATTTTATTAGGTAAACCCTTCCATTTTCTCAGATTCATGGTCCATTCCAAAAATGTACTGATTTATTTCAGTTGCCATTTGCGCTGCATGTTTTCTTGGAAAGCAGCCAGTGGAATAAATGCAAGACAAATATTGTACTTGAGCTTCCCTCAAGTGGCACGAAAGTCCACCAGGACACAAGTGGGGGACATGAATGACTGCAGACAAGCTGTTGCACTAGCAGGAGGCATCTTTTTGCACCAGGAAAATTAGATTATTAGTCTATAAACATAGAGTGAGTATTAGTCCAACATATTATAGAGTGAGTATTATTTTACTGTAGTACAGGCTATTTCTTGCTACTTGTTAAAATCCCGCCGCTCTACTCACTGGGGCAAAAACCTTTAGGAAAAAAAATATTCTGTTACTCCACCTGGCTCAAGTTCAAGCTCTCTCGCTGGCAATATCGGCATACCAAAATGCTGCCCACTTGTGCTCCTTCAAAAGGAAGCCATTGCCCATCTAGCTGCAGTTGTGCAACTGAAACCTACATTTTTTACACTTGAAGTAGGATTTTTTGTTAATAAAGTATATTGTTCAAGTATTTATTTTTTAAAGTCTAGCATATACTAGCTTTTAATTTTTACAGGTATTTATTGATAGGTCTCCTTGAAAATGGACCTAAGTAATTTATGCTATTTGCTATTCAGTTAGGTAGTTTGGTAGTGTCCCATATAGCCGTGATCATTAACTGCAAGCCTTTAAATTTAAGATAAAGATTGGTTAAATATAGTAAGTGCCATGGACTTCTGGTAAACTGGTGCCGCTCTAGTGATTGTGACACAGTATTGAAACTAAATAGAGAAAAGAAACGAAAATGACTTTTATGAAAATATCACATTTTTCAGAAATCCTTCCCATATGCTGACTAATGTATGAACTGGGTAAAAAAACTGAAAAACACAAAGTGCATTCTCACTATTTATATATCAGCAGGTGCACAAAGGGCCTCCATAAGTGCACAATACAATCGTAACAAAGAGTGGAAATGCAACATTCCATAACAATCAGGTAAATGGTCTCATCGCCATTGTAGGAAGGTGGGGGGTGGGGTCTGAAACCTATGGAGAAGTATTTAGAAGGAGCAGGAGGTTTCACAGGATAGGTTAGTGAAAAGGAGAGGTGATGGCCAGGGTGGTTGGCGGTGAAAGAGGGTTGGAATGGCTTGTCTCAAAGCTTCACTGTTTGTTGAGGAGGAGAAAATCCTCAGACCTTAGTAAATACTGATCAGCAGGGCCAGCCTTAACTGGAAGGCTTGCTCAGTAAGACTGCAGGATGGTGCCAACCGTAGGACAAAATGGGCTGTATGCCCTCCAATGGAACCCACTCCTAAAAATAACTCTGGCGTAGGTAAGAAGCTGGTGCAGCCTCTCCTCCTGAGATGACACATCTTCAATACTCCCTTGCTACTTCCCCCCCCCCCCCCCGATCCATTAAAAAGCATTGCCAAATAAAGAGAGAGTGTAGCACCCCAACAATGACAGCACCCTGGGCAGCCTCTCTATCTGTCTACCCCAAAGGGTGGGCATGATCTTCCAGATGAGAAGAACTTCTCTGATGAGGTGAAGAAACTCTTCATACCGAATATAAATTACAATTACCTCTAATTTTTAAACAAGGAGATAGTTTGAGGGTTAGTATTAAAGCTGCATAATGTATATAGATGGGGTCAATTTGAAGATTCATTTTTATTTTATAAGCAATATCAAGTCAGATACCTTAGAATATACATAGCCCTGATTTATCAAGCACTTCTACCAGACAATGCCATATCAGTGCAAATTAGAGTAGTCCAAAATAGGATTTATAATTTATTCAGCATGTTTCTGCACTGCTAATGCTTTAGTAATAGTATTTCTTGCAGCAACATGTGCCAGTGTAAAAAGAAATATATATAAATGATATTTTGCACCACTCTAATATTCACCAATGTGGCAGAAGTGCTTAATAAATCAGGTCCATAGTGCAAAATGACTAGATTACCAGCACCCCTTAAAAAGTCTAGAAGTCTATAATATTTTATTTATATATGTTTACATGAACCCTAGTTCTGTATTTGATACTAGCTCAGCTTGAATATGTGACAGTTTGTCAAATCTTGACCTTAGGGTCACAGCAAGTAAAACTGTGAACCACTGAGTCCAGTGTGAGGTACATGAACATCTGGGCCCCTTAAACTGGACCTTCACCCTGAACAAGAGCTTATCTTATATATTTCCCCCACCCCGTACATACAGATCGCCCTCATTAAAAATCATCCTACCTGCATCTAGTGCATTTAATAAGCCTTTAAACATCCAAGATGGCGTCACATGGAGTCTCAGGCTGTCTGCAAACAGGAAGTGTCTTCTGACTGTGCTGCTCTGCAATCTGGGATTGCTGTCCTTTTTCTGACCCCAGCTCCGCTCTGTCTGAGCAAAGCACAGCTATAACCCACCCCTGTACTTTTGCCCTCCTCTCCTCAGTATGTGATGATTCTAAGGCAAGATGGTGGCACCCGTATCCTAGAGTCCTGAACAGAGTTAGAGCCCAGTGGCGGAAAGAATAAAAAGTAAATTACTAAAA
Source organism: Gastrophryne carolinensis (assembly GCA_027917425.1). Taxonomy (NCBI): domain Eukaryota; kingdom Metazoa; phylum Chordata; class Amphibia; order Anura; family Microhylidae; genus Gastrophryne; species Gastrophryne carolinensis. The sequence continues at coordinate 294,420,538 of CM051238.1, read as the reverse complement.
GTTTACTAAAAGTTTTTTTTTAAGGTTTGGGCTTTTCATTAAATGATGCTGAAGGTCCAGTTTAAGGATGCGTGCTTTCACCTGTTGTTTTCCCTGCACACCAATGAACTTAGGTAACCTAAGGTTAACAATTGGATCATATAATACGAGGAGGAAGGACAAAACTCCCATCATAAAATACCTCAATCTGACGGCAAACATTTTTCTATCTGTCTTATATCAGCAGACTATTCTCGACCACAGGGGCTCCTCCTCCTGACAAAAATTAAGAAAGGCGCTACTGCAGCACGCCGACTCCATTAATTACAATGGCATGGCACCATCTCAGCTCCACCCCCTCCATTGCATTGAGTGATGTGGGACATAAACCCAACACATTCATGGGCACCATATGGGACAGGAGTGGACCACTCGGGGCTCGATCTCCAATTTAGTTGCTGTACACCAGCAGGTCTGGGCAGAGGAGGACAAAAGATGAGTAGCACCATTTTTTTTATTCGGGGCTGGACAATCTACTTAAACTGATAACATTCAGCAGTGCCAGTCAGGACACTTAGGGGTTTATTCATGAAGGTCTAGCTCCAGGTAGCGCCTCGTAGCGGCAGGCAGCGTCTGGTGAACGCTGGGCACTGTACAAAAAAACAACATTTATGAAGGCGATTCTGGTGAGTGACTCTAACAGCGGCATGTAGCGTCCAATTCATCATTACAGGCGGTTCAGCGTATAGCGCCGCTGCTCTAGCTTCCAGAGCACCAGGTATTACATGTCGCTACCTGTCACTCTCCCGTGCATTTCAATGGATGCTCCTTTTCTTCTGTTTATGCAAACAAAAAGATATGCTATATCTAATGAACACCCAACTACAACATGATGCAAAAAAGTGACAAGTTTTAATAAATATAATGAATTTAATTGATCAATATTTACAATGAGATATGTTTGAATAAAGAATACAAAACTCTAGACATAATGGATATAGAATCTCCAGGGTTGTGTCACCAATGAAATAAGGGAATAACCCAAATCAGTTATACACAGTGCATACAGACTAGCAGTGTGCAATACAGAGATGGACACAATCCATGGTACATAAACAAGCACTAATGCATACATGTAAGTCAATTAACAGAAACAAGAGACATTAATGATAAGGTAAGACAGCAGTATACCTCTGTTGGATGACCACCTAAACCCTCAACGTTTCGGTTGAGTAAACCTTCATCAGGAGGGAGAAGCTGTAACCATGTTCCCCTGAGGGGTCCCTTATATAGTGCATCCCAGCTAAATGACGGCAATCAGCAGTGCACATGTAGGCGCCTGCTGATGACGTCATTGGCGGGTGCGCGGCAGGTCCCGACCAGGTCTGGATCAGGGGGCAAATCTGCCCTACTCCACGGGACTCCCGTGCGCCAGCTGGTCGGAGTAGGGCAGATTTGCCCCCTGGTCCACATATGGGAGCTTGCCAGGGCAGCTAAAGAAAGATGATTTAGCAGGAAAGAGATGTTTCCTGTAAGGACCACTGCACTGGATCAAGTGTACAAGATGTAAGGTGAATATAGTTGTGCTTTTTGTTAAAGTCAATGCTCCAGTCGCAGTGGCGCAAATGGTGGATAAGCATCCAAGGTATTCCCAGGCAAGTGCACACCTCAGGACTTGATTTCAGGAAGAGGTGAAATCAACATGTGGGAATATAGGAGAAGGAGGTTTGTGGGAGAAGTGGTAATTTTTTTTTTTTAATTTTGCCTGAACTGTCCCTTTATAGAATTAGAATTCTGCAGAAATACCAAATCATTTGTCCTAATTTGTCATGGATGACAGAAACTCTGGTGCTGACAGAGTGGTAGAGAACTATAAGCAGGGGATAGGTCAGCGAAACAGAAATGAGAGCACTAAGCACGTAATGAATCATCATGTGAGGGGCTGACTATTCTTAGATGCTTACAAAGGAACAGGCAGCTGAAGGCAGGCTGAACCAGTACCACAAAGAGAAGTAAGTGTAGCCCCAGACACCAAGATAAAATATAAAACTGGATCCAACCAGTCCGATAAATAAATATAATCAAGCCGTTAAAGTGATCACCAAATCTCTTTCATACTCTACATGTCCATTAAAATCCTGCAACACACAACTTCTGCTTATCTGTGTTTTTTACATTCAAGGCCTGACCACATATCATTTGGATTGCTCTCCTATAAGTATAAGACCCCTTTGAATTTCCTCAGAAAAGTCTGAATAAGCATGCAGTAGCTAAGGCCCTTATTCATCAAGCGATAGCGCCAGGTAGTGTCTGACGAGCGCCAGGTAGCGGCAGCTAACGGCGACTACCGACTCAAGTACGCCCGGCGGCGGTCACAATGACGCATTTATCAAGCTAAATGAGGCTAGCGCCGGCGAGAGCGACGGCTAGCGCGGCATTCATCATGAAGCCGCCTGGACCGAACAGCGCCGCTGCAAATTCCTTCACAGCGACACGTATTACCTGGCACTACCTGCCGCTCTCCCATACATTTCAATGGCAGACGCTGCAATGATTGTTTTTAGTGGTTTTTGTGGTTTTTTCTTTGGTCCCAAATTCAACACATGTTTATATTGATATGTTTTAATAATCTGGCTGGTTATTTTTATGTATTTCAAGTTTTTATTATTTTTCACAATGTAATGTTGTGAGTGACATGGGTATTGCATCTCCTCCACCCAAACTCATTGGCATCAAAATCGCTTGTTTTCAACACAAACGGGGCTTGTAAAGCTATTTTGTAGCCTGTCAGGTTGGGCGGTCACGTTCGCTCTTCGAAATTGTCAGCGCCCAAGCTATTCGGCAGCCCTGTCTTTGATGAATCTGTGTTGGTCAGTGTTTGTGCAGTCGCTGTTTTAATTCGCTATGTGGCGGCGCGAGCGTCGCTGTGCCTCGCTGCGCTGCGTTGTGCGGCGCTGTGCTGTTCATACATGTGCCCTTCTGCCATTTGCCAGGAATTCACTTCCAGCGACCCCAGTCGTTGTTAATGAATACACTGTAGTTGTGAGCGTGGCTGCCCACATATTGCAGGATTAACATTCAGTCGTACCAGCTCATAACAACCCGTTATGCATTCTCATGTGTGCCACATTTTCAGGTAGTTGTCTACTTTGATTGTGTGATGACTTTTTGATTGATTCAGATTTGTATATGTAAGGCCCACGGTGTATGCTTTAGAAGGACCTATGCATTACAGTATGTAGAATCCCCTGCTAAATCAAGCTAAGAATTCGTGGCGCCTTTGGCCCTAGCTTGTTTTGCAGCGTCATTTTAATGTATTTCCGCCACTTAGCGTGTACATAGCTGATATTAGCTTGTCCCTGTTGCGCGCATGTTTGCTTTTGAATTTGGAAGCACAGTTGCTTGCGTCATATCCGGTTCCGGGATCCTCCTTTGCGTTTCAACGCCACCTTAAGGTAAAACTGTCTAGCGCTTATGCCAATAGCTTGTTTTTCTGCGTCATTTTAATGTATTTCCGCCACTTAGCTTGCACATAGCTGATATTAGCTTGGCCCTGTTGCGCGCATGTTTGTGTTTGAATTTTGAAGCACAGTTGCTAGCGTCATATCCGGTTCCGGGCTCCTCCTTTGCGTTTCAACGCCACCTTAAGGTAAAACTGTCTAGCGCTTATGCCACTAGCTTGTTTTCAAGCGTCATTTTAGTTTTTCCGCCACTTAGCTTGCACATAGCTGCGAATAGCTTGTTGCTGGTGCGCGGAGCGTTTTATTTTTTAAAACTTTTTCCCAATGTCGCTTGGGTCATTTCCGGTTCCTGTTTCCTCCTTAGCGTTTCCAATATGATGCCCAGAAGGCGAGTCATGCGCCTCCCCAGCTCCTCCTCAGACTCAGACCCCACCACCCCTCCCCCACCTCCCCACAGTGTCCCGGCGCTTCCAGACCGAGCTCACAATCCGCTCTATCCAACAAAAGTGGTCCGATTTCAAGCGCCGGGACCCTGAAGGCGTGTACCGCCTATATGATGCCTACGCATCAGGTAAGTTAAAGCTTATGTTATGTTTTGCCTTTGTGCAGAATCATCTGCTAAGCTCTGTCCATTTGTGCTCTTTAGATTAATTATTTTCTTTCACCCCCTCCACACAGATAAGCGTCCTCCCCTGGGGAAACGTGGGAAGGGATTCCTCCCCCGAACCAGGCAGGCGGACTCGGGGGAGTCATCGGGGGAGGGTCCCTCCCGCGGGTCCTATTTAGAGGACCCAGGGGAGGAAGGGGATGACGCCCCAGAGGAGTGTGCTGCTGGGGGGCTGGCTGGATCAAGCCTCAGCTCCTCACACTCTGAGTGTGAGGAATCTCACCAGGCAAGGGGCCACTCTCAAGCAGGGAGTGAGAGGGAGGAGGGTGGCCCTTTGCCTGGTGGATCTTCCGACCAGAGTGTGAGGAGCCGAGGCTCCCCGCCTCCTCCTCAGAGCCCTCCCTGGGCTTCAAGTGGCGCTTCATCCCCTGGTGAGTGTACATTTTTAACTTGTTAGTCTGTGACAGGTTTCATCTTGCAATGTGTCCTTAGCCCTTGCCATTCCTCTCTAATTTGCAGGGCATCATATAGGCGGCACCTCCATGGCATTTTGGCGTAGGATTCTCCACGGGCATAGTCATGGTAAGTGTTATTGGTTACCCATCACATTCCCAATGTTATTACATTCATTCAAGTGCACCCAAAAACATTGATGGTGCTCGGTTTCTGGAATCTTCCAGGACCAATCACATCCCTCACCCAGGGCCCCCCACACCCAAAAAAAACCACAAAACTCCTTACCTCTTTGGGGGTTGGCAAAGCCACCGTCCAAGCCTCCTGTGTGACACTGTAGATGTGTGTGCGCCTGCGCTCTTTTTCCAAATGGCCTGCGCGTCCGCACACACTCTAGGAGTGATGTGTTGAAGGCAGCGGGCGCGGAGTAAGTTGGCTCATGCAAATTGTGTGGCTCGGCCAAAGTGGACCCAAACCAAGATTAGCAGCAATCCTGTGTATAGGCCCACTTGTAACAGACACATGTTTCCTGGTCCATTGTCACAGCTGGTTTGATAAGGTACCCTAACCTCACAAACCCCACTACAGTGCTAGCCAACTGTCAACCACCCCTATGTTTCTGCCAACACCATGATGGGTGTTTGCATTTCTTTTCTTGGGTTAAGTTGTTCCCGCTCCAACATGTGGCCCACTATTAACATTAGCCAAACAACTGCAAAAGATTCCTTTAAATAGCACGGTCTATGTTATTTGCACATTCTCTTTAGGGATACATGTGTGAAGCCTTACAAATTGACATTAACTCATGGTCCAGGAAATATGCTAATTTAGGTCAACCTGTATGTAACCATGCAAGCCTTTGCATTTTCAGACTCAATAACCAGATGGATGTCAAATAGTCATGTGTCATTTGCCCACTAATTGTGTTTTTGCCTTTTGCTTTATGTTGACAGATGTTGCGACGCAGACGGAGCCAGAGACCCTCCTCCCCACCCCAGCTCCAGGGACGGCCAGCAGCATGGGCCCCCGCCACAGCTGCGATGGTGAGTACATCCCACTTCATATGCCTAAAGACTTGTGAAACCTATGTCTTCTAGTCACATCAGCAGCCAATTTAAATGTACCTATGTGTTAATTTCACACACATCTCTATTCAATGTGTTGGCACAATAATCCAACATGCCTGTTTGCATGCTTGATTGTTGGCTCACATCCTTCATTAGGCCCCATAGAGACTATTTTTGCGTTAGACACAACCAAATGGGCCCGATTAGGTCTGGACCTGTAACATTATAGGGTAAACTCGTGGACTCGTTCGGACTTAGGCCCTGATGTTTGGCTGTTACTAAACACAAAAATGGACACACAGGGAATTAGACCTTCTTTGCTTCCCAAGAGTTAAACTGGAACAACAACCAGGATTTTGACTTTCCTGGGTGTTGTTCCACTACGGTGGGGCACCCCTGATCGGCACCGCTGTGTGACAACCCTCTGAACTCACTTTGACTCCAACAAACGTACAAGCCATTGCAAATTGCCTCCTCCTCCGCCTCCCCCGCGCCCCTTTTTACGGGGGCGTGCCTGCGCCGGCAATTCACAGACGGCCGGCGCAGGCACGCACACGTCTAGAGGGGCACCAGGGAGGGCCCAGCGGCACTGCCACACAGAAACTGAGGTAGGTATTTTGGGGTTTGGGGGGGGTTTCACACCCAGGGACATCCCGATCTTGGATGTCCCGCGGGGAGGGAGGTGATGGGGCAGGGAATCTGATAGATTCCCGGGCCGATCACCCGTGGGTGTTGGTACACTTTAAGCTAAAATGTATGCTTGGGATGTGTTGTTCACATTCCTGCCAGTCAATAGTACTCATATGTTAACCAATAAGCACACAGTGGTCAACAATGTTAATGTGAGTGTCACCTAATTGGACACACTGACATTACATTGCTACATCTGTGTCTGTTGAGGTCACTGCCAAATTATTAATAAATTGTTGTTTCTACATTTCTACAGCTTGTGAAAACCAGCATCGCAGACTGTGGCGGGAGATCCGGCTCCTGAAGCTGATGCTGCTGGCCAGGAAGAGGCGCCGACGGCGTCGTTAGGGTGGGGGGAAGGCTGGTCTCTTGATGGCCGTTGTTGGCCAAGGTTGGCCGTGTTGGCCATGGTTTGGATTAAAAATTTTTTGATTCACATCATTACAGTGTGTTGCATTGCAAAGCATAGTTTAACTGTCTCCCAAACCATTTGTGGGTCAATGTAGCCATACCTTTGGAGCCATTTCAGGTGTTAACCATAGTAAGCTATGGGCTCCAATGTGTGGGCTAAATTGACCAATACATTGACATATGTAGATCCAGATACTCATCCCTGACTGTGGTTGGTTTTGGCGTAACTGGTCCACCTGGCGCTGCAGGGCCTCATTTTGTTGCTGACACATCAGCACCTGATTTTCCAACGCCGCAATGCGCTCATTAGTTCCATCACGCGGCTGTTGGCGACTGTAGTCCTCCAGCATCCGGACCCCTAGCTCGTAGAAATCGGAACTGGTTGGTGCCACACCTCCTCTTGCTGTGGTTTGAGGCTAAACAAATAGTAAACCACATTTTAGTCAAACCGAACCAATGCAGTTATGCCCCTCAAAATAATTCCCATAAACAGTCACTATACAACTTACCCTTGTCTGAGCCTCGGAAGCTTGGCCACATGGGACTTGGGAAGAGGTCCCAGCTTGGGGTTCTGGTTCCGCCTCCTGCCAAAACAACAATGAAACGAAATGTGACATGTTGCTTCTTCCACTACCCACGAAGATGCCAATGTGGTTCTAGGTCGTCTACATCAGCCATGTTACCTGCGTGTCCTCCGGCACAGGTAGGCTCGAGGTTTCGCTGCCAGAGAGTGGCAATTCAACATCCGAGATGTCCGGCAAGTTGGCATATGCTAAACAGGAAAATCAGGTTAGTAGGTCTGTGGGCCAAACTCTATGTAACCTGGTTAGGCTATCGAGGCCATACCTCTAAAAAGTTCCAAAATACACACTAGACCAAAGGTCTCTGTTAAACTCAGATTGTTAACATGTATGTTACAGGACTAAGACGCACTAATTTCTGCTAATCACATCAGAAACATTGCTTAAATTACACATACCCGCAATCTCCCAGATGTCTGGAGTGGGGTCCTCACTCGAGCTTGGACCTGGAAAATACATGTGGACACACAAGTTGCCAGAAGCAAGTGCCTCAAAAGTAGAGCCAAAATACAGACTAGAGCAAGGCCAAACCACTTACCCTCATCTCTGGCAGCCGGAACTTGAGGGGCCCTTTCTGGACAGCCACTTCCGATATTCGGGTCAACTAAAAAAAAAAAGGAATGTCTCTAAATAATCAGCAAACTACTACGGGGAATGTTTGGCTAAAAAGATGACCGCAAAAATACATTGCTATCACTCAAATAACTAATAGACTGACCCTGGGGAGGCAACCAGCACTCCCAAGAGGCATCTTCAAGTTTACCAAGCAAACATGTAGCTTAGTAGACTAACCAAATTGAACCAGTGTAACATAAACAGCATAAAGGATACATTATGTATTGCTCTACACACCAACAGGGTCCTGTTGACCGGCAACATCGGAAGTGGGGTCCAAAGATGAACCAGTCACTTGGCCTACCAAGAAAAAAGAGGAATGAGACACATGCACTTGAGTAAAAGTGGATCAAGCAAGGTGAACACATGCACTTACCGACATCCAAAGAGTAGGTGGGATCCGGAGGAGATGCTGGGGCCAAGGGCATGGGAGCTAGGCCAAAATAAACCCAACATTGAGCCATAGTTAATGTGCGTGCCAAAATACAACATGCATTAAGGTGTGTGAGCAGCTCTTTCAATAATATTCACTAATCAAGCCCAGTGTGGCTCCCACATTGATATGCCGATATATGGCTACACATCTCTGGCGTCCTACATATCTACACATGTTAGGGCCTTGTTAGTTAGTTGCTGTGAGTGTTACAGTGGGCGTGCAATTAGGGCGCAGGCACATATTATTAATACTCAACAGGGCAAAACTTGATTGTTTGAGCTGCTCCCACACCCATTTGTTAACAAAACAACCAGCAACCAAATTATGGGTAAATACCTTCAATGGCAGACTGGGGTAGCCTTGAGGTTGCTGGAAGGGCAGGAGCTTGGGTGTCCTGAGGCACATCCCGGACAGCAGCATGTGCACCTATGCATAAAGCAACAGACAGAAAAGTTACAAATGTTTGAGCTGTAATGTAATACTTCACAGGTCCTACTGTTAGTTGTTCAGAATGTAAAAATGCAAATCACATACATTAACATTAGGTTATTATAAAAGCCAGAAAATATGTACCTTCAGTCCAACCGGTGGTGTCATCCCCAGGATCCACACCCTGCAGCCGAGCCAGTGGGATTTTGGCCTTCAGCATCTCCTCATACGGCCTGTAGGTACTCTTTGGAGCCTGGATGAACCCACTGTCCACATCAAGATCGTGATTCATCTTTTTCATAAGGGCCCCTCGCAAAGTGTAGAAGCGTTTCCTGCAGGATGGGCCACTACGTGGGTGTTGAGCTGTGCTACTAAGCTCCACACCAATGGCATCCCACAGTTTGCTTCTTTCTTGTTTGCCTATGGACTTGCTTTGGGAGCCAAATATCAGCTCCCATTTAGCAAGTGTAAGGCGCACAAGATGATTATTCTCAGCCAAATTAAATTCAGGCTCCCTCTTGGCACCTGGGCGCTTAGCCTGGGGTGCTGCCCCACCTTCAGGCTGTGCCCTTTTCCGTAAGAGAGGTCTGCGCACAGCACCCACCAAACTCCTACTCGGGCCTGCTGTGGCCGGCAGATGTCCTGAATTTGGCTCCATCCTGTAGCTGCACACACACACAAATACACACCCAACAAGCACGCATGCAGACTACAGAATGGCATCGCAATCTCTTAGGCTTGGCCAGGTTTTATGTGCTCTAACAGCCAATCCAAAAGCAGCCCACTTAATTGATTCACACATACAGCCCAGTTCCTTCTAGGCACACCTCCACTGCACTGACAGAAGCATGTGTGTTAGCCAATTAACTCATTACAGACCTCATTAAACAAACAACACACACCCAAATCCAACAATGGACTGATGTATCTCAAACCCTTGTGACATGTGGTTAGCCTAACGGCTATTTAAAAAAACATCAGCTTCCCTTTCATTGGTCCACCCCCTGATTTTTGGGCCATGTCCGTTAATGCACGCAAGTTACGGCTCAAGTACGCTAGTAGCGCTACTAGCGTGCGCGTGCGCACTCTGTTTTACGCACACCTGGGTCGGCTAATTGGCGCCCGGAAATAGCAGAGCGACGCAAAAGGCGGCAAAGCGGACCTGTCACTTTAGAAAATGAAGTATAAAAGGAAGGAGTGTTCTAGCTTCTGCTATTCTTACACTGTGGCAAAGGCTGTGGTGTGGTGCTGTGCTCGCTTCCTTTAGCCTCTGTCTGGTTTCTGTCCTCACTCTCTGTGGCTTGTTGGGTGATTTCTGACATCAGTGCTGTTTCTTTAGGAGCTTGGTTTTGGTGGCATCTGCAAATATTGTGTAGCATACAGCAAGTGAGGCTTGATTTTGGGGCCTTTTGTGGGCTGTGCAGCAACTCCCCTCTTGGTTGTGCCTAACTTAGAAAGCTGGTTTTCAGCAGGCTGGTGGTTTGGACCACTATAGTTCTGGTTTTGTGGTGAGCTGCATTGTAGCGGGTGTGTGTGGAGTGTGATTGTTTGTGTGTGTGTTGTGTGTTAGTGTTTTTTTTTGTTTATTTTTGTTTTTGTATATATCTTTAGTGTGTGTGATGGATAAGAGGGTGATGTATGGTGTCTGGGTGGATGGATGTATGTGTATGCTGAAAGAGCAGGAGGAAAGGGAGCGGGGTGTTGTGAGGCTTAGGGCACCCCGCTCCTTTGCAATCCGCCTTTCAGTATGGGACTTAAGTGACGAGCAGATCAGGAGCCGCTTCCGTCTGAATCGTGCTGCACTACAGTCCCTATATGATCAGATTAAGACCAAAATCGAGCCATCCACCAAACGCACTCATTCCATTCCAGGCATAGTACGCCTGTGTGCCACTCTGAATATTTTGGCACGAGGGACCTTCCAGGCAACCTCAGCCCTCCTCAGCGGGATAAGCCAGGCTACTATGAGCCGCATACTAATCCAGGTAGTTCTGGCAATTTGTGATTTAATCCCAATTTACATCAGGTTTCCTGAGGATGAGGAAGAGGTTGCCAAAATAAAACATGCTTTCTATCTGATGGGAGGGATCCCGAATGTGCTAGGGTGCGTTGATGGTACACATATCCCTTTCTGCCCTCCCCGTGCACAGGAGCTGTCCTACAGAAACCGGAAACAATTCCATTCAATTAATGTGATGGTGGTCTGTGACCCAGACATGAGGCTGCGGGCGGTGAGATCGGGGTTCCCCGGCTCATGCCACGATTCTTACGTCTTGCAGCGGACAGTCCTGTGCCGGAAGTTTGATAACAACGAAATGCCAGCTGGCTGGCTACTGGGTAATAAATTAACCATGTCAATGTATTTTGCTAATATGTGGCCTAGTAAGCCAATTTTAACCAAACTACCACCAAAAAACATGTACTAGTACTAATTGCTGTCTCTCTCCTTGTGTTTTTTCTACAGCGGACAAGGGATATGGGCAGAGAACGTGGGTCATGACTCCGGTCAGGAACCCACGGACCTCTGCCCATGAACGCTACAATGCAGCGCATCGCAAGACCAGAAGCATTGTGGAAAGAACCATCGGCCTGCTGAAAGCACGCTTTCTCTGTTTGGCACGGCCAGGAGGAGAGATGCTCTACAGCCCACAGAAGGTTTCCAAGATCATCCTTGCCTGCTGTGTGCTACACAACATTTGCATTTGTCACCGAATCCAAGCCCCCGAGGAGACAGCACTGGTGCCAGAAATCCCCAACCTGCCCGCAGAAAGAAGTGAGGACACCCAGACTGGCGATGAGCTAAGGGAAAGGATGATCACTTCTTTTTTTGCGGTAAGCTAACTACCCTTCACTCTAATGCAAGTACTGCACTACTGGTTAAATGTATTTGACCTCCCATCAAAATGAGCAAAAAAACACACTAAGGGGGGTGTAAGATGACCCAAACCATTGTAAGGGGGGTGTAAGATGACCAAAACCACTCTAAGGGGGGTGTAAGATTACCCAAACCATTGTAAGGGGGGGTGTAAGATGACCCAAACCACTCTAAGGGGGGTGTAAGATGACCCAAACCACTCTAAGGGGGGTGTAAGATGACCCAAACCACTCTAAGGGGGGTGTAAGATGACCAAAACCATTGTAAGGGGGGGTGTAAGATGACCCAAACCACTCTAAGGGGGGTGTAAGATGACCCAAACCACTCTAAGGGGGGTGTAAGATGACCCAAACCACTCTAAGGGGGGTGTAAGATGACCAAAACCATTGTAAGGGGGGTGTAAGATGACCAAAACCACTCTAAGGGGGGTGTAAGATGACCCAAACCATTGTAAGGGGGGGTGTAAGATGACCCAAACCACTCTAAGGGGGGTGTAAGATGACCCAAACCACTCTAAGGGGGGTGTAAGATGACCCAAACCACTCTAAGGGGGGTGTAAGATGACCAAAACCATTGTAAGGGGGGGTGTAAGATGACCCAAACCACTCTAAGGGGGGTGTAAGATGACCCAAACCATTGTAAGGGGGGTGTAAGATGACCCAAACCACTCTAAGGGGGGTGTAAGATGACCCAAACCACTCTAAGGGGGGTGTAAGATGACCAAAACCACTCTAAGGGGGTGTAAGATGACCCAAACCATTCTAAGGGGGGTGTAAGATGACCCAAACCATTGTAAGGGGGGGTGTAAGATGACCCAAACCACTCTAAGGGGGGTGTAAGATGACCAAAACCACTCTAAGGGGGGTGTAAGATGACCCAAACCACTCTAAGGGGGGTGTAAGGTGACCCAAACCATTGTAAGGGGGGGTGTAAGATGACCCAAACCACTCTAAGGGGGGTGTAAGATGACCCAAACCATTGTAAGGGGGGTGTAAGATGACCCAAACCACTCTAAGGGGGGTGTAAGATGACCCAAACCACTCTAAGGGGGGTGTAAGATGACCAAAACCACTCTAAGGGGGGTGTAAGATGACCCAAACCATTCTAAGGGGGGTGTAAGATGACCCAAACCATTGTAAGGGGGGGTGTAAGATGACCCAAACCACTCTAAGGGGGGTGTAAGATGACCAAAACCACTCTAAGGGGGGTGTAAGATGACCCAAACCACTCTAAGGGGGGTGTAAGATGACCCAAACCATTGTAAGGGGGGGTGTAAGATGACCCAAACCACTCTAAGGGGGGTGTAAGATGACCCAAACCATTGTAAGGGGGGTGTAAGATGACCCAAACCACTCTAAGGGGGGTGTAAGATGACCCAAACCATTCTAAGGGGGGTGTAAGATGACCCAAACCATTGTAAGGGGGGGTGTAAGATGACCCAAACCATTCTAAGGGGGGTGTAAGATGACCAAAACCACTCTAAGGGGGGTGTAAGATGACCCAAACCACTCAAAGGGGGGGTGTAAGACGCCAATGTTGGTTATCAAGTTATGCATTTTTGTATTTGCTACAACTATACTACTTTAAAGATCTATACTAACTGCACTTTTCTTATTTTTTCAGGCACAAACACGGGCACCGTGATCAATATTTCGGACTTTCCCAACTTTATTTTACTTTACTTTGCTTTTTCCTTTCTGTTTTAATTTTACTTTACCATTTCTCTTGTGTTCAATTTTAATTTTAGGTAGATTTGAATAAAAAATCTACTATATATAGATACATGTGGCTATGTGTTTAATTCTGGTGAACGTTTCCTTGGCATTCTACTTCCTATTGTAATTATATTTTTCTGGCTGATTTATGTTTTTATTTCCCTTTTCCATTTTCCTTTTATTTCTCTGTTCTGTTTTTTATTTCTTTTTCTATTTTCCTTTCTCATTTCTGTTTTTCTTTTCTTTTTCTATTTTCCTTTCTCATTTCTGTTTTTCTTTTTACTATTTTGCTTTCTCATTTCTGTTTTTCTTTTTTCTATTTTCCTTTCTCATTTCTGTTTTTCTTTTCTTTTTCTATTTTCCTTTCTCATTTCTGTTTTTCTTTTTACTATTTTGCTTTCTCATTTCTGTTTTTCTTTTTTCTATTTTCCTTTCTCATTTCTGTTTTTTATTTCTTTTTCTATTTTCCTTTCTCATTTCTGTTTTTCTTTTTACTATTTTGCTTTCTCATTTCTGTTTTTCTTTTTTCTATTTTCCTTTCTCATTTCTGTTTTTTATTTCTTTTTACTATTTTGCTTTCTCATTTCTGTTTTTCTTTTTTCTATTTTGCTTTCTAATTTCTGTTTTTCTTTTTTCTATTTTGCTTTCTCATTTCTGTTTTTCTTTTTTCTATTTTGCTTTCTCATTTCTGTTTTTCTTTTTCTATTTTGCTTTCTCATTTCTGTTTTTCTTTTTTCTATTTTCCTTTCTCATTTCTGTTTTTCTTTTCTTTTTCGATTTTCCATTTTTCTCTGTTCTGATTTTATTTTCATTTTCTTTCTCATTGGTGGTTTAATTGTATTTCCTTTTTATTTAACAAATAAAAAAAAAAAAAGAATTGTGGCTATGTGTTTAATTATGTTTTATTTTGCATTTATATTCGAATATCTGGTTGAATTTAATTTCCTTTTCAACACAAAATAAAAACTCTTTAAATTTTTAACAAATGTGGTAATGTGTTTTATTCAGAAGGTACTGGATGGCCAGGACACAGCAAAGCTAACAGGCGCTGTGTAGAATAGCGTGGTCACACTGACTGACAGCGCCTACAAAGCTGAGGGCCAACATCATATTCAGCAATGTAGGCGTTGTTCGCAACAACGCCAGGTAGCGACTGAGGAGGCCTGCTATAGCGAATCGCTACCGCCCGCGGCTGACGCTAGCGGCGCTCTTAGCGCCATACTTCAGTCGCTCATCTGTCGCTACCTGGCGCTATTGATGAATCGGCCTCTAATTGTACCACTAAGTTGTCGGTTTGAATCAGCCTGAGAAAACTAAGAGGCCGATTCATTAATAGCGCCAGGTAGCGACAGATGAGCGACTGTAGCAGTATTTTCAGAGCGCCCGCTAGTATTCGCTGTGCTTGGCCGTTGTTCGGTTGTTGACAGCGACTCAGTTGGTTTGCCGTAATGTTGAATATTGGGTGAGGAGTCGCTATTTGACAAGTTCCGCGCTGTATGGGAGCGCATGATAGCGACTGGCCATAGCGAACGGCTCCCACCATATTCATTAACAAATCACGCTCAAAAAATTCTCGCGCTGTGAAATGCATGTTTAAACCCCAGAGCGCTGGCGGCGATGTGTTAAAAGTAGTTTTTTAACCCCAAACAACCATATTTTTTGAAACCAAAAAAAAACAAGTTTATAAAAACATTTTGTAATATGAATACATTAATATCAGACCTGTAATATCAATTCTGCACAAATTTTTTTTGAATTTTTTTTTTTACCTTAAAAAAAAATATCTTACATTGCAGAAGTGGTAACAGAATTTTTCACATTAAAAAAAAAAAAAAAATTAATAACAATTATTTATGATTATTTAAAGATTGTTCCATTGAAATGCATTGGAGAGCGCCAGGTAGCGAGGTCATACCTGTCGCTGTTCAAGGTCGCTCGCTGGCGCTGTGGGGTGAGGCTGGAATAATGATGAATGATTCGCTATCTGGCGCTATCTCAGTCGCTAAGCAGGATCGGCTTGATAAATGTGTGATTGTGGTGGGGAGCTGGTGTTCTCGTGGCGGTGACCGTAATTACTGTTCGCTCACCAGTCGCTACCTGGCGCTATCCCTTGTTAAATAAGGGCCTAAGTGAGCATAATGGTTTAAGATGCGTATGATGCCAATTGTGGTTTGCTACCCACAGCTGAAGGTTTAAATTAATGTTATTGTCAATGCAAAGAATAAAATAAATCTATACTCACCCTTTGTGCCCCGGAACACCTCCATCTGGCTTTAGTATTTCAACACATGTTGTATACAAACACCCTGGCATTCTGTACTGGTCAGACATGGAGGCCTCCATCAAGATGAAAGCCCCTTCACATGCTCACTCCAAACATCGTGTTCCCTCTTGGCGGAGCCTGGGATTGAAGACTAGTGCAGGACGGCATGGTGCTCATTCTCCTGTACCAATACATTGTAAACCAGCAGAGCCTGACAGAGGACAAAAGGTGAGTATATACATTTTTTCCCAGACAACCCATTTAATGAACACCAATCTCTAAAACAGCAGGCACTTGAAAACACACTTTTCAATACCCTAAGTTTTCCTTATACTAATGTTTAAAATGGACATGTAACCAGGACATGCCTTTCATTGGATGGCACACTGCATGATGGTGGTCCACCTCTGCCTATGACCAATGAACCCTCCTTACCTAAAGAAACAATCTGGCAGAATCTGAGCAAGTAGTGCCTTCTTCCCTTTTGACCCCAGACCCATTGTCCCTGGTCCATGTAAAAAAACAGCCAGAATGTTTATATAAATCAAAATGTAAAATACACACTGACGCTAAGCCTGATTTATGGATTTAAAATAAAAAAAAGGAATTGCCTGCTCAGTGCCAACCACTCAATCTCCATGGCTAATCTCCCGCCATTTGCCACCTTGGAAGCTGCCACATTGATAGTGATCAAGCTATCAGCCACAGCTGTAGTAGTTCCCAGGGCTGGGGAGGGGAAGCAACTGGGCCTAGATTCCCTGTGGACAACTGGGCCTTGTAGTTCATCTAGGGTTAGCTGGGCCTTGTAGTTCATCTAGGGTTAGCTGGGCCTTGTAGATTCTCCAAAGGCAGCTGGGCCTTGTAGTTCCCCATGGCGACAGTTGGGCCTTGTAGTTACCCAGACCTGCAGAGAGGAAGCAGCAGATGGGGTTTTGTTCTCTAAGATGTAGACAATCTTCTTCTCTATGACCTGGGTAACTTTAGGCCCCGGCTGTCCCAGTGTGAACATCAAGTACTCTGGGAGGCCGATTCATTAATAGCGCCAGGTAGCGACAGATGAGCGCCAGTAGCGTTATTTTCACAGCGCACACTAGTATTCGCTGTGCTTGGCCGTTGTTCGGCTGTTGACAGCGACTCAGTCGGTGTGCGGTAATGTTGAATACGGGGTTAGGAGTCGCTGTTTGACAGGTTCCGCGCTGTATGGGAGCGCATGACAGCGAATGGCCATAGCGAACGGCTCCCAGCATATTCATTAACAAATCACGCTCCAAAAATTCTCGCGCTGTGAAATGCTTGTTTAAACCCAGAGCGCTGGCGGCGATGGGTTAAAAGTAGTTTTTTAACCCCCAAACAACCATATTTTTGGGAAAAAAAAACATGTTTTTACAAACATTTTGTAATATGAATACATTAATATCAGACCTGTAATATCAATTTTTTTTTTTACCTTTAAAAAAATATCTAACATTGCAGAAGTGGTCACAGAATTTTTGCCATTTAAAAAAAAAAATAAAAAAAAAAAAACATTAATAGCAATTAATTAAGAATATTTAAAGATTGTTCCATTGAAATGCATTGGTCATACCTGTCACTGTTCAAGGTCGCTCGCTGGCGCTGTGGGGTGAGGCTGGAATAATGATGAATGATTCGCTATCTGGCGCTCTGTCAGTCGCTAAGCAGGATCGGCTTGATAAGTGTGTGATTGCGGAGGGGGGCCCGCGTTCTCGTGGCGGTGAGCGTCATTATCGTTCGCTCACCATTCGCTACCTGTCGCTATCCCTTGTTAAATAAGGGCCTAAGTGTTTAGTATGGCCCTGGGTAGGGAGGCATACTGATGTGGAATGCCACGTATACCCCAGGTATAACCAGGCCTCTTATTATTTCTGCATGCCTTGGCCCACATGATCATCAGAAGCCAATCAGGTTCACTAGGTGGACAGGTGCACAAAGATGTGTAAGGGGGTGCCAGGAGATAATATTCACACACCCCTTCACAAACAAAGCTCTTAGCTGGATCAGCAAGCATTGCTCGCTCTCTTTTTTGCACATTTTTATTATGCACATTCTCTATGCCATTCACTCTTTTTACTTTCCCTTCCACACCGTATTTTCTACATCCCTCCATCTCATTTTACCTTTCTTACATATTTCTCATTTAAAACTTCCCCCATCTTTCTATTTTCTACATCTTCTTGTTCCTTTTCCCCCCTTTTATTTAAGTATTTCTTTTTCTACATTGAAAATGTATTACAGCTTAATGAGTCTTGCCAACACCACCCAAGTTAGATCCGTCCTGAAACCGATTAAAAAGAAAATGTGTATATTTATCTTACAAATATACTTCTGCCTGGTTCATTGTTCTCAGCAGAACCTGGGCTTTATTTTTCAATGCATTGGTGGGATCATGAGTGAGCCTTTTTTCTCTCAATCACTCTCAGCCTCAGCAGCCAAATCTGCA
Organism: Gastrophryne carolinensis; assembly: GCA_027917425.1. Classification (NCBI taxonomy): domain Eukaryota; kingdom Metazoa; phylum Chordata; class Amphibia; order Anura; family Microhylidae; genus Gastrophryne; species Gastrophryne carolinensis. Next base: position 294,402,498 of record CM051238.1, on the reverse strand, counting down.
TGAATAGGCTTCTATCCTGGTAAAGGACAGCAGTATGCATATCAGGATAAATGGGAAGGGGTGGGGGGTGAGCACAAACAATGCCCAGGGCAGCATGAACCCTAAATACGGCCCTGCCTGTTACCTATGGGGGTTATTCATGAAGGGATAGCGCCAGGTAGTGCTTCGTAGGGGCAGAAAGCATCTGGTGAACACTGGGCACTGTAGGCAAAACCACATTTATGAAGGCAATTCTGGTGAGCGACTCTAACAGCGCTGTGTAGCGTACGATTCATCATTACAGGCAGCTCAGCGTATAGTGCCGGCGCTCTAGCTTCCAGAGAGCCAGGTATTACCTGTCGCTACCTGTCACTCTCCCATACATCTCAATGGACGTTCCTTTTCTTCTGTTTAAACAGGGTTTTTTTTATTTCTCTCAAATAATTGTGTCACCTCTCCTGGCTTTCAAAAAGTGTTTTTTTGAAAATCTTTTTGATTTTTTGCAGAATTGTATTTACAGGTCTGGCACTAAAGTGTTATTGTCCCAGTGTTTAAACAATGTCATTCCATGTGTTTTTGCTTTGTTACTGGTGGATAAGTGCTTAAAAACAGAGTTTAATCACACAGCGTCTGGCGCTCTATGCTATAGCGACCAGATTTAGGGCGCCAACGCTGTGTGTGTGTGTGTCCTTTTTTCATAAGTATGGTGTGGGTCGCTGAGCTGGCGCTACCTTTCGCTCACTGCAGCCCTGTACTGGTGTTAGAGCACCCAACATACATCACATTCATCAATGCGGGCCAGGTTACTACAGCGACTGAGGTGCTCTGTTACAGCGCCTGATACCCGCTTACAACATCTACTAGTGGTCACTCTAAGCGCCGCTATACAGCCGTTCATCTGCCGATACCTAGCATTAGTATTGAATCAGCCTCCACTTGTTATCACCACTTTTGATCTAGTACCTAGTGGACAACTTCAGCTTCTGGCTCTAATATCACTGAATGGGTATATACAACATATATACACAAATATGCAGTATTTGACTACTGTATAACTCCTCATTTAAAGGTGTGGTCTCATTACCATTAACTAACTAATTTTAATTGTAAGTTCATTTAACAACCCTAGCCAATCGATAGCTAGAGGATACGGTCATTGTATTACCATAAGGCCCCAATATCACCCTGCAAGTAAAATAGAGTCATCCAGGGACATCGGCCAGCTGTGCTCATCCTCCAAGTCATTGTTCATGTGATTGGACTGCTGTGGGAACAAACTTCATAACAAGGTGTAGATCTGTTTTATTATATATTTGCTAAATAAAAATATGCGCTAAGTCATGATCAGCTCACATGATGCATTGAATTCCCCAATCAGACAGGACATTACAAAAATAAGATCTTAAAAAAGGAAGTACTGGAGATAACAAGAAAGGATACGGTATATTACACAATTGTTTTTCTCTTTTTATATTACATCTGAATAACCGCAGCGCATTTTTCACATGCCTTCACAGAACAATATACACCCCAAGCCTCTGTGTCTTTAGATAGTGGTGGCCCCAAAGACATTAAGCTTGACATAAACAACATCTTAACAATAAGCATATAATACTAAATACTTCTTTCCCGGTAGCATAGAAAACACATTTTCTATTGCAAAATACTTTATTTACATTAAACAGCCATGGACCTAAAACCACAAACTGTCATGCATCAATAGATTATCAACCAAACATCTGGAATGCATGTAAACATCTCCTTATCATGTGTATCTTTCACATTAGTGTAATAAACATAAGAGAAAATACATCACTCACCATTTGGAAATTAAGATAAAAATCTCCTTTGGGGTTTACTTGGTTATTGTTGTTTGACAAGTGTCATTTCAGAACAAAAATAATATACAATACATGCATGGGCTAAAGATTAAAAATGTGTCTCTGACACACATCCAAATGTATGCCAATTTATTTATTAAACACAATTTTTACTACTACTAATTGACTACTAATCTTTAAAGCACACGTGCTCAACCTGCAGCCCAGAGGCCACATTTGGCCCTCAGAGTCATCTGATTTAGCCCCTGACCTGCTGTGAGGAAAGTGGGAGGAGTAAATAGAACTGGCTTGTAAAGGTTGTTAAAGTGGACCAACACCCAGGATTTTCACTATCCTGGGTGTTGGTCCACTTTAGCGGGGAATCCGAGATCAGCATGCCCCGCTGTGTGAAACCCCCCCAAAAAACTTACCTTTTTGGCGACGGACAAGCGACGGATAAGCCGCCGCCTCCCGCGCGTCACTCTTACAGGGCCCGCGCCGGCCATTCACAAACGCCCGTCGCGGGCGCACGCACTGCTAGAGGGGCGCGCGGGAGGCGGCAGCTGATCAGTCGCCGATAAGGTAAGGTTTTTTGGGGCTTTTGGGGGGGTTTCATCCCGCGGGACATCCCAATCTCGGATGCCTCGCGGTCAGGGAGGTGAGCGGCCCGGGAATCTTTTACAAAATTTTTATTGGGGTTTGCAAAGCAGGTACACATACAGTAGTACATACACTAAGGATATAGGAGCACGAGAGTTACAATATACGTTACATATTCGTACAAGTGTTCCAAAGCATGGTTGTCACCAATGATGTTATCCAAATATATAGAAGAAAAAGAAACATCTGCGTGGAGGCAGCACAAAAAATTATTCTGAACATAATAAATTCTGAAACAACTACAGAAAATTGCTTTGTGACCATACATATCAAACCGAGATAAAGATAAAAAAACAGAAACTATTGAGGTTATTTGAATACTCATAAAATACTATCATGGTGGCATCAAATGGATTTGTAGGTGAGCCTAGCTGCATTATGATAAGTTGTGAGAACCTTTTTAGGGGTAAGACAGACAAACAGTGGGGTAACAGGGTAGGAAAGAGGGGGAAAGGGGAAGTGTTATGAGGCCGATGGGTCCAAACGGGTTCAGAACATTCAATCCATGTAAGAGGCCCAGGCGAGTCAAGCGAGCGTGGCCCGGGAATCTTATAGATTCCCGGGCCGATCACCCCTGGGTGATGGTCCACTTTAAAGAGGGGTACAGTAAGGATGGGTGATTGCACAAAGAGTCATGTAGACAGGGGTTGCTTGGAGGATTGCAATGACATTGATTGTACAACATCATCCCTGTGTTACGTCTTTGGCAGAATCATTTGGTAGAATACAGTTTTCTGAAATAACAATATGCTTAGCATTGGCGGAATGGGTTGATGGGTTGATAATTATTGGAACATGGTTAAGATGTGGGGCTGATGAGGGGCTACAGACACATATATATAGAGGGTTAAGCCAATCAGCAATCCCTAGCATGTAGGGATTGTTACATATGAATGTTGGGGTGTGGTGGAAGGACATAGGAGCGAAGTTTGTGATGGTTGTGGAAAATCTTCATTATGCTATTCCAAATGAAGGAATTCAGAAGCTCATCATTGTGGCACACAACCAGGCTCCAAAGCATTTAAGTGGCCCATGCTTGTCAAAATTTTGAGCACTTCTGACTTAAAGCATCACAGTAGCTCAATGTAATCTTTTAAGGTAAGCCTTGGGATAAAAGGCTTCTGTGCAGGCAACATCCATTAGCCCCAGTTACTAACATTACTACACCAACATTTTTGGAGGGGTGCATCATTTGAGAAAAAGAGAAGAGACAATTGTTACTATGGGAGGTTTATGTCTGCACTCTTGTTTCAAACATCTGGTGACAGCATCACACTACTTTCACATTCAACTCAAAATGTTATGTGCCCAGTTTTGATGGAAAACAACATAAAATGTTAATATCAAATCTTTTTCTTCCTTACATTTTGTGTGCCCTTCCTTCACCCCCACATCTGTAAACATCCTACGTCCTGCTGCATTAAGCTGCTGAAGCAGAGATCTAGCCCCTTGTCCTGGTGCCCAGCCCCCGGATTTTATATATGCATGACCACCTTTTTTGCACTGAGAAGTGGTTGAAGTCCTCCCTTTTTTCAATAGACTGTGTGGGACATATATTTGCATGTGTCAGCACTTAAGCTTCAAGCCATTTTCAAAAAGACCCTGTAGTTCCTAAGTTATTTGTAAAAGTATTGGCGCATTGGAGATGCCGGGGAAAAATGATTAGAAACAGTGGGTGTGGCAACAGCGATGTGATGTAAGCACACTGTGTGTATCATAATCAAGATAATAAGTGCATTGTTGTGCCTCTAGTTATTAGCCCATAGTGTCAGAAAAAGGGGATGAGAGATACTGCAGGCTAAGTGCGTCTCCAGCCTGCCAGCACATAGTGTAACCAGAGAGGAGGGCGGGTTTCATAGTTGCAGAGAGAGGCAGCTAATCAGGAAGTCTGCGCAGGGAGAAGGGGGTGTTTCCATCCTTGGCCCACTGAAGGTAGATTAAAAGACCAGGTCAGCGGGGTGGAGACTGAAAGCTGAATGAGGAAGGGATTTCCTCACTAATAGACAGACATAGCATGAAGGAGTGTGCTGGAGGGACTCAATGTAAGGTAGGCTACTGATATTTATTTTTTTGACTTTTGACTTGCTAATCACTTTAAATTGCTAATTGCTTTTACCAATTGGGTGAGGTCCAGGGGAATTACCAGCAGGGCTTTATGTGCTACATGGTTGTTGGATTGCTTTAATTTGGAAACATTTTGAGATAAATTGGGTTGTGGATCAGGTTATGGTACAGATTAAAGGTCTATGAGTCTGGTTGGGATAAAGATAAATTGGGTTGTGGATCAGGTTGCGATACAGATGATTTTTTTGGTACAGATGAACTGAACTGGGGGTCATTGGTCAGGGGTGATTTCGCTGGATTTCTCTGCAGCTAAATTAACAGAAGCAGGGTGCTGCTACACAGTGCTGGGTTTTTTATTGAATATAAAATGGTGTAGGTGTTTGGCAAAACATAGCTTGTCTTGGATGTTTAGCTTTGTAAGAATAGGCTTTCATCTTGCCACCCTACCCCACAGCCCAGGAGAATGCAGAATGCGGGAGATTGTTGTCACATGAAGTACACAAACTGTATTTCCCAGAAATTCTAGCAGCTCCATTCATGTTGTTGTCAGTCTGTACCTTGCCAGCCCCCCTGGCCATTTTTTTTCACGCTTGTCACTGTTGTGTCGAATTTTATACACTTCATAACCACCTTTATTGTGTCCCATGTTTTATATAATGCTTTGGATTGTTTGGGTACCCTTCTCCTGACTGATCGCTTTCAATAATGATATCATACTGGAACAGTTGAACTTTATATGGGGTTAATCAAAATCATTTTAAAATGATAGCAGCTGTGTAACAGGAATTTAAATGTGATTGGCTAATCCTGAACATATCCCCTCGATGATCAGTGGCACGGCTGTTTGAGAGGGCTTAACTCCATACAGATGCCATAAAATAGTATGCAGATGTGTGCTCCTGAACTACATGGAAGTGCCCATATTGCTATACATCTGACAGTTCTGCTTATACATAAGCATGATTGGAGAGCAGTGCCAGCAGTAGCCCACACCAAATCAAGAAAGATATATGCCTCAGAAACACGGAGCAGCATGTCAGCCATTCTACACACACACATACACACACACACACACACACACATGCGCACACACACACACATGCGCACACACACACACACATACACACACACACAAACACTCGCACACACACTGCATAAGCAGATGCTGTGCTGGGGTAATTTTGAGTGCGGGGGAAGCTGTTACATTGCTTCTTCATATTATCTATATCGTGGTCAGAGGTAGAGGCAGACAGTGGAAACAATGTATCTACGTGAGCTTGGCTGTAATCAGAGCAATAATGAGCCATTACAGCTAATGACTTTCTATTTCTGGCTAGAAATAAGGGATGATTGCACAGAAAGATGAGGCAATTTTACTGTGGGGTTGAATTTTTCAGAAGCAGGGCTCACAAGTGTAAAGCAAAATAACAGCTCCTATGCAGATCAGTAGTGCATCATCTACATGCTATTTAACAATATCTGCATGGGGTTATGTCCTCTCAAATAGGTTATGTCACTGAGGCATTAGAGGAGCAATTACTAAGCTTTGATTTTTTTGACTATAGGTTTGCTTTAAACCAAGCCGCCTGGCGGTTCGCTTTATTTGGCTGAATCCTCTTCAGACTGAAAAGCAATTTTCCTATAGTCAGCCTAAGAATTTGCGAACACTTATACCCGTATGTCTATCTATTTATCTAGCAAGTAAATAGTGTCCTTTACAAGGATTCAAAGGCTTGACTGTATATCCCTTCCTCCGCTGTTACAGATCACACCTATGAATTCTTAGGTTCCCGGGAGAAGAAGCAGGAAATTGGCCATGTAACACATTGACCTCAGCATAGCAGGGGAAAATTGCTTCTATTTAGCACCTCATTTCAAATGTGTGAGGATCATTACACTTCAGGCCATAGATCTTCCTCTAAATCATATGGCATTAATTCCTTCCATATTGTTTTCCTGCTCCCCCTCACTCTGCCACTGTTAGATCTAGTTAATACACACATTAGGGGGTTCTTGCTTGTACTATAAGTAATGAAACTGGTTTGACCCCTTAATGCCTCACAGGTTCCAGATACCTGTAGTCTATCTTTAGCAGCTATTATAAGACAAGAACTGGACAGATTATGCTGTTTTAAGGGACACTTCCATAAAAATGTACGTAAAAGTGCAATATGTACGGGGTGGTGTATGGGTGGTTAATTTCCCTGATATTATATTTTTAAGCTTCTCCATTTATAATACTCTTTTTTAAAATGTATTAGCTCATTAACATTATCATTCAAACCCTCAGTCACACCCAAAAAGGAATGCAGGGTAAAGACTCCATTACAGCATCACACCTCCGCTAATTGTACTATCTGGACTTTTCTATATTTTATACTGTGCCACATACAAGACTGGTACAAAAGATGAGAATGCTTGGACTGGGGGAAAACGTGTGTACATGAGCGAGTGTCTGGTGCTGGAAAGGCCAATTTGCGGCAATCACCCTGGTGGAGTGAGCGGTGACCCGCAAGGGCGCCTCCTTCCCCCCACCTAACAGTGGACCTGGCAGCCGCCAGGCCCCTCTATGGTCCTTCTGGGATCATAAACAAGACATCCGAGTAGCGGCCAAGTAATACTTTAATGCCCTGACCACATCAAGGTATTGTTGGTGTCTAGGGAAAATAAGGACATGCAGATAAGCATCCTTTATATCCACCGTGGTCAGAAAATCCCCCTGTTGCAGTGACGTCATGACCGACCTTACAGATTCCATGCGGAACTTCCAAACCCGAAAAGAATCAGATCGGCCGAACGGACCCGTCCTTCTTGAGGATGATGAATAGTATTAAGTAGAAGCAACAGCCCAGCTCTGAGGGAGGCACAGGTACTACAACTCCCCGGTCCAGCAAGAGCTCTATCGCCAGGTCGCAAGCCGCCGCCCTTTCCACGATGCAGGAAGGCTTTGACGCGACAAACCTGTGTGGAGGTCTGGTCCCAAACTCTATCTTTAACCCAAGACTCAGGCGTCGGATATCCGTTCCCTCCACACCAGTACGTAGTGCAAAAGCTGTCTCTCCACCTGATCGGGTGACCAGTCAACCCTGAAAGGGCTTGGCTGGGGGCCCTTGGGGTCTAGGTTTCCCCGTGTGGCTTTCACTTACCCAAAAAATCTTCCCGGCATCTGAAGTCTGTAGAACCTTTCGAACTTCCAGAAGTGACGAAAATTTGGCGAAACAAGGTCCTCAGTTTTGGTTTCTGTGAAAGCCTAGTTGATGTCCCACCCGTGGCCTTCTGCACCAGGTCATTCAGAGGCTCAACGAAAAGATGACCCCCCCCGAAAAGGGGAGGGCAGTAAGCATGTTCTTGGAGTATCGGCCGACAACTGTTTCAGCCAGACCATGCGTCGCAAGGTGTAGAACAACCAAGGAGGAACCCCATCCGTGGGCGGATCCTGGGACACGAATGGACCTGGCAGCCCCCCAAAGGGGTATCCTGCTCCAACGAGTCTGAGCCTGAAGCCGCAGGGGCAACTGGGCTGGGTGCGGAACCTGCCAGCTGCGTAAGGCAGTGCAGGCCAGTAGTGCACCCACTGCACAGGGATCCCTCATCCAAGGTCAGATGTGCTTGGCACATGGGACACGTGGCACCATTCTCCATTAAAATACAAAACCTCGGTGCCTCTGGCTGCTGGCTGCCAGCAGTAGTAATCACAAACACACTGACTCCAGGGAGCTCAGCCACCTAGCTTAGGCCCCACCTAGTAGGCATGGGGAAGGCAGACTGGTCATGGGGGTAGATCCAGGGGTAGAGGGAACAGGGCTCTGCAGCACCACCATGCAAGGCCCAGAGATCAGGTACCCTAGACCCATGCACGCTTCCCTCACTCTGCACGATTCCTTGCTATCGGTTTAGAAACTGACTTCAGGCATGTAATGGGGGTCCTCAGGAAAGCTGCAGCTGGTGAGGGGCTGGAAGAAATATGGAGACGAAGCCCTCGCTCCCGGTCAGCACTGTAACAAAAAAAAAAATCCAGACATTTTCACAGTCCCTTGCGACTGCGAGAAAAGAACTGAGGAGAACCTGTCACAGCCAGCCCTATATATGGCCGGGAGGAGCTATTTTTTTTTTTTTATATCTTGCAGTCCTCACCTACGGCTGAGATGGCTGAGATGGTGGTGTCCCCCGGAATGGAAGAGATGAGAAATATCAATATTTGCACATGATACTAGGCTATGTAAAGTAGTTAACACCAAGGAGGACAACATGCAACTACAAAGGTAAGGCACTGCTGAAATATAAAAACTGCCAACAAAAAAAAGGCTTTGTGTCAATATTAGAGCAACATCAATGTCTATGGTGTAGGCCCCCTTTAATCTAATTACTCAGTAAATGTCGAATAAATCATTCAACAGATCACAATATTTTGTGTGTGATCATGGTGGTGATGACGCATCTTCTAACAGAGGACTGCATTCTCTCTGGATTACTACAGTAACCAATAACAGACCATGACAAATGCATAGCATGAATTTATTTATTTAACGGGGGATTGTCACGCTACTACAAGGAAAATGTTTACACAGACTGCCCCTTCATTAAAGTGGACCTAGACCCTTGCTGGCATTTCTAAACCAAATAAAGTATGGGCCTGCAGTGAACTTAATTTACAACCCCTTCATGGTGCACCCAGCTTGACACATACTCACCTTTCTCCTGTGCTGCCCAGTGACACATTTGAACCAAGATTAACAGAGCTGTCTGGGGAAGTTGAGATGCACTTTAAATTTTGTGTCCAAACCTCCTCTAACTTCCTGCCAATTATCCCCCATAGAAACAGTTTAAAGTGAGCCTATTTCAAGGCATCTTGAAATCTCTGCTGTAAATAACCTATGCTTACCTTCATGGCGCAGCTTTATGAGTCAAATGCATGCTCTGCTATGGCGACAGGCATCAGGTGAGCTGCTTGCTGCTTTATTATTGCTGTTGGGTTTATAGCCCTTAGACCACTAGTAACCACAGTTGACATTGGGGCTGCTGCTCCCCTGGGCATTCAGATTTACGCTACCCATTGACTGGAAGCCCAATTATTACAACAATAATTTGGCGAAAGACTCACACAGCCAACATTCCAACAGGAAGTGTCTCACTTGTGCTACAAGACTCCTGGTTCACCAGGCAATGTGGCAGGTAAAATATAAGACATATAAAGAGCCTGGAGCACATTAATAATTCATGTGCCCTTATTCATCAAGCGATAGCGCCAGGTAGTGTCTGACGAGCGCCAGGTAGCGGCAGCTAACGGCGACTACCGACTCAAGTACGCCCGCGGCGGTCACAATGACGCATTTATCAAGCAAAATGAGGCTAGCGCCGGCGAGAGCGACGGCTAGCGCGGCATTCATCATGAAGCCGCCTGGACCGAACAGCGCCGCTGCAAATTCCCTCACAGCGCCAGGTATGAGCTGTCGCTCCCTGGCGATGTCCAATGCATTTCAATGGAGCAAGCTATAATTATTCATAATTAATTGGTATTATTTTTTTTATTTTTTTTTTTAATGTCAAAAAATCGGAGAACACTTCTGCAATGTTAGGATTTATTTTTAAGTAAAAAAAAAAAAAAAAAAAAATATGTGCAGAATTGATCTAACAGGTCTGAGATTAATGTATTCATATAACAAAATGATTCTAAAAACATGTATAATGTTACATTCAAAAATATGGTTGTTTAGGGGTTAAAAACTAGTTAATACAGATCGGCGCCAGCGCTCTGGGGTTTAAACAAGGAATGGACAGCGACAGCACATTCGGAGCGTGATTTTTTGATGAATATGAAGCTAGCCGTTCGCTCTGGCCATTCGTTGTCAGGCGCTCACATACAACGCTGGACCTGTGAAACAGCGACCCCCCAGCCCGTATTCAACATTACCGCACACCGACTGAGTCGCTGTCATCAAGCTAATGCCGGCCAAGCACAGCGAATACTGGCTGGCGCTGAAAAAATCACGCTACAGTCGCTCATCTGTCGCTACCTGGCGCTATTGATGAATCGGCCTCAAAGTCTCTTTCGAATTTTTGCAATTACAAGGTAAAAACATAGACAAAGAGTTTTCCAGTTTTATACCAACTACATTAATTTAATGAAATGCACTTAAAAGCGTAAAATAGCTAAACTCATATTAATATCATTCTGCTGTCATCATCCAAAGTGGACCAAAAACCACCCTGGAGTCTATGAGACTCCAGGGCAGGCATACTTGGTCCCCCCAGGGCATCCAGACTCACGATGCCCTGCTGTGTGAAACCCCCAGGTCGCCCGAAAACTCACCTTTTTTCCAAGTCCAACAGTGCATGCGCGAGCAGGGGCTACATCCCCGCTATTCCTTTAGCAAGGTGCGTGCCCGCGTCAGACATTTGTGAGTGTCCGGTGCGGGCACGCTCCCTGTTGCGGGTTGCGGGGGATGCGGCAGCCCACGCACTCACTATCTGGATTTGAGATGCCCTGCAGTATGAAACCCCCAGTCTTGCCATATACTTACCTTGATCATGGTGCATGGTGCATGGTATTCTGTATCCTGCTCTGCTCACCTGTTGTAGAGGGTGCATCTTTATGGAAGTAATCCTTTGATGAATTATTTGGCTGCACAGAGTTTCTCTAAAAAAAAAAATAAAATAAAAGCTACATAAAAAATACCCTTCTTTTTAAAGTGGAACTTCACTGAAAACTGAACCCTCCGCCCTGCCACCCTACCCTAGCGCTGAGGCAGGATGGGGGGGGTAAAAAAAAGAAAAATAAACCCTTAACTAAGGCAGGCATCTGTGCCACTATCGCATCGCTCCAGATCTTGGGTGCCGCCATCTCTGGTGGCAGACACAGAGCTGTGTCCCCCAGCTCCATGTGGCTTTGCATCTTTACCTGCAGGGGCCACTGGAGACCGGGAGGACAGCGTGGGCGCCTGGCTAAGGTAAGGGTTTCTTTTATTTGTAACCCTCCCGTCCTGCCTCAACGCCAGGGCAGGGTGGCAGGGTGGGGATGGGGGCAGTTTTCAATTATGTTCTGGTTTAAAAATTAAATTCTCTAAAAATATGTTGGGGCAGTTCTACAGGTTAGATGTAAGTTATTTTTAATGGGGTAGATATTTTATTTGCATACCATGTAACACTTAGAACCATATATTTACACCTTTTTTTCTGCTTTAGACCCAGGAATTTGCTGTCATAAGCAGTATGTGAGCAGGAATCAGATCCTAAAGCCCAAATAACTGCTTCTGTTGGAGGTGAAAATGTTCAGCCACTTTATGTATATGGCTGTCACCTGCCTGGCCCCTCCTGGCTGTTGTATTATCATCAATAGAAGCCCTACAATTTGGACAACAAGATTTCCTATCACCAATCTGCCCAAGTTATGAGGTAAACTTGTCCTTAAAATGATAAATATTTTTAAAGCGGAACAAAGCCCATGTGGCCAGGCCTTGGATTCTAGCCTTCCCCTGGGGCATCCTATAGCAGGCTGCGTGAAACTCCTGGGGTTGCCAATAAACTCATCTTTACCGGACAGCTCTTGCATCACCACCGCGCACCCCCAGCTTCCCTGTAGTTGTGTGCACTCCCATGTCCAGCCTTTCTGAATCGCTGGGTGCGGGAGCTTGCGCACTCTGAACAAAGTGCTGGGAATGTGGCCAGCTGGCTGCACCTCTTTATGGTGCTACCTTTGTGACCAGCCAATCAGCAATCTCAAAAGTGCCACAGGACGTAGCTTTGGTGGGAAAAAAACGATTTTATTTGAAAAGCGGACCACAGCCAAGCCAACAGCAGTGCCCAAGGTACAGGATAAACTGTCATATGTTTTTGTCCAGTAATTCCAATTACGGAAACAAACTGTGTCATCCAGACCAATCCCATTGATTACAGCACAAACCAGAGATCAGACAACACGTGTAAACACCACAGTGAGAATAATAAATATTGGAGCGCTTAGTGAAACCGTGGGAGGACAGAAACTACAAAGACCTGCAGGACTACCAAAGCTCATAGGAAAATGCAATAAGAAGAGAAATTAGTTCCATTACAGATGAGGAATGGAAATTATCTGGAGAATATAATTAGACATAAGAGAGGCGTACTCTCTCTGCCTCAAAACCCTTTAGCCTACACAATAACCTATAATTATATTGTACATAGGTATGTACTGTATGCTATTTAGCACTGTCTGCCAAGTAGTCTCTTTCAAGAATTTTGTAGGGATGAACAGCTCATTGTTATTATTTATTTATATAGAACCATCTTCTTCCATAGCGCTATACATGGGATAACATTTTTGTACGCAGGAAACCTTAAAACGAGAATACTTGTGTGCAAATTTTCGCAAAAAAAAACACCAAATGACACTTTTTTATGAGCGCCACTTTTTTGGCATCAGAGGCACTCAGCATGGCATTTTAGAAAGAAAAAATGGCAGCGCCGATGCAGCCCCAGGCTAGCGTCTGATTTAACACTAACGCCGAAAATGATGCAGCGCTGGGCGCTCTTGTTGTAGCAGAGCCAGATGAAACCTGACGCTGTAGCTCGAGATCCCATAGAGTACAATGGGCAGAACTGGATTGAAGTGTTTAAAGTGGACCAACAGTCAAAAATGGCTTAAACCAGGCCAACACAACAAACAATGCTCATTTGCATCCCTCCCCAGGGCAATTTAAATTGCTGTACATAAAAATAAATTTACCTTTTTCTAACTCCTGCTGTGGTAAATGAATCATCAGGTCGCCTGCAAACAGGAAGTGCTACTGGGTTTCCTGTTAATGTGCATTGTCATGTCAGTTAGGTCAGTTGAATCCAGGCAGCAGCATGGCTGAGATTCTCGGCAGGAAGCGCTAAAATGGCTGCTACCAGTAGAAAATCGGTGAGGTGACATTTCAGCTTTGAGTGGATGCAGAAGCAAATATAAATGCTGACAATGCTTCAGTATCATAAGTGTAAATGGGGCAAGCAAGTCTGGAGGAGTTTTTTTTTCCAACTGTGCCAGGCTGTTGGTCTGGTTTAATGCTTATAATTAGGGATGAGCGAACCGGTTCGGACGAACCGGAATTCGCTCCGAATTTCAGGGAAAATTCGATTCGGCGCGAACCCGAATTTTTCAGGGATCGAATTTTCCCTGAAATAAAAAAAAAAAATGCCGGCATGGTGGGAGCGGGCAGGCCCATGCTGTCAGCGGGCGGCGCTGTCAGCGGGCCTGCCCGCTCCCACCATGCCCGCATTTTTTTAAAAAGCAAACACTTACCTGCATGGTCGGAGCGTGGAGGCCGGCGCCGCTCTCAGGCGCCCTCTGATGACGCGCCCTCTGATGACGCGTCCTCTGATGATGCCTTGCCCGCTCCCACCATGCCGGCATTTTTTTTTTTCAGATGAACGATTCGTGAAAGTTCGATTCGGGCGAACCCGAATTTCTTGGGGAAATTCGGCGAATCGCCCGAATCGAACTTTCAAGAAGTTCGCTCATCTCTACTTATAATTAATATTAAACACATTTGTACAGAACGCAGGATCTAGCTGGGCCGAAATGTTTTCTTATGGGGAGTTATTCAAATAGATTTTAATGGATTCATTTGATTAACAATATGTAATTAGGACACCAATAACTAAAACGCAACCTAAACGCACTGTAAAGTTTGTCCCCAGCAGTGATTTCTTGTAACTGTAATGAAAAAACACTGACCAGCACCGGAAAAATACAGCGCCAACGTTTTCAAGGAGGAAAATATTCATAAATATGTTGGGGAGCACCGGAAACGTCAGTACAAAGTGGCGCTTGCTGGTACTGGGATAATTGGCCGGCGGGTCCAACAGGCGTTGACATAGGCCAGCCAAGACCTCAGTGCAACAATCAAAGCTAATTGGAGGCTGATTCACTACTAGCACCACATATTGCCAGATGAGCGCCTATATAGCGGCGCTTAGAGCAACCGCTGGTAGACGCTGTAAGCAGGCATCGGGCGCTGTAACAGAGCTTCTCAGTCACTCTAGTAACCTGGCCGGCATTGATGAATGTGTTGTGTGTTGGATGCTGTAACAACAGTATGTCCGGCGCTCTAAAGCTGGGCGCTCTAGCATAGAGCCCCAGATGCTGTATGATCAAAGTCTGTTTTTGAACACATATACACCAGTAACAAAGCGAAGACACATGGAATGACATTGTTTTAACACTGTGGCATTAACACTTTAGTGCCAGACCTGTAATGACAGTTCTGCATAAAAATATAAAAAAAAAAAAAAAATTATAAAAGTATTTGTTTGCAGCCAGGAGAGGTCAAACAATGATTTCAGCAAAAAAAAAGTGTAAATTACCAAACATGCTATTTATACACAACTAATGAACCCCCATTGAAATGTATGGGAGAGCGCTACAAAGCGACAGGTACTACATGGCGCTCCTGAGCCTAGAGCGCTGGCGCTATACGCTGAGCCGCCTGGATAAATACATGTGACACTACAGCCAAGTCAGCCTAGAGACCAGGGACCTAGAGACCAAGGCCAGAGAAATTCCAAACCATTTGGATAACCCTCTTAATGTTTTGTTTTTATTTTTGCATGGACAGGCACTTTTTTAAAACTATAATCACACGTTAATATTAATGATACCAGCAGTGAACCCTACTACATTTATTTTTACTAGCAACAGGTTTCCATGTGAATTTATGATTAAGACATTACAAATTTGTATGAACCTTTAAAGGAAGTTACACCGCTTGGCAGTTTTTGACACAGCATTCTTTTCTTTTGTGATGTTTCCTACATATTTGGAATTGTTGCAATATTTGGTCCCTAATGTTTGCGAAAACATGTTATTATAATGTTGCGTGCTGTTTGTTTTTTTCATTTTATTCTTTAGTTGAGCTTTCATACTGCAATTTGCAAAGAAATAAATCTGTCAGTATAAAATGACTGTCTGAAATGGGTTGTCATGTTGCGTCTATATTTGCATTTTTTAGCAACATTTGCACATAATGTCGTCTGGGTTTTGTATTCACAATCCTTTTTTTTAAGTGCAATACATAAATGTTAACTTAAAAAAGAATCTGTCCTTTCAACCTCTACTCTAAATGCTAAACGGATTTTCGATGTTACATTTTCCCACTAATATATATATATATATATTTATAATTAACTGTTGACTTATATACCAACCAATAATAATATTATATATTACTATGTTAACAAAAGTAGGCACACCCAAGAAATTGACTTTCTTGGATTCTATCCCATTCTGGAT
This sequence comes from Gastrophryne carolinensis, assembly GCA_027917425.1. Lineage (NCBI taxonomy): Eukaryota > Metazoa > Chordata > Amphibia > Anura > Microhylidae > Gastrophryne > Gastrophryne carolinensis. The sequence continues at coordinate 294,386,727 of CM051238.1, read as the reverse complement.
GGGCATCCCGTAAGCCACAATCATTATATGCAGAAAGGTTAAACTGGATAAAATACTAGATAAAATATCACATTTGTGAATCAAATAGGAAAACTGCATCCACTACTCGACCAGGGATAAAAATACACAGTCTTATTTATTAATATTTCTTGTGGGTGCAAGATGAGCGTATCTTACAAGACGCTCTCTGCGCTAGCACTGCAGAGCTGACTGAAGCCAGCCGACACTCTGCGCTCGATCGCTCCTGGCTGGGCGCTGCACAGGGCTTGTGAAAGCCTATGCGTTAGCGACCCCTAGCACCGGCTGGGAGCAGCAGAGAAAAAAACATTTACAATGAAAATACACAGCGCCTGCACAGCGCACTGTTAAAAGGTGAATAAAGGTAAGTACCTGTTGCAATCCCCATTTTTTATTTTTGGTGGTGATGGCAGCCTATTAAAAATACAAAAACACTGGGAGCAGCGCAACACAAAAGTGCAACAAATGCATACAAAATCAATTCCAAACAGCCCAGGGATCTCGTGGCACATGCACCAGCCCACAAAAAAATTGGAAATCTATAGGATAAGGCCACACAGTACATGGTGTGCATCTGGTCTTATGTGGCACTGTAGGGAACTCAGTGCCGACACTCATATAATTGTTGGCTCTGTTGATAGATGGGACACTACCTGGCTCTATCAGAGGCACTCTGGATTTTTTACTTAATAACTACAACTTTTGCACTGAGACCTGACATTCACCCGATGTTCATCTGGCACTTGCACTTCTTAAATAAACCTCACAGTTTTATTTTAAAAGCTTCACTTTTTATTGTGTCAAGTTAAAAATGCATTATGAGAAATTCCAGGCAGATCACACATATATTGTATTCATATTATTTATATCTGAATGAGTACTTGTCACATTGGTCCTAAAGTGCATCAGTGCATGTCTCCACACACTGTCTTCAAGATTCTGGGGTGAGACACACAGGTGGGAGCTGTGAACATCTGATGCTCAATTCATGTTTTTAAAACAATCAACCTTTCTGAAACCAGAACAATATTAGTCAAAAAATAACACTTGTCAGTCATCTGCAATGGTTCAAAGTTTATTGTGATGAGGTTGTCATCACTACACAATAAACAATCCGCTATGGATAATGCCCATTCTGCTGAGGTCATACTACAATTAGTAGTATGAGGGAATTAATATGATAACCAGTTATCAGGACTTTGACTTGGAAGTTGATTTATTGTAGGTAAATGGACTTGCATGGTTCACTATCTAGAAAACATTGATAAATCCTCCAATCATTCCCCAACCCGTTTTGACACATCCGCTCCATAGAAGAAGCCAGCCCCCATTCGGAAGCCAACTGGCACAGCCATCACACTGCAGGGGATTAAGGAACTAAGGACAGAGGTGGACTGGTCATAGGGAGGGCCAGGTAAATTCCTGGTGTGCCATACTGCTTTCAGTGTGTAGCCCACATTTCCTGTAGGCAGTGTCAGAATTCTTCTCCAGCAGCTTCCACCCCCTGCCTCTCTAGTCTCCCTCTGTACCCAGTCAAGACACCCCAGACCATGTTCTTCTACTGCAATCATATCGTCTCATGGTTGAGGGGGCTGGGCAGCACAGCAACCTCTGCCACATTGTCAGCCCCAACAATACTAACGTTTCAGTATCATTACCCACCCTTGCTTTTATCTGCCCCTATAATGGTTATCCTCAGCATCATAGCTTGGGGGGCTGCAATACTATAGCCTCAAACACAGAGCACATTAACTGATAGGGCTTGGACTCCATGGGAATGTTGTGGGCTGGTCAGTGCTAGCAAAACCCCGGCTGAGTTTTGGAAAGCTCAGCTTCTAAGTGGCAAATGACCTGCTCCTTTGAAGCAGGGAGCTTTTTTTGTGGTTTTAGTGGTGCAATTGAGTGAGGATCATAAGCTATAATGCCCTTCTCATGGTAATTATTGCAGCTTTTAGTATGCTGAAAACTATTGTGAATTTCTCCCTGTGTAGTATCCAAAAGGGAGGTTGGCCACTTCCTGGGTAAGTAGCTCTTAAGGCGGACCAAAACCCGTGCAGGAGCGGGTGTTGGCACCACTGCAATAAGACAGGCTGGGGGAGGGCATCCAGAATGCTGAAGCCCCACCCCACACATAACCCCCAAAAACGCCCAATATTCTTACGTTGGGATTTACAGTCCCTTTAAGGTGCAAATTCCTCCATCTTAATTGGCTAGTATAGATTTATCCAAATTCCAACCCAAGAATTTCTATCACCTAAGAATAACTTGTGGGCACCTGACCATTCATACCTACTATCAAAGCAAAAAATCATTCACATTGTGTTTTCTATACACAGAATCAGAATATATCATTAGTGGACATTCCAACAGATGCAAGAACAGATACATGTCAGGCATGTTCAGAGGGAAAAAAATGGTGAACATTCTGTTTAGTTAGAGATGATCTCATTAACACGTGTGACTGCCAGAATTCTCAGAGCACAGATTTAAAGTAATGCATATTTCTCATTCAGTATAATACAATGCAGCATAGCAATGTCTGTATGGGAAGGAATGCTAGTTGACTTATTATAAATAAATGGCACGTCTATATAGGGATAAAGTAATTCAAGCTTGCTTTAGAAAAGTGTGTGTAAATTTAATTGACTATAAACTGGGGGCGTGACTGTAAATGTATATTAGCAAAAGCAGAACCGTGCAATCCTGTAGGCTTACACTGAAGCTATGAATTCCAAAGCTCCCTTAAGTATACATATTAAATGTCTGTTTACAGGCCCTCCATATGGGGAATTGCAGAAATGCCTCCCAATTAATCACAAAGGCTCTACAAATATGCCACGTTAACACTCTTTACAGCATGAATACACATTAGGGACTTAGGCATTCTCAAAACCTTGTCCCTTACCAAGCCGTTTGTCCAATTAATGGTGTCTCCACAGTGTCACAGGACAAGACGAGTCTCTTTTACCACCTACCCTAATGGTGATATTCCCCCAAGAGAACACAGGCACTGGAACAAGTCAATACACTGATGAGCTTTGATATGTGTAATAAATCTTACACTTCCACCTTGCCATTCAAGACAAAAAATATCTATAATATAAAGAAAAATTAATAACAGCTTGTCTTATTGTTTTAATGCATAGATAAAATAAGATACTATATGAAATAGATTAAATAAAGCATACAATATTCTGTGTTTCCAGGGAATTGGTGTCAGTTTCGTTGGTTATAGTTATCCACAATTAAAGCAGAAATACACAGATGAAATACTTAGAATAAATGCTCATCACTGAGGTATGTTTGCTCCCTCCAGTGCTCTGTTCAGGTCTGCTTGGGGTAATGTGTACACTCACCAGGGATGCTGCAGGGGGCTGCACATGTGCTGTGGGTATTGGGCAATCTGGGGGGGGGTTAACAAAGTGGTACATGCTAAATGTAACCTGGCCCTGGAGTCTTTTGGACACAAGGGTTTTGGTCTGCCAACATGATCTTTGATCATGTTGACCACAGGAGTGTCATGGGAGGGCAAAGAGGGTGAGATTTTGCCTCTATTTCCAACATCTCTGGAGACATTGACAGTAAACTGTATTTAGGATGCACGGGGGTAGGGTTTGTAGTAGTCATGAGCGTACTTGTCTACTTTGAATTAGGAAGTCTTAGTTTGGCAGGTAGGCCCATATTGGAATATCAGGAAATATATGCAAAGTTACTGCGGTGGGGTCTCATTTACAAGAAAATAATAGCAGACAGACAACCTATTATTTATTAGAAGGTTTTTATACAGTACAAATCTACTAGCATTATTGTGTCAGGTGAGAATGAAATGCAACAAATGACCGTGTGAGCCAAATGTAATGTATAAACTCAAAACATGATTTCACATTACTTTGTATTAATGAAAAAATATTATATTCATTAACATAGCCCTGAGAACTGCTTGACATCTGTGTCAGTCCATTTCTGGCACCTCTGAACAGATATTCCACTCTAGAAGGATTGGACTACATTGCACATTGTCTGCTACATTGGACTTCATTGTCATTTTTTACAAGTTCTCTATGGGATTGAGGTCTGGGGATTGGGCTGGCCACTACATTATCTTAATTACCTTAAGTACCTCTGTGATCAAGATGTTATTCACTTACTGGTGTGTTTCAGGCCATTGTCATGTTGAAACATGAAACCATTTCAAGGGCATTTCTTCTTCTGCATAGGGCAAAATTATCTCCTCTAGTAGTCTTGCATATTCAAACCGATCCATGATTCATCCTATACAATAGGCCCAATACCATGTTAAGATGAACATCCCCATATACTGATTTTAGATGCTTTACTGTCTTCATAGTGTACTGTGGCTTGAATTCTGTGCTCAGGGGTCCTCTGACATATAGTCTAGACCCAAAAAGAACAATTTTGATTTTGTAAATATACAAAGGGGTTGATTCAGAGTCAGGTGATTATCCTCACTCTTTGTTACTGCCATTCACTTTTATTGTCTACCTTGGGGCTGATTCAGAGACAGGTGAAATTTTACTTGGAGACTGATTCACTACTAGCACCACATATGTAAGCGGGTATCAGGCGCTGTTACCTAGCGTAGTGGCCGCTTTAGTAACCTGTCCGGCATTTATGAATTTGATGTGTGTTGGGCACTCTAACAACAGTATAGCGCTGCTGATCGGTGGATCGAATCCCACTCTGCTCGGTTCCCCAAACTCCAATCATCAGCACCTCTGTGTCAGGCTCATTTCACTGCAATGGAGGAGGCGTGCAAGGCCTTGGTCAACTGAAGTTCAGGCCCAGTTGGTGCAGGAATTGATCCAGCAATTGGGGTAGTTACTGAGCGCCAGAGTTGGACCTACTGTATCAGCTTCGGGGGGACAAAAGTTAAGTGAAGTACCCTTTTGTTTTTTTAATTGCTTTAAATATTTTAAAAGGGCCAAAAGTAACACCTAATATTTCACAAAATGAATGGCCTCACTAATTTAAAGCTCTGTTGTTATTTTGAACAAGCACGTTTCAATTTATAAACACATTCCTCTAAATAAAAACATATTCTATTTTTACTTAAAAATCATAAATATGTGGGAGGGGGCCATCACCAGTCGGTATACCCCTGCCCAGGCAAGAGCAGCAGTGCTCTCACCTGGAAAAGCGATCCCATAGTGCAGGATTCCTTTAAAGGTGCCTCCACTCTATTAAGCGTCAGTGGAAGAGGTGTTTGGGTGCAGTACAAAGGTGCAGGTCCCCTTTAAATGTTTCAAGATGAAGCATATCAGTGTGGGACAGGCTTTTCCTCAGAACTTTTAAAGGGGACCTCCACTCCAAGTGCACCCACTTCTTCCTCTTCCACTGGTGGCATCCTAATTTTCAGTACCAAACTGCACATGCCCACATGTATTGTCTTGTTGCTGGCTGCTGGTTTACTACCCTAAATGCCCACCATAGGACCAAATGGGTTTGCATGGTGGGCAGCGGTCATGTGGGCTGGGAAACCAGTGGCTAGCTGCATTGGAATGCTTGTGGACTCCCCCCCCCCCCCAGCAATCTAAGGCCCTTATTTATGAAGGAATAGCGACAGGTAGCGACTGGTGAGCGACCGGTAATGACGGGCACCGCCACGAGAACGCCGGCTCCCCACCACAATCACACATTTATCAAGCCAATCCTGCTTAGAGACTGAGATAGCGCCATATAGCCACTCATTCATCATTATTCCAGCCTCAGCCCACAGCGCCAGCGTCCGACCTTGAACAGGACCTCTCGCTACCTGGCGCTCTCCAATGCATTTCAATGGAACAATCTTTAAATATTCATAATTAATTGTTATTAATTTTTTTTTTTTTTTTTTATGTGAAAAATTCTGTGACCACTTCTGCCATGTTAGATAATTTTTTTAAGGTAAAAAAAAAAAAAATTGTGCAGAATTGATATTACAGGTCTGATATTATTGTATTCATATTACTAAATTCTTAAAAAAAAATTATTTTTGGTTTCCAAAAATATGGTGGTTTGGGGGTTAAAAAACTACTTTTAACACATCGCCGCTAGCGCTCTGGGGTTTAAACGTGCATTTCACAGCGCAAGAATTTTTTGAGCGTGATTTTTTGATGAATATGGTGGGAGCCGGTCGTTCTGACCAGTCGCTATCATGCGCACCCATACATCGCGGAACCTGTCAAATAGCGACTCGTCACCCCGTATTCAACATTACTGCACACCGACTCAGTCGCTATCAACAACCGAACAATGGCCAAGCACAGCGACTACTAGCGGGCGCTCTGAAAATACTGCTACAGTCGCTCAACTGTCACTACCTGCCGCTATTAAAGAATCGGCCTCCCCGAAGACCAGAAGTTTTAGAGGCTCTAGGACCAACTATATTTTTTATTTTCGTTTCTAACATGTTAATATATGATTTTTCTTAATCTATCCATTTTTAAATAGGTGACTAGGAGGTATCACTATTGCTGGAACTATGCATGATTAATCTTTTACATTTGACCAGAGATGCCCTTTAACAAGCAAGATTTTTGGACAAGCAACTGTGTAAAGAATTACGTGACGCAGAGTGAGGCGTGTGGGCGTGATCAGTATATTGTCCGTTCCTGTTAACTGAGATGTAACAGGTGAACAAAGGAAAACAATACATGTGTTTCTAAAGCATTTGTATTTACAAATGTAAATGATGTTGGTTTGTGCATTTGTGACATGAATAATGAATGATATATGTATGTATGTATGTATTCAAACATGGCTGCTGTAGTGAAAGATAAAAAATAATGTTGATGACAGAAGATGTCAGCGTTTAACAAACATGGCTCAGTCTTCTTTAAATCTAGCATAAAATGTTGTTCCTGCCCCAGAGCTTAGTATGCTAGTATTGGCTTCAAGATCTGAGGTCAGAGCACTACAGCGTACCAGCCTCACAATATACAAACCAGTGGCCATTGCTGCCCACAGCAACAATATGCAATTTCCTAGAAGTCAACACTGTATACACATACCTGTAGGGGCCCCTATCTGATAGCACACATAATTCATTACGGACATTAGACTACTACAGTGCATTCTGCATGATTTTGAAACTTTTTTTACAGAATACATAGCTACATTGCTTTTTCTGTAAATTACTAGAAAAATGGCTACAGCTACATCTGCCACTTGCAAGCAAGCAAGCAACTTGTAGTAAATATTTTATTTTGTACAAAGTTATATTTTAGTTTAAATGTATTACGTAAGTCATTTGCTTTGTCTCCTCATCGTCTAATCATCTAAACCCCCTGCAAACATGAATAAGATGATCTTTTATTGACACAACTTGTTTCCTATTGGCAGAACAGCTGCTCTGACACTTCAGAGACACTCAGTATGGAAGAAAATATAAAGCAAAATCAGCCTTGAGAATTTTTTTTTTATAAATTGTTGTGTGTTAATACAATAAACATTTGGCACACAAAAAGGCAAAATTAATTGTCTTGTAAACAGAATAAGCAGTGTCAAATGTTCAAAATCAAACACAACAAAACAGTAGCACCCATGATATACATGCAACTATATTGAGTGCTCAGGACCACTGCATGCCCCCCCATGATCCCAACATAAATCCCAGTTATAAATGCTCTTCAGTTTAAAACAGGCTTTGAATGTTTCAAATCAATCCTCAGTCACCATACACAACAACCAGTGGCCATGTTCAGGCCATAGTGATCACACACACAGACACTGAATAAACAGTTAATTCAGCAAAAGCAATCTGTGAGGGAAGCCGTTACAATGTACCTCTATGGCGGTGCTTAGTTAGGGGATACAATGTATACCATGTAGTTCAATAAAAGATGAGTTATTACAGCTGAAGGCCTGGTACTTCTGGCTAGAAATAAGAGATGATTACACACAGAGCTATGAGGCATGCTGTTAATTTCTCTCAATCAGCTTATGTCACTGACTGCCACAGAGGGGCTTCAGGGGAGCAATTTACTAAGCATTGATTTTGGAGGTCCATTTTAAGAGTGGCTATATCCACCATGTCCATGATATGCACCTGAAATGCCATAGCCTCAGCAAACATTGTCCTTTGTTGAGCTGTTGGGAAGCAAATTGGGATCAGGATCAACGGCTCATGGGCTGGTGACAGGCTGACTGTGGCCTGAAAAATTCTGGGTTGGTTTTTGGTACCAGTTCACCCATGCCAGTGGTGTATCGGTCAGCAACAGATAATGTGGCCAGTAGAAGTGTTGTTTGAAGGAATAGCTGGAGATTTTAGATGCTCTCTTTTTGTACTGAGCACACATACATTTTAACTATTTAAAGTGGACCAACACCCAGGATTTTGACTATCCTGGGTCTTGGTCCACTTCGGTGGGGCACCCCCGATCGGGGTGCCCCGCTGTGTGAAACCCCCCCGAAAAACTCACCTCTCCCCGCTCCCAGCGCCGACGGACAAGCCGCGGACAAGCGGCTCCTCCGCCGCCGCCTCCTGCGCGTCCCTCTTGACGCGCGCGCGCCGGCCCTTTCGCAGACGGCCGGCGCAGGCGCGCGCACGCCTAGAGGGGCGCTAGGGAGGGAAGATAAGGTAAGGAGTTTGGGGTGTTTGGGGGGTTTCACCCCGCGGGACATCCCGATCTCGGATGTCCCGCGGGGAGGGAGGTGATCGGCCCGGGAATCTTATAGATTCCCGGGCCGATCACCCGTGGGTGTTGGTCCACTTTAAGCTCTCTAAAGTAAAGGAAAAATACTACTGTTATAATTTAGAGCTTAACAATGTTATGGTCTATGAGGTTACAGGTTTTCTTTACAATAACTGGAGAAGAACAATTAGCCAGCTACTTCCTTTTCTAAACTTGGAGGATTTGAAAATACCAAGGAAATCACATAGTTGCCTTGCATTTAAAATCATAAAAAATGTGTTAAAGTACCTGAAACGCATAAGCATTGTCCAAATATATCCAAATGTTAGGCTCTGGGTGTGTAGGGCTACATAAACTGATCAAGGTTTTAAAATTGAAGCTTTAATTACAGAGAAACATCCAGGCTGTGATTCAAATGGGAGTGGCCTGGACAGTGTGATACACATGCTGTGTGCTTTGCATCAGCATAATGGGTGGTCCATAAGTATGTAGTGTGTAGCATGAGAACATTTTGTTACATGGTATAATGCAAGAATATGCCAATAATCTACTATTTGCATTGATAAGCAACCATTGACGTATTGAAATACATTTACTTGTTTGAAAATTTTTATACACATCAGCATCTACAAAGTCTGATAAGCTGTGTAAAAGGGAGATCTCTGTAGGCTCTGAAATGCTCTTTTACAGATGTGATTGTGGCATCTAGTCACAACGGTAAACACACAGGCAGCCACAGGCTATTCATATGCTATTTAGGGGGGCAGAATGATGGGATGGCTCACACGGGGAGGCCGATTCATTAATAGCGCCAGGTAGCGACAGATGAGCGCCAGTAGCGTTATTTTCACAGCGCACGCTAGTATTCGCTGTGCTTGGCCGTTGTTCGGCTGTTGACAGCGACTCAGTCGGTGTGCGGTAATGTTGAATATTGGGTGAGGAGTCGCTATTTGACAGGTTCCGCGCTGTATGGGAGCGCATGACAGCGAATGGCCATAGCGAACGGCTCCCAGCATATTCATTAACAAATCACGCTCCAAAAATTCTCGCGCTGTAAAATGCTTGTTTAAACCCCAGAGCGCTGGCGGCGATTGGTTAAAAGTAGTTTTTTAACCCCCAAACAACCATATTTTTGGAAAAAAAAAAAACATGTTTTTACAAACATTTTGTAATATCAATACCTTAATATCAGACCTGTAATATCAATTCTGCACAAATTTATTTATTTATTTTTTTTACCTTAAAAAAAAAAATAACATTGCAGAAGTGGTCACAGAATTTTTGACATTTAAAAAAAAAAATAAAAAAATTAATAGCAATTAATTATGAATATTTAAAGATTGCTCCATTGAAATGCATTGGAGAGCGCCAGGTAGCGAGAGGTCATACCTGTCGCTGTTCAAGGTCGCTCGCTGGCGCTGTGGGGTGAGGCTGGAATAATGATGAATAATTCGCTATCTGGCGCTCTGTCAGTCGCTAAGCAGGATCGGCTTGATAAATGTGTGATTGCGGAGGGGAGCCGGCGTTCTCGTGGCGGTGAGCGTCATTACCGTTCGCTCACCATTCGCTACCTGGCGCTAACCCTTGTTAAATAAGGCCCAAAGACAAGCAGTACACCAATGGAGAACAGAGCCATAAACCTCCAGTCGAGCCCGATGATTGGTGGTCTATTGCAAGAGAAATCAGGAGGTGTGCCACAACTCAGTGCCTGGTTTCTGCTTACAGGTGCTGCTGCGAGTTCACACTAAAGGAGAAGGCAGCCATGAGAATGTATGCTGAAAAATCAGTTTATACACTTTGCATGGACAGTCCCATTTATTAATGTAATGAAAAGAAAAAACTTTAATACTCCCACAATTGAACTTGAACTTTGTAAACATGTTAACAAAAATAACAGACGAGTGCTATGAAATGTGATATTTCATATAATAATATCCATGTAAACCCATTTTGTTTTTCTATCTGCAATTAAGATGAGCATATATTTTCAGTTATGCATCAATAGAGCACTGTTCAATGTAAATATGTTGTTTACACATTGACAGAAAATGACCTCCAAAGTATTCTGTTGCCCTCTCGTTTCAGTGATCTTTATAGTGAATAGAGAATTGTTGGAGTAATAAATTCAATTTGTTTACATTTTATTAATTTGAATTTCGATATTATTAAAAAGTGTTTTTCCATGAGTCATTCTGGGGGAGAGATCTGTTGCACTGTATTTTGAAAGGCCAGTGGCATGCATTTTGTATGTGCTTTAACTGTTGCTTTTAAAGTGGACCAACGATCGGGGTGCCCCGGGGAAGTGGACCAACACCCAGGATAGTGAAAATCCTGGGTGTTGGTCCACTTCCCCGGGGCATCCTGATCGGGGGTGCCCCGCTGTGTGAAACCCCCCAGAAAGCCCAAAAAACTCACCTCACACGGCTCCTACGGCGCATGCGCGAGCGCTCCGCCAATCAGTGCGGATGGACAAGCTGGAATATGGACCGGACAAGAAGAGCGCGCCCGGCGTCGCCTCTCACGCTTCCCTCTAACAGGGAGCGCACCAGCGCCGGCCATTCACAAACGCGAGAGGCGGCCCGCGCATGCGCCGTTGGAACGAGGAAAAGGTAGGATTTTTGGGGGTCCTGGGGGGTTTCACACAGCGGGGCACCCCTGATCGGCCCCCGCGGGCAGGGAGCTGATCGGACCGGGAATCTTATAGATTCCCGGGCCGATCAGCAGTGGGTGTTGGTCCACTTTAATGACAAATCTGAGATTGTTTGTGGGAACACCAAATTAGCATCAGGAGAAATGTAGTACTGGAGCACCTGTTTGAGTGTTTGAATTCAAAAGACTTATTCAAAGTCTGTCTCCTTAGTAAATAACTTTGGGGCTTAGTAGTAGACAGTACCTGTTCATAGGAAAAAGTATTTTTCAATCTGAATATATGATCTGTTGGCTACCAAACAAAAACCAAAACTAAAATGTTTAGCTTGAAGGATGGTTAACATGGTATAGCATTTTAGTTTTTATACTATACGGTACAAAACTCATCACGCAGTCTAATCTGAAAAACTCTGGTCCATAGGATAAAGGTTCTTGCATAGGGGCTTTACCTGAACCTCTATCCTGAACTATTAATTTCATAAACATGACACCTAGCTCACACTCCCCAATCTCTGTTACCTGTGCTCTATGGAACGCTAGGTCAGAAACCTGCCTGCTGTTATTCACACCTCACATTCAATCACTTGCCACCTCCTGCCGTCTTCAACTCAAAAACATTTCCCACATCTGCCCCTTCCTCTCACCTGATACCACCAAAATCCTACTGCATGCCCTGATCATCTCCTGACTGCAACACTTTGTTTTCTGCCAACAGACTGGCACCCACTGCTGGCTTCCAGTATCTGAGAGAAGTCAATTTAAAACAGTAACCCTAACATACAAAGCGTTCTACAATTAGGCTCCTGCCTACATTTCATCGCTTACCAACAAATACCAACCCAGACGTAATCTCCGCTTTGCCAGGACCTCCTTCTATCCTCAACCCTAATCACCTCCTCCTACTCCAGAATTCATGACTTCACATGTGCCGTCCCATTACTCTGGAATGCCCTCCCCCATACAATCCGCCACTCCACAAGACTTTAAGATCCACCATCCCCTTCTAAGAGGTGCTTTTGAGGACGATTCTTCAGTGACAAAAGATTTGTAAACATTATCAACAACATCAGTATCAAATATCTGATCAATTGGATTGTCCAGATCTCTCATATTATATTAGAAAGGTCTACAGTAGCACTAAACTAGCTTTTTGGGTGCCTGTGTGGGTTGTGTAATGTCACCTAAACCATTGGAGCAAATTGATTATGTTTGATGTTTTCAGGTTATGTAACAGAATCTTTACGCTGGAATCTGGTCTATGTTCAGTTGATTGAAATTATTTCATAATGTACCTTGTGTAGAGGTAAGTATAACTGTTCAAGAACCATTTTATTTGAGGTTGTTATAAATTTTAGGTATTGTTTATGTCTACCTCTAAGCTACTAGCAATGACCCGAACATGCAAATAGAGGCGGTTGGGTATATAATTATATGTATTTAAAAGGGAAAGTTCCCTTTTGCTGGCATTTTTGAAAGCTTATAATTTTTGTGTGCCAAAAGTATGCCCTTAAAGTGGACCAACACCCAGGATTTTGACTATCCTGGGTTTTGGTCCACTTCGGCGGGGCACCCCGATCGGGGGTGCCCCGCTGTGTGAAACCCCCCAGAAAGCCCCAAAATCTTACCTGTCCCCGCTCCCACGTGACTGGACGGTCCAATCCCCGCCAACGTCCAGGCGGGGATCAGGAACGTCCAAGCGGCTGCCGCCGCCTCCCTCGCGTCACTTTCGGCGCGCGCGCGCCCCCGCCGGCCTTTCGCAGGCGGCTGGCGCGGGCGCACGCACGCCTACAGGGGCGCGAGGGAGGCGGCGGCGGCCGGCAGCCGCCGAAGATCAGGTAAGCGATTTGGGGTGTCTGGGGGGGTTTCACCCCGCGGGACATCCCGATCTCGGATGTCCCGCGGGGTGGGAGGTGATCGGCCCGGGAATCTTATACATTTCCGGGCCGATCACCTCTCGGTGTTGGTCCACTTTAAGGTGCTGAGATGTTTTTTTTTCTTATGTTGGCAAATTTCAGTTTTCAAATGAATGGATGAATGGTCAAATGATTTTTTTTCAGTTGCATTGCAAAAGAATCACACAAAAGCCATTTGGTTTTCTTTAACTAAATGTATATGTATATTAACACAGAGACAGCCATGTTTGATGCATGTTATTTCTATTACTTTAATAATTATACCACTTTAAAGGAACGCTATCACGAAATCTGGAGAGGATTACAAATTTTACTTATAATCGGCAAGTGTATAAATGAAGTGGAGGTGAGGAACTGCGAGAAAAAAAATTGAATACATGTTACCGTTTTTGAGCAATAACTAATTAAAAATAGCCCAGTTGATGGCTATCGTCACCCAGGACTCAACCATTTCTTCTGCAGGGGAGAACCCCCCACTACTGAGCTGTGCGGTGAGTACCGCACTGCATGAACGTCGCAGTGCGCTCTCTAGATGTCATGTCTCTAGAGGAAAAGGCATGCGCTCGTCCACATCAAATAATCTGTCCTTGTCCTGTCCACAGTACTGATAACGGAACATAGCGCTTGCAAGTGGAGAAGCGCAGGCAAGGCTGGCCGTATCTTAAGGGTTTACTTGGAGACAGGTTGGTTCTCTTTGGCTCCAGACTATGAGAGGGAACAGTGGAGGGGCGCTGGCAAGGCTAGCTGCATCTGAGTGGTTTACTTGGAGACTAGCAGGCTCCCGCACCCACCCGTCAGCTCCAGAAAATGAGGCTCCTCTCCACATTGCTTTTACAGCGCATGTGGTTGGAGAGGAGCAGATAGGCTGAACATATGTTTATTTATAGGGTACCAGCATATCTGCGGTCTCTTTCAATAAAGCTTCCTAAACAGTAAGAGGCCGATTCATTAATAGCGCCAGGTAGCGACAGATGAGCGACTGTAGCGTGATTTTTTCAGCGCCAGCCAGTATTCGCTGTGCTTGGCCGGCATTAGCTTGATGACAGCGACTCAGTCGGTGTGCGGTAATGTTGAATACGGGCTGGGGTGTCGCTGTTTCACAGGTCCAGCGTTGTATGTGAGCGCCTGACAACGAATGGCCAGAGCGAACGGCTAGCTTCATATTCATCAACAAATCACGCTACGAATGTGCTGTCGCTGTCCATTCCTTGTTTAAACCCCAGAGCGCTGGCGGCGATGTGTATTAACTAGTTTTTAACCCCTAAACAACCATATTTTTTGAATGTAACATTATACATGTTTTTAGAATCATTTTGTAATATGAATACATTAATCTCAGACCTGTTAGATCAATTCTGCACATATTTTTTTTTTTTACTTAAAAATAAATCCTAACATTGCAGAAGTGGTCTCCGATTTTTTGACATTAAAAAAAAAAAAAAAAAATGAATACCAATTAATTATGAATAATTATATTGCTCCATTGAAATGCATTGGACATCGCCAGGGAGCGACAGCTCATACCTGGCGCTGTGAGGGAATTTGCAGCGGCGCTGTTCGGTCCAGGCGGCTTCATGATGAATGCCGCACTAGCCGTCGCTCTCGCCGGCGCTAGCCTCATTTTGCTTGATAAATGCGTCATTGTGACTGCCGCCGGGCGTACTTGAGTCGGTAGTCGCCGTTAGCTGCCGCTACCTGGCGCTCGTCAGACACTACCTGGCGCTATCGCTTGATGAATAAGGGCATAAGCACAGCTTTAGCTGTGGGGGGGGGGGGGGCGTGTTCGGCCAGGAAGGGACCAGGCAGCACCAAAATGGACCCGTGCATGCAATGGATGTGCTTAGACAGCGTAACTCAGCTATCCTTTTTGTTAGCAATATCAACTGTGCAAGATTTTTTACATTTCAGTCTTTTTTAACATAAATGTTTCTCTACTATTTTGGAAGACATTTAATTCCTTTTTCCAAGCAATTTCGCGATACTCCTCTACGTTTTTTTGGGATCCTTTACAGCTGAAGACAATAGTATAGCTCTTGAAGCCAAAGCTCCAATGCAGATTTTAGTTTAATCTCACTTTATTGAAATTTTTCAGTTCCAATGCAGATTTTAAGTGGAACATAGGAAAGAAAGGTGAGAACAAAGGAAACATATTTGGAGCTTCTGGAGTTGAGCTTTAAAGCGGACCAACAGATTGAGGCATGCATGCATTGCTGCACGTAAAAATTAATTTACTGCTGTAGTAAATTTTAGAACCAAAATGGAGGCTCATGCATTTGCAGGCCACCTGCAAACAGGAAGTGCTGCTGAGCTTCCCGTTACTGTGCATTGTCAGCAAAATCCAGGCAGGTGCTGGGAGAAGAAGCTCCAAAATAGCCACTACCTTTCTTTTCCAACTGTGCCAGGCTGTTGGTCCGGTTTAAGAACAGATTACCGGAAGACACATCTATTCTAATTGTCTGCTGGCACCTGACAAAACATTGTGATAGCCGGAAATTCTGTGGGATCACCAGAGTGACAAGAATACTTGGCTTAGACAGAGTAAAGTACACTAAAACCCAGGTGACTGCAAAATCTTGGTTTTGGCCCAACACCCAGGATTTTCACTATCCTGGGTTTTGCTCCACTTCAGTGGGGCATCCCGATTGGGGGTGCCCCGCTGTGTGAAACCCCCCAGAACGCCCGGAAACACTGACCTCACCACGCTCCTACGCGGGCGCTCGTCCAATCAGAGCACTCAGAGCCGCTGTGGTATGCGCGTCCAACCACAGCGGCTCTGAGCGCTGGAGGCCGCGTCTCGCGCTTCCCTCTAACAGGGGAACAAAGGGGGGGGGGGGGTGGCAGCCGCTCAGACCATTTTATAACTAACCTGGGAGGTGCACGTCAGCAGGGCAATTAAAATACAAAAGTCTTAAAGGAGCCACAGCACTCAACCCTGTTAGCTTGCAGGCCAGCCTATAATCTGTCTCTAAACTTGGTTAAAAACAGAGGGCTCGGTCACACACATCTGCAGAAGTATGCTTACGCTGCACCACTACGCCAAAGTGCCTCTGTGGGGTGCAGTCCTAACTCTAATCTCTGAGAGCCCATTTGGGACATACAGTGCAATAGATAAATTGGGAGCAGGCTTACCTGAGGTTGCCCTAAACCTCTCAAGTGCAAGCCAGATGTGTGTGACCAAGTCCTCTGTTTTTAACTAAGTTTAGAGACAGATTATAGGCTGGCCTGCAAGCTAACAGGGTTGAGTGCTGTGGCTCCTTTGAGACTTTCCCTCTAACAGGGAGCGCACCCGCCATTCACAAATGGCCGGCGCGGGTGCGCGCCCTGCTAGAGGGAAGCGCGAGACGCGGCCCGCGCATGCGCCGTTGGAACGGGGTTAAGGTAGGGTTTCTGGGCTTCCTGGGGGGTTTCACCCCACGGGACATCCCGATTTCGGATGCCCCGCGGGGAGGGATCTGATCGGCCCGGGAATCTTAGATTCCCGGGCCGATCCCCCCTGGGTGTTGGTCCACTTTAAAAGTCAGCCAATCTCTTGCTGGTCCAGTCAAGGCCCTTGGGCCTTCCCGATTTGACTGTGTGAGCCCTGGCAGATCACTGGCAATTGCTTACCTTGCCGTGATTGCGGGCTACATCCCTGCAGCTGTGCACATATCTGTGCTCAGCCATTGTAATAGGTTGGTTGGTTGTGGGGGGGGGGATGTGGTTGCCCCCACGCTCTATGCTTCTACCAATGCTTTTATGCCGTGCATTAGTATGCAGGGCATAAAGCACTGATTGCCATTCCCACATCCGTGCATGTGCCGTGGGAATGGCGGAAAGGTGTGTGGGATTTTTACACTTCGGGGCATCACAAATCTGGATGCCCCAGGTAAGAGGACCATTCACTGGGATAAAATCCTGGGTTTTGGTCCACTTTAAAGTGGACCAACACCCAGGATTTTGACTATCCTGGGTTTTGGTCCACTTCCCCGAGCCACCCCGATCGTGGGTGCCCCGCTATGTGAAACCCCCCCAGATCGCTAAATACAACTCACCTCACCCGCTCCTACGGCGTGTGTTGATCCACTTTAAGCAAAGGTCTGTCCTGCTGAGGGCGCTTATAGTTGGATGGGGAGGGGGCATTGTGACCCGGAGAAACCCCTTTTTTCGGTCAGTACTTCACCGATATAAGCGCCACACAAGTAGCCCTAGAAGCCGACATCGGCAGGTGTAGCCGGCGCGCGGTGCTGAGAGGAGGGCGCGCTCCCGCCATATGAGCTCAGCTGGCACCTCGCCATCACGGGTAGGGGGGAGTCACGTGCCCTACTCCCGGGAACGCGCCTCATTAACACGTCCGACACCCGCCTGCCCTCAGCACTGGCGGCAGTGCCTATAGAGTCCTGAAGGCTAGCGCGCGAGGCGAGGGCAGCCCGCCTGTCCGGGAATAGCGAACTGATGAGCGCTAATGAAGCCGCCAGATGCTTGGCCAGTACATTTATCAGCCGTTGGTGACAGCATCGATCCGTGTATGTTGCGCTGCCTGCTCTCTAGTAACTCCATAGGGGCCGCAGCCCGTGCAGCTGCTCCTCTCTGGACCAGGCCGCCTCTGAGGGAGCGGCCAATTAGCGGGCTGCGGGAGCGCACACCAATACGCCAGGGCCTACATTCTGTCCTGTCAAGAAAGCCGACAAGAACCGAGCTGCGCCCTCCTGCCTGAACGTCCCCTAAGCTTTACACGAGCGTGTATCCATCCGCCTCCTCTCTTTCCTCGCAGCCGGATCTTTAGTTACTGGAGAAGGGGGGGGGGGGTATAGTCAGTCGGCGGAAGAGTTAACAGAAGGGGGGGGGGGGTGCTGGAATAGCCGTACACACCGCATCCCCTGTATCCCCGCTTCCCTGCGCACGCCTCATTCCCGTACTGGTCCTTATTCCCATATACATTGTAATGGTTAGCAGCTACCAAAGTTGTTTATGGGTATCAGAATAGTCCTCGGAGCTTTCCAGTTACCCATCCCATGTGCAAGGAGGTAATAAAAACAATGAATGTGTATTTTTATGGGGTTTGTGCACTTGATGGCTTACACAGAATTTTGAGACAAGGACTAACAATGAGCTAACCAAAGTGGACCAATACAAAAGATTTTGGCCAGTTTTGGTTCATGTCATGGGGTATCGTTATTTGCAATGGCCACTGTATGAAACCCCTAGTTTGCCTTAGAAACTGACCTTTCTGTTAACACCATGATGCATATGCGGACTCTTGTCCAATCAGCGCATGTATGCAATGCATATTAATGCACTCAGCAGGACCAACATCTGGAACGTTTGTTATGAGAGTGCCTGCATCCCCTGCGTCTTTGGGCTGTGCGTGTGCAGCCATTCATATAGGCTAGGGCAGGAGCGCACGTGTGGATGAGAGCCTGTGCATGCACTGTTGGATTGGAAAGAGTTGAGTTACACTTTAAAGTGGACTACAACTCATGGCCTTCGCCCCTGGAATCTATAAGATTCCAGGGCCGCTTGATTCCTACCCCTTAGGGCATCTAGAATCAGCATGTCCCGCCATGTGCAAGTCACCTGGTATACTCCTCTTCTCTCTCGGTCCAACGGCGCATGTGTGAGCAGCTATTCCTTTAGCAGGGCACATACCCACACTAGGCATGCGCCCCCCCCCCCCCCCCCCCCGGAGCACTGGGTGGAGCTTGATGGAGCTCAGCTGGACTCCTTAGCTGAGCCTAGCCAAGGTCGCGCCAGTGCATTTGAGTGTGTGGATTGGACGGGAGGCCCCACATGTGCTGTAGGAGCAGGGAACGGTGAGTTAGTTTGGGCGACCTGGGGTTTTCACACAGTGGGGCATCCTAGATCAAGGTGCCCCAGGGGCTAGGAGCAAAACCCAGGATAGTCAAAATCTTGGGTTTTGGTCCACTTTAAAAAATTACTGTAGCTGGTAATGGAAAGACCTACTCTTCCAATTAGCAAGGGATCTTACTCCTTTGTAAAGTAAGCAGGAGCCTCACACGATTGGCTCTAAGTCAGGAGCCAGTACCTCCATGGGACATGCCAGTAAGGGGAGTATGACTTTCTATATGCCTCTTAGCAGGGCAACCTGAATTGGGTTGCCCTACTTTGTATCCCCAGAAATCGCCCGGTATACCGATATTCCTGACTCGTGCCAGGCATTTCTAAAGCAGAATAGAGAATGAGCCGGTGAATGCATGTGGATAGGAAAAATCGCTCACTTCCATGAATCATGTCTCCTAATGAATGTGCAGCTATTTCCTGTTCCCTAGGGAATGGAAGGAAAATCTCATCACTACATTGATCACTGTCAGTGGTGGACTGGGGCCAGAAATCAACCCAAGAATTTACCAGCACCTGGCCTGCTCATGACCAGCCAGTGGCATCTCTGCTACTTCCTGGCCAGTCAACCAGTTTGCAATGTTAGATAAAGGTTGTAGCACACTTAGCAGGTTTAATCAAATAAAAGGTATTTAAATGCCTAGGGCAAAAAGGGAAAGAGAATAGTGTGGGGTTCTGAAGTCCCAATGTGCATCCACTCCTTGCACATAAGAGACAAAGCATATACAAAAAATAGGGAAATCGAACACCCATAAACGTTGCTGCATTTAAAAGAATGTCATTTTTTAATGCTGGTGAAAGTACAGTACATCATAATACAAAGTAAATGTGTATATACAGTTGGTGATAATATACATAGAAAGCAGATTGCAATACATAAATCGCTATGACCGCAGATATATGGAGGCAAGGTAAGTATCCAGCTACTGCAGGGGAATAGTAGTCCCAGGGTGTGTGTCCATGGGGTAAGGCTGAGCAATATGCAACCCTTGAAATGGTATATGGCGAAGGACTGTTGCCCAAGGACTACATGCAAGATAACATACAAAAAATGCAGAGTATATGCATTTGCAGCAAAAGAACTTACAAAGTGAAGCAGCAAGCTAGAATACCAGGTGGACACAGAACAAAACACTTGATGTTTCGGCCAATTAAGGCCTTTCTCAAGAGATGCGGTGTAGACTATTGGTACAGGCAGGTTTAAATAGAACATAATCCTCCAGCACGTGCCCATAGAATGGCGCGAATCGGTGGCGCACTGCGCGGCGCCTGCCGATTACATCATTCGCGGCCGTCGCGAGCTGTCCCGGCCAGCACCGATCTCAATGGCAGACCTGCCACTGAAGCCGGAAGTGGCGCGGGGCAGGACGCGATGCCGTTTCCGGAGTCCGTGTGTAGGCTGTAAATACAGCCAAACAAATGGCGGCGCCTGATAAACCAGAAAAATGGCGGCGCACTGGGCGGCGACAGCCTCAGGTCGGCAATCCGGAAGTGGGTGGTGCACACGTGGAAGGCAGTTTTCTGGCACTATTAAAGCTACGCTGGAGGCTCAGGAATCTTATCTGCCAAAGAATAAAAGCAATAATTAGTGTATAATTAAAAACAATAAAAGTAACACCGAGGCACATATATTGCTTCATATATGTGCCCTTGTAACCTAAACTGAGAAATCCATATCCTCATTCATACCAGCTGGATACTTAGTCCGCAGCTGGTGAATCCAGAATAATTCCCGCTGTAACAATTTTCTCTCTATATTACCACCCCGTTTAGGTTGTTTCACTACCTCAATCACAATAAACCTCAATTGGCTGATGGGCTGGCAGGCCTCTAGGAAGTGTCTAGCAACTGGGGATTCCAGTCTACCATTGCGTATATTGGAGCGGTGTTCGCTTATCCTTTGTCTCACTTCCTGGCTAGTTTTACCTACATAGCCCTTCCCACATGGGCATTTAAGGAGATAGATTACGTTCCTTGATGAGCAATTGGCGAAACTGCGCATTTGGTAGCGTTTCCCTGAGCTGGGGTGTGTGAAGGAGAAGGTTTTATAAGTGAAACCGCATTGGGCGCAATGGCCACACGCGTACATACCTTGGGGGGTTTGTAGTTCACCAAGCCAAGATGTTTGTGCTGGTGGCCTAGGGGAGCTGAAACTAGCCTGGACAAGTGTGGACCTCAGATTCTGGGCCCTTTTGTAGGCTGTGAGGGGAGGTGCTTTACACAGTTCCGTCAATTTCTCATCCGTACCCAGAATGTGCCAATGTTTCTTCACCACGCGTTGTGCCTGGGTTGAGAGTTCAGAAAACGTAAGAACCAGTGGAATACGTGTGTTATCCTCCTTAGGTCTAAATTTTCTAAGTGTAGTTCTATCAAGATTACGTACCTTGGTTTGTGCTTCCCTAAGGTCAGAGGGGTTATAGCCACGTTCAATAAGACTCTGAATGAGTTCATCCGATCTAGTGTTGTAAAGGTCATCAGTGGCTGTAATTCTGCGTATACGGACAAACTGTGAAAATGGTAAAGCTTTTATTAGAGAGGGTGGATGGCAGCTATTAGCTTGCAGAAAAGTGTTGCGGTCTGTGGGTTTCTTGTAAACATCTGTGATAAGTGTGCCCTGAGTATTGGAGATTTGTACATCCAAGAAGTGTATGGACTCAACACTGTGTTCCATAGAGAAAGAGATGGTGGGAAGACATTGGTTTAGGTATGTATTAAATATTTGTAAGTCAGAGAGATCACCTTGCCAGATGAGGAAAACATCATCTATGAAACGGAGCCACGTGAGAATATGGGACTGGTAGAATTCGTTGGGGTACACAAATTTGGATTCAAAGTTGGCCATAAATAAATTTGCATAGCTAGGGGCCATATTAGACCCCATCGCAGTTCCTTGGATTTGGAAATAAAATTGATCATCAAATGAAAATTAATTCTTCGTGAGATTGATGGTGAGGAGTTGTATGGCCAGATTCTGTAGGTCAGTTGAAATAGTGGTGCTAGACAGAGCTTCTCTGATCACGTCTATCCCCTCAACATGAGGTATAGAGGCGCATAAGCTTGTCACATCCATAGTGACTAAGATGCAGTTGGAGGTTAGTGTACCAAATTCTGTAAGGCGATTGAGAAAGTCTGTAGTGTCTTGGATGTATGAGGGAGTGGCCATGACTAAAGCTGTAATAGCTGGTCAATAAAAATGGCCAGGTTTTGGAAGATGGATTCAGACCCCGCTACTATAGGTCTGCCCGGAGGTTTGTTAAAGTGGACCAACACCCAGGATTTTGACTATCCTGGGTCTTGGTCCACTTCGGTGGGGCACCCCCGATCGGGGTGCCCCGCTGTGTGAAACCCCCCCGAACAACTCACCTCTCCCCGCTCCCAGCGCCGACGGACAAGCCGCGGACAAGCGGCTCCTCTGCTGCCGCCTCCCGCGCGTCCCTTCACAGACGGCCGGCGCGGGCGCGCGCACGTCTAGAGGGGCGTGAGGGAGGCGTAAGATAAGGTAAGGAGTTTGGGGGGGTTTCACCCCGCGGGACATCCCGATCTCGGATGTCCCGCGGGGAGGGAGGTGATCGGTCCGGGAATCTTATAGATTCCCGGGCCGATCACCCGTGGGTGTTGGCCCACTTTAAGTCTTTTATGTACCTTCGGAAGGCAGTAAAAGAGTGGTGTAAGAGGAAAGTCAGTGATTAAGAACTTAGCTGTTTTGTCATCAATGGTGAAACATTCTTTGGCCGTGTTGATAATGAGATCAATTTGACTTTTGATATCTTGGGTGGGATCACGATTAATGGGGACATAGACATTGCGATCACTGAGCTGACCAAGGATTTCACTACTGTAGTCTGAAGTGTCCAGCACCTCCTTTGTCCGCCGGTTTGATGGTAATGTTTTGATTTTTCCTAAGAGAGCGTAAGGCCATCTTTTCCTTATAGGAGAAATTAGAAACCCACTTGGTGTTTTTAGGATGTAAGTGTTGTATATCCCTTTGGACCAGATTGATATAAGTCTCTAGTGCATGAGAAGTGGATGGAGGGGACCAATTGCTTCTAGGCTTACATTTATTAAGGGCGGGCCCTGGGTTGGTTTCCATGGTGTTAGTAGAAGGTGGTGGATGATAGCATAAAAATGATTTAATTCTCAAGGAGCGGAAAAACTTCTGTAAATTTACCTCTAAATCAAAGGGGTCATCTACAGAAGTTGGCACAAACGTGAGGCCCTTAGACAATACCTGCGTCTCCATCGCGGTGAGTTTGTAATTGGATAACCCGCGAGCTCGGAGCTGCTGGGCACCCATCATTTCCAATTTGTGGCACTGCTATTCGGCTTGTCCATGGCTCCACGGGTGTTGACGAAAGTCTTGGCAGTGGTGATGGCTCTTTTGCGGAGCAAGGGGGTGTGCATCACCCCATACTTCGACGACTTGCTCATCAGGGCGCTTTCACTGCCAGAATCGCTGCAGGACGTCAGGACGGTGCTGTCCACGCTGGAACTCTTCAGGTGGATTAACAACTACCCAAAGTACCAGGCGGTCCCCTTCAGGGTGGCAACTTACCTGTGAATTGGATAATTACTTGGCCCGGATCCTTCTTTTGGAGCAGAGGTGCATGGCTCTGCAGGAGGCGGTGCGGTCTCTGTTGGCGGATGACCATTCCACAGTCCAACAGGGCACGCATCTCCTGAGCCTAATGGTATCCACCATCCGGGCGGTTCCTGTACGCCCAGTTTCACACCAGGCCTCTACAGCTGCTGTTTCTGTTGCAATGGAGACTTTGGAGCATCGCTATATCTTGATGGACTCCGTCCTGCGCTCTCGACTGGTGGCTGGACCGGAGCAAGCTGGTGGTGGGTCGGTCCTTCCGGCCAGTTCAGTGGGTCATCCCGACCACTGATGCCAGTCTGACAGGGTGGGGTGGCGTTCTGGACAACCAGAAGGTCCAAGGTTGCTGGGACCAGTGGAAGTGCCGTCTCCTGATCAATGTGTCGGAACTGAGGTCAGTTCTATGCCATCAGGCATTAGACTTGCCAGCTTCGAGGCCTCCCAGTCAGGGTACAGTTGGACAACTCCACGGCTGTGGCCTACATACATGTTGAGACCAGCACCCTGGAGGAGAGGGCCTAAACACCACAGTAATTCAGACCTTGATTTGGGCATGAAAGCAGTCATCCTCAAGAATTTACTACAGGACTTGGCGGGCCTTCGTGGCTTAGTGCGAGTCGAAGGGCTACACTTGCCCTGGCTACTGGAATTTCTTCAGAAGGGCCTGGACGCTGGTCTGCAGCCCAGTACCCTTAAAGGCCAGGTTTAGCCTTGTCCATTTTTTTTCCAGAGGCCCATCGTGGAGCACAGATTAGGCTGTGCTCTCATGCAGGCCACTGTGCATGTTCCTCCTCCTATACGAAAATATACAGTTTGAGGGATCCTAGATTGATCCCTAAATGATCACCCCCATAAAAGAGGCCGCACTCAGATAATGAAAAAATATACTATAATATTTTATTAAATAAATACTAAAAAATTACAGATACAAAAACCACACATCACAAGACATTGTACAAATTAAAAAACATTTACACAAAAACGGGGGATTGTCCTAATGTCCGTGACTAAAATTGTAAATTAATGTAATTGGCGTGTATAACAATTATCCAATGAGTTATACCTGAAATATGACACTGGTGAGAGCAATTAAATGACCAGTAGACATATTATAAGCAAAAACCCGTGAGATATCCCTGTGAAAACAGGGATAACTGTATCTATAAAGTGCTCTGTGCTAATACATATATATAATGTGCAAAAGGTACAAATATTTCATGTGAACAGGGAAAACGACAGTGCTAGCAGCTCAAAAAACAAATACATGAATCCAAACTATTTAAGTGCTGTGCAATGTAATAAACGAGGGTTAACACCAGTATCAAGTAGAAATAGTAAATAGTAACACGCCAAAATCTGATACAAAAATAAAAAATATATACACTTACATTACCTAGTCACTAGGGGGTCCCCCGTAGCAGCCGCCACCTAGACGCACATTGATCCCACCCTGGGATCTCAACCTGGTCCTATTGGCGCTACAGGGGCTACCCTTCGAGCCCATGATGGAGGCTTCTTTGGCGATACTCACTTTGAAGGTGTTTTTTCTTGTAGCGATCACCTCCATCCAGGGGATTTCAGAGCTGGCTGCACTTTCTATCTATCTAAGTCACCCTTTTTGGTACTGCATGAAGACAAGGCATGTTGAACCAGGATTCTATCTCCACGGTGGTCTCTCCCTTCCATCTAAATCAGGAGATTTATCAGGAGACTCATCATAAGGACTCCTGCATTCCCTGGGTGGAGTCAGGGCATTAAAGTATTACTCGGCGACCTGGTCCTTCCTTCATACCTTCACCAAGTTTTACCAAGTTGGTGTCTTGATGCCACGCTGGGACATAAGGTGTTGCAGACAGTGGTGATCCCCTCACCAGGGGTCTAGTCTTGGGGTTTCTGTTCCACCGTTCCTGGTTATGTTGATGCAGTCGGCCAGTTGTTGTCGTAACACGATCCCACCCTTAACGAGGGTCCCACGCGTTATTGATGGTGGTGCCTGGAATGGAAGGGAGCAGAAAAAAGAAATTTGTGTACTCAAGAGGTAAATTTCTTTTCTCGTCATCTTCCATTTTGGGGCCACCCCTGGAATCCACATCCCCTCTACAGGTTTACAGTTTTTTTTGCTAGGTTCAAAACAAGTTATGTGCCTTATGCGCAGGTTAGCCTAGCTCCCCTCCTGGGTCTGTGTATTGCTTTTTAATTAACTGGGGGTGTCCGGCCACAGCCTGCCCTATATAGGCTGGGAGGAGCTTAGTTTGTTTTTCTTGCAGTTCCCACCTACTGCTGAGGTTAACCGATGCGTTGCTGATGGAAGATGATGAGAAAAGAAATTTACTGGTGAGTACACAAATTAGCTTTTTTAAAAAAAAAAAATATATATATATATTTTCAACAAGTTTCAGGGCATTGCAAATTGTTGTACCCCCCACCTTCCCCGGAGACCGTCTTTATTATACCTAATGTCTTAGAGATTGCTTTACCAGTGGGAAGACTGGCTTCCTGCACTGGTCACTTTCTGTACGTGGTAGTTGCTTGGCTGCATTCTCCACCCTCTGTGCATCACCCATGCTAGTCCACAACAACGTTGGCTAAAATGGTTTTAATCTCTTTGGAGTACCTACAATCTCCACTGGCAGGTCGCAGGAGCAACAGCCATACCACCAGAACTTGGAAACTTTATAGCTGCTTGACATTTATAACATGCCTGGGTGGAGGTTGCCCAAAACTGGCCTGTTCCACTTTGCTTACCCAGCCACACACTTGGAACAAACATGCAAGATAAAAAGTTGGAGCTCATTAATTGCCGGTATGTTCCTGGCTAGTGCCCTGCTAAGTATTAATTCAGAACAAAACCCAGGATTTTGACTTTACTAGGTTTTATTCCTTCATGATTTGCGATGTCCTGCTGTGTGAACCCCTGCCAAATTACACATCTTTTACAGCCTAGCGGTGAAAGGGCTTGAGGATGGCAGTGAGGAGAGTTGGAAGCTGGGTCGGAGTTGCATGAGGGACTTGGCAGTGAAGGGAAGTGGAAACTGGGAAGGAGCTGCATGTGGGGCCTGGCAGTGAAAGGGTTTGTGGCTGGCAGTGAGGAGAAATGAAAGCTGGGGAGTAGCTGCATGTGACACCCTGCAGTTAAATGGTTAGTGGCTGGTAGTGTGAATTGGAAGCTGGGAAGGAAGCTGCACAGGGGTGCGCCTGTAATGGGACCATGTAAGGATTCTTTGGCGATACTCACTTTGATGGTGTTTTTTCTTGTAGCGATCACCTCCATCCAGGGGATTTCAGAGCTGGCTGCACTTTCTATCCATCTAAGTCACCCTTTTTGGTACAGCATGGGCTGGCAGTTGGAAGGTGGGAAGGATGCTGGAACTGAGAGGAATTAGAAGCTGGGAATGTGCTGCATGTGAGACCTGGCAGTGAAATGGTTAGTGGCTGGCAGTGAGAGGAATTGGAAGCTGGGAAGGTGCTGCATGTGAGACCTGGCAGTGAAATGGTTAGTGGCTGGCAGTGAGGAGAATTAGAAGCTAGGAAGGAGCTGCATGTAAGACCTGGCAGTAAGGAGTATTGGAAGCTGGGAATGAAGCTGGCAGTGAGGGGAAGTGGAAGCTGGGAAGGAGCTACATGTGAGACCTGGCAGTGAAATGGTTAGTGGCTGGCAGTGAGGAGAATTCGAAGCTAGAAAGGAGCTGCATGTAAGACCTGGCAGTGAGAGGAATTGGAAGCTGGGAATGAAGCTGGCAGTGAGAGGAAGTGGAAGGTGGGAAGGAGCTGTATGTGAGACCTGGCAGTGAAATGGTTAGTGGCTGGCAGTGAGAGGACGTGGAAGCTGGGAAGGAGCTGTATGTGAGACCTGGCAGTAAAATGGTTAGTGGCTGGCAGTGAGGAGAATTCGAAGCTGGGAATGAAGCTGGCAGTGAGAGGAAGTGGAAGGTGGGAAGGAGCTGCATGTGAGACCTGGCAGCGAAATGGTTAGTGGCTGGCAGTGAGGAGAATTGGAAGCTGGGAAGGAGGCTGGCAGTGAGGGGAAGTGGAAGCTGGGAAGGAGCTGGCAATGAGACCTGGCAGTGAAATGGTTAGTGGCTGGCAGTGAGAGGAAGTGGAAGCTGGGAAGGGGCTGGCAGTGAGAGGAAATGGAAGCTGGGAAGGAGCTGCATGTGAGACCTGGCAGTGAAATGGTTAGTGGCTGGCAGTGAGGAGAATTGGAAGCTGTGAAGGAGGCTGGCAGTGAGAGGAAGTGGAAGCTGGGAAGGAGCTGCATGTAAGACCTGGCAGTGAAATGGTTAGTGGATGGCAGTAAGAGGAAGTGGAAGCTGGGAAGGAGCTGTATGTGAGACCTGGCAGTGAAATGGTTAGTGGATGGCAGTAAGAGGAAGTGGAAGGTGGGAAGGAGCTGTATGTGATACCTGGCAGTGAAATGGTTAGTGCCTGGCAGTGAGATGAAGTGGAAGCTGGGAAGGAGCTGTATGTGAGACCTGGCAGCGAAATGGTTAGTGGCTGGCAGTGAGAGGAAGTGGAAGCTGGGAAGGAGGCTGGCAGTGAGAGGAAGTGGAAGCTTGGAAGGAGCTGTATGTGAGACCTGGCAGTGAAATGGTTAGTGGCTGGCAGTGAGAGGAAGTGGAAGCTGGGAAGGAGCTACATGTGAGATCTGGCAGTGAAATGGTTAGTGGCTGGCAGTGAGAGGAAGTGGAAGCTGGGAAGGAGGCTGGCAGTGAGAGGAAGTGGAAGCTGGGAAGGAGCTGGCAGTGATACCTGGCAGTGGAATGGTTAGTGGCTGGCAGTGAGAGGAAGTGGAAGCTGGGAAGGAGCTGTATGTGAGACCTGGCAGGGAAATGGTTAGTGGCTGGCAGGGAAATGGTTAGTGGTTGGCAGTGAAATGGTTAGTGGTTGGCAGTGAAATGGTTAGTGGCTGGCAGGGAAATGGTTAGTGGCTGGCAGGGAAATGGTTAGTGATTGGCAGTGAGAGGAAGTGGAAGCTGGGAAGGAGCTGTATGTGAGACCTGGCAGTGAAATGGTCAGTGGTTGGCAGTGAAATGGTTAGTGGCTGGCAGGGAAATGGTTAGTGGCTGGCAGTGAAATGGTTAGTGGCTGGCAGTGAAATGGTTAGTGGTTGGCAGTGAAATGGTTAGTGGTTGGCAGTGAAATGGTTAGTGGCTGGCAGGGAAATGGTTAGTGGTTGGCAGTGAAATGGTTAGTGGCTGGCAGGGAAATGGTTAGTGGTTGGCAGTGAAATGGTTAGTGGTTGGCAGTGAAATGGTTAGTGGCTGGCAGTGAAATGGTTAGTGGCTGGCAGTGTAATGGTTAGTGGCTTGCAGTGAGAGGAAGTGGAAGCTGGGAAGGAGCTGTATGTGAGACCTGGCAGGGAAATGGTTAGTGGCTGGCAGTGAAATGGTTAGTGGTTGGCAGTGAAATGGTTAGTGGCTGGCAGGGAAATGGTTAGTGGCTGGCAGTGAAATGGTTAGTGGTTGGCAGTGAGAGGAATTGGGAGCAGGGGAGGATCTGTCGTTCCCCTCAGCAGGTAGGAAAGGGTTACACAAAGCGGAGAGGGGCGTGGCCTCGCAGGACGCGTAGCAGCAGCTTCTGGAAGGCTTGACGCACATGCGCGGTGGCGGGGGACACGCGGGATGCGGTGTTTCTCGTCACATCGGCTCCGTTTCTCTGGCTTGGCGGAAGGATACTGAGTTTGGAGCAAACGTGGTGCTGAGGCTTGACGAGAGCGAAAAAAATGTCTGCCTGAGGGAGAGCCACAAGTTCCTATCGGATGACAACAAAACGTGAAAGCGCCTGAAAGACGCTGAGAGAGAAAGATAGAGCCGCGGTGCAGCCAGGCCCTTCCGCCGGAGACGGGACGCGGCCAGCGCTAAGCAGCAGGAGGAAGCAGGAGCGGGACTCCTAGAAACTTCCACCCAATTGTTGGATGTTTAAACGGAAAAAAGGTAAGTGGCGTTGTGCGGAGTGGGCGCTTTGCCAGCAATGGAGGAACAGGGGGCTGCGCTGTCATGCCTGGAGGGGGTTATGGTGGCTATAGTTGCCCCATCACAGGGCTCCCCCCTCCTCCTTCATTTGTCCTGTGCTGGGTGGCAGGTGTGAGCAGCCAGGCATCCCTGGACCATGCTGCGAGGTGCCCCTCTCCCTGCCATGCCTCTGCTAAGTCTTGGGGAACTTGCAGGATGCTCCATTGTTGCTGCAGGATGGAGGTGGTGAGTATTGTGTGTCTCCATGCCCAGTTTCCAGAAGAAACTTCTTCCTTCCAAACACTTTTCACTGTGTGTCCTTGCCCCCCCCCCTTCTCTCTGCTGGTGTCAGCTGAGGGGCAATGGTACACTCTATATACCGGGTTTGTGCGATGAGGATGATGAAGCCACCTAATGTCTCTTTTCCCATCTAGGAGCTGATCAGAGTGGCTGGAGATGAATCCTCAGCAGCGGATGGCCGCTATAGGCACAGACAAGGAGCTCAGTGACCTCCTGGATTTCAGTGCGGTATGATATCATTTTCACTTTTCAGGATTTCTTAGCCGTGGAGCGTTTTTGGTGCAACGCCAAGATTTTGGTTCTGGATACTTATCAATGAGCTGGGAAGTTCATCTATTTTTATCAATGGAACATTTATTGACAGGCTTATCTTATCGGTTTGAAACCGTATTTCTCTGTAGGAGCAACTTCAGGAGTAAATTTAATAGGTGTCAGTGCTTAGTTCCTAAATTTAGATTATAATTTTGTAAGGGCAATATCTTGAGGTCAAATTATTCCTGATAGTAATGTTACCAATTTATTTGGATGACACTATGGGCTCTGCACTGAATGGTATGATGACATTGAATAAATGCCGTCGTTGGTGCTAGTGGAAGCACCATGGTTCCTGACGCTCGCGGATTTTTAGGTAGAGCTGCCTTGACTTCTATTCCCTCATGTAATTATCGTTGCTGTTGTCATTATTGTTTATCGGATGCCATTTTATTATTTATTTTTTAAAGTGCTATACTCTTCTGTAGCACTTTACAAAGTAGTGATTACAAGAGTAGAACACGAGTAGTTATTGTAAATATGGTTCATATGAATATTTTGAATAGCCATTATCTTCCTTGGCATTGTACTATTTAGAAATTACCCGCAGTGTGAAATAATGTACTTTTCATACAGTTTACCCTACCATTGCTCGCTTATCAATGTATAGTTGTTGCATTCTAACTCATAAAACCAATTATATTTGATTGAAGTATATTATTTAAACCTGTGCTTTCTACCTTGTACAGTGCCATGGCAGATGAGGGTGCTTTATAAATAAACATAAATAACCATTGTTCTTGACTCAGTGGATGCATTTCAGGGATAGGTTATGTGTTCTGGTTAGGCACATTGGTTAGCTGAAGGCAAGGTTATGTTGTCCTTTGAAAGACCGAACATGTGTTGGCTTTAGGTACTGAATCCAATTGTAAAGGTTCTCGCACACAGATTTCTATGTGTTCGGTTGAGGCACTATTGATCAAACTAGGCTAAAATCCATGGCATGTTAGACTGTTTTATGTTGGACTATGTATAGAACACAACTTAAAGAGTAATTATATTTAAAGCTAAGGTGTTGTGGTTGGCTTTAGTAGCTATCTTAAAAGGTTATCTTATGTGTTAGAGGTTAAATGATCTATCGAGGGTAAGGGTAGGTGTGATGGTAAGGATTATCATTGGTTGCCTGTTGTGTTCTTGAGTGGGTAAATTTGCTACCATTGGCAGGGTCATAATATCTGAGTGATTGTTCATGTGTTGGTTAGGTACTGCTTTTTATTTTTATTTTTTTGCAAAAAAGGTTTTTGTGTGATCAGTTGAGTTGCTATTGATCAAATTGGTTGAACATCTATTGAATTCCTTTTCTCAATTAAACCCAAAGTGAATGAAAACCAAAGTGTTTTATGTTGAGCTAAGCTCTGGAGTTAGTTATAGAGTTCAAGAGTAGGGTTATTTGGTGTTAAAGTGCAACAGGTGAGCAGATAGGCAGCTCTACAGATTACCGACCACATATGTTTGAATCTTCTTGTTTAGATAACATACGGGGTAGAGGTTGTGCAACTAGATCACTATTGCACCTGGGCTGCACTGACAAGTTTTCTCTAACTCTGTAATGGAAGAGTGTCATTTGCTTCTTAAAGCGGTCCTTCACTCTGAATAAGAGTCTGTCTTATATGTTTCCCACACCCTGTACATACAGATGCTCACATTACAAATCATCCTACCTGCATCTACTGCATGTTATGAGCCTTTAAACATCCAAGATGGCGGCTCATGGAACATCAGGCAGCCTGCAAACAGGAAGTGCCTTCTGACTGTGCTGCTCTGCATTCTGGGATTGCTGACCTTTTCCTGACCCCAGCTCTGCTCTGTCTGAGCAAAGCACAGCTATAACCCACCCCTGTACTTTATCCTGCTCTCCTCTCCTCAGTATGTGTGATGCTTCTGAGTCAAGATGGCGGTGCCCATATCCCAAAGTCCTGAACAGAGTTGCAGCCCGGTGGGGGAAAGAATAATAAGTGACTAAAAACGTAAAATATATTAGTTTTAGATGCTGGAGAATCGTTTTTTTTAAGGGTTTGGGCTTTTCAATAAATTATGATGAAGGTCCGGTTTAAATCTTAGATGCTTAATTGACCCCAAAGCAGTGGTCCTTTTTTTTTTTTTTTCGGTCTAGAATCATTTATCTCAATAGAAGTTCAATGATATGTCAATCATCTTTCGGAAAAACACATTTTCGGATGTGACCTGGTTTCCCTAGCCACAATAAATAATTTTTCTTGCATTTTTATTTTTCTACCAAAACGGGCAAAATAAAAATAACTTTTAAATTATTACAGTGGTTCAATTCAGTTTTGTTTTCAAGATCTTTGTGGTAAATAATACGTATGAACAGAATAAATAGGTTGCTCGTATGAAGTCATTTCATATTTATATGTATTTTATGCATTGTAACTAATATTATATAGATTGGAAACTCTGCTTTAAGGTTGTTAATTTGGAATGTGTATTGTAAAGAAGCCTGACTTAATCTAATGCAAACCCCTTCTCTGTGTTGCAGATGTTTTCCCCACCTGTTAATAGTGGAAAAACCAGACCGACTACACTGGGAAGCAGTCAGTTCAGTGGATCTGGTAAGAGCGGTCTGTGTATAAAAGATGGATTTGTGAGCTTTCTGCCATTGCTCTTTTTTGTTCTCAAATGATATGGATTGTTTGTTGCTGTTTACATCTGAGAGCTGGTTTCTTGAATTCCCTTTTCCTTTCTAGTTATCTACTCGCTACCTATCTAAACAGATGTACAACATTTATTTATTTATTTTTTTGACTGAAACACTTGGTACTGATGTTGGTGTCTAGTTGTAATTCTGCCTACCGATATTCATTAGTGTCACCAAAGCTCGAACTAGCTAGCGTTCAGTTTTTTTTAGCTGAAGGAGGAATGTTTGCGACTGTTTTACTTGGAATGCCTGATGCCGGTTCGCAATGTAATTATTTATATGAAAGCTTACATTTTCAAACAAGGATTTCAGATACTGCGAGCAATGAGGCCAATTTCTTGCACCATTTTTAAAAAAATCCTGCTTATGTTTTTCAGTGGACATGGTGTAAGACTTGGTTAAGCAATATGAAGAAACAAAGGGTTGATTATTAAATCGGTTGGAATGAACATGGATAGCCTGCTAATTGATTCCACATGTTTTGCTGCATGCAGCTAGCACAGCCAGATGTAGCATGCAAGACACTTTTCAATGTGACAGTGCAACTGTTCTGAGCTCTGCAAACCTACCCCAAGCACTTTTTTTCTATAATGGTACGTCGCTTGTGTACCAACGTTTTTTTTTTTTTTTTTTTTACATTTATTTTTGAACTGAAGTGAAAAATGATCAACTAAACACACTGTAGATGTGTGTTATCAGTAAGGTAACCGGTCTAAGGGAAGAGCTTTCTTTACCCTGCCTTTGTTGACCTGTTTTTGTTTTTTGCTTCCGACCTTTTTGTCAAGTACTTAGAAACTTCTATATGTTTGTGATAAATTGGGGCCTTTGCACAGGCATTTGTTGGAAGACGTTTTTGCCTAGCGTCGGATTACTAGGGTAAATAGCTTATATTGTGTGACATTATGTGCCATTTGCGTTATTAAAGAATAAATGCAATGTTTAGGCCATGGTCCTGATTCAATAAGAGTTGACTAAAATGCTCATGGTAGTAAAAAAATCACTTTATGAGAAAAAAGCCTATGAATATCACTGTTACCAGCTTGGAAGACAATGAAAGTCAATGCTACTTTTTACTCCAGTGTAAAAAGTTCACTACTTTTCTTAGGGGAAGAAAAATGTACCATTGACTGGCATTGTCTTCCTAGCTGGTGATTCAGAAAGAGTAACATTCTCAGACTTATATCCTTTTATCATAAAGTGATTTTTTTTTAACTCTTATTGAATCATAACACATGTCTGCTAATAGTATTATGATGTGTATAGGTGGTGTTTGTAGTAAGCTTATGGATTTTTTCTGGCCTGGTAACACAGAGGTGATGTTGATCTGATGGCACATTTGTCTGCTGCTTGTTTAATCTAGCTGTAACTGTATATGTACCTGTTTTATAAGGGTTAACCCATCAGATCATTGTATGATCTTAAAAAGGCTGCTAATGTATCTGTGCATAGAATACTATATTATGTTAGGATTGTATGTTTTAAAATAGATTGTTGGCGTGTATCCAGAAGAGCCACTATGGGGAACATGATTTATTTCTTTTTTGATCAGTAAATGACATAATCGTCGGCTACATTTTAAAATGTTCATACTTACTAAAATCTGTTAACTTGTAAGAATTCACACATCCCCCAATGTCATTCATTCATGTGGTGTTATTGGAGCTTTGTTTGTTAGAGTAGCAGTGGTATGATGTCTTGCAACACATGGCGTTTTAACCAGTCAAGCATTTAGGAGAGCTTGTCAGCCGCAGACTATGCAGATGCAAAATTTTGTAGGCGCTGTCACTTAAATGACATTAAGAACTAGTTTAGACTTAACACTGTCCCTTGCGCCTTTCTTGTTTTATAAACTACTAGGGACCTAAACTTAACTGTAAAGTGTAATGGTATAGTGTGGTTGACTTAGAATTATGTTCCTCCCTCATGAAATGGTAAATGCCTTTTTAAGCATTTGTGAAATGCTGCTTTTAATACCTGCAAATGTTTTTTTATTTACATTATTATTATTTATAAAAAATTTTAATCTATAAAAGCATTTTACCGCCCAATAATAAACCCGTTTACATGAATGTGTGTTTCTTTTAATAACTTTTATTAAAGCAAATATTTACTTGGAAATACTATGGCATTGGTTCATTTTCTTGCTTTAAATCTACCTATACTAAATGACATTGGTTATTTTCCATATTAGTCATTCTGCTTTCTCTAGTGGATAACCCATTAACAACTAACCGACGCTGTGGTTTTCATAGCAATTTAGTATAACTGTTTTTATAGCCAAATAATTCACTGATATCTATTTACTTTGTGTGGTGTACAAAAATGTTTTTCCACAACATACCAATTTTTATTCCACGTAGAGCAAGTGCAGAGCTTGTCACTCTATCTCGAATTTAAAGATAACAGCTTTTGTCTGTTTTCAACTTAGGGTTTTCCTATTTCCTTCTCCTTATAAAACCCTTTAACTAGGTAAATCAAGAATAACTCAATTCACGCATTTGAGTCAAACATTAAAGTGGGCCAAAAGTCAAAACTGACTAAGTGGTTCTAAGGGGACCTCCTGACCTTGGGTTTCCCACTATCACAATGGCTACCTTGTTCCCCACCCAAAACAAAATTCCCTAGCTGCCATCCAGCACTGTAGACAAATTTGGCACCTGACATGCACACACCAGCATCCCTTCACGCTTGGCAGATCTGATGGTCTTCTGGTGGTAGAGTGCAAACTGGGTGCTGCTGTGCACACTTCTGTTGTCAAACTCGCCTAGTGGATCACAACTTGGGTGGGGAGGGCTATGATGTAAAGTTTGGACTTCTAGTTTGGTTTCACTTTACTTCAAAGAGCATATACCCCCCCCCCCCTTGTATTTTTTACAATGGTGCCTTTGTATTTGGATGCTTTTTCATTGTAGTTGACAAGGTAAGTATACCGTGGATGGCATGGCTGTGGAGTCGGGGGTAGGTTTAACTGGATTCTGTGGAATTGTACTTGGCATATAAAAGAATCTCGTACTAATGTTGTATAATCCATGTAACTTTCATAGGAAGTTTGGAACATAAAATGTATGTATTAAGATTTCTAAACTTCCTGTTTTTATAACAGTTATAACATTTTAGTAGAGATTTTCTTTTTATGCTGGAGTTGGTACATATTTACTAGCTCTGATGCCACAGCCCTGGATGATGCATCTTGAGCGGTGCTGGACTTGTAGCTCCCGATAACATAAGCTACAGAGCGCTGGATTAGAAGTGTTTTAATATTTTTTTAGACCCCAGGGCTGGCTGACCCTGGCGCATTCTGATCTGAGGTACCCTACTGTTTAAATTCCCCATGCACACCCGCACTCTTACTTTTCCAGCATTCGGCGCTCAAGCTGGGGGTCACATACCTGGATCTGGCGTGGCATTCAGTAGGCTGGGGCGGGAGCGTGCCACATGTCGCAGGGAGACTGAGGATGTGCCCACTCCCCTTTTCCTATGGGGCTCTTTGCTGTGCATTAGTATGCAATGCATAGAATGCTGATTAGACAAGAGCCCATGCATGTGCTATGGGTATGACTGAGTTGTGTGGGCAATCTGGGGGGTTTCACACAGTGGGGCAAGGACCTATCACCAGTATAGTGGCAATCCTGGTGATGGGTCCACTTTAAAAGGATTCATGAATGACCAATTGCACAGCATCCTGAATGTGCAATTCATTTTTAGTATAAGTATGCAGGGATGTATTTTTTTTTCTTTTTAAATAACCCTTTACTCTACTTAAAATGGGCCAAAACCTGGGATTTTCACTATCCTGGGTTTTGGTCCCCCCGGGCATCCTGATTAGGGATGCCCTGCTGCATGAAACATGGCCAGCTTCTCTTACCTTTCCTTACGCCGCAGGAGTGGCTCTCCTACAATCGGCTTCCTCAGATACTCCATGTTAATGTGCGACTGGGGAAGCTGAGTGGAATCCTAGCCACACACACCCGATTGGCGTCTTTGGCTGTGCACCGTGGGCTTGTTGGTGAGGTAAGCCTCGGGAAGTTTTCAAGTGTGGTTTCCCCTGGTGGTGGTGGTTAAATCATGCAGTAGGGTAGATTTTATAGAAAAGCTCTGTTCACTATCTTGGTTGAGCACTTGCCTATACCTGGTTCTACTGTAAACATTAATAGGATTTCTCAACTGGGGAATGGGATAATTCTGAAAATGAGTGGTGTAAATAACACAAGTGTTAGAGTGTGCTTATTCATAGAAACTAGTGACTGTTATTCGTAGTTTATTCCTATTGCTGGTATTCCTTTATTCACATATTGCTGGTTGATAAAGGGAACAATTCTTCATACCGTTTCAGTGTAAACAGAGTAGCGTGCCTGGAAGTAGGCCGGTTTCTTTTTGTTTTGTGAGCCCCACCATACATCATTTATCAGTGATTCAGGGGACAGGTTTTCTTCTATTATGTGATACTGGGATGAGATAATTGCTGTTCTCCCTGAATAGATGCTTTGTATTGCTACATCTATAAAACAAAGCTGTGTTTGTAAACATAACTTGTGAAAAAAGAAAGGCCATACTTTTTTGGTGAAGAGGTTAACTGAATAGTAAGGGAGACTAAAGGCAGAGAAGAAAAAAACTTTTGTTTGCTAAATATAATAATGTAGCTTGGGATTCAGTGGATAATTGTTACTACTAAATGTGTCTAATTTATAGAGCCTATTTGTAAAGCTGGCTTATATTCTTTGGTAATTGCCAATTTCTGTTCTTTCCATTTTTTTCTTATGTTAGCAGGCAAAGGTTTAACAGCTATGTCTAGTTTCTTTTCCCTGCATTTGCAGAAATCCTATTGCATAGGTTTCAACCTCAACCTCTAGCTTGCCGTGTAACATAGTACAGTATATTCTACTAAAGGGGACCTAAAAGTTTGGGTGACGCAAACTGTCACCTATGATTAGACGCAGTAACAGACTACTTCACTTGGATCAGAGCGAGACTTGCCTTCCAACCCCAAATTGTCTTTTAAAGTTGAACAAAACCTGGGATTTTGAATATCCTGGGTTTTGTTTCTTGCTGTGCAAGCCCCCCCCCCCCCTCATTTCCGGGTTCTACAGTGCATTCCCGGGCTCCAGCCTTATCCTATTAAGGTTTGCCATATTGCTCTGCACTGCAATCTGGACTGAAAGTGGCCACAATCCCAGATGCAGGTGTGCTCCTTTTCCCATCTGAATGTTGGGGTGCGGGAGCATACCATAGCCCTGAGATGCTCAGAATGCGCCCACTCTCGCTCATCATTGTTTACATTGCCCAAGGAGCTGCCGGAAAAGGGGAAGCCTCATGATTTGGGATGCCACAGGGGAAGACTGGTTGGCTTGGGCTATGTTCTGCTTTAAACAAAAAATGAAAATATACTTTCAGGTCTGAAACCTAGCCATCTATAATCAGCATTCTATAAATTGCGGGCTCTGCCCAGCGACCAGGTGAAAAGAATAGTTGGATTAGTATATGAGGCTGGCACACCAAAGCAAAACTTGAATATGAGGGATATAAATCTATATACAAAATGGTCAAAGAAAACTTGTCATAAGTGACTAATACAGTAAAATTAACTAGAACAGAAAGCAAGATAACATTACTCACATGGCAGATGACCGCTATACAATACCCAGTTTATACAATACCAACCATTTGGACAGAATAGCTTACCAGTATTCTCCTTGTTACTTTTTTCACCTGTTAAAACAGCCTGGTCGGGGTCTGTGTAGGTTTAAGAATGAGTGACTGCAAGTTTCATCCAGCTCTCCTTGCAGTCTTCAAACCTCACCTGTTTTGTGAAAGGTTCCCTTTGCTTTACCCTTGGGGGGTGTATGCACCCGTGTGCCAGAACTATGGCCTCAGGTGTAGGTATAACAAGTAGTTTTGGAGTAAACCTGGTTGTTGAAAGGCAACACTCTTTCTAGGATTGCTATCTAAGAAGCTGCCTTCACAGTCTCTGTTGAATCATGATTGTAGCAGTGGATTGTGTATATCTGTGTCTAATGGGACACGTGTGTATTCAGGTCTACTCTATAAGAGAGAATATTAGACCTTGGGGTATGGCTGTGTTCAGCGCTTGGAATTTTGACCCACTACCTCTACTGGAAGTGTGTTCCATTCGACCACCTAAAGCGTGTGCTGCTGTTGGTACCTCCACTATAAGACAGTCTGGAGGGGGCATCCATAATGCTGCAGCCCCCCCAGCACATAACCCCCAGAAGGCCCGTAATCCTTACCTTTAACCTCTATCCTTGCAGGGAATTCTGTCCCGTTATTGGCCACCCGACACTCACGTGGGTACTGAGCATTGCCATTGTTCTGGCCACCAGAATGCCCTGCCATGGTGCATTGGTGGACAGTCATGGTGCTGGATTGCAGGTGGAGGATCAAGGCTAGGGTTTATGGGCATTCTGCGAGGTTATGTGCGGGGCATCCAGCATTCTGGATTCCCGCCCCCCAAGACTGTCTTATAGCAGCGATAACCAACACCTGCACCTGCCCGCTTTAATCTCTACTGTGTACTTTTTAGTGTTTTTTTACTTTGATTTTGAGAGTTTGTTGCTATGCCCTCTCTGTCTTTTGACTTTAGTCACACCATACGTTATGCAATCTAATTACAATTTCTGTAAATCACGTTAAA
The DNA here is from genome assembly GCA_027917425.1 of Gastrophryne carolinensis. Classification (NCBI taxonomy): domain Eukaryota; kingdom Metazoa; phylum Chordata; class Amphibia; order Anura; family Microhylidae; genus Gastrophryne; species Gastrophryne carolinensis. Next base: position 294,347,214 of record CM051238.1, on the reverse strand, counting down.
CCTTCATAATAAAATAAATGTAACCACCTAGATTTCTCAGTTCTCAAATGCTTACAATAAACTGTGCAATCTGTCCAAACTTTCCAAAAATATCACTGCAGTCTTCCAAAGGTGATTACCAGCACAACACATGGACTCTCTGTATACTATGCTTCCATCCCGGTCCATTCAGACTTGTTTTAGTGATATTTCTGTTGGTAGGGTCCCCTTCACATCTTCCCTATTGTGACGTGTTTGGGACAAGTCAGGAAAAGAATCTTGCCCATTTAAATCAAAAGGCACCTTCACATCTATGCGATTACAGAATAGTGTGAGCGGGCTTTTATAGCCTGCAGAAGAGCTAACTTGAACATGCACAATATTTAGGCTTACATGAGCATGGCTCACACTGTGAATATTGTGAGAGGGGTATGGTTTGGGAGAACAGATATCTGCCCTTGAAATGGTTAAACTGTGAATGGTAAGCCTTGGGTGTGTCTCTGGTAACCAAAGGGTTAACACAGACACAGTATAAGCAGGATTGATAGTCTGTGTTGTCTATGTTGGCCATAGCTAACATAGACAGATTGTAAAATACGTACTGGGACCTGCTTGTTCTGGAGTGAGTGAGGTTGGTAGTGGGACGCTCACTCCACCCGGGGGGGGTTCGGTCCGGGGATTCCACAGCCCGCAGCTGTGGATCCTCGGGTCCTAATTTAAAGCTCACTGCAGAGCTGAGGAGTGTGGCCATACCCGGAGAGCTGACTGCTGGACTAGAGGAGGTATTGAACGGGCCACACAACGCTTGTGATTTGTAACTGGGGCCGGATAGCCAGTCCCACGTATAGCTAGGGATTGTTATATATTAGTGAGTTGCTTAGCCGAGCAGGACTTTATTTTTGTTTTAGCCTGATGTTAAGGCCCTGTGTTTGTTGGAAGCTACAAGTGTGAAATAAAAACACTTGAATTGAACTGTATCCTGTCTGTGACCCTGCTTACTGCACAGCTACCAAGTATCTACCAGAGCGGTTCCCCACATATGGTGGCTTTGAGCGGGCACAGTGCAGTGAAACATACACTGGGTGCATGTCCTGGCCTTCAACAAGCAACAAGCCACAGCCATGGATGAGCTAATTAAACAGCTGGTTCAGTCCAACTTCCAGCAACAGAAGGCACACTCTGAGGCTATGCAGGCCCAGCAACAGGCCAACTTACAGCAGCAAGAAACTAACAGGCTGCTAGCACAGCAGATGACAGCACTGGCGGCTGCACAACAAAAGCTGGGTGCAGCGATACCGGAGCGGGATGCCCGGAGAGAAGTTCGGAAAGCCATGACAAAGATGACGTCAGAGGACGATGTAGAGGCCTTCCTAACAGGCTTTGAAAGAGTGGCCACCCGTGAAAGGCTGCCGCAGGAATACTGGGCAGAGGTTCTGGCACCCTTCCTCATAGCAGAACCACAGCAGGCCTATTTCGACCTAAGCGAGCAGGAAGCCCGGGATTATGCTACTGTAAAAGCGGAGATCCTAGCCCGTTTGGGAGTTGATATATACCTACGTGCCCAAAGAGTCCATAGCTGGAGGTTCCAAGAGGCGTTACCACCAAGGGCCCAGATGCACCACCTCATCCACCTGGTTCGCAAGTGGCTTCAGCCGGAGACATCAACCCCAGCCAAGATGGTGGAGAAGGTTGTTCTGGACCGCTTTTTGAGGGCCTTGCCAGGTGAGATACAGCAGTGGGTAGGACATGGGGACCCAGCTGACGCTAATACTTTGGTGGGGATGGTGGAGAGGTACTCAGCCACCCAAGCTCTGAGGAAAAAGGCCTCTCCCACCCCAGCCAGCCCCAAGTCCAGAAGGCCTATGGTACCTGCTAACTCCCGGGCCAGTGTAAATCCCTATGTTCAGGTGATGCCCCAGGGGAGAAGGAGAGCGGAGGCTCCTATCTGTTGGACCTGCCAGGAACCTGGCCATATTGCAGCCAAGTGTCCCCATAAACCTGAGCCCATGGACTGCAGCTCTGCCAGGAGGGTTTCCCTTTATGCGGCCCCGGTTTATACTGCTGCTACTCCAGACTCTATGGATGAGCGCCACCTCTGCCAGGTGACAGTGGCAGGGCTCCAGGTGCTGACGCTGTTGGACTCTGGAAGTCGGGTGACTCTAATTAATGGATCCCATATTAACCCTGGGACTGTCACAGGCCACACAGTTGGGGTCCGGTGTATTCATGGGGACGTGAAAGACTATCCTACTGCCATTGTGACCATCCAGACCCCCTGTGGAGAAAGTCAACATGAGGTTGGGGTTGTCATGAACTTGCCCCATGACCTTATTTTGGGACGGGATTTCCCCTTGTTCTGGACTCTGTGGCGGGGAAATCAGAGGTCGGGGAGACCACCCTTAAGAGTACAACCCCAACAGAAGAGTCAAGTCTTAGACCCGGAGCCCAATGACCCAGACTCTGGGGTCCCAGCTGTAGGGGTGACCAGTGATGAAAGTAATGTAAGCACTGTATTTCCCCTAAATGTGATGGCCGGTGAGACTGAAGAGTTAGTGACTGGGCCACAGTTTTCAGATTTGGAGGTATCCCATGACAACTTTGGCACAGCACAACTCCAGGACCCTACACTGGTCCGGGCTAGGGAAAATGTTGTGGTGGTGAATGGGGTGCCCCAGCACGCCAATGCTAATCAGATATTTCCCCACTTCATGGTTGACCAAGAACTTTTATATCGGGTTGACAAGATGCGGGGTGAGACCTGGGAGCAATTGCTGGTGCCCAAGCCTTATCGCCAAACCGTGCTGATGTTGGCTCATAAACATGTGCTTGGGGGACACCTAGGGGCCACAAAAACGTTGGATCGCATCCTGCAGCGGTTTTACTGGCCAGGGGTATATACTGAGGTTAAACGTTATTGTGAATCATGCCCCGAATGTCAGTTGCGTGCTCCTATGGGTCATTTTCGGAATCCATTAGTACCTCTTCCCATCATCGAGGTCCCATTTGAAAGGATTGCCTTGGACTTGGTAGGTCCGTTGGTTAAGTCTGCCCGGGGGCATCAGCATATACTTGTAGTGATGGACTACGCTACACGGTATCCTGAAGCCATTCCCCTACGGCACACATCGGCGAAGCTGATAGCTAAAGAGCTATTCGCCATGTTTTGCCGGGTGGGCCTGCCCAAGGAGATCCTCACGGACCAAGGTACCCCTTTCATGTCTAAAGTCACCAAGGAACTGTGTAAACTCTTTAACATAAAACAATTACGCACTTCGGTATACCATCCTCAGACGGACGGATTAGTGGAGAGATTCAACAGAACCTTAAAGAGTATGCTGAAAAAGGTGGTGGACAAAGATGGGAGGGACTGGGATGTTATGTTGCCCTCTTTAATGTTCGCAGTCCGGGAGGTACCCCAAGCTTCTACGGGGTTTTCTCCCTTTGAATTAGTCTATGGCAGACATCCCAGAGGCCTGCTGGACATTGCAAAGGAGACTTGGGAACAGGAGCCCACGCCCCACAAAAGTGTTATAGACCACATCGCCAGTATGCAGGACAGGGTGGAAGCCATTATGCCCATCGTTAAGGAGCACATGGAGGCTGCTCAGAGGGCTCAAAGCCGGGTTTATAACAGGTCAGCCACAGTAAGGACCTTTAAACCTGGTGACCGTGTTTTGGTTCTGGTTCCCACAGTGGAGAGCAAGTTTCTAGCCAAGTGGCAGGGGCCGTATGAGGTATTGGAGAAGGTGGGTGAAGTAAACTACAGGGTACATCAGCCTGGTAGGAGGAAGCCTAAGCAGGTGTACCATGTCAATTTACTCAAAGCATGGAAGGACAGGGAGAGTCTGCTTACAGAGAAGTCTCCGGTTAAACTCCCTTCTGTGCTACCCCCTCAGGCTACCGTTAAGCCTGCGGAGGTGGGGGCAGAAGTGACGATTGCAGATACCCTCACGAAAGGACAACGCCAAGAGGCTCTAGAATTTGTAGCTAGGAATACAGACGTGTTTTCAGAGTTACCAGGGTACACGTCCGTAATCAAGCATGACATTGTCACGGAGCCTGGGGTGAAGGTTCGGCTAAGACCATATCGAGTCCCTGAGGCTCGTCGTCAGGCCATTGCAGAGGAGGTTAAGAAAATGCTGCAGTTGGGAGTCATAGAGGAGTCCAAAAGTGAATGGGCCAGTCCCATTGTTCTGATTCCCAAGCCAGATGGTACCCTACGTTTCTGCAATGATTTCAGAAAATTAAATGAAGTTTCTAAATTTGACGCCTATCCCATGCCACGTATAGATGAGCTTATTGAGAGACTGGGAGGTGCTCGATATTTCACTACGCTCGACCTCACCAAGGGATACTGGCAAGTACCCCTGACAGAAAGCGCTAAAGAGAAGACAGCCTTCATCACCCCTGAGGGCCTATTCCACTATGTCGTGTTACCGTTCGGGCTTCACGGGGCCCCCGCGACGTTCCAACGCTTAATGGACGTAGTGCTAAAGCCTCACAGGAGATACGCCTCAGCATATTTGGATGATATTATCATCTTCAGCGATGACTGGGAGAGTCACTTGGCCAAAGTACAGGCTGTAGTGAACTCTTTAAGGGCAGCCGGCCTAACTGCAAACCCCAAGAAGTGTGCGGTCGGGATGGAGGAGACACGCTACTTGGGGTATGTGATTGGACGAGGCATAATTAAACCCCAGGTCAACAAGGTTGACGCTATCCAGGAATGGCCTCAACCTGTCAGCACCAAACAAGTCAGGGCATTCCTGGGCATTATTGGGTATTACAGGCGGTTTATACCCAACTTTGCCACGCTGTCAGCTCCCCTGACTGACCTTTTGAAAGGAAAAGGGTCCGTCCTGGTGCGGTGGAATGCACAAGCAGAAAGCGCTTTTCAGGCCTTGAAGTTGGCATTATGTGGATCCCCCATCCTCATTACGCCAAACTTCAAGAAAAAATTTATTGTGCAGACCGATGCGTCAGATGTAGGGTTAGGAGCTGTCCTGTCTCAGGAGGTGAATGGAGAGGAGCACCCAGTTACCTACCTGAGCAGAAAACTCACACCAGCTGAGAAAAACTACAGCATTGTAGAAAAAGAGTGTCTGGCGATAAAGTGGGCCTTAGAAGCACTAAGATACTACTTGCTGGGAAGACGGTTCCGTCTGATAACTGACCACTCGCCCCTCACCTGGATGAGTAGGTCCAGGGAGAGGAATGCCAGAGTCACAAGGTGGTTTTTGTCGTTGCAAAATTTCAGTTTCTCAGTGGAGCACCGAGCTGGGAGACTGCAAGGTAACGCGGATGCCTTATCCCGGACCCATTGTTTGATGTCAGAAGTTCGCCCCAGTGGGTCTGAACTGAGGGGGAGGGAGTGTGAGAGGGGTATGGTTTGGGAGAACAGATATCTGCCCTTGAAATGGTTAAACTGTGAATGGTAAGCCTTGGGTGTGTCTCTGGTAACCAAAGGGTTAACACAGACACAGTATAAGCAGGATTGATAGTCTGTGTTGTCTATGTTGGCCATAGCTAACATAGACAGATTGTAAAATACGTACTGGGACCTGCTTGTTCTGGAGTGAGTGAGGTTGGTAGTGGGACGCTCACTCCACCCGGGGGGGGTTCGGTCCGGGGATTCCACAGCCCGCAGCTGTGGATCCTCGGGTCCTAATTTAAAGCTCACTGCAGAGCTGAGGAGTGTGGCCATACCCGGAGAGCTGACTGCTGGACTAGAGGAGGTATTGAACGGGCCACACAACGCTTGTGATTTGTAACTGGGGCCGGATAGCCAGTCCCACGTATAGCTAGGGATTGTTATATATTAGTGAGTTGCTTAGCCGAGCAGGACTTTATTTTTGTTTTAGCCTGATGTTAAGGCCCTGTGTTTGTTGGAAGCTACAAGTGTGAAATAAAAACACTTGAATTGAACTGTATCCTGTCTGTGACCCTGCTTACTGCACAGCTACCAAGTATCTACCAGAGCGGTTCCCCACAATATCCTAATTCATCTCTGTATGATTAAAGCCTTTTAAAATGTCTGGCAGGTGTCTGGAATGCTTCTGTCTGATGCATGTAGGAACTAGCTGTGGCTGATTTCTGAAAAGACCAAATAGAAGTAAATGTTTAAAAGTTTTTTCACTAATATACATAAAGAAGCCTTTTATTTTTCTTGATTTTAGCTGTTCCCCTCTATATTCATTTTCTCTAGTGATCTTCCCTTTTCGGGTCATTTGCTGTTATACCTGCCTCTAGTGAACCATTGTGGGTACTGGATATTTCTTTACAATTTATTTTAACAGCTATATGGCCAAATTTGGTTATAAATACATTCAGGTATCTCTTATATATTGTAACCAAAATGGCATTCTCAGGGCGTAAACTGAGGTACAAATTCTGGGAGATTCAGCCGGACGCCGACCAGAGCTCCAGTTTCAATCTGATTTTCCAAGTGTCCTCTATACGGTCATCTTCCTCATTAGTCTTTTCAGGCCCTTTAAAGGAAAACCCCCATTTTGTCAGGTTTTTGGTGTTCTGCCTCATTGTTTTTCTCTTTTGGAATGTAAAATAAACATTTGTGTTAGGATTGTGCCCCCCCCCCCCATACCTGTTATTTACGAATCCAAAGAAAGGCCAGTACTTCAATTGTTCAAAAATGTAGAAATATTGTATTCCACGAAAACATATAGTATAAGTATGGTACACACTCCAAAGCTGATGTTTTGGCTATATATCGTTCTGAATGGTCGAGGGCATGAACAGCTGGAGGTGTCCATTCAGAATAAATTGCAGGGTGACCTATTTTATTCTGATTGGATGAGAGCCTGCTTTTGCTGAGCGGTGTTCCCTGGGGTTTCATACACCCAGTATCAAGGGTTTTGAGTGCAGCCACTACAGCCATTCAGTTTTGGGGAGTGCTTTAACATGTCTGCTTGTTTAGGCAAAGGCTAAATGCCTAGTTTGAACAACTAAGTGAACATGGTGCATCACAAAAAATGGCAAAGCAGGCAAAGGGTATGTTTCTTGCTTTACCTTCATCACGGTTCGGCCTCCCCGTACTCTCTGCCGTCTAATGGTCTATCACAGTTGTCTCTGGATCTTTGCTGCCAGATCTCTGGTTCCTTCCCCTACTTTCCTGCTGGCTTTACCCAGCTGCTGTCCCCAGCAGCCAAGGCAGCTTTCAGGTTCTCCTGCTAAGTAGCCAATCTCGACTCGAAGTCCGGCAGCAGTATCGCCCAGGGGGCCTATGCAACGTGGATAAAGTGCGGTGCTGCACGGCATTGCACAAAAGTGTGAACGTTGTGTCTATGCTCATATGCGCATGCTTTGTGTCTGACTTGTATTCTTCAAACAGCGTTCAGCTCCACCTGTACTGTTGCTAGAGTACATAAACCTCAGTGGTGTTCAATGAAATATGCTATATTGTGGGTTGCGGCTGTGGTACAGATGAATGCTTGGAATGTTGCTTTACAGATGTGATTGTTGCTATTTGTGTTGGGCAGTAGCCTAGATGTGGTGAGATTGGTCAGGCACCGCAGTGTGCTCATCCCACATTATTTACTAATATGATAAAAATGTTGATCCTGTGATGTTACCTCAGATGGTCCAACATCATAACTACTAATGATCCAGCTCTGCATGATGAATGACATAACATAGAGGGTCACTATCAAAGTCTTGTTGGCAGAAACTGTATCCCAACAACCTACAGGGGGTTCTCAAAATGATACCCCCTATCTTTTGGCAACTGTGGCAGTATTCCAGAGAGAATGATTTAAGCAATTCAAATAACTGGAAGAGTGTCGAATGCAAAAGATATAGCGCACTGGTGAATGTGGCTGGTACATGTGAACACTTTGGAGATCAGAATTTCTGGTGCAATGGATTGATGTTTATAAGGGTTACTGCATGTGTCCTGCAGGATATTCTTTCTGCCCGTCTTAAATTTAAACACCTTTGCACATTTATCAATTTCCTTCAGAACATTTTAAGATGGTCCAGATGAATTAAAAAATATATACTTGCCTGGTTAGCTCTGGGAGTCGTCTTCTCCGTCTGATTTACTGTTGCTGTAATCACAGTGACCATGGCACCGGGAAGGAGGACTACATTTTACAGTACAGGACCACATTAAAATCAACCTTGATATTTTTTTTTGTGGGTATGATCCCCTTTTAACAGTCAAATGATTTCTCAGTAAATGCCGTTAGTTGTAATGCAGGCATCCTTTGTTTTTAATGTCTTCTTAGAAGTTAAAAGGAATTGAAAACAATTTGTTTTTTAACTAGCTGAAAAAGCACAGTAGGCACCAAACCCATTAAAACATTTTGATACTCTTTTCAAGTGCATTTTTATCCTTCTTTCTACAGCTCATTTTATTGGGTGATGTAACCATGGCTTAAAAAAATGCACAATTTTATTTAATCATTGTGAACAGGGATGATTTAAATATCCGTCGCTCCTGAATTGGGGCTACTGTAAGAACGTATAGTAGTTTCTTAAAGTGGACCCATCCCTATGATTTTCACTATACCAATTTGGGATACCCCACTGTGTGAAACTCCCCAAATGGACCACAAAACTCGCCATTTCCACTGCATGTGGAACTAATGCACGCCATTAAGTGTAGTCGCATCCTCAGTTTTTATGCAGTGTGCAGCGCGCCTCAGCTGCAGGGATACCAGGGACGTTGCCCGCCAATCCCCGATGCGGGACTGCAGGAAAGATTTGGGGCCTGGGTGGGGATTCACATAGTGCGACATTATGAATCGGGATGCCCCTGGGACACTTGGTCTGTTGGCGCAGACAAGGATTGGTCCATTTTAATTTCGCATCTGGCTACATAGATTGATTCTTCCCATGTATTATATAGACTCTGTCCAGCAGAAAGTTGGACATCACCAGGGGCTCTGTTTTTAAGAGAGTGACTTGTGCACCTCCATTCTTTTGTTGTCCTACCCCTGCCACGCTGAGTAGTAGTCTGTTGGTGCACACCCCTGCATTCTATCAACTTAGGGGGGCTTCCTCATTTTGACTGGTATCGGGAGCACTGATTGAAGCTGGAGACCTGTGTAAGCTGACCAGCTATCCCACTTTCTGAGGGACAGTCCTACTTTTAGGTCCACTGTTTCTCCAAAAACTCTGGGGATACGTAACTTCGCTGACATATTTGAAAGATTATGCTCACAAACGTTACAAGATATTTGTGTGGTTTACAACTGCTCTGACTCTTTGGTTGAACTGTCATAGTGGAATGCATTGATTGGCTGAGCACTAGCTCAATTACCAACCTTTTATGGACCAAAGATCCCTGGAGCATATTACTAGGGGCGGGGCTACATCTTATACACACAAGTAGCATAGAACACTGTGGATATTCCTAAAAAGCCTGTAAATAAACCACACCCCACCTCACCCATGACTTACAAACTGGTTTAAACTGTCCCACTTTGAGACCTAGTCCCACATGTAATTTTAGACCTGTGGGACTACAATAGATTGAAGCAGTTGCAGAACAGGTATGTATGCATGTACTGTTTTTGTTCCTTAGATTTAATACAAAGCTACTTTTACGGGGGGGGGGAGTGCACAGTGGGGATGCTTTAAATTGCCCTGCTGTGTCAAACCCCCCAGGTCGCCTGAATGGTCTTGCCACTCGTCCAGTCTGCGTGCTCAGATCTGCTCAATCCCTCTTCTTCCAGAAGCTTGTCTAATCCGAGGGGATCCAAGCATGTTGGCGGCCGATTTCCCCCCCCCCCCCCCTCCCGCTACCCTTTACCAGGGATCAAGCTTGCGCCGGCCATTCACAAATGCCTGGCACGGACACACTCCCTGCATAGGGGAAAGCAGGTATGCGGCTGTTCGGGGAAGTGCTGTCGGTCCGCGAACGCAGGTGAGTTTTCGGGTGACCTGGAGGGTTTCACACAGTGGGACACCCCCTATGTGATTGGCAGCAGTCAGTGAAGTTTGCAGGGCAGACTTACTATGTGTGGTGTGTGCCCTGTTCGACCTGCCGGTGGTTATGTGCAGTTGTTTTTCAGTGGCCAATACGAGGGATTTCTGAAGGAGGTGATCATGGGGCGGCGGCTCTTGCTTGCCTGGTTGTTGTGCAGGGCATCCACCAGTCAGATGCCTCCCTGCTGCCGGTCTTCAAGGAAAAACAGTAAAATATGACTTTTGGTTCTCTAACAAGCCCTTGTCTTTTTCAGAATGATAATTTATTGTAAAAACATCTGTAAGAATGTTTTATTTTCTTACAGGATAAGGAAAGCCAATTAGCATATTTTATCGAAATGTAGTTGCTATTCCAAAGGTAAAACCGAATAGGCTTTATTCTGATTCAAAGAGTTGGTCTGTATTCTTTCGTTGTGCCCCTGACAGCTTCTCGCAACTGTTTACAGGATGTGAAATGAAATCAGCAGTTCAATAAATGTACTATACAATCTAATTTTGCCAAGCTGCTGTGTTTATTAAAAAATTGAAATAGTCTATGCCACGCTTGTTTATTGTGGATGTGTTACCTCCAGGCAGAATTAACATGGTTGTCCGTCTACGATGTATGATCTGCTGTTTCCATGAGTGAAGTGTTGATTAAGTAGTTTCCATTTTGGTATTATGGCCTTGCCCTGTTGCAAGTTGCTGACGGTGTAGAAATCTTAAGTCAAAAAAGCAGCTCAGCTTAAACCCTGGTATTTATTAGTGCCCAGGAATAGAAATCTACTGTAGGTGCATAAGCTGCTCAATACACAGTTGCATGTCTTTGTAAATAGCTGCAAAAAGTAAAAGGGTTCTGACATGAGAAACAAAAGGAATGCAATGACTTTTATAGCACTTTTTGGTCTCTTCACTTAATATCTTTAGCATTTTCTTCAGCGTACTATGCAATGTAGTGTGAGCTGGATGGAGGCCATGTGCCTATTATGCACCTAATCTACTAAAATACTATAAGAAAGGTTAACTAAACCTGTTTCCAGCAGACGGTACCCTGCAAAAATCTGTGCAGCCCTCAGGACCCCTACAATAGCTTATTTTGTATTGTCTGCATGATGTGCACCCTCTTCACTGCTTGCATCTGTTTCCCCTCCCTGCTGCTGCTCCATTGCTCTAAATGTGGGCAAGCTGGTTTAGTGTACCTCCACCTTGTGCTCTGCACATATTCATAGGATGGGGTGGGAAGGAGAATTGGGGTGAAGAGTTGAAAATGTACCATTCTGCTTTTATAGGTGGAAGACTGCCTAAATGTAACGGCCTGTTGCCTAAGCCAGTCCCTGCTGAAATAATAGTTAATTGCATGTGTTTTATGCTGGTGTTTTTTTACCCATCATGCAATGCTTTGAGCAGATATTGATGTAGTTAATGCTTCTGTTTTCCATTGGCTGGCTCAGTGGATAGTGGTGAGCCCCCCCTCATAAAAAGTATTTTTTTTTTCTCAAAAAACCCATCATCCATGTTTTTTTGTTTTCCCTCAAGGCAATAAAAAAAAAAACTTTCAGCCCCCACTGATATTCCTGTTGGCATTTTCAAACTTACTAGGTCCCGAGATTGAGTCCTGCAGCCTGTCATTCATTTGCCAGACATATGTGCTAAACACCCTGCAAATGAGTCTCATTTCATTCATTGCATTGGAGGGGCCGTGTGCAGAGAACAGAACAGCTGTAATATACTGGGAGAGAATTGAGGGACATTCCTGGCAAGGGGGTAAATTATCCTGCTTTCCGCTCTACCCATGCTGACTGTGAGGAGCAGCAGCTTACTTTTATATCTCTTAAAAAGATCTAGTGAAACCCAGCTCCTTCTGCTGGGTCTCCAGCAGCAGCGCATGACTCGTCTATGCGTCTCAGTGTAAAGATACCCACAGAAGTGAATGCACTGAGAATGACGAGTCAGCAGATGGAGCAAGTTCAATAGGGCATATCAGGTAATGCAAAGGACTTGTAAATGAAGGATGCAGCCCCTGATAGCCAGCATGAGGCAGGCAAATGTATCCCTTTCCTTGGAATATCAGGTAGACAAACCATTCCTTAAACCGGACCTTCACCACGATTTAATGAAAGCCCAAACCCTTATAAAACGATTCCCCAGCATCTAGAATTAATATATTTTAAGTTTTTAGTCACTTATTATTCTTTCCCCCACTGGGCTGCAACTCTGTTTAGGACTTTAGGATACCGGCGCCGCCATCTTGACTCAGAAGCATCACATACTGAGGTGAGGAGAGCGGGATAAAGTACAGGGAGCAGGTTATAGCTGTGCTTTGCTCAGACAAAGCAGAGCTGGGGTCAGGAAAAGGTCAGCAATCTCAAAATGCAGAGCAGCACAGTCAAAGGGCACTTCCTGTTTGCAGGCTGCCTGATGTTCCATGAGCCGCCATCTTGGATGTTTAAAGGCTCATAACATGCAGCAGCTACAGGTAGGATGATTTTTAATGTGGGCAATCTGTATGTACGGGAGGGGGGGGGACATATAAGATGGACTCTTATTCAGCGTGAAGGACCGCTTTAAATACTTGTTAGGTTTAGGATTTAGTCCCAGAACCTCTGCTGTAATGATATATTATTGTGTTTAAAATCACTCATTTTTAATTATCTTGTTTATAAAACCTTTCAAATTTTAAAAATGTTATATTGTAAAGCTAAACTATTAATTTTTCTTGTTGGGTATAGCAAACTTCTGTTGCCCGACAACTAACCCAAAGGCTCAACAAAGTAAGTTTTCCAAATAGCTGAACGGGTTCCACTGGTGGTGCTCTGTAAGGTTGCAGCCCGTTTGCTGAATATTGTATAGTGGTGAGAGGGTTAAACTGGGCTTCTACTTGGCTTCCAGACCCTGTATACACTTTTTTAAAATAGTAGTGATGGAGCAACTCCCACCCCCTTTACTAAAGTTGCCGACTGACCTGTGCCCCAACCTGATCTGCTGCCATCTATACTTCATTCATGACTTGTTCCTTAAACCGGACCAACAGCCTGGCACAGTTAGAAAAGAAAGGTAGCGGCCATTTTGGAGCTTCCTCTCCCAGCATCCCAGCCATGCTATTGCCTGGATTCAGCTGACATAACTGACAATGCACAGTAACAGGAAGCCCAGCAGCACTTCCTGTTTGCAGGTGGTCTGCAAATGCATGAGCCGCCATTTTGGTTCTAAAATTCATTACAGCAGTTAGAAAAAGGAAAATGAATTTTTATGTGCAGCAATCTAAATTGCCCTGGGGAGGGATGCGTATGAGCACTGCTTGTTGTGTTGGTCTGATTTAAGCCATTTTTGACTGTTGGTCCGCTTTTAGTACAAAACTGCTTCTAAAGATGCTGAAAACAAATCTGCATTTTAAATAGTTGGTTTATAGTTTTGTAACAGTTTTATGTTACTGATAATTTATATGTACCACTGTGGTAGTACTTGAGAAGATATTAAAATAGAAAATGATACTTGATGAAAAACTGTTGGGAACCCCTGATCTAGGGCAATATAGGGCAGAGTTCTGTCGAATATCAAGATGTTCAACCGGGTATCCCCAAGGAAAGGATCAATGATGCATATAAAACAAAAAAGCACTTTTAAAGCAAAGAAGAATACAATTTGGCTGTTAAAATATACCAGACTCCACCTGTTGATGCTTTCCTGAGCATCTTTGGTTTAAGCTGCAGCATGTAATCCCTGGGGTACGTGTACCGCAGATCGAGTAGCAATCATCTAGGGCACTAAAATTCCCCCCCCCCCCCTCCTGTAAGTGTCCCCTCTAAACTCAAGGGTTATGCCGACTGATTTGGAATACACTGAAGCATAGACTACCCCTCCCCCAATCAGTTTGGAAAATATTTTCTTTGTTTCAGGATGCTGCAGCAAATACACAGCTCTGCATTGGCATTCCAACTTTGTGCACTCTGCAGACCTTAATGTATGCCGGGGGTGGGAGGCAGATCCTTGTTGACAAACATTTAGGTCTCCTAGGTACACAGAGCAGGGGCGTGAGGGGACAGTGGATGGCACTATGGGGCATCCTGTCCGGTCCACAGTTGAGGCATTGGAGGAAAGCTTCCACTGATAATCTCACCCAAGGTGTGTAGTAATTGTTTATCCTCTCGTCCATACCAACCTACAAGATTACTTGCTTTTAAAAGTAAACTTGTACTTCGTAGCTGAATTGTTGGGATTATTCTAGGACAGCATCTGGAGCAGGATCGTATTTACTCATTGTTGCTGTCCTGGAAGATTCCTGAAAATAGTTACATTTTGGAGGTTTAGTTGTTCATATCTTAACTTTTTGGCGCCCGATTAGATATAATAAGCTGAGACAACTGAGAGGTTACTAGATGACAAATCTGCAAACAATCTTATTATTCCTTTCTATTAAAACTGCAAACTGCACATTTTAACTTGTATTGTGACTGCAGCAATTATCTGACAAGCTTCATGCACACACAACATTATTATTATTTGTTGGATGACATGGCTGTTACAGTGACACATTGCATTAGTAGGAGAGTCGAGTATCCTCATTGGCATAGCCTTCCTGAGGGTCTCTGTAGGATGTTTAGGTCAGCATCTATATTTTATTCTTTTGTTGTCACTAGTTAGGTAGAGCATGGTGCCTGGGTTATCTTGTTTGGTTGTTTTGTTATTCCTGTTGATATAACTCCATGTGATCTTAAATGTTTTTTTTCAATCTCACTGTTCAGTACAATCCTATGTGATTTTGCCTATGCTGCCTACTAATTTGACTCTTTTACTGTTTCAAGCAGACCTCCAGTCAAAAATAACTGTAGTTTTGCTAGGCTGCCTCTAATTGGAGGCACTTGCCCACTTTTATGTTCCCTCAATGGTGGCTGCTTTGCAAGCCCACCCCATGATTTGCTGCCAGTAGTCATGTGGGAAGGCAAGACAGCAACGACCTTGTCATTTTAGACTGGAGTTTTGTTTCTCTTTGGCTTTTATCGCCCCATGATTGCCAGTAAACCCACCTGCCCCTATTTCCAACAGCAAATCCATTCCGTTCAGATTTCTTTTGCTCATCTGACAAGCATGCAGCAAGGTAATCTGAAATGATCGAGTGAAAGATGGGTGTGTGCACCTAGCTAGAGGTATGCTGGGGATGTGGCCATGGTGCAGAGATGTAGTGCTGGCTTGTAGAAGAGATGAGTGGATCGGGGGGTTTGAGATGCCTCAAAAAGGTAGATCTTACTGGCTCGAAGAGGATGTTTGTCATCTGTTTATTCTCTTACATTTGATAATTCTTAGGGCTGGTTGATACCTTGTAAAAGATTTGTATTAAAGGGCCATAATACTGTCATAATATATGTCAGATGCGTGAATTGGTTAGAGAGCCAGATTGAAGTCCACACACCACACCATCTCTTTGATCTGAGTTGAATTACTCGTCCAAGTAGAATGGAGACAAATCCAGCCACTAGTTTCTGCTGATATTCTACGAAATGGGAGTCATGCTAAAGATGTAGTGAGGCAAGTTTACCCTTGGCTGTGCTTTTGGCTGTGAACTTAAAGCAAATCTTCATTTACAAGCTGACCCCCACCCTACCCTGGCGCTGCTCACCATTTGTATCTGCAGAAGAGGGATGTCTGACTATAGAAACTTATACTGTATAAGTCTAATTCTATTATAAGTATAATTCTATATATCCAGTGGCGCCCATCTTCTGTAGATATAAGCTGTTGATATAGCTGCTTACAGCTTGTCCCATGCTGGTTGTCAGAGGCGGCATCTTTTATTCACCTGCACTTTGCATTCCCCGATAAACCAACTTGCTCTTCTGCTGACTTAAAGTGATACTGCGGGCAAAGGTAATTGTTACACATTGGCACTGTCCTAAACTTTTTTTAATTTGAAGCGAAAATGGCCACAATATTGGGGTTTAAAGGTTCAGCCAATGGCATTCTCTTTTTCATCTCGCCCCCCAATTAGCTCAGCATAGCGGGGCACGATTGCTGGTCCCTCAGTTATCCCGCCCCTCCCTCCACCTTCTCCAGATTCATCACATTGCTGTCAGCACAGAGAGCTGAGTATTATGCAGCATCACAGATCCAAGGGCCACGCCCACTTTTCAGAAGAGAAATTGCGAGGTGAAAATTTAAACCTCAAAATCTTGGCAATTTTTCTTCAGTTTAAAAAATCGAAAACCGTTTAGGACACTGCTAAAAGTATCACGACACAATGGTGTAACAATTAGTTTTGCCTGCAATAGCACTTTAATTTTATGGGTCGCTTGTTTGGATTTGGATTTACAGTCTGCCATAAAGATGCATGCAGAGCTCATGCCTAATCCTAGCATGAGAGGTCCAGCACATGGAAGAGCGTTGCCTTGGGTTGATACTCCTCCAAGATGGCCTTCTGTGTGACCCCCGGAGCTTCCATGGTCACGTCTCCCGCTTCCTTTTAGCTGAGGCACGCTCCCACGCTCAGCCATTCAAATAGGCTGGGACGGGTGTGCTGCCCAGACTAGAGGGAAGCAGAGGATCCAGACGTGTTTTTTTTTTTTTTTTTTTTTTTTTTTTTTTTTTAAAGCCAATATGTAATCTCTAAAATTCCGGGTGGACATGGCCATTGCGGTGGATTTTTATTCTAAGCATACAGCACGTCCTGCTCCAGACATATTCATAACGTATGGGTATACCTCCGCCTTCAGCGCCGTGCACTGCAGATCATGAAGAAAACAAGCTTCTCCCGGCCCTACATATACCGGAGGACCTCCCACAATCCCCAGATTTCTCTGCAGTGCTGAAACTGCGAAGACATGAAGTGTCACGCTCTCGCAGGCGAGCGGGGCTTGACAGCCCGAGGCCCTGCGGGACTATTCCCACCCGTCCTTTTTGAAATCACAATGCCTCCCAGCCTGGGCTGCGTGGGTCGGGTGAAGGTAGGCAGCACCTGGTGTGCTTACGGAGCTAGACTCCACCGCAATTCCCCAACCATAGGGTAGGCGGTTTAGGCTGATAGTGAGCCTCCAAGGGATGCCCCTCCCGCATTATTGTCCCGTACCCCACGCATTGCTGGACCCTATTATCGGGTCCCCATTCTCCTTCATTTCCCCATCCACTTAGGGGGAAAAGAAAGGGGGGGGGGAGGGGTACGCGTGTGGCAGTCCCAGTGTACCGGTGTGTCACGCTCGTGGCCTCTATTCTGCCCTTTATTAGCTCAGAGATGTCAGAGCCGCGCTGCTTGCTCCTTATTTCGGCTGCCGCTGTGCGTTTTTTTTACATGATTGCCACACAATCTTGATTACTGTCGGTGTCCGCTCTATGGAACGTTAGGCTCGTGGTTGCATCCTTGCCTTATTTTTACCTCAGAGCTTCGCGCTCTTTAGAATGGGCGGGGCCTTTTTTCGGCGCCCTTCGCGTCATGGCGGAGTATTTAGCCCGCCCTTCGAACTTCGCCGGGTGCCATTTTGGTTAGCTGCACGCGTCGTGGCGGTCTCCTCCTCCACTTGAGCTGTAAGTGCCCTTGCGGGTGAATCTGCGCATGATCCTGACATCTCTTTCCCATTGTGTCTTTCAGACGCTGAGTTCCCGGTGGCCTCTCCCGGCATCATATCCATATATTTCTATTTACATATACTTATATTTATAATATACGTATACATTGATATACTCATACGTATAAGGAGCCGGCCTTCCCAAAATCTCCCACATTAATCAGCGGGTAGTTGGGGCATCCAGGGTTGCTTATTGCATAAATCCCTATTGATATCCTATCTTTAAACAATCACCATATGGAGGCATCTCAGGATTGTGTTACCGGGGTCCCTCTGGGACAGGACCGGCTGTGTATATCGTGCGGTCTCCCCCATGCTGAGGCGGACGGGGCACGGGTCTGCGCGTCATGTTCTGAACAGACGCTGGAATTGCGAGCGACGCTTGCGGTTGTACCTCGCTCCTTCTCGCCCATTTCCCCTTCCCTAAACCTCACTCCTGTTGAGTCTTGTACAAGCGGCGAGTTACAAATGGATACCTCTCCTAGACGGCCCACGCTTGTCCAGATTGTTGAAGGTTTGTCCTGCCGGATGGGTCCAGATAGACAATGGCCTTGGACTCCCGCGGCTTCGGCCTGCGCTTTGGGCTCTGAGGAGTCTTTTTCTACACGTGCTAGCGCCACGTCGGAAGAAGGGGACCTGTTCTCTGACCTAGGTTCCTCTGACGAGAGGCCGAGGTGTCAGGATGATGCTGGTCAGGACGACTGGGACCAGCTTGATATTGGCGGGATGTTACTCAGGATTTTTAATGTATTGTCCGTTTCACCTCCCGGTGCGGTCTCCAGGCCGAGAGGGGGGCGCTTCCATACTGCGCCTGCGCATTTGGAATTTCTCGAGCAGGCTCACTTCCATGCTCTCGTACTTAAAGAGTGGGAATGTCCCGCTGCTCTTCAAAGGCCCCCGGAGGACTGGGTTTGGAAATACCCTTTCCCCCCCACGAGATGGTAGATATTTGGTCCTCGTCCCCATTTGTGGACGCACCAATTATTGGGGTTCCTAACCCCCCCTTCCTTACAGCTCCCTGCGGGACGCCGAGGATCGGCGCATTGATAGGCTGGCTTCCCACACCTTTGCTTGTGCAGGAACGGAGCTACGCCCTGTCTGTGCCGCGGCTATCACGGCAGTGGCCGCTAAGACTCTTATAAGAAAGATGCTGGAGCATCAGCCTGAAGATTTACCCTGGGAGGTGTTTTACACACTCTCTAGCTGCGATATTTTTGTTAAATTTATCCTTTTGGCTCTGGATGACACCATCAAAATGTGTGCGAGGACTTCTGCCCAAGTGTTAGCTATACGTCGCCTGTTCTGGCTTCGTCAGTGGGGGGCAGACGATGACGCTAAAAGGACCTTGACGGGGCTTCCCTTTAGAGGGCATCGCCTGTTTGGGGCCCGTCTGGATCTATTTGAGAAACAGGACAATCCACCCAGTCAGGGGCGGCCGTTGCGCCCCCCGCGGAGCAGGGATACCCCTCCTCCTCCATATCATACTGTTAAGCAGGAACCAGGGATGCCCCCTGCAGGGTCTGGTTCGGTATCCTGTCCCAGGAGTGAGGTTCAATGCCCGGGGCCCTCGGGCCGGGCTAAGCCCGTTTCCTTCCCTGAAAACCCTCATGCATGATGGGACGCCCTCACCCACCTGGGTGAGGGGATGGCCACAGCACCTTACTCCTATCAGGAGGCATCCTGCCTCGTTCTAGTGGCTTTAGGAGATAGTTCCTCCAGATATGGGAGAGTGTTTGCTGGGTGGTCCTTCCCTGAGTCGGTCAGGAGGACTATGGTCCCATGCCTTTCTTCAGGTATGGGTGCAGGCTTAACTGGGCCTGTCAGGTATGGCTTCCTTGCAGAACGCCATTATCATATAGAAACTGGGGCCCTGCGCGGGTCTGCCCCTTCCTCCCCTCAAGGATGAGGGAGTCTATCTGCCTAACTCCTAGGGGGGTGTGGCATCTGTATACATAAGCATTCAGCCTGGCGCCCTTGACAGGGCTGTCTGTGCCCCATGTTCCAGGGGTCCTCTGGCCGTTTGTGGCATGTTCAGATTTTTTTCTAGATTCCAAGGAGTCTTCTGGATATTGAGCCCACTACTGCTGGGTATTGGTGGTCACGGACACCGTTGAGGCTTAGGCTGAATTCCCTGTTGCGCCCATGTGCGCGCTAGTCTCTGGGAAAGTGTGATGTCTCGCACGACACCAGGGGGCATCTACCAGAGGACCTATCAAGCCCTCCTGTTCCTTCACGAAAGGAATTATTGGATGGACCTTGGCGAACTCTGGTCCTACTCTGTTCCATCCTCTAGTTCCTGGTTGTACCTGGATTAGGCTTCACCTAGTGCCCTTTTTCCTGGTTATAAGGATTTTACCGGTATGAGGCCTCTGGTCCTCCGTCCTGTCTAGTGATTTCTCCAGACAGAATTGCTTCTGGTGCGCCAGTTGGCGGCTGGTCCTTTGACATCACTTGTCTCCGTGATCTTTGGGCTCTGAGGCTTCTAGCCATTAGTCCTGGATGAGGGGTTTACACCCTGGGTCTAGGTCTGTTTACCTTTCTCCTAGTAGAGGCGTTTATTCTTCCGCTGGTTTACTCAAGAGTACCGTCAGGGAGCATTCCCTACCTGTTTGTTTTTTCACGGAAGTTACCATGGTATCTAATCTGGCAGGATGTCTAAGGGGGTCTTTCTCTTCTGAAACCCCAGGTGGTTCCTAGGAGGGACCTCGAAGGATCCGGCTACCTAGGTGGTTTTTTGGGCACAATGAGCATTCGGGGACTACTCCTTCTTAGTACCTGCCCAATTGGGGGGGGGGGGACTTTTGTCCATAACACAGTTCCTTGTTCCCGGGGAACTCTTGGGCCTGGCTCTATTCCAGGGGAGCCCTGATTCTTTCTATGGGTGAATTAATATTCCTTATCCTTCCTGTAGTATCCCTCCTGTGGGAGGGTCTCTGTTGTAACGTGAGCTCACACTGGCAGGGTCCCGTTGGACCCCATCTCTATTGCAGGGTTCTACCCTGTTATTGGTCAGATTGGTCTGCCCTGGTGGGGTTAGTGGTTGTGGCTGGATATTTTGCTTGAAAAATGTTATCCCCTTGCCCTACCGGGCGTGGGGGGGGGGGGCTTGCGCTAGTCTCAGACACCAAGCAGCACCCTTATGCTAGGGGCCTGGGTGGCCAAGTGGGGTGTTGGTATGCAGGAGATTCTGCTGAGAACAGTAGGACTGTATGTTCACCCTCGAGGCCTATTTGACACAAGTAAGGTGCCTTTACCTTAGGCCCACTTTAGCGTTGGCAGACATTTGGGCTTACCCCGTTGGAGATGACAGATCTCGGGGTGTCTTGTTCCTTGGAGAGTCAGGACTTGTTCTTTCTCTTCGTTTTCTTCCTTCTGCCACGCTATGTTAGGTTATGTTGTACCCATGCTGTTTTGCAGGGTCTAAGCTCCTTCCCTGGTGGGACGATCTCCGTTCCTGGGACTAGGGCCCTATCAGCAATGTTTGGTATTGGCTCACGACTTGGTTCGGTCTAGGGTTGGGGCCTGCCCTGTTTCATCTACTACAAAGCTTGATACAATTTTTTGGTTGCACATTCTTCAGGGTCTGCTCAGGTACATTCCTGGGGGATTCCTAGTTCCCCTTGGGGGATGACTTATTCTGATGCCCTGCTAAGGGTTCCCAGGGGCCTTATTCAGGTATTGTCTGACCTGATCTCTCCATTATGTTGCTCTCCTGGGGCGGTTGCTCCAGTCAGAAGTGTGCCATAAGAATGGCTCAGTGGGCGGTCCTAGTCAATATATATATATATATATATATATATATATATATAGGCATTCTTTGTTTTTATAACGAGGTGAGGGTGCCCGCCTTATGCCAAGTTGGATCCAGGCGATGTTTTGTTTTCCTTCTGCCTTGACCCTGATCCTCTGGTCTCTGGGCTATTGTCTAATTAATATAAGATTAAGGGATCTGTGCCCCTCTACTGGGGTTAGAGGCCTGCCTGACCTGCCTTTGTCCCTGATAGGGATTTTACCTTCTGGGGCCTACAGGTGTCTCCTTTTTGAAGCACCGGATTGTTTGCTTCCATGGGCATAGGGTCTTCTGGTTGGTCTTATTCGGTTGATGGTCCTTTCGGTCCTGAAGTACTTTTTCGGCATTGCCGAGTATCGTTGTTAGCATTACTGCTGATTCAGTTTATGACCTGGACTGGTGTTCCCTGTTGGGGAAAGTTTTGAGTTGTCATGGCTACCCTCGTTTGTAGTAGCATGATTAAGATGTGGCTCAGGTCTATTCTTTTAAGGGAAGATTATTCCTCCCTATTGTTTTTCGTTCTTTTACTATTGGTGCTCGGCTTGGGCCTTTTAGCACTTCTGGCGAGCAAGCTGGCTAGTCCGCTGCTTGTGTTCAGTTCTCCCTTTACAAGGTTCAAAGGTTGAGGTTAGAGCATTGCTCTCGTTCGGTAGCATGGTTGAGGGTGACAGCGCTTTACTGTTGGCTGTGCCTTTCTCACGGGGATCCCACCCTATTTTGGACACTGCTATTGGATTTCCCATACGTTATGAATATGTCTGGAGCAGGACGTGCTGTATGCTTAGAATAATACAATTCTGTGAGATACTCACCTGTAGAATTGGTATTATATGCATACAGCACGTCCTGCTCCACCCCACCCTGGTTTCACTTGTTCTGGATCCCCTGTATGGTGATTGTAATCACTTGGTATTATTGCCAGTTATTCTGGGTGTTTGGTTTCTCCTGGCTTCTCTTCTCACTGCTTTTCAATGCTGGGGATTGTGGGAGGTCCTCCGGTATATGTAGGGCCGGGAGGAGCTTGTTTTCTTCATGATCTGCAGTGCATGGCGCTGAAGGCGGAGGTATACCCATACGTTATGAATATGTCTGGAGCAGGACGTGCTGTATGCATATAATACCAATTCTACAGGTGAGTATCTCACAGAATTGTATTTTTTTTTTTTTTTTTTAATTCAGACCACCGCTGAGCCAGCATCGTTGTCTGATGTACTTGATGGGGGATGCCTTTATTGGGTTTTGACCCTCTTTAACTGTCAGGCTTCTTAATAAATAACAGAAATGCGTAGATGTACTTGTGGCATAGAACGTGTTCACTTTCACCTGTGGCTGCTCCATAAAATGGTTCCCAAAATATGAAAAGCCAAGACACCCCAATTTCTAGTGTATTTCCTTATTTATAGTATAGGTAATATAATTCTGTCTTTCCCCTAAGTTGGAATCCCCTTGTAATAGAATCCTGGTTGAAATTGTCTAATACATGCTTACATACATACATACATACATACATACATTCATTCATTCATTCATTCATTCATTCATTGAGGCTAGATGAGCATATATGCATACATTGAAGCTAGATGAGCAAATACTTTTTTTTTCGGTTTTGTTCCCCCTGGTGGGATCCGGGATGTCCCGCTTTGTGTATCTGCCAGGGTCGCCCATAAACTCACCTTTTTTGGTTCATTCAGCGGCGATTGTTACTTTCAGATTTCCCTCGCCTCTTGGGGCCCAGAGCGACAAGAAAATATGAATGGAGGGAGCACATCCGGCCACATTCTCACCCTTGGCCTGTAGCTGTGGGCTTGTCCTCACTGGCCATTCAGAAAGATCTGTGTGGGTGCTCGCCTAGCTAGTGATACAGTGGTGATGCGCTGTGGTACCAAGATCCGGTGAGGGCTCGGAAGAGTTGAGCAGTTCGGGTGACTCCCGGGGTTTTGTACTGCAGGGCAGGTTGTTCCAAATCAGAATGCCTCATAAACATGTAGACCACGATCCCTGAGTCTTATACTGTTTTCCCAAAAATAAGGCCTTGTGTTTTTTTTTTTTTTTAAAGCATTTTCAAGAATGCTTTAGAATATAAGCTCTTGTTACAGAAGAACTGGGATGGCTGTGCTACCCCCTCCTCACTTCTGCTGGCTGCTTTGGAGAGGTGCAGGCAGCTGGGCTGCTGCTGCCTCCCTTCTACACAGGGACACTTATCTTTAATGCATGGCACGGCCAGCTTCGGTATTCATAACAGTTGGGTTATTCCGCCACAAGGTGGCGCAGTGGTACTGCAGAAAAGCTGTGGCTTGTCCCGGCTCCCTATAAAAACAGGCTTAACCATAGAGTTCCCCAGTGTTCTCTCTGCAGTGGACTGCAAAGTTAGCAGATGGCACTCTCTCTTACGCAGGTGAGCGGGGCAACCAAGCCTGCGGCCCTGCAAGTCTATTTCCATCCATTTCTGGACCCTCACTGCCTCCCAGCCTTGGCTGACAGATCGGGTGAAGATAGAAGTGCACTAGGGTCAAGTGCTGGAGCGCTGCTCCAAGCCGCAGACCCTGTAACACAAAGGGTAGCCGGCCATAGGCTTTATGGTGAGCCTAATAGGGAGTTTCTGTCCTAGCTTCTGAGGGGGTAAGTAGTTTGGGGACTGTGTCCTCTTTTTCCTTTGGGCCCCCTCCCTGACCATGGCTACTCACCGCTGCTTCTCTCTCTCCCCCCCTCTAACTTGGTTGGGGGGGGGGAAGGGGGGGTGGGTGTTGGGGGCTAGTAGTCATATCTGTGGTGTTTTTATGTTTTTTAGGTGTTCTTAGCTGCCGCGCAGGTGATTTTGCTTTGTCATGGCGCCGGCCGGGTCATGTGAGCGCAGTTTTTCGCACTCTTCGGAGGGGGCGGGGCAGGGTGATATCGCGTCGTTCACCTCGCGGCCTGCCCCTCGAGGTAACTCTTCTGGTGCCAATTTGGACGATTGGAGCTGCGCGTCTGGATTTCTCCCTTCCTAGCTGCAGCGCTGCTTCCTCCGGCGGGTCGCCTTGTCCAGCGGTCTGTGCCTGTGTGACCCCACGGGGTCTGTGAGTCCCCCTTGGGTTTTTTTTTTTTAATTGAATCGGGGTGTATTTGCTGCGGGATGCTCATGTGTGTTTTTACTTATGTCTTTCAGGTGGGATACCATTGGTTTGTGGTTTCTCCCGGCTCCACTCCTTCCTCCCCCTCATTCCCCCTTTATTAACTTCTGGGGGCATCCTGTGGGAGGGCATCCCGGATGGCTTCTGTCTTAAGCCTGTACCCACTGCTGGCCTATTGCGCCTGTGCTAATCACCATATGGAGGCTTCTGGGGATAGCGCGCTTGGGGGCCCTTCGGGGCAAGCACGGCTGTGTTCCATGTGTGGGGTATCCCCTGTGAGTAACAATGTCACGGTGTGCGTGCCGTGCGCTGAAAGTGTCCTTGCTCTTCAAGCTGGTTTGCCTGCTTTGCTTCCCAGCTCTGCGCCTCACTCGGCTTTACCTACTCCCCTGCTCCTGCAATTGGGCCCCAGTGAGGGGAATGTTGGCAGGGAGTCGCATTCTGATTTGGCTCTGCGGGTGGCTAACATTGAAAAGCAGCTTGCCAGGAGTGCTCTTAGGAAGGCCTCTGGCAAGAAGGGACACCTGGACCCCAGGCCTGCTCCCCTTTGAGATGTATGTGGGGATTGATGAGCTTGGTGACTGTCACCCCTTGAGATGGGGGAGCTCTCCCAGGACTCTGATTCCTCTGGGAACCAGCAGGAGGGTTGCGATGGTGACCCTGGGTCTGCGTCCGGAGAGGAATCATGGTACCCTGAGGACACTGATAATCTGCACATATTTTTGACATTTTGCACATTGCTCCCCCTAAGGTAGCTAAAAGAAAGCAGGGGGAGCTTTTTCACCCTGGTAAACAGCGTCTAGAGTTCCCTGAGCAGGAACATTTTACCACCTTGGTGCTAAAAGAATGGGAACGTCCTAACAAGTTGCCTGCGGTGCCCAAGGGTTTGCTTAAAAGGTATCCCTTTCCCGTTGATCTTGTTAAGAGGTGGTAATTTCCCCCTGAAGTGGACACTCCCGTGCTAGGCTTGTCCAATACTTCGGTTATGCCTTCCCCTGACACTACCACTCTGAGGGATGGAGAGGACCGGCGCATGGATCAAGTGGCCTGCCATGCTTTTACCTGTGTGGGGGCTGGCTTGCGCCCTGTATGTGCTGCCGCCATTACTGCTATTGCCCTTAAGAAACTGCTTAAGCGTCTCATTGATGGCACAACAGCTGGTAGTGTGGGGGAGGAATATAGGACTCTCTTACTTTGCACTGATTTTTTGGCCTTTATCCTTACTGCTATGGATGATGCTGTGCGGCTGTGTGGAAGGACCTCTGTGCTCTTGGTGGCTATGCGCCGCTCTGTCTGGTTGCGCCAGTGGGCAACTGACGCGGCTAAGAAAGCTCTCACTGGCCTCCCCTTCATGGGGCTGCGGCTGTTTGGAGAACGTCTTGATGTTCTAGCCAAGGATGGAAGGCTGCCTCAGCGTAGGAGGCAGTCTCGGCCCTTTCGGGGGTCATCTGCCCCCCTCCCTTCCTTTCGCATTCCCAGAGGGGGCCGTGGCTCCCTCTTCTCCAGTGGTCGCAGAGATTCTTGGGGCCGTGGCAGACCCTGTGGTTGTCCTGGCCTCGCCTGGAATCCTAAGCTCAAAGCCTCTCCCAAGCCCCCTCAGGCATGAAGGGGCGCCCTCACCCATGCGGGTGGGGGGACGGCTTCGGCACTTTGCTCACGTCTGGAGGCTTCACGTCTCAGACCGGTGGATTCAGGATAAAGTTTGCAGCCTGGCCCCAAGATTCATCAGATCCCGGATGTCTTTAAACCCCCTGTACGCTCAGGGATTGCTTCTGGCTGTTCATTGCCTGTTAGAATCCAGAGTCATTTGTTTGGTGCCTCATCAAGAAAGAGGTCAGGGTTACTATTCCAATCTTTTCACGGCCCCCAAAAAGGACGACTCTCTGAGGCCCATTCTGGATCTGAAGAGCCTCAACAAATTTGTCAGATTCAAGCATTTTCGCATGGAGACGCTGCGCTCTGCTGTCAGTACCCTTCGTCCAGGCGACTTCATGACCACTGTGGACATCAAGGATGCTTATCTTCATGTGCCTATCTTCCCAGGTCATCAGAGATTTCTAAGGTTCTAGCTGCAGGGTCAGCATTACCAGTCTGTGGCTCTACCTCGGCATCTCGAGTGTTCACCAAGGTGCTGGCGAGAGTGATGGCTCTGCTAAGGAACCAGGGCACCCGCATCATTCCTTACCTGGACGACATCCTGATTGTGGCCGAGTCTTTTCCTCAGGCCGAGCGGGACACTCAAATGGTGACATCCACTCTAGAGTCTTTTGGCTGGGTGATCAACTATTCCAAGTCTTCTCTGTCCCCGTCATTGGTGAGGACCTTTCTGGGCATGACGCTGGATACCTCAGGTCAAGGTGTTCCTTTCTCAGCAGAAGGTGGTAGGTCGTCAGCTGCAGGCTCGGGCTCTGCTGTCGTGTCCTCATCCCTCCATCCGTCAGGGGATGCAGTTGGTGGGCCTGATGGTGTCCTGCTTCGAGGCAGTCCCCTTTGCTCAGTTTCACATGAGACCTCTCCAGTTGCACCTCTTGTCAGTTTGGGATCGGGACCCTGTGTCCCTGGATCAGGAATTTGTTCTGTCTCCCCTGGCCGGACAGTCTCTCTCGTGGTGGCTGGACTCGAGGAACCTTCTGGGGGGCAGGTCCTTCCTGCACCCGTGTTGGGAAACGGTCACCACGGATGCTAGTCTGACCAGCTGGGGAGGCTTCTGGAAGTCCCTGAGGTTCCAGGGTCGGTGGGGCCCATAAGAGGCCCATGCTTCCATCAACGTCCTGGAACTGGGCGATCAGGTTGTTTTTTTTCTCACCTAGCCACTCGCCTCCGGGGTCGGGCTGTTCAGATTCGCTCAGACAACCAGACGGCGGTTGCCTACATGAACCATCAGGGAGGGACTCTGAGCAAGCGAGCCTTGATTCTGTCTTGGGCAGAACAGCATGTTCCCTGCATATCAGCGCTCTACATCCCAGGGGTGGAGAACCAAGTGGGGGACTCCCTGAGCAGGGGGACGTCTCGTCTGGGAGAGTGGTCTCTCAACAACCAGGTGTTTGCGTCCCGTCACAATCACAAACGTCCCAGATTTGTCTCTCTGTCTCAGGATCCTCTGGCCTTCGCCACGGATGCCTTGGCAATACCTTGGATGGATTTTAAGCTTCTCTATGTCTTCCCTCCGTTTCCTCTCCTGGGCAGGGTCATGCGCAATATAGCCCAGGAGCGGGTATCAGCCATACTAGCGACCCCTTGTTGGCCAAGAAGAGTTTGGTTCGCAGATGTCGTGCGGTTGGCAGTAGACGGCACATCTTGCCCAAGGATCCAGATCTTCTCACCTAGGGGCAGCTACGCCATCCCAATTTACAAGCTCTGGCTTTAACGGCTTGGCTGCTGAAACCTCCATATTGATGGAAAAGGGGTTGCCTGCTTCTGTTGTTGATACCAGGATTCGGGCTAGGAAGAAGTCCTCGTCCTTTATTTATTACAGGGTCTGCCATGCTTACATTGCCTGGTGTGAGTCCAAGTCTCTTCCCTGTCGGGTGTTTTCTATTCCTAGGATTCTGGAATTCTTGCAACATGGTTTGGATCAGGGCCTTCAACTCAGTGCCCTAAAAGGTTATGTTTCAGCTCTGGCAATTTTTTTCCAAAGATCTTTTGCCAATCACCGGTTGGTTAAAACCTTTTTTCAGGGTGTTTCTCATGTGCGTTCACCCCGTAAGCCTTTGCTACCAGTCTGGGATTTGAATCTGGTGTTGTCTGCACTGCAAGGGCCTCCCTTTGAGCCTATCCGTGATGCTACCTTGTCTATTCTGACCCTTAAGGTAGCCTTTCTGGTGGCTATCACTTCTGTAAGGCGAGTTTCTGAACTAGCGGCACTTTCCATCAAACCTCCTTATTTTGGGAGGCATCAGGATGAGGTGGTGTTTCGGCTCAAGCCGAACTTCCTGCCTAAGGTTGTCTGCCTTTCATCTTAATCAGGACATTGTCTTGCCTTCATTCGTGTCCTAATCCTGCTAATTCCAAGGAGCGGACTCTGCGTTCCCTAGATGTGGTCAGGGCTCTGAAGCTTTATTTGATCGCCAGTGAGCCTTTCAGGAAGTCTGATTCTCTTTTTGTTCTCACTTCTGGACCTAGAAAGGGTTTGCCTCCGGCTAAATCCATTATCAGCAAGTGGATCCGTCAGGCGGTGGTTCAAGCCTATTCTGCTAAGGGAAAAGAATCTCCCTTTAGGATTACTGCTCATTCTACTCGTGCTATTGGTGCCTCTTGGGCTTTTCAGCACCAAGCTTCTGTTGAACAAGTTTGCAAGGCCGCTACTTGGTCTTCTGTTCATACTTTTTCCAAGTTTTACAAGGTTGATGTTGAGGTCTCGGCGGATACTGCTTTTGGCTGCAAGGTGCTTCAGGCGGTAGTGACTTGACCTACCCTACTCTTTGGGGATCCCACCCTACTCTGGACACTGCTTTTGGATGTCCCAACTGTTATGAATACCGAAGCGGGCCGTGCCATGCAATAAAGAAAAAAGCAATTCTGTAACCTGTAGAATTGTTTTTGTTCTTGCATGGCACGGCCTGCTTTGCCCCACCCTTGTTATCATTGTTCTTGGTTGCCTCTTTATGGTGATTGTTCAAAGTCAATTGGGGTCTTTTACTTATTCTCTCCCGGCTTCTTGTCTCACTGCTTGTGTACGCTGGGGAACTCTATGGTTAAGCCCGTTTTTATAGGGAGCCGGGACAAGCCACAGCTTTTCTGCAGACCAACTGCGCCACCTTGTGGCGGAATAACCCAACTGTTATGAATACCGAAGCGGGCCGTGCCATGCAAGAACAAAAACAATTGTACAGGTGCGTACTCACAGAATTAATTTTTTTGCTGTGGGAAGGGCTGCCACTGCCCCCCCACTCATCAGGGACAATTGTGGTGGAGGGGCTGCTATCTATCCATCTGCCCATCTATCTTTTTTTATTGGAAAAAGAAGACATCCTCTGAAAATAAGCCCTACCACCTTTTGTCCTCTTTAAAGCAATGTTAGGTTCAGCCTTCAGACCATGGCAACATGGCAGCCATCTGCTTTTTTACCTGGGCATCTGCAAATTCTTTTGCAAAAACTATTTGCCTGGCCGCCTGTTCCACAGTCCTAACAATTCTTATGCCCACTGCAGCATTTACACTTGTTCTGGCAGCATCTAAAATAGGTAGTATTTAAAAGGAATATGCAAAAGTTGTCATTTGGCTTCTGGGTCCTCCAAATCTATTGGTGTATGATATTTATATATTTTCTGGTGATAAAATAGTCTTTGGATAACCTCTTTATGGTCCTCTGGCCTCGGCTCACGCAATCTTCCTGTTTTTCTACTTTGCCCATAGAATATTTATTCTCCGTTCCCGTCCTGAAATGCCTCATTTCTTTCCCTATTTGACATTTTTTTTTTTATTCCAAAGTTTTCTTCTAGTTTCTGAAAATGAAATATTAGGAGCAGAGTAAGTTTGGATAAGAGATGCAGCTGTGTAGATTCTTGCTTGTTACATGTTTGTAATACTAGCTCCCCTTAATTTGTATTCCCTTTTTATTGGGGGTTTGTTAGGGTTGCTTAATTATGTAATAAATCTTTCTGGTCTTCGCTGTTTATGTGCTTTCTGCAGTTGGTACTTGTGGTGTTAAAGTGGACCAACACGCAGGATTTTGACTATCCTGGGTTTTGGTCCACTTCGGTGGGGCCCCGCTGTGTGAAACCCCCCAGCAAGCCCCAAAAACTCACCTGTCCGCGCTCCCACGTGACCGCTGCAGCCAATCCCCGGCGACGGACAAGCGAGGTCCGTCGCCGAACAAGCGAGCGCGCCCGGCGCATTCACAAGCGGCCGGCGTGGGTGCGCGCCCTGCTAGAGGGATGCGCGAGCGGCGGCTTGCGAATGCGCCGCTGGATCGAGGAGCAGGTAGGGATTTTGGGGCTTTCTGGGGGGTTTCACACAGCGGGGCACCCCCGATGCTGATCGGCCCGGGAACCTTATAGATTCCCGGCGATCAGCATCGGGTGTTGGTCCACTTTAAAGTGAAACAGAATCCATGCATATATATGTGCACATGATGACTAGTGAGTTTGGTACTCAAGTGCAAGTTCTTTTCCAACAGAAGCATTGCACATTTCCAGCAGCAGGTTCATCCTGGCCACTTATTTGTATGATAACAATATTTGCTGCAATTTTGCAATTTATGTCTGCATGTCTCCATCAAATCTTTTATGCTGCTGTTAGTTTGGTCCACTTCAGAGTGGGTTTGTGAAGTTATGATTTGGCTTTTGAGGGGTGTTTATGCTATTGAGGAAATAGGCTTGTCTACGTGCTGTTTCCCAGACACTGTTTCAGAAGCTGGGCTTTTTTTATAGCAGTTGACAAAGTGCATGACACAGTATACCATCATGTTCCTCATGATCCTGCCTCGGACAATACAGTTCTCTGACAGAATGTGAGATATAATTGTATATACTGCACTAATGTATTTTCATTATATCCAGTCCAGGTCATCTCGGAAGTGATGACAATTGGGTAATCCACCGCCAAGTGGCGCTCGACTGCAAGATCAAAAGCTGTCTCTCCTCCCGGCCCTATAAAAGCAGGTGTCTCTCTGATTCCCCACTGTTCATCTTGCAGTCTGTTTTCCCTCCAGCAGGCCGAGAGCGACACTCGGACGGTGTTATCCACTCTCGAGGACTTCGGATGGGTAATCATTTACCACAAGTCTTCTATCACTCCCTCAATGGTGAGGTCCTTTCTGGGCATGACGTTGAACACCTCTCAGGTCAAGGTATTCCTGCCCCAGCAGAAGGTGGCGGGCCTCCAGACGCAGGTGCAGGCCTTACTGTCTTGTCAGCAGCCATCAATCCGTCTGGGCATGAAACTGGTGGGCCTAATGGTGTCATGCTTCGAGGCGGGGCCCTTCGCCCAGTTCCACATGAGACCTCTTCAGTTGAACCTGTTGACCGGCTGGGACTGGACGCAGGAGTCCCTGGAACAGGAATTTTCACGGTCTCCCCTGGCCAGACAGTCCCTCTTGTGGTGGTTGGACCCCAGAAATCTGTTGGTGGGCAAGTCCTTTCTCACTCCCCGGTGGGAGATTGTTACCACGGACACCAGTCTGACCAGCTGGGGAGGTTTTTGGCAAACTCGGGGTCAGCGGGGGCTGCAGGAGGCCCACTTGCCCATCAATCTCCTGGAGCTGAGAGCGATACATTTGGTGCTTCTATGCTTGACTCCCCTCTTAAGGGGCCGTGCGATCCTTAGGCTGTCGCCAACATCAATCACCAGGGAGGGACTCTGGGCAAGCGAGCCCTCCAGGAGGTGACCCAGATTCTGATTTGGGCAGCGGAGAATCTTCGCTGCATCTCGGCGGTATACATTCCCGGGGTAGAAAACCAGAAGGCAGATTCCTTGAGCAGGAGTGCCTCTCGTCTGGGGGAATGGTCTCTCAGCAACAAGATCTTTCATGCCCTGTGTCTCCGCTGGGGTCAGCCAGACATGGCCCTGTTTGCGTCCAGACACAATCACAAGCTCCCGAGGTTCGTCTCCCTGTCAAGAGATCCTCTAGCATTCGTCACAGACGCTCTGGCAATTCCTTGGACAGAGTTCAGGCATTCCCTCTGTTTCCACTCCTGGGCCGAGTGCTGCGCAAGATAGCCCAGGAGGGGGTACCAGCCATCCTGGTGGCCTCTCGCTGGCCGAGTTGGAGTTGGTTCGCGGACATGGTTCAGATGTCGGTCGCTACATCATGCGCGACGACCCAGGGCTTCTCACTCAGGGGTCGCTGCGGCACCTCTATTTACGGACGCTGGCTTTGACGGCCTGGCTATTGAAACCTCAATCCTGATGGAGGCTGTCGACTACGGTTGTGCAGACCATGATTCAGGCTCGGAAGAAGTCTTCTTCCATTATATACTACAGAGTTTGGTGTGAATCCAAGAGTCTCCCTTGTCGCACATTCTCTATTTCTAGGATCCTGGAGTTTTTACAACATGGCTTAGACTTGGGTCTCCAATTAAGTACCCTCAAGGGCCAGGTCTCGGCCTTAGCCATCTTATTCTAAGTATGCAGCACGTCCTGCTCCAGATAATGATTCATAACAGATGGGATGGCGCTTGACTGCAGAGATGGCAAAAAGAGGCCCCTCCCGGTCCATATATACCCGGGACCTCCCACAAATTCCCCAGTTTCTAATCTGCAGTCGGCTGCGAAGGTCAGAAGATGGCTTCTCTTATCGCAGGTGAGCGGGGCTTAACAGCCCGCGGCCCTGTAGGGCTATTCCCACCCGTTCCACCTTTTACTCCCAGCTTGGCTGCGCTAGTCGGGTGATGGTAGGCAGCACCTATCACAGGTGCTATCCTTTGCGGAGCCTGGCTCCGACCGCAGTCCCCCACCAAGGGGTAGGCGGTGCAGGTTATGGTGAACCTGAATTGGGATGCCCCGTCCGCTCTTCCCCTGCCCTGGTCATCGGTGGGTCTTTTATTGACATCCACTCTCCCCCCTCTCTCGTTATCCCGTTCGGGGGGGGGGGGGGGGGGGGATGTATATGTGCACTTATTGTTTTTTTGTGTCTATATTCTAAGTATACAGTACGTCCTGCTCCAGATATAATACTTACACTTGGGTTATCCTCCGCCAGATGGCACTGTGCACTGCAGACATGCAAAAACAGGCTCCTCCTGGCCCTTCATATACCCGGGGACCTCCCACAAATCCCCAGATTTCTCTGCAGTGCTGACTGCGAAGGCATGAAGTATCACTTTCTCGCAGGTGAGCTGGGCTATTACAGCCTGCGGCCCTGTTGGACTATTCCCACCCGTCCTTGATGTGATGTGCCTCCCAGCCTGGGCTGCACTGGTCGGGTGAAAGTAGGCAGCACCATGCGTGCTTAACGGAGCCATGCTCCACCGCAGTCCCCCACCAAAGGGAAGGCGGTTTAGGCTGATGGTGAGCCTCTAGTGCATGCCCCTCCCGCATTATCACCCCAGACGCTGCGGCAATTGGCAAAATCATCTATTCTCTGTGTGTCATACAATTTGCTTCTCTTGACAATATTGACTACTGTCTTAGAGCTTCACGCTCTTCGGGGGGGCGGGGACCTGGTTTGGCGCGCTCCGCGTCACGGCCCGCTCTGGCCCGCCCTTCGAGGTTCGCTTGGCACCATTTCGATGCTAGTCGCGTGCACGTGGTAACGGCCCTCCTCCTCCCTTGGTCTGTAAGTGCCCTCTCGGGCGATTTTCATGATTCTTTATTACTGCTTATGGCTCTGACTCCCTTTATTCCCATTATGTCTTTCAGACGGTTGAATCTAGTGGCTTCCCCGGCCCGGGTTAAATTATAGCGGGCCTTGTAAAATTCTCCCACCTTCCTAGCGGGTCTTTGGGGCATCCAGGGTTGCCTATGGCGTAAATCCCTGCTTGCATATTGTGCCTAGATAATCACCATATGGAGGCATTTCAGAATGATGTGACCGGGGTCCCTCTGGGACAAGACCGGCTGTGTATAGCGTGTGGTCAACCCCATGCTGATGCTGACAGGGCACGGGTCTGCGCACCATGTGCCGAGCAAGCACTGGCCCTGCAATCAGGCTTGCCAGTGGCTGCACCTTGTTTCAATACACCTATTTCCCCTTGCTTAAATCTCACTCCTGCTGAGTCGCATACAAGTGGGGATTTGCAGCCTGCTGTGTCTTCCAGACTGCCTACGGCTGATCAGATTATTGCGAGGTTGTCAGGGCGCAGGGGCCCTGGTAAGAAGTGGCCCTTGACGCCTGCTGTTTTCTGTTTGTCCTATGGGAACTGAGGAGTTCACTACTCTGCGTGCCTATACCCCTTCTGATGAAGGAGAGCTGGTCTCTGACTCAGGCTCATCTGATGAGAGGCCGAGGAGTCATGACGATTCTGGCCCTGAATACTGGGGCCAGTGTGAGATTTGTTGATTAAGGTCTTTAAGGTCCTGTCTATCTCTCTCCCTGGTGAGACCTCCAAGCCGAGAGGGGAGCGTTTCCATACAGCGACAGCGCGCTTGGAATTTCTAGAGCATTCCATGCTCTTGTACTCAAGGAATGGGATTTCCCCAGTTAATTCCAGGGGTCCCAGGGGACTGGGATAGGAAATTCCCTTTTCCCCCTGAGGTGGTCAATTGTTAGTCATCACCCCCCGTGGTGGATGCGCCGATCGTAGGGGTTCCTAACCCCCCCTTTATTACAGCCCCTGCTTATAGTACCCTTCGGGATGCTGAGGACCAGCGCATTGATCTGTGGCCTCCCACGCCTTTTCTTGTGCAGGGACGGCGCTGCGCCCGGTCTGTGCCGCGGTCATTACTGCAGTGGCCGCTAGAACCCTCATCAGAAAGATCCTTGATCATCACCTGAGGATCTCCCCTGGGACGTGTTTAATGCGCTCTCCAGTTGTGATGTATTTGTAAAATTTATCCTATTAGCAATGGATGACACCATTAGAATGTGTGCAAGGACTTCTGCCCTTGTGGTGGCTATGCGTCGCTTGGTTTGGCTGCGACAGTGGGGGGCTGACGATGCTGCTAAGACTCTTACTGGGCTTCCCTTTAGAGGGCAACACCTGTTTGGGGCCCGTCTGGACCTGTTTGGTAAAAAAGGGCAAATCACCCCAACGTAGGCGGCCGTCGTGGCCCCTCGGGGCAGGGTAACCCCTCCCCCTCCCTACCATAGTTTAAAACAAGAACCAGGGGTGTCCTTCCTGGATGCTCGTGCAGACTCCTGCCCCAGGAGCAGCAGACAACGCCCTGGGCCCTCTGGCGGGGCTAAGCCTAAATCTTTCACCAAAATCCCCTCAAGCATGATGGGGCGCCCTCGCCTGGCTGGGCGAGGGGACGGCTGCGGCACCTTGCTCATGCCAGGAGGTATCACGCCTCAAACTGGTGGATTCAGGAGGTAGTGCCCTCCGGCTACTAGATAGTTTGCTGTGCGGCCTTCCCCAAGATTATCGGGTCCCGGGTGCTCCTGGTCCCTGCCTAACAGGCAGAGGCAGGGGCCGCTACACCAACCTTTCCACAGTTCCCCAAAAAAGGATGGGTCACTCTGGCCCAATCTGGACTCACAGATTTTCAGCAATTCGTCAATTACAGGTGGTTTCTGCAATGGAAACACTGCGCTCGGCCATCAGCTCCTTGCGCGTCGGGGGCTTCTTGCCATCTGTGGAGCTCAGTGCTGCTTATTTTTACTTCCCTGTGTCCTCTGGACACCGAGGTTCTTCAGATTCGCGTTGGTTGACCAACACTGATAATTGTGGCCTTGTCATCTGGCCTCTCTTCAGCTTCCAGAGTGCTCACCAAGGTGCTGACGGGGGTGTGGTCTCTGATGAGACCAAGGGGCGTTCCGATGGATGACCTACCTGGACATCCTCATCACTTCCCAGTCTCTACGTCTGGCTACGTTGGATACTCGGCTGGAGGGTGTCCATTTGGGAGTCATTTGGAGGGGTGATCAAACACCCCAAGTCCTTATTGTCCCCTTCATTGGTAACTCCATTCCTATGAATGAATTTTATACAGTTCAAGCAAGGATCTTCCTTCCTCAAGCAATAAAGTGGACAATCTGGTTGTATGGGCTCAATCCCTCATAGCTGTCCCCGTCCCTCCACCAGGCAGGGTATGCAGCTGGTGGGCCCGTTGGTGGCGTACTCCGAAGAGGTCCCTTATGCTCAGTCCCCCCTGGGGCCTTCTGCAACTTCTCCTATTTGTCCTACGGAGCAGGGTATGTGTGCCTTCCTCCCTGGTGAGGAGGTCCCTCTTGTAGTGGATGAACTCAAGGAACCTGTCTGGGGGCAGTCCCTTCTTGCCCTTTCCTGGGAGACGGTCACCATGGATGCCAATCTATCAGGTTGAGGGGGGTCTTCTTCTGGAAGTCCCTATGGTTCCAGGGGAGGTGGGGCCCTTAGGAGGCCTATACACCTATCAATGTTTGAATCTATGAGCGTTCAAGTTGTAACTCGCTTGCTTACTCCTCTTCAGGGCCTGCCTGTTCGGGGGAGCTAGACCTATCTGACGGCCTTGGCCTACATTACATATTCAGGGAGGGACCCGGAGCAGGAGGGTCCTCCGGGACCCTCCCTGAATATGTAATGTAGGCCAAGGCCGTCAGATAGGCCAACTCCATCCTGTATGTGCCCGATCTCGTCTGTTCTCGGGGGGTTAGGCGGCCTTGGGCCTGGTCATTACTTGGATGGGATGGTTCCTTCTGGTCCTAGGAATGGCTTTCGGCTTCTGCCAAGGCTACTGTTGGCGTTTGGACTTGTCAGGCTGTTACTCAGGCCTATTCCACTGAGGGGAAGAATCTTCTTACTCGCTTCTCTTCTTATTCTACTTTTGGTGCCTTTTGGGCTTTTCAGCACCAGGCTTTTGTTGAACAAGTTTGCTAGACCGCTACTTGGTCTTCTATTCATACCTTTTCAAAAGTTTTATACGGTTGACGTTAGAGCCTCAGCTCATGCTGCTCTTGGCCGCAAGGTATTGCAGGTGACCGTGCTTTAAACTGTCTGCTGTTGCCTTTTTTGTTGGGGATCCCACCCTACTCTATGGACACTGCTATTGGACGTCCCAAGTGTAAGTATTATATCTGGAGCAGGACATACTGTATACTTAGAATAATACAATTCTGTGAAACACTCACCTGTATAATTGGTATTATACGTATAAAGTACGTCCTGCTCCACCCCACCCTGTTTTTTTGCATTATTCTGGATTCCCTGTATGGTGATTGTTTTCATTGTTATCTTTACCAGTTGTTTTTGGTGGTTAAATTCTCCCGGCTTCTGGTTCACTGCTTTTCAATGCTGGGGATTTGTGGGAGGTCCCTGGGTATATGAAGGGCCGGGAGGAGCCTGTTTTTGCATGTCTGCAGTGCACAGCGCCATCTGGCGGAGGATAACCCAAGTGTAGGTATTATATCTGGAGCAGGACGTACTGTATACGTATAATACCAATTCTACAGGTGAGTATTTCACAGAACTGTATTTTTGCACTTCTTTACTGCTCGGGCCCCAGGGCTCCGCGCTCTGTCTTTACCCTGTCACTTGAATTTGCTGCCACTGACACGCGTGCCTTCTGGCGTCCGCGGTTAGCGGCGGCATCATCATCAATAATCCCAGCGCGCCCATTGGCTGTTACGCCTGGCCTATCCCTGCACTTCTCGGAGGGGGCGTGGCTTGGTCTGTTGGCGCGTTCCGCGTCGGACCCTCCTGCGGCCCGCCTCTTGAGGTTCCTCCAGCGCTATTTTGGTCCTTTCCTAGTGTGATTGCTGGCTTCCCACCGCGGTCCGTGAGTGCCCCTGCGGGCTTGACTTTTATTCATCTGTTTTTTTCTGTGTGCCTATGGGGTGTCTCTATTATGTCTTTCAGGCGGGATAACTGTATTAAGAGGTTTCTCCCGGTCCTGTCCCCTCTATTAGTTTTAATAACCTACACTTTAATCCTCCCACTTCCCTGGCGGACATTTGGGGCATCCCGGGTTGTTTATACGGCGTAATTCCTATTGGCCAGTTGTGCCACCTTAATCACCATACGGAGGCTTCACAGGATATTGTGCTCGGGGTCCCCTCGGTGTAATGTGTGGGGCATCCCCTGTGAGCGATGATGTGCGGGTCTGTGTACCCTGCGCCCAGCAGGCGCTTGCGCTGCATTCTGGGCTACCTGTGACTGGGCCTGTGCCCACTCCCCCTCGCTTGATTATGACTCCCAGTGAACTAAATACTAGTGGGGAGTCTCAGCCTGGCGTGTCTTCCAGGTTGGCTAACATTGAGAGGCTGATTGCTAGCTCTGCGGCCCGTAAGGCCCCGGCTTAAAGGCAGCATGTGGCGCCGGGTGTGTCTGCCTTTCCTGTGGAGACTGAGAATTTCCTTGATTTGTCTGATTATACCCCACTTGAAGAGGGTGAATTATTCTCGGATTCAGAGTTTTCTGATGATCAGCATTTCAGTGGTGCTGACTATGGCTCTGATCACTGGGATGCTGATGACACCAATAGACTGTTAACTCAGATTTTTGATGTGCTTTCCATCTCCCTTCCTGCTGCGTCTCCCAAGCCACAGGGGGAACTTTTCAGTACTGCTAAACCACGTCTGGAATTTCCAGAACAGGCCCATTTCAATAATCTTGTTCTCAAAGAATGGGAGCGTCCCCGCCGGCTTCCCAGTATCCCTAAGGGCTGGGATAAAAGGTACTCTTTTCCCACTGATGTGGTTAAATGTTGGCCTACCCACCCAGAAGTGGATGCACCAGTATTGGGGTTGTCCAACTCATCTGTGGTCCATTCCCCTGATTCCACTACCCTCAAGGATAGTGAGGACCGGCGCATTGACCAGCTGGCCTCCCATGCCTTTGCCTGTGTGGGGTCTGCCTTACGTCCTGTCTGTGCTTCTGCTATTACTTCTGTTGCTGTTAGGACTCTCCTCAAGGGTCTGTTGGAAGGCGCCCCTGATGAGACTTCTAGTGGGGAGTTCAGGGCCTTGTCGCAGTGTGAAATGTTCATTGCATATGTCCTTTCTGCCTTGTATGACACCATTAGGATGTGTAGTAGAACCTCTGCCTTCGTGGTTGCTATACACAGCTCTGTTTGGCTGCGTCAGAGGGCAGCTGATAACGCTGCTAAGATGGCCCTCATGGGGCTCCCCTTTAAGGGGCTGCGCCTATTTGGTGATTGCTTGGACCCGTTTGCCAATGGGGGTAAGTTGCCTCAGCGTAAGAATCAGCTGCGACCCTTTCGGGGTTCGGGTGCCTTTGTCCCCTCCTACCGTGGATCCAGGCCTGGGAAAGGGGTTTCCTTTGCAAGTCCTAGGGGGGACTTCTGGGGCAGGGGCAGAGGTCGTGCCCGCTCCGGATCTTCCTGGGGGTCCAAGCCCAAATCTGTTGCCAAGCCTCCTCAGCCATGAAGGGGCGCCCTCACCCATCTGGGTGGGGGGACGGCTGTGGCTCTTCGCTCCTGTCTGGGGACAGCAGGTCTCCGACAGGTGGATTCTGTAGGTTGTGTCCTCCGGCTACAAGCTAGAGTTCGCTGCCTGGCCGCCTCCAAGATTTCTCAGGTCTCTGATTCCTCCAGAACCCCTGGCAGCTCAGGGTCTGTTTCTGGCTGTACAAAACCTATTGGACATGGGGGTCATCTGTCAGTTCCCTCCTGGGGAGAGAGGTCAGGGTTTTTATTCCAATCTCTTCACAGTACCCAAAAGGGATGGTTCCATCAGACCCATCCTGGACTTAAAGCTCCTCAACAAGTTCATCAGGACCAGACAACTTCACATGGAGACCCTGCGCTCCGCGATCAGCTCTTTGCACCCGGGGGACTTCATGACCTCCATAGACATCAAAGATGCTTACCTTCATGTACCAGTCTTCCCAGGGCCTCAGAGATTCCTCAGGTTCGAATTGGAGGACCAACACTACCAGTTTGTAGCACTGCCCTTCGGTCTCACCTCGGCCCCCAGAGTCTTCACCAAGGTGCTGGCAGGTGTTATGGCTCTCCTCAGAGCTCGGGGCATTCGTATTCTTCCTTATCTGGATGACCTCCTCATCACTTCTCATTCTTTCCAGCATGCAGAAGTGGATACCCAGCAGGTGGTGACTGCTCTGGAAACATTCGGATGGGTGATCAATCACCCCAAATCCTCCCTGTCTCCGTCTCTGCTGACCTCCTTCCTGGGCATGATTCTGGATACTGTTCAGGCCAGGATTTTTCTTCCTCAGCAGAAGGTGGATTCTCTTCAAGCTCTGGTTCATTTCCTTCTGTCTTGCCCTCGCCCTTCCATCCGGCAAGGGATGCAGCTTGTGGGACAAATGGTGTCCTGCTTCGAGGCAGTTCCTTATGCTCAGTTCCACATGAGACCTCTTCAGCACCATCTTCTATCAGTCTGGAACAAGAGTCCCCTGTCTCTGGATCAGGCCTTTGTTCTGTCTCTTTTCTGGCCCCCTGTTGGGAAACGGTGACCACGGATGCCAGTCTGTCGGGTTGGGGGCTTCTGGAGAACCCTTCAATTCCAGGGGCTGTGGGGCCCCCAGGATGCCCCCATCAACGTCCTGGAACTGAGGGCGCTTCGGTTGGTACTGGCTCAGCTGACTCCTCACCTTCAGGGCCGGCCGGTCCAAGTTCGCTCAGACAACCAGACGGCGGTTGCCTACATCAATCATCAGGGAGGGACTCGGAGCAAGAGTGCCCTCAAGGAGGTGTCCATGATTCTGTCCTGGGCGGAGGACAATGTTCCTTGCATCTCAGCAGTGTACATTCCGGGGGTGGAGAATCTGGAGGCGGACTCTCTGAGCAGGGGGACTTCTCGCCTGCGGGAATGGTCTCTCAGCAGTGAGGTCTTCCTGTCCTTATGTCACCGTTGGGGGGTACCGGAGGTGGATCTGTTTGCGTCCCGCCACAATCACAGGCTCCAAGTCTTTGTCTCTCTGTTCCAGGATCCCCTGGCCCTTGCAGTGGATGCTCTGACTCTATCCTGGCAGGGGTTCCATCTCCTGTATCTTTTTCCTCCATTTCCCCTGCTGAGCAGGGTTCTGCGCAAGCTGGCTCAGGAAAGGGTGCCAGCAATCCTGGTGGCCAAGACAGGTATGGTTCGCGGATATCATTCAGCTGGCAGTAGATCAGTACGCTCTGCCCCTGGTTCCGGACCTTCTCACTCAAGGGCAGCTATGCCATCCCAATTTTCAAACGCTGGCTTTGACGGCCTGGCTGCTGAAACCTCCATCTTAAGGGATGAGGGGCTTTCTGAGTCTGTGGTTAACACTCTAATCAGGGCTAGGAAGAAATCCTCTTCTACCATCTACTATAGGATCTGGCGGGCCTACATTGAATGGTGTGAGTCTAGGGTCCTTCCATGTCGGGTGTTTTCCATTCCTAGAATTCTGGAGTTCCTTCAGCATGGTTTGGATCTGGGACTTCAGCTCAGGACGCTCAAGGGTCACGTTTCTGCCTTGGCTGTTTTCTTCCAGAAATCCTTCCCTTAACATCCTCTGGTCAAGACTTTCTTCCAGGGGGTTGCTCATGTACGTCCCCCTCGCAAGCCTCTGTTGCCAGTTTGGGACTTAAATTTGGTTTTGTCTGCCCTTCAGGGCCCTCCATTTGAGCCTGTGCATGAGGCTGCTCTGTCTCTTCTTACTCTTAAGGTTGCCTTTTTGGTGGCTATCACCTCAGTCAGGCGTGTTTCGGAGTTGGCGGCCATTTCTATTCAGAGAGACACCATGGCAAGGTGGTTTTGAGATTTAAACCTGATTTCTTGCCTAAGGTGGTCTCTGCCTTCCATCTTAATCAGGACATTGTGTTTCCTTCCTTGTGCCCTAATCCTGGTAATTCCAAGG
This sequence comes from Gastrophryne carolinensis, assembly GCA_027917425.1. Lineage (NCBI taxonomy): Eukaryota > Metazoa > Chordata > Amphibia > Anura > Microhylidae > Gastrophryne > Gastrophryne carolinensis. The sequence goes on along the minus strand of CM051238.1, from coordinate 294,305,534 downwards.
AGAGGGCCCTACATTCCCTGGATGTGGTCAGGAATTTGAAGTACTACTTGGTGGCTACTGCACCTTTTAGAAAGACTGATGCCTTGTTTGTGGTTCCTTCGGGCCCCAAGAGGGGCCTGGCACCTGCTAAGTCTACTATCAGCAAATGGATTCATCAGGCCATTTTTAGGGCCTATTATGCTAGGGGAAAGGATCCTCCTTTCCGTGTTACTGTTTATTCTACCTGTGCTGTTGGGGCCTCCTGGGCCTTCCAGCACCAGGATTCTGTTGAACAAGTTTGTAAGGCTGCTACTTGGTCTTCTGTTCATACCTTTTTCCATGTTTTACAAGGTTAATGTTCGGGCCTCAGCGGATGCTGTTTTTTGGGTGCAAAGTTCTGCAGGCGGCAGTGGTTTGAACTGCGCTTTGTTGCTTTTGGGATCCCACCCTAGTTATGGACACTGTTATTGGATGTCCCATCTGTTATGAATCATTATCTGGAGCAGGACATGCTGCATACTTAGAATAATACAATTCTGTGATTATTCACCTTGTATAATTGGTATTATAGTATAGTATAGTATATTGGTAGTATAAAGTATGCAGCACATCCTGCTCCACCCCACCCTGTTTGCATTATCTTGGATCCTTTGTATGGTGATTGTTATCCTTGTTAACGTTGTTAATTTCATTGGCTTCTCCTGGTTCTCCATACTGCTGTTCTATAATGGGGAATTTGTGGGAGGTCCTGGGTATATATGGACCAGGAGGGGCCTCTTTTGCCATCTCTGCAGTCAAGCGCCCTCTGTCGGAGGTAATCCCATCTGTTATGAATCATTATCTGGAGCAGGACGTGCTGCATACTTAGAATACCAATTTTACAAGGTGAGTAATCACAGAATTTTATTTTTCCAGAGATCCATTGCCAATCATAGATTGATCAAGACCTTTTTCCAGGAAGTCTCCCATGTCTGTCTACCGCGTAAGTCAGTAGTACCGGTGTGGGACCCCCTTTGAGCCTTTGTGCGATGCTGCATTGTCTATTTTGACCTTAAAAGTGATCTTTTTGGTAGCCATCACCTTGGTGCGTCGCGTGTCAGAACTGGCCGCGCTTTGTATAAGGCCTCCTTACTTTGAGCGGCATAAGGATAAGGTGGTATTTCGCTTTAAACCTGATTTTTTGCATAAGGTCGTTTCTCTCTTTCATCTTAATGAGCAAGTTGTCTTGCCTTCTTTGTGTCCAGCACCTACTAATTCTAAGGAGTGGACACCCCATGTGGTCAGAGCCATTAAGTATTACCTGGTTGCGACTGAATCCTTCAGGAAATCGGATTTGCTCTAGGAAAGGTTTGCCACCAGCCAAGTCCACTCTCAGTAAGTGGATCAGACAGGCGGTGGTGCAAGCATATTCTGCCAAGGGGAAGGAACCCCCTTTTCGTATTACAGCTCATTCTACTAGAGCTATTGGTGCCTCCTGGGCTTTTCAGCACCAGGCATCTGTTGAACAAGTTTGTAAGGCCGCCACTTGGTCTTCAGTTCATACCTTTACCAAGCTTTACAAGGTTGATGTTAAGGCCTCAGCTGATGCTGTCTTTGGCCGAAAGATGCTTCAGGCGGTAGTTAAATGAACTACATGCTGTTCCGCACTGGGGAGCCTGTCCTAATGGACACTGCTTTTGGATGTCCCAATTGCCATCACTTCTGGGATGACCTGGACTGGATATAGTGAAAAATACAATTCTGTGAAACTCACCTGTAGAATTTTTTGAATATATCCAGTCCAGGTCCTCCCATACAAAGATATATATATATATATATATATATATCTATATCTATATCTCTTTGTATGTATGTTTTTTTGTGCATGATTGTGTGCCTTTCTTATGGCTCCTTCACATTGTATCTTTCAGGAGGAATCCCTATCTATCATATTAAAAGGGGGTTTCTCCCGGTCCTAGGGTCCCTTGGAGATAAATTTGGGGTCCTACAAATCCTCCCACTTGGGACTTAAAGGGGCATCCCGGGTAGCTTAATTGGCGTAATTCCCTCTGGTCCTTACGACTACCATTAAAATCACCATTTGGAGGCTCCCCAGGATACCGGGCTCGGGCTCCCTTCGGGGCAATCCCGGCAGTGTGTGGGTTGTGGGATATGCTTTACGGGGGATAATGTGCTGATTTGCATACCATGTGCTCCGCAGGCCATGACGCGGCAGTTGGGGTCCCAGGATTCTGGGTCCACGCCGCCGGCCTCATCACCTACTCCACCCCGCCTGATCCGTACCCCAAGTGACACTGTCATTAGTGGGGAGTCGCAATCTGATGTATGTGCTAGATTGGCCAACATCGAGAGACTGATTTCTAGCTCTGCGGCCAGAAAGGCCCCAGCTAAGAAGCCGCACCGGTTCTGGATTTTGATGATTGTGATATCCTTGACTGGTCTGATTATTCCCCACTTGAGGAGGGGGAATTGTTTGAGGAGTCTGATGGCTCTGAGGATCAGCAGCTTTGGATGCTGATGCTGGGCAGGAGCATGGGGATGCCGTGGATACCCCCAGGATTCTGGCCCATTTGTTTGAGGTGCTGTCTATTTCTCCTCCAGCGGAGTCCCCTCCGCAGAAGGGGGAATTTTTTGGGACCTCTAAGCCTTGCTTGGAGTCCCCAAATCAGAAGCATTTTGAAAATCTGATTCTTAAGGAATGGGAAAGACCTAGCCGGCTTCCTGGTGTTCCTCAGGGATGGGATAGGAAGTATACCTTTCCGGTGGACGCGGTGAAGCGCTGGTCGTCCCCTCCCGAGGTCGATGCACCCGTCCTGGGATTGTCCAACACATCTGTTGTGCACTCTCCAGACGCCACCACGATTAAGTATGGTGAGAACCGACGTATTGACCAAATGGCTTGTCATGCCTTTGCTAGCGTGGGTTCAGCCTTGCGGCCTGTTTGTGCTTCTGCGCTCACGGCTGTGGCTACCAGGTCTGTGGTTAGGGGCCTGTTGAGTGGTTGCCAGCTTAACTCAGCCAGTGATGAATTTGCAGCGCTTACGCGGTGTGATTTATTCATGTCCTTTGTCTTATCTGCCTTGGATGACACAATATGTATGTGTAGCAGAACCTCGACGTTGCTGGTGGCTATTCGCCGATCGGTCTGGTTGTGCCAGTGGGCGGCTGACATTGCGGCTAAGAAGTCACTTACAGGGCTACCCTTCCTGGGTATGCGGCTGTTTGGAGATAAATTGGATTCAGTTGTGAAAGGAGGAAAGCTACCGCAGCGCAAGAAGCAGCGTCGCTCCTTTCGGGGGGCAGGCTCCTTTAATCCTTCCTTTCGCGGTGCCAGAGCAGGCAGAGGAGCTGCCTACTCTACCTTCAGAGGGGATTCCTGGAACAGAGGCAGAGGCGGGACCTGTCCGGGACCTGTCTGGGGTTCCAAGTCCAAGCCCGCTGCCAAGCCAGCTCAGCAATGAGGGGGCGCCCTCACCCTTGCGGGTTGGGGGACGGCTGCGGCACTTCTTCCGGGTCTGGCCCCGGGAGGTCACAGACAAGTGGATCTTGGAAGTGGTCTCTTCTGGGTACAAACTGGAGTTCGAGGACCGGCCTCCTCCCAGATTTCTCAGGTCTCGGGTCCCCTCGGACCCCCGGGCTGCGCAGGGGCTCCTGTTGGCAGTGCAAAGTCTTCTGGACATGGAAGTCATCTGCCCGATGCCTTTATTAGAGAGAGGCCAGGGCTATTATTCCAACCTTTTCATGGTGCCCAAAAAGGATGGATCCATAAGACCCATTCTGGATTTGAAGCTTCTCAACAGGTTCATCAGAACCAGGAAGTTCCGCATGGAGACTTTGCGCTCAGCCATCCTTTCTCTCTTCGTCAGGGGGACTTCATGACGTCCATAGACATCAAGGATGCTTACCTTCATGTACCGATCTTCCCAGCACACCAGCGATTTCTCAGGTTTGTGGTGGGAGATCGGCATTTTTGTTTGTGGCCCTCCCGTTCGGGCTGACCTCGGCACCAAGGGTGTTCACCAAGGTGTTGGCGGGTATAATGGCCCTTTTCAGAGCCCAGGGCATTCGTCGCATTGTGCCGTATTTGGATGACCTCATCATTACGGCATCCTCTTTTGTACAGGCGAAGCTGGACACCAGGACGGTAGTGTCTACGCTGGAGAGGTTTGGCTGGGTGATCAACCAACCCAAATCTTCTCTCTCCCCGTCGAGGGAGGTTGCATTTCTGGGCATGAATCTGGATACCATTCAGGCCAGGGTGTTCCTACCTCAGTAGAAGGTGCAGATGGTTCAAGATCTGATACGTCTTCTTTTGTCCATCCCTCACCCGTCTATCCGGCTAGGGATGAGACTGGTGGGGTTGATGGTGGCTTCCTTCGAGGCAGTCCCCTTTGCTCAGTTCCACATGAGGTCGCTCCAGCTTCATCTACTCTCGGTTTGGGACAGATGTCCACTGTCATTGGATCAGTCTTTTTTGATGTCTCCCCTGGTTCGGCAGTCTCTTCAGTGGTAGCTGGAACCAAGGAATCTTGTGAGGGGCAGGTCTTTTCTGACCCCTTGTTGGGAGACGGTCACCACGGATGCCAGCCTGTCGGGCTGGGGGGGTTTCTGGAAGGAACATCAGTTCCAGAGGCTGTGGGGTCCTCGGGAGGCCCACACCCCATCAATGTCTTGGAGCTGAGAGCCATTCGGTTGGTGCTGTCACGCATCACCTCCAGGGTCCACCGGTTCAGGTTCGATCGGACAATCGGACTATCGGACTGCGGCCGCTTACATCAATCACCAGGGAGGGACTCGCAGCAGGAGTGCCCTCAGGGAAGTTTCTCTGATTCTTGCATGGGCGGAGAACAATGTCCCATGCATCTCGGCTGTGTACATTCCGGGAGTGGAGAACATGGAGGCGGACTCCCTGAGCAGGGGTTCCTCTCGCCGAGGGGAATGGTCGCTCAACCACAGGGTATTCCGGTCCCTTTGTCGCAAGTGGGGGATTCCGGAGGTGGATCTCTTTTCCTCACGTCACAATCGCAAGCTTCCTGCTTTTGTGTCTCTGTCTCAGGATACTTTGGCCCTGGCAGTGGACGCCTTGTCTCTTGCCTGGAGGGATCTGGGCTTTCTTTACCTGTTTCCCCCCTTCTCCATGGTAGGCAAGGTGGTGCGCAAGCTGGCTCAAGAGGATGCGCCAGCAATTCTGGTGGCCCCAAGGTGGCCAAGACAGGTTTGGTTCGCAGACGTTGTACGGCTGGCGGTAGATCAGTACAGGCTGCCCCTGTTTCCGGGTCTGATCACTCAAGATCAACTTCGTTACCCCAATTTACAAACGCTGGCTTTGACGGCGTGGTTGCTGAAACCTCCATCTTAAGGGAGGAAGGTTTGTCTGATGCTGAGTCGTACACTTGGAAGCCAGGAAGAGATCTTCCTCTAACATCTACTACAGGACTTGGAGGTCCTATATTGACTGGTGTGAGACTAGGGCATTGCCTTGCAGGGTGTTTTCGATTCCTAGGATTTGGGATTTTCTTCAACACGGTCTGGACCTGGGGTTCCAGCTTAGTACCTTGAAAGGGCAGGTCTCTGCCCTGGCGGTTTTCTTTCAAAGGTCCTTTGCTCTGCATCCATTGGTTAAGACTTTTTTCCAGGGGGGTCACTCATGTGCGGCCCCCTAGAAAGCCTTTGTTGCTCGTTGCCTCTCCAGGGGCCTCCTTTTGAGCCCGTGCAGGATGTTGCACTTTCTTTGCTTACACAAAAGGTTGCCTTTTTGGTGGCTATTACCTCTGTTTGACGTGTCTCTGAGTTGGCGGCTCTGTCCATTCAGGCCCCTTACTTTGAGAGACACCAGGACAAGGTGGTCTTTCGCTTTAAGCCAGATTTCCTTCCTAAGGTGGTTTCTGCCTTCCATCCCAATCAGGATGTGGTTCTTCCTTCCTTGTGTCCTAAGCCTAGCAATGACAAGGAGAGGGTCCTCCACTCTTTGGTTGTAGTTCGTTGTGTGAAGTACTATTTGGTGGCTACTTCTCCCTTTCGTAAGACGGACGCCTTGTTTGTGGTGCCCTCCGGGCCTAGGAAGGGTTTGGTGCCCGCCAAGTCTACCATTAGCAAATGGATACGTCAGGCCATTGTTGGGGCCTATTCTGCCAAGGGGAAGGTTCCCCCTTTTCATATCACTGCTCATTCTACTCGTGCTGTTGGGGCTTCTTGGGCTTTTCAGCACCAGGCCTCTGCTGAACAAGTTTGTAAGGCTGCTACTTGGTCTTCTGTTCATACTTTTTCCAAGTTTTATAAGGTTGATGTGCGGGCCTCAGCGGATGCTGTTTTTGGCCGCAAGGTTCTGCAAGCTGCAGTGGTTTCAATTTGTGCATTATTGCCTTTTTGGGATCCCCACCCATGTTGGACACTGCTATTGGATGTCCCATATGTCATGAATATTGGAAGCAGGGTGTGTGACATACTTGGAATAATACCATTTTGTGATTACTCACCTGTAAAATGGGTATTATAAGTGTGTCACATACCCCGCTTCACCCCGCCCTTATTGTATTCTGGATCCTTTATATGGTGAACATTTTTATTAAGATTTTTGGATTTGGCTCTTCCTGGTCCCCTTACTGCTTTCCTATACTGGGTAATGTGTGGGAGGTCCCAGGTATTTATGTACCGGGAGGGGCTTCTTTTTTCCTGTCATCTCTGCAGAAGTTTGCCCTCTACTGGTTATAACCCTTATGTCATGAATATTGGAAGCGGGGTGTGTGACATACTTATAATACCCATTTTACAGGTGAGTAATCACAAAATGGTATTTTTGCACATGCTGTGTGACTTACTAAGTCTTCATGAGTAAGGATATAATTGCATCTTGTAATTAGAAGGTTTCAGACGTAGCCAGAGGTAAAACAAAAGTAACTATTGTGAACACTTGGCGTACACGAGATGTGTCTGCATAGTAATTTGCCTTGAGTCACCTTTTTGGCTACACTGAAATGTTTCATGTGCCTTGAGTTTTGTGAACATTTTTAAATCTCTTTTGGTTTAAACATGCTTTGCATTTTCTCCATTATTAATTGCCAAGCGGCTGCAATGCTTTACCTGTGTATTTGGACGAGATCAATACAGTTATCTTTATCTTAATGCAAGTACTGATCCTAGTCCTTTCACCTGCTAAGACATTTTGGATACTGAATACTCTGCAAGTGTCATAGAAACATAGAAGGTTGATGACAGGAGACCATACCATCCATCTAGTCTGCTCTTATGTGTATACTGTATGTACTGAACAAAAGTAGATATTCAGATGGCCAGCCACAGCCAATAACTCTGTCAATAACATTATTTTCCCAATTTCTAATTTTTGAGATTGCACTGTTTTTCTTCTTTCCTGTTGCCAATATATCGGAAAAAGGTTTGATCAACCCTCTTAAAGTGGACCAAAACCCAGGACTTTGACTATCCTGGGTTTTGGTCCTTTCCCCCGTGGCACCCTGATCGGGGGTTCCCCACTATGTGAAACCCCCCAGATCGCCGATGCCAACTCACCTCTACCCGGTCCTATTACGCATGCATGGCCGCTCGTCTAATCAGTGTGCTCAGAGCCGATGACGTCAACGCCGTCTAAGCCCAGCAGCTCAGAGCGCGCTGGCAGCTGCATCCCCCTCTTCCCTCTAACAGGGAGCGTGCCCGCGCCGGTCATTCATAAATGCCTGTTGCGGGCCTATGCCCTGCTAGAGGGATAGCGGGGATGCTCGGGCATGCGGCTTTGGACCGGGAAGCAAGGTAAGTGTATGGGGCAGCCTGTGGGGTGTCACACAGCGAGGCATTCCGATTTTGGATGGCCCTGGGGGAAGGAATCGGTCAGCGTGGGTTTCGGTCCCTTTTAAGATAACCATTTTTTTTTTTATCTAAGTCCTCAGATTGTTCGGGGGTCTATATATCACACCAATTCTGACCGCAGCTCCCTCCATAGTCTGCATGGTAACTCAGATAGTTTCTAGTTCATTATGTGTATGCTGAATTATTTTTGATTATTTATTGTAAAACTATTTTTCTTGTAAAACTGCTACAGGAAGGGCCTCAGTCGGGCTGTAGCAACCACAGCCTAGACATTCCCTGATAACCAGGTGTAACATCATGATAGTACCCACAATGGTGGAGGCCTACAAACCAGGATTTCCAACCAGCAGAATTAGTAGGGAACTTACATGAGGTCTTAAAGCTATGAATGGTTTAAAAAAGTCTAGCCCATGCCCTGTGCTGAGGTGGGTTAGAAATAAAAAAAAAATAAAGCTTACTTTACTGCCAATAGCCAACCTCTCCCCTGCCAGTAGCAGCGCTTTTGTCTTCTAAGTTCCCATGCTCATCAGCTGACTGGACACCTTTTCTCAGCTAAGTGTCAAGGAGTGATTAATTTGTGTGCATGTCTCTACACACACAGACACACACACACCGGGGACAAATATTACCCAGTGATTGTACTGGCCCTGACCAGTCTACCAACATCCATTGCAGGGTCAGAATTTGGGCTGGGGTTGTAATATGGGGCCAGTTACAGGGAGAAGGGTTGGGGGCATGGGAAGCTGGTAGTGAAGTGGTGTCCTTTATGATCCAAGTGAAGTTGGCTGCATGCTGGTGGCTATCCCCAGCCCAGGTGGCTCCAAAGTAGTGTGGCCCACTGAGAATTTTCCCTGTGCTCCCTGCGACCAATCCCCCACCACGCTTTTATATACAGTATTCAAACTTGTGACTCTAAAGGTTCTTGTTTTATATCTTGTATGTTTCCCCCACTCCTTACATACAGATTGCCCGCTTTAATCATCATCCTACCTGCGCCTATTGCATTTACTCTAAACCTTTTAACAACCAAGATGGCGGCCCATGGAATCTCAGGCTGCCTGAAGACAGGAAGTGTCCTCTGACTATGCTGCTCTGCTTTCTTGGACTGCTTCCATTTCCTGACCCCAGCTCTGCTCTGGCTGTGCAAAACACAGCTATAACCTGCCCTCCCCTGCACCCCTCTTCTCCTCTCCTCCAGTATGTGATGCTTCAGAGGCAAGATGGTGGCGCCCGTATCCTAGATTCCTGACCGAGTTAAAGCCCAGCGGGGGGAAAGAATAAAAAGTAAGCAACTAAAAATGTATTCATATTCTAAGCATACAGCACGTCCTGCTCCAGATGTATTAATAACATGTGGGTAATCCTCCGCCTGAGGCGCCGTGCACTGCAGACATGTAGAAAACAAGCTCCTCCCGGCCCTACATATACAGAGGGACCTCCCACAAATCCCCAGATTTCTCTGCAGTGCTGGAACTGCGAAGACATGAAGTATCACGCTCCCGCAGGCAAGCGGGGCTTTACAGCCCGAGGCCCTGCGAGACTATTTCCACCCGTCCTCTTGTGAAGAATATGCCTCCCAGCTTGGGCTGCGTTGGTCGGGTGAAGGTAGGCAGCACCTAGTGTGCTTACGGAGCCATGCTCCACCGCAATCCCCCACCATAGGGTAGGCGGTCAAGGCTAATGGTGAGCCTTCATTGCCCCTCCCGCATCATTGCCCCACGCCCCGTGTAGCGGTGAACCCCTAGTGCTGGGTCACCTTCTTCCCCAGTTTCCCCCCGTTAGTGGGGGGAAAAAGAGGGGGGGGGGGTTGTGTGTACGTTGGCCTAACCTTGCCCTATTACACTTATAGCCTTTAATGGTTACCGGGGGTCAGAGCCGCACTTCAAACATTATGTTAACGTTGGCCGCAGCGCCTTTAATGTACTTTGACTTGGCGCGTACGGCGGCTCTGTTTCACGACGCTATAGGGTTTATTACTGTCTCCTTTTCTGTCTTGTTACGCGCTTAGAGCTTCGCGCTCTCCGGGGGCGGGGGGGGCGGGCCGTGGTCTGGTTTGGCGTGTTCCACGTCATCTGCAGCTCTGACCCGCCCTTCGAGGTTCGCTTGGCGCCATTTTGTCGGTCCTCTTCCTTGGTTACTGTAAGTGCCCTCACGGGCGTTTTCGGTTGTTTTGTCTTCCTGTAGTGCATGGCTCTGACACCCTCTCTTCTCCTTATGTCTTTCAGACGCCAAGATTCCAGTGGCTTCTCCCGGCCTGATATATATATCTTAACGGGTTTATATCTAAATTCTCCCACATTCCTAGCAGGTCTTGGGGCATCCAGGGTTGCTTACGGCATAAATCCCTATTGGCATATTACTTAGATTAATCACCATATGGAGGCATCTCAGAATTATGTGTCCGGGGTCCCGCGGGGACAAGACCGGCTGTGTACTGCGTGTGGACAACCCTACGCTGATGCTGACAGAGCACGGGTCTGTGGACCGTGTGCTGAACAAGTGCTGGCCCTGCAATCAGGTTTACCAGTAGCTGCACCTCGCTTCAATACTCCTGTCTCCCCGTGCTTAGATCTCACTCCAGATGAGTCGCACTCGAGTGGGGATAACGAGCTGTTGGTGCTGTGCAGGTTACCCACGGCGGAGCAGGTGATGTCTGGTTTGGCAGAGCGCTTGGGCCCTGGAAAGAAGCGGCCCCTGACGCCCCCTGGTTCTAGGTTTCTCACTGAAACTGAGGAGTCTGCTGCTATGTAGGACCTCGATCCTTCTGATGAAGGTGAACTGTTCTCAGGGTCCAGTTCCTCAGATGAGATGTCTTGGAGCCGTAACAGTTCTGGCCCTGGTTCTTGGGGCCTGTGTGACACTGATGAGTTACTTATAAAGATCTTTGAAACACTGTCCATCTCTCCTCCGGGAGAGTCTCCCAAGCCCAAGTGGGAGAGTTTCCACACGGCGACGCCGTGCCTGGAATTTCTGGAACAGGATCATTTCCAGACTCTTATATGTAAGGAATGGGAATCACCTTGTAAACTTACAGGGGTTCCGGGGGTCTGGGACTGGAAGTACCCTTTTTCCCCTGATTTGGTTGATCGATGGTCAGTCCCTCCCGAGGTGGATGCACCTATTATTGGGGTTGCTAACCCTCCCTTCATGGCAGCTTCTACTCATCGTACCCTTCGGGATGCTGAGGACCGGCGCATTGACAGATTGGCTTCCCACGCCTTTTCGTGTGCAGGGACGGCTCTGCGCCCGGTCTGTGCTGCGGCCGTCACCGCAGTGGCCGCCAGGACCCTTCTTAGGAAGATACTTGACCAACAGCCGGAGGATCTCCCTTGGGAGGTCTTTAATGCAATGTCTGATTGTGATGTTTTTGTGAGGTTTATTCTCTCAGCGATGGATGACACTATTAAAATGTGTGCTAGAACCTCGGTTCTTGTGGTGGCTATTCGCCGCCTGCTTTGGCTGCGACAGTGGGGGGCTGACAGTGATACTAAAAAGGCTCTTACTGGTCTTCCTTTTGGAGGACGACGCTTATTCGGGGCCCGGTTGGACCTTTTTGGAAGAAAGGGTAAGGCACCCTCGCGCAGAAGGCCGTCCCGGCCGCCCAGGGGCAGGGATACCCCCCCCCCCCCCACGTTAGTGTCAAGCGAGTACCAGAAGTGTGCTTCCAACTTTTTGGAGTGGAGGCCCACCCCAGGGGGGGCAGGCAACGCCCTAGGACCTCCGGCAGGGCGAAGTCCAAATCTGCCAAAACCACGCAAGCATGAGGGGACGCCCTCGCCCTATTGGGCGAGGGGGCTGCCGCAGCACTTGGCTCCTATCGCAGGGCGCCATGCTTCGTTAAGGCTGTTACAGGAGATAGTCCCCCTGGATGCAGAATTGAGTTTGCTGGTCGGTCCCTTTCTGAGGTTGTCAGGGTTCTTCTAGTCCCTGCTTTCCCTTCGGGAGTTGAGGCACGCCGAGTCCGGCGTGCAGGGTCTGGGCTCTCTTACAGGTTGGCCCTTGACTTGTGATTGTATCCACATACCTTTTCCCTCTGGGATGAAGCAGTCTGACCCGGGCGGGCATTTTGGACCTAGCATTTACTTTTTCACAGGCAGCTCCTACATGGTATTTACCTGTTGGGCCGCAGGAGCTCTTGTCCAGTGGACCTCTTGATGCCTGTGAGGATCTATATTCCTTTTTAGTCCCCTGTGCCTTCAGGACACCTAGGCCATTTCCAGACAGTATTGCAGGACCAACTCTGCGGATTGGGGTCTTGTCTTGGGTCCCTCTCCTGCTCCCTGACGGCTCACCAAGGCGAGTATGGGAGTGTTGTCTTGGACGTGCCCCTGTGACGTCCGTGCTAGGTTCTACTTGATTGTCATTCTTTTCCAATTTTTGCATCAGGCCGTGTTGGCTATTGACTTGGGGCTCCTTGGGAGTCCTTTGGATTGGTGCTCAGGCACATCTCTTACTTAGTGTACCCCGGTTCGGTATCTCCCGACGGGGTGGCATTTAGATGGGTTCATGTTTAAACCTTCCCTTCGGCTATGTGTGGCCTTAGTATGGTAGGGGCCTTGCCCTCCTTTTTGTCATGCTACCTTCACCTTGCAGCTGGTGGGCCTGTTGGTGGCGGCCCAGATGCTGTCCTTATTCTCAGATGCCCTTGGGGCCTGCGACACCTTAGGTTACTTATCCTGGATGGGGTTCCAACACCCCTGGAACTAGGTCAGTACGCTCCCCCTTGTTACGGGGGTTCCTTTTTGGAGTTTGTAAATTCAAGGAAGGTGTCAGGGACCATCCCTTCCTTTTTGCTTTTCCCTGTAAATGGTCACCATGGGGACCAAGTCTGGCAGGTTGTCTAGGGGTTTTTTATTTCATCTGAAATCCCCCGTGGTTCCTAAGGGGGTCCCCTTTAGGGGGTCCGTTTTCATTCGGTTATCACATTGAGCCTTTTGCGGGCTCTAAATTGCTGGGCTACTCCTCTTCAGGACTTGTCTTTTTTGGGGACTCTCAGTCAGTCTGACGACAGTGGCCTGTCCTTTTTTATCTGTGAAGGTCTCGGAACAGGTTGACCCTTCAGGAAGGGTCTGGTTCTGATCTAAGTGGGGGTTTACATTCCTTGCACTTCATTGGTATTGGCTTGTTGGCTGTCCTACTGTGCTAGGAGGGTCTATTCTAGTGTCTCACTGAGCCCCTACTGGTGTGGCCCTGTGGGGCCCCGTTGCTATTACAGGGACTCTGTCCTGGGTTATTGTCCCAAACCTCGCTGGCCTGGGTCATGGGGGCCTAGTATTGCTTTCTGTCAGGACATTATACTCTATAGGTCTTAACTTTTTTTCACCCTGCTAGGTGGGGTTCTGCACAAGTTTGCTGTAGCAAGGGTGAACCGTTACGCTGTGGGCCCTGGGTGGCCCAGTGGGGCGTGGTTCGCTGATTCTGCTGTAGACAGTCGTACTGTATGCCCTCTCACTACGTCGCCCCTATCTACAGGCCTTTTTAGGCGTTTGGACGGTTTGCTCTTCACCCCATTGGAGATAGTTAACTCGGGGTGTCTTTTCTCTATTGGAGGACTAGGCCTAGCTCCCTCCTCTTCTTCTTCTCCCTTCTCTGCCGGCTGAGTTGGGAGATGTCGTTCTAGTTTGCCTTGCTGGGACTGGCTCTCTCTCCTGCGGGATATTGCCTGATCCCTGGGTCCTAGAGTTATTACAGCACGGTTTGAGTTGGCTCCCCAACTCAGTTCTCTGAGGGTTGTCAGGGCTCGCCCTGTTCGCCTACTGTAGAAGTCTAGTTCAATCTTTGGTGTGGAGCATTCCTCATGGGTTGCTCAGGTGCATTCCCCAGGGACCTTCTAAGCTCCCTTTTGGGGGGGGGTTACTTATCCTGATGCCCTGCTAAGGGTTCCTTGGGTCTTATTCAGGTTCTTGTCTGAACTGTTCCTTTCCTCACATCCCTCTTCTGGGGCGGTTGCTTCAGGCAGAAGAGTGCCATAGGGGATGGCTCTGTTAGCGGTCATTATCTATATATATAATATATATATATATATATATATATTATAATATAATATAATATATATAATATATATATATATGTTTATATATCTGTACACCATTAGGTGAGGGTGTTTCGCCTTACACTGGATTTGGATCCAGGCGGAGTTTTTATTCTCCTTTATTCCAGACCCTCCGGCCTCTGGGCTAGTGTCTTGCTTACTCTGAGCTTAAGGGATCTGTATCCCTCTACAGGCGTTGGAGATTCCTGGACTGTTCCCTGTCCCTGGTTGGGATTATGCCCCTTGGGGCTTATAGGCGTCTCCATCCTTATGTACCAGGATTTGATTGCTTCCATGGGTGTAGGAGCCCTTTGGGTTGGTCTTGCTCGGTTGGTTTTGTCCTTCTGAGCCTAAAATAAACGTTTTGGCTCTTGCTGAGCCTTGTTAGCGTTGTTTTTCAGTATTCCCATCGGTCTCACCTGAGACCAGGGTTCATATTTCCCGATGGGGAGGGTTCTAAGGTTGCCATGGCTACCCTTTCTTTGCAGTAGCATGGTTAGGCTTTATTCTGGCCTACTCGTTTAGGGGAGATTCATTCTTCTCTCTTGGTTTTTGTTCTCTTTCTACTTGTGCTTGGCTCGGGCCTTTCAGCACTCGGTTCTGTTGAGCAAGCTGACTAGTTCGCTGCTTGTGTTTCACTCAGCCTTGTAAGGTTTCATAAGTTTGAGTTAGAGCATTTGCTCACGTTGCTCCTGGTAGCAAGGTTGCGGGTGACAGCGCTATTACTGTTGGCTGTGCCTTTTCTCATGGAGATCCCACCCTACTTTATGGACACTGCTATTGGATGTCCCACATGTTATTACTACATCTGTAGCAGGACGTGCTGTATGCTTAGAATAATACAATTCTGTGAAGTACTCACCTGTAGAATTGGTATTATACGCATACAGCACGTCCTGCTCCACCCCACCCTGGTTTCACTTTGTTCTGGATCCCCTGTATGGTGGTTATTATCTTTGATATTATTGCCAGTCTCTGGGTGGTTGGTTTTCTCCTGGCTTCTCCTTCTCACTGCTTTTCAATGCTGGGGATTTGTGGGAGGTCCCTCGGTATATGTAGGGCCGGGAGGAGCTTGTTTTCTACATGTCTGCAGTGCACGGCGCCTCAGGCACATGTTATTACTACATCTGGAGCAGGACGTGCTGTATGCGTATAATACCAATTCTACAGGTGAGTACTCCACAGAATTGTATTTTTAGATTCTGGAGAATAGTTTTTAGGGTCCATTAAATGATGCTGAAGGCCCTTATTAGCAGAAAATGTGGGATTTTGACAATGTTGGGTTTTGTTCTGAGCTGGAGGGGCATTCTGCAGTGATATGTCCCACTGTGTGAAATCCCCCAGAATGCCCTGTAAAACTCGCCTCGTCCCAGTCCAACTGCGCATGTGCATGCTTTCATGCAATCAGAGCTGTTTGCTGTACATATGTAATGTTTGGCTAAAGTCTCTGGTTGTGGATATAAGGATGTTTACTTTGCAAATGGTGCTAGGAAAAGTACATTTTACGTTGCCTCCGGGAGGGGGGGTTCACACAGCAGGGCATCCCGACCGGGGGGGGGGGGGGGTGTGAAGTGTCAGACCCTGGAATTTTTTAGGTTCAAGGAATGAATATGGTGGGTTTTGTTCCGCTTTAATGAAATGGAAAGTTTACATGACTGTAGTGTATCTATATTCTATTATCTTGCCAGACAGTAATATGATTCACGTTTTAGTGTGACAAGCCAGTTGGGCAACTTCTCCTGCTATGATTCATTGACTGGTGCATCACGTGCTTGGATTGCAAGATGCATCTGCTATTTGTAAGACAATATTTAAAGTTCAATTTTATTCAAGGGGAAATTCTGGTTTTGGACTACTTTTTGTTTATTCTTCTTTGTCATATGGTTTCAAAATATGATCTTTACAGGTTGTTGTCATTATTATTATTTTATAGAACACCACCAACTCTGTGGCATTTTACAAGGTACATATTACGGACAGGTTAAAACAAATAAAACACTTATAATAAGCATTCAGTTAGGTGTAATAGAAATGAAACCAGTAACCTGTTGATGCCAGGATACAGTGGAGTGAGGCATATACTTGATGAAAATGCTGGTTAAAAGAATGAAGAAAGCAGATGGGAACTGCATTGCAACTAAACTAAAAGACTGGGGTGAACAAACTATGGTGGAGCACTCTGCTGAATCTTCTGAGGGAACCTGGAAGTGGGTATAAGTAGGCAACCGGTAAGCAAGAAGGTTCAGAATGGCAGTACAAAGCAGAAAGCAGGGCCTTTTTTGTAGAAAAAGTTTTTTAAAAAAGCTATCCAGACGCTGTGATATCACTTTAAAGTGGTCTTGGTTCTTTCCCCCGGGGGCACCCCAAGCGGGGGCGCCCCACTGTGTGAAACCCCCCAGGACGCCACAACCAACTCGCCTCTTCCCATGACTGCATAGCAGTGGCTATGAAAGCCGCATCCTCCTCCTCCTCCTCCAAAGGGAGCATGCCCGAGCCGGCCATTGACAAATACCTGGCGCAGGTACAAGCACTGCTAGAGGGAAGCGGAGGATGCGGCCGTCAGAATCGCTGCTCTTAGACGCTCCGTGGGACCGGGAAGAGGTGAGTTGGCTGCTGCAGTCTGGGAGGTTTCACACAGCAGGGCACCCGGGGAAAGGACCAAAACCCAGGATAGTCAAAATTCTAAGTATATATTCTATTCTAAGTATACAACACATCCTGTTCCAGAAGATATTCCTTACTCTTGGGTTATACATCCAGTAGATGGCGCTGGACTGCAGAGACAGAAAAGTGGCCCCTCCCAGCCCCATATACACCAGGGACCTTCCACAAATTCCCCAGTTCTTCTCTGCAGTCTGGACTGCGATGACTAGAAGATGGCTCTTTCTACTCGCAGGTGAGCGGGGCTTATTAGCCTGCGGCCCTGTAGGACTATTCCCACCCGTTCCTTTCCACTGCCTCCCAGCTTAGGCTGTGCTGGTAAGGTGATGGTAGGCAGCACCGCTGCTAGGTGCTAAGGAGCGCTGCTCCCACCGCAGTCCCCCACCAAAGGGTAGGCGGTACAGGCCCATGGGGAGCCTTATGGGATGCCCCTCCCGCGGCCGTTTGCCCCTCGCCCCCTGTCCCCTCAGTTAGGCTCCTCTTAGGTTCGCTGCTTCCCCTTCGCTGCCCCTGGTTGGTGTATATATTACTATGTGTTTTGCTATGTGTTTTGCATTGGTTGCACTGGTTTTGCTATTGCCGCCGCCGCGCGCTTGTACTCCGCTCCGCTGACGGCGGCGACATCGCTTCAGGCGCTGTTGTGCTGTCATTGGCTGGCCTTGTCTCGGGGGTATATGCAGGCGCCATTTTGGAGCTCCTGTCCTACGTGTCTGGCGTCCCCTATCGCGGTCCGTAAGTGCCCCTGCGGACTGGCTTTTCTTTATATTTCAATTTATTATGCTTACGGGTTCTTTGCTTTATGTCTTACAGGTGGGTCAAACATTTTTGTGGTTTCTCCCGGTCCCATCCCCTTTTAGCGTTAACTCCTTATTGGAGGGCTATTCTAGTTGTATATCTTCCACTTCCCTAGCGGGCTATTGGGGCATCCCGGGTAGCCTTATTGGTGTCAATCCCAATTGGCCTATTGTGCCACAATAATCACCATATGGAGGCTTCTCAGGATAATGTACTTGGGGTTCCTTCGGGACAAGCCCGGCTGTGTGTGGCGTGTGGGGTATCCCCTATAAGGAATGATGTCAGGGTGTGTGTACACTGCGCCCAGCAGACGCTTGCGCTGCAGTCTGGGTTACCGGTGGCTGGGCCTGCGCTCACTCTGGCTTCGCCTACCCCCACACGCTTACATCTGACTCCTAGTGAGGTGCATAGCAGTGGGGAGTCTCAACCTGATTTGGCTGCACGGGTGGCCAGCATTGAGAGATGTATTGCTGGCTCTGGCCCGCGTAAGGCTTCTGCTAAGAAGCGGCATTTATCACCTGGTGTTTCCCTCTTTCCTATGTAGGTTGAGGAATTTTTTGACGTTACCGGTTATACCCCCCTGGAAGAGGGGGAATTATTTTCTGATTCAGAATCATCTGAGGAACAATCTAGGGTGTACGGTGCCGATTCTGGGTCTGACACATGGGCTTCAGATGATGCTGACAGGCTTTTAGTTCCCATTTTTGAAGTACTCTGTATCTCTCATCCTGCCGTGGCTCTGCGGCAGCAGGGGGAGCTGTTTCATACTGTTAAACCAGGCTTGGAGTTTCCTGAACAAACTAATTTTAATAATCTGGTGCTCAAAGAGTGGGAACGGCCTAGCCGGCTCCCCGGGGTGCCAAAGAGTTAGGATAAGCAGTATCCCTTTCCTGCTGAAATGGTTAAACGGTGGTCATGTCCTACCGAGGTGGATGCACCAGTTCTGGAATTGTCCAACACATCTGTCATGCATTCCCCTGACTCTACTGCACTGAGGAATGGTGAGGACAGGCGCATAGATCAGCTGGCTTGCCATGCCTTTGCCTGTGTGGGGGCCGCGCTGCGTCCGGTCTGTGCCTCTGCCATTACGGCTGTTGCTATTAAGAGCCTGCTCAGGGGGGCTCTTAGATGGGGCCCCTGATGATGCAGGTAGTGAAGAGTATAGAGCACTTCTGCATTGTGAGGAATTTGTTGCATATGTTCTCTCTGCCTTGGATGATACCATTAGAATGTGTGGCAAGGCATCTGCCTTGTTGGTGGCGATACGCCGCTCGGTCTGGCTGCGCCAGTGGGCAGCTGACAACGTTGCTAAGAAGGCTCTCACTGGTTTTCCCTTCAAGGTGCTGCTCCTCTTTGGTGAACGTCTGGACTTGTTTGCTAAGGGAGGCAAGTTACCCCAGCGTAGAAGGCAGCCCCGGTCCTTTCGGGGTTCAGGTGCCTTTCTTCCTTCCTTCCAGGGTTCCAGAATTGGACGGGGAGCTTCCTTTGCTGGAGCCCGCAGAGATTTTTGGGGCAGGGGCAGAGGACGTGGCCGCCCTGGCTCCTCCTGGGTTCCCAAGCCTAAGTCTTCCCCCAAGCCCCCTCAGGCATGAAGGGGCGCCCTCACCCATCCGGGTGGGGGGACGCCTTCGGCTCTTGGCTCATGTCTGGAGGCTTCATGTCTGGAGGATGTCTCAGAACGGTGGATTCAGGAGATAGTGTCCTCCGGTTACAAGATAGTTTGCAGCCTGGCCGCCCCTAAGATTCATCAAATCCCGGATGGCTCAAAACCCCCTGTCAGCTCAGGGTCTGTCCCTGGCTGTCCAAGGCCTTCTGGAACTGGGTGTCATCTGCCGGGTGCCCTTGAGGGAAAGGAGCAAGGGCTATTATTCCAATCTTTTCATTGTTCCCAAAAAGGATGGGTCCATCAGACCCATCCTGGATTTAAAGCACCTCAACAAATTTGTCAGATTTAGACACTTTCGCATGGAGATTCCTCAGGTTCGCTCTGGAGGATCAGCACTACCAATTTGTGGCCTTGCCCTTCGGTCTCACCTTGGCTCCCAAGGTATTCACCAAGGTGCTGGCAGGAGTGATGGCTCTGCTGAGATCTCAGGGCATTCGCATTCTTCCCTACTTGGACGACATGCTTATCGCTGCTCAGTCCTTCCATCAGGCAGAGCTGGACACTCAGCGGGTGGAGTCCACACTGGAGTCATTCGGCTGGGTGATCAACCACCCCAAATCTTCCCTGTCTCCTTCCATGGTGAAGTCCTTTCTGGGCATGATTCTGAATTCATCTCAGGTCAAGATCTATCTTCCTCAGCAGAAGGTGGAGAGTCTTCAAGAGAAAGCTCAGCTCCTTCTGTCTTGTCCTCATCCGTCCATCAGGCAGGGAATGCAGCTGGTGGGCCTGATGGTGTCCTGCTTCGAGGCGGTTCCATATGCTCAGTTCCACATGAGGCCTCTTCAGCTTCACCTCTTGTCAGTATGGGATCGGGACCCTGTGCCCTTGGATCAGGTGTTTGTCCTGTCCCCTCTGGCCAGGTGGTCTCTGTCTTGGTGGCTGGACTCCAGGAACCTGCTGGGGGGCAGATCCTTTCTGGCACCTTGTTGGGAGACTGTCACCACGAATGCCAGTCTGACAGGTTGGGGGGACTTTTGGAAGTCACTGAAATTCCATTGTGGATCTGTTTGCATCCCGTCACAATCACAAGCTTCCAGTCTTTGTCTCTCTGTCCCAGCATCATCTGGCCTTGGCCATGGATGCCTTGGCAATGTCTTGGACAAGTTTTCAGCTCCTGTATGCGTTTCCCCTGCTGGGCAGGGTGCTGCGCAAGATAGCTCAGGAATGGATGCCAGCCATACTGGTGGCCCCCTCGTTGGCCAAGAAGAGTTTGGTTCGCAGACATCGTTCAGCTGGCAGTAGATCAGTACGCCCTGCCCCGGGTTCCAGATCTGCTGACTCAGGGGCACCTACGCCACCCCAGTTTACAAGCGCTGGCTTTGACGGCCTGGCTGCTGAAACCTCCATCTTGATGGAAAAGGGGCTGCCTGCCTCGGTTGTTAATACCATGATCAGGGCTAGGAAAAGGTCCTCTTCTTCCATCTACTATAGAGTTTGGTGTACTTACTATGACTGGTGCGAGTCTAACTCGCTTCCCTGTCGTGTTTTTTATTCCTAGGATTCTGGAGTTTCTGCAACATGGTTTGGATCTGGGTCTTCAGCTCAGTACTCTGAAAGGTCATGTTTCTGCCTTGGCCATTTTTTTCCTAAGATCTTTTGCTCAGCATCCCCTGGTCAAGACCTTCTCCCAGGGGGTTACTCACGTGCGTCCCCCACGTAAGCCTATGTTACCAGTCTGGGACTTGAACTTGGTCTTATCTGCCCTGCAGGGGTCCCCTTCGAGCCCTTGCAGGGGGCCCCTTTGTCCATTCTTACGCTTAAGGTAGTGTTTTTGGTGGCTATCACTTCTGTTAGGCGTGTTTCTGAGTTGGCGGTGCTTTCCATCAAACCTCCTTACTTTGAGAGACACCAGGACAAGGTGGTGTTTCGTTTTAAGCCAGATTTTCTGCCTAAGGTTGTTTCTGCTTTTCATCTCAATCAGGACATTGTTTTGCCTTCTCTGTGTCCTAATCCTAGTAACTCTAAGGAGAGGGTTTTACACTCTTTGGATGTGGTCAGGACTCTGAAGTTCTATTTGGTGGCTACTGAATCCTTCAGGAATACTGATGCTCTTTTTGTGCTCCCATCTGGACCTGAGAAGGGACTGGCTCCAACTAAGTCCACTATCAGCAAGTGGATCCCTCAGGCTGTGATACAGGCCTACTCTGCTAAGGGGAAGGAGCCTTAGACACTGCTATTGGTAGCTATGTCCCAAGAGTAAGGAATATATTCTGGAACAGGACGTGCTGTATACTTAGAATAATACAATTCTGTGATTACTCACCTGTAGAATTGGTATTATACGTATACAGCACGTCCTGTTCCACTCCACCCTTATCATTATTTTTAGTTACCTTTTTATGGTGATTGTTCTTATGTTCAATATTGATAATGGTTTTAATTCTCTCGGCTTCATTTTAACTGCTTTTCAATACTGGGGAATTTGTGGGAGGTCCCTGGTATATATGGGGCCGGGAGGAGCCACTTTTCTATCTCTGCAGTCCAGCGCCATCTACTGGTTGTATAACCCAGGAGTAAGGAATATCTTCTGGAACAGGATGTGCTGTATACGTATAATACCATTTCTACAGGTGTATGTCGGTGTATGTCCTGGCTGGGTCCCAGGCTCCCTACACAAGGGCTCCAAGATATGATGTTCCTTGGCAGGCTGGGGGACGTGGGACAATGGATGTTTCTGCAAATGCGTGTTGGGCACCTGGTTCGCAGCAGCGTTGGTGTAAGTATGGCATTCTGTGCAAAGAGCAGGTTGGCTGGAAGTGCTGCTTTCTCTTCCAGATAGTGACCTCATCAGAGCCTCGGGTGCAAGTGGTCTCACTTCTGGGTCGGGGGCCGCATCAGTCGCGCCAGGTGCATGTGAGGGCAGAATGCTGGAAGGAGAAGACCTGGTGTTTCTCTGCTGATCAGCAGAGTAACACTTAAGAGATTGGCCGCTGAGGCAACAGCGGCAGTATTTTTTAAGAGCATCTGCAGCATTGCAGCTACTATGGCGCGGTGGTGATTCTCGTAAGTGTTCCTTAACCCGGGGTGTTTGTTGGTGCAGGTTCGGGGGTGAAGGGAGGAGCCTAGTTAATGGCCTTATGATGTGTTCCCTTTCAGGCCAAGGAGGAAAAGGAGAAGCATGCGAAACCTAAAGGGAAACAAGGATGTTAAGGAGATTAGCCCTTTAAGGAGGGTAACGATAGGCCCTGCCTAAATCCTGCCAAAATTGCCAGATGACCCTACCCGACAACTAAAACAATTGTTATGTTTTGTATGAACTGCCTCCAGGATGTGGTTATGCCTAATCTTAGGTTTTTGGGAGTGCCTGAGGTTGGGAATGGATAGAACGTTTGCTTCATAAAAGTCCAAATTGGATCACTTTTTGCCTGCCCTCCTGGCTCACACCCCAGCTAATTCAGAGGACTGTGGGGCTTCCCAGGTCAAGGGTCCAGAAGCAAGTGGGTCCTCCAGGAAGATCCCAGATTTCCCTCCTAGTACTAGAGCATCGGATGAAGAAGTAGAGTTAGCTTCTTCAGACAAATGTTTTTCTTCCAATCCATTCAAGGCCGTCCTTATTCAATATGATTGGGTAATTCTCTGCCCGAAGGGGCGTGGCTGCAAGACAAAAGCGTGGCTCCGCCTCCCGGCCTATATTCTTCCGGCTGACTTGCTAGATTTCAGTTTCATTCTTGCAGTTGGGATGACTGCATGGCTCTCTAGACTCCTCTTCCATTTACTTTTTTTGTTTCTCAGATTATACCTTTGAAGTGGGGGCAAGACCTTGTCTGTCTTCCTAGGTCCCTTATGCTGCTCTGATCTGGATTGACCCATTAGGCCTCCTCAGTTTTCGGCTTGGCGAAGTTCCGTAAAACTGTATCCGGATCAGGATGGTAAGGTAAGCGCTTTGTAGTACTTTGGCACTCTGGCTGAAGGCTTTCGTGGAAAAGTATAAGCAGCCACAGGTTTTTGTCTGGTGAGCCTGATTGGGGGGTGACCAAGGGAATGATTTTCCCTCTCATTGTTTTTTATTGCTCCTTTTTTAGGGGGCAGAGCTAAAGTTGCAAAGAGGAAATAGTCCGTCGCCATGGAAAGATTTTCGGCTTGGCAAAGTACCGAGTACCGGGCGCAGAGCGCTTCCTCCGTCCGCCTCTGTGGGAAGATTTTCGGCTTGACGAAGTACCGAGTTCCGGGCGCATAGCGCTTCCACCGTCCGCCTCTGTGGAAAGATTTTCGGCTTGGCGAAGTACCGATTACTGGGCGCAGAGCGCTTTCTCCGTCTGCCTCTGTGAAAAGATTTTCGACTTAGCGTAGCAGCTAGCTCCGCTGAGATCTCCAGTTCTTTTCAGCGGTATTATGCGTTTTCTCTAGCCGGGGACGCTGGAAGATTTTCGGCTTAGTGAAGTAACCAGCTCCGCTGAAAAGGCCGGTTCTCCTCCGCGTCGGGGAACAGTTTTCTCGCCGACCAAGCCCAAACATTTTCGGCTAGGCAAGGTGCCTAGCATCGCCAGAGATCGCAAAAGGGCTTCTCTAAGCCGCTGCACGGCTACCCTCAAGTGGACCTAAACCTTTTGGTAGGTTCTTTTTTATTTAATTTTTTATCTTTATTGACTGGGAAAGGGCAAGGTAATATATAATTTATATTGTAATATATAATTATATGGTGGTCTACCCTCAGACGACTCGCAGTAGGTGACTGTCGAGAACCTATATATACTTGGTCTCAGATTCCCCAGGGTCATAAACTAGTATTATTAATTTCACCATGGCGGAGGCATCTGGGCTAGTCATCTGGTCTTTATCAGATTTACCCCATATCCAGTGGCATGCAGTGGCACTGGATAAGGATAGCACGGTGCGCAAGGGATTATGCTACGGTTGTAGTAGATAGGGAGACAGTTGTCTCCTCCTTGAAGGGGCTCTGACCCCTATTGCCGGTGCTTTCTGAGAAACCCCTTGACAGTTTTCATGCGGACTGTGATGTGAATCGTACCGGTTACGAAGAAGGTTTTTTGAAGAAAAAAAAATATATATAAGAGGTCCTCTGAGTATATTGAAGAGGATATTGTAGCTGGCATAGGCCTCTTCTGAGTCTTTAAACTGTCGGCAGCTCTCAAGTGGTCCTAAACCTATAGAGTCATCATGGAGTATTGACTACTAAAAAGGTTTTTTTAAGAAAATCATTTTTTCCTCTGATTTGAAGAGGATATTGTGGCTGCCATAGTCTCCTTCTGAGTCTTTAATCTCTGTCAGCAGCCCTCAAGTGGTCCTAAAACCTTTAGAGTGTCATAATGGAGTATTGGCTACTGAAAAAAAAAAAAAAGAAATTTTAAAAGAAAATATTTATTTCCTCTGAGTGGAAGAGCATATTGTCGGCCATAGTTTCCCAGGAAATTATCTGTTGGAGAGTCCTCTACACATGGGGTGTCCGGTTAAGGAGAAATTGGATGGATGGTTAGGGATAGGGAATAGGGAATGGCAGAAGTCAGGGTGTCTTCCTGCCATTCCTAAAGTACTAGATACTATGTATCTCTTCCTCCAGATCAGATTGAATTATGGCCTTACCCTCCTGTGGCGGACGCTCTGGTGCCAGGTCTCTTCAAGCTTTTCGTTTTACCATCCTCTGATAGTGCTTCTCCAAAGTATTCAGCAGATAAATGCATGGATCAGGTGGCATGTCATGCTTATCTATTATGAGGTCGACCTTGGGTCCGGCCGGTGTTACATTCATAGAATTTTGGGAGCATCTTGTCTGTATGACTCTTGGGTCATTCTTGGAAACCATGCTCCCAGCTGTTCAAGATCAGTTTGACTCCAACAGGCCTGGCTATGGAGGATTTGATGTGGTTAAGTGCCAGAGGCCTAGCTCTGGGGGTTGCCTTAAGGCGGGCTTTATGGCTTAAGCAATGGCCTGCTTATAGGAATATGAAAGGACTCCTTTTTAAGGGGGGGCGTCTGTTGGTAGGCTTGGTTAACATGGTAAAGCATGCTACTAGTGGTAAGTGATCTAATCTGCTACTAAAACCGGTCTAATTCTGCTTCCACAGGGCCTCTAATACTCCGGGGTTCCGGCTAGAGGTCCGGCCTCTTTGTCTTATTCCAAAAAGGAAAAAAGGAACGGATGCCCCCGCCCTTGAGGTGTGTGGGGGGGGGGGGGGAGCTTCTGCATTTGGCTCATTTTTGCAGGCTGCATATAACAGATATTTGGATACAGGAAGGGTATCCTCAGGTTACAAAATCATTTTAGGAACCAGACCCAATCAGAGATCTCTAGTCAGGGGTATCCCGAATTCAGCAGAAAGCAGAAGCATTGAGTTCTGCCGTTCTAACCTTTTTAGAGATTGGAGTTTTTATAACCACAGTGTATATATAAGGATGCATACCTACATTTTAGTAGGTGTCCCTACTTCTTCAGGTTGTGGCGCTACCCTTCGGTCTATCATCAGCCCCAGGGTGTTTACCAAGGTGTTGGCATGTCTCATGTTTTTCTCTAAGAAGTCAGGGAATACATGTAATCCCTTACTGAGTCTATCGGCTGATATGGACCCCATCATATAAGGGGGCCCAGAAGGATATAGTGTCTATCCAGTCGAATTCTTAAGTCAAACATCATTAGACACGTCTCAGGCTAAGGTGTTTTTCCAACACAGAAGTGACTCTTACTTCAGGCCAGGGTACAGGGTCTCTTGTCTTGTCCTCACTCGACGATTCATCAAGGAATATGTCTGTTGGGCCTGATGGTATCTTGCTTTGAGTCAGTATCTTTTGCACTGTTTCACACAAGACCCCTGCAGATGGTATTGCTCACAATCTGGGATTGGGACCCACACACTCTGGATCACTCTTTTTACCTGACACAGTCAGTAAGGCGGTCTCTTGCCTGGTCCTCAGCCTCTTCAGATTGACAAACTCTTTCTTCCAGTACAGTGGAAGATCATCACCACGGATGCCAGTCTATATGGTTGGGGGAGTGTCATGGAGTCACAAACGATTCAGTGACAATGGAGTCTGAAGGAGAGCAGACTCTCCATAAATATCCTGGAACTGAGAGTGATTCTATTGTATTTCAGACATTTGACATACCATCTGAAGGGGCATCCCGTCCGGATTCAAACAGACAATCGGACGGCGGTGGTATATATCAGCCTCCATGAGGGCACCAGAAGCAGTAAAGTCCTGATGGAGTGAGCTGGGTTTTTACTTTGGGCCGAGAAACTGGTTCCATGTATTTTGGTGGTACACATACCAGGAGTGGACAACTTGCAGGCCGTTCATCTCAGCAGAACGGTCCGGCATCAGAGGGAATGGTCTCTTAGCCAGAGGATTTTTTAATCCCTATGCATGTGCTGGGGGATCCCAGACGTAGTTCTTGCATCAGGGCACAGTCGGAAGATCCGAAGTTTGTCCCGGTCCAGGGATACTCTAACAATAGCAACAGATGCCCTGACTCTGTAGTGATCAGCATTTAAGCTTCTTTATGCATTCCCCTCCGATTTCACTCCTGGGTCGTGTACTAAAAAAGTTTAGCTCACAAGGAAGTCCCAACCATTCTGGTGACTCCTCTGTGGCCAAGAAGAAGCTGGTTCTCAGACATCTTAAGGATGTTGGAGGGCAACTTTTTGAGGCTACGATCCAGATCTTCTCACACAAGGGCCTCTAAGGCATCCCAATTCATAGTTCTGGCTTGGACTGCCTGGCTATTGAATCCTTTATCTTGGCAGAAGGGTTTTTTTCTGCCAGAGTTATCCAGACTATGATTCAGGCCAGGAAGAAATCTTTATCAAATGATCTATTATTGAGTGTTGCAAGCAATTATCGGTGAATCCAGGGGTTCGCTTGTAGTGCTGTTCTGTTTACAGAATATATCGTGTTTTTTTGCAGAGGTCTTGATGAAGGTCTTCAATTGAGGACAAATATCTGCTATTTATCTTCTTTCAGAAACTCATAGCTGAGAATGTTTTTATCAGAACTTGTTTTACAAGGAGTCGCTCCTCATAATCCACTTATGCTGGTTTGGGGCCTGGAATGGATTGGAAGAAAAAACACAATTCTGTGATACGCACCTGTAGAATTGTTTTTTCTGTAATCCATTCCAGGCCGTCCGACCCGCCTCTTTTGGGGGAATATAAGAAGTTACGATCTATCCTTGATACCCTTTTTATGGTGTTCTTTGTTTATAACAATATTTTGCATTGAAAAAAATGCTAGGTTGATATATCCATGTCTTGGATGCCTAGACTTGTGGAGTCTAACCGGCGGCTGGTTATACTGCTTTTTAATTTACTGGAATCTAGCAAGTCAGCTGGCAGGATATAGGCCGGGAGGCCGAGCCACGCTTTTGTCTTGCAGTCACGCCCCTTTGGGCATGGAATTACCCAATCGTATTGAATAAGGACGGCCTGGAATGGATTAACAGAAAAAACAATTCTACAGGTGAGTATCACAGAATTGTGTTTTTCTCTCCTGCCATACAGAACAATTAGCTAAGCTAGGGACAGCTGGCAGTTCTAGATTCAGGTTTGAGGTAGAAGACGCACCTGATCAGTCAGGCCATCTATACCATGCAAAAAATTTGAGATTCCATATATCATGCAAAAAATTGAGATCCCATCCCCAGCCTATGTCCCTAAAGGATTCTTTATATCAAGGCTTTCAGTTTTTTGTCCATGACTCAATTAAGGAAATTATTTCAAGGGAGTAGAAGAACCCAAAAGCCAAGTTCTTCTTTCAAAATCCTAAAAATGCAGATTCCTCTTTGAGGAAGCAGACATAGCACCTTGGGCTAAGGCACCCAGGGTAGATGCTCCCTTAGTCCAGGTCTCTAAAAGGTCCTTTCAAGTACCCAAGTCTCAGCCCTGATATCCCAATGAGGGAAGTCTCCCCCATTTTTTCCTGCCTGGGAGGAGATTTCCCAAGACCCATTTATTTTAAGAACTATTCAGGAGGGTTACTGTAGGGTTACTGTATAGAATTTTCTTGTTGGCCCCAGGACTATTTTCTGTTGACCAAGAGGAAAGCCTTCCCGTCCATCATTACCGAATTCTGTCACAAGGCAGTGTTCGAACCGGTTCCGGGTCTCCAAAGGAGGGAGGGAGTTTAATCTCATATTTTCCTGGTGCAAAAACCCTCAGGGAAATTCTGCATTATTTTAAATTTGAAAAACTTAAACAGCAATATAAAATACAAAAAAAATCAATCTATTCCACCTCCACATTCCCGAGGTTTGCAACCCTCCTTAGAAGCCAAGGTGAAGCATTGACAATTTCAGGCTCTGCCATTTGGTCTTTCTTTGGCAGCCCAAATCTTCACAAAGACCTGCTCCTTTTTGCATTGGATGGGTTCTCCCTTCTAGCAACCTTGCAGAAAACCTTACTTTGTCTCCAAGATATTGAATCTGGAAAAGCCCAGCCTCATCCCCCGAAAGTAGATGCTTGTACCTTATCCAGGCTATTCTTCCTAGGACTAAGACGGAAAAAAACAGAATATGTAAAACAAGTTCTCCCCCATCCGTCAGATTCTAGCCATACTCTCATGACCACCTCCATACCAGCAGTATCTTGGGCAGTATTCATTCTCGTCCCTTGCAGGCCTTCTTTCTGGATGCATGGGAAAAATATCAAGCCTCCCTAGATCAGCTAGTCTCTTTCCCCGATCGGGTCTGGGAAAGTCTGGTATGGTGGATCATGTCAGGGAATGTGGCAGACGGGAAGCATTGGCACCAGATAGAACCCCTAGTTGTAACGACAGATGCAAGTACCTTTGGCTGGGGAGCTCATTGCCAGGGGCAATACTTTCAGGGTGTGTGGACAAGATCCATGGCCTGGAAGTCCTCCAACTCAAGGAACTCCTAGCCGTGAAGGAAGCTAGAGTTGAGAGTCGGAAGTACTGGGCAGACATATCCATATTGTCTCCGACAATGTCATGGTGGTTACCTTTTTAAATCACCAGGGAGGAACAAGATCTCTGGAATGCTCCAGACTGACCAAATCTGTGTTGGAGAATGTCATGGGAAATGTCAGGCCTATCCAAGCGATCCACATAAAAGGGGACTTAAAGTGCACCAAAACCCAGGATTTTGACCATCCTGGGTTTTGGTCCACTCCCCCGGGGCACCCTAATCGGGGGTTGCCCAGCTATGTGAAACTCCCCAGATCTCCCGATAAAACTCATATCACCGCGGTCCTACGGCGCATGCGCGGACGCTCGTCCAATCAGCGCGCTTGGAGCCGCTGAGCTATGCTTGTCTAAGAATTCTTAGCTCAGCGACTCCGAGCACACTGGCAGCCACATCTCGCGCTTCCCTCTAACAGGGAGCGCCCCCATGCCCCCTGCTAGAGGGATAGCGGTGATGCGGCCGTATGCGCCGACGGACTGGAATTCAGGTAAGTGCAGCCGGCTACCTGGGGGGTTTCACACAGCAGGGCATCCTAATTTTTGATGCCCGCGGGGAGGGCATGGATCCCTGGATTCCTGTGCCAATTCAGCAGGGTTTTGGTCCACTTTAAGTGTAGAGGTAGACTTATTGAGCAGAGTAAGAATAGACCAGGAAGAATGGGTACTACATCAGCAGGTGTTTGCAGAAGTGCCGGAAGTATTTCTTCCTCAGGAGGAATCAGATGGCTTGGGGTCTGGATGCATTCAGCAATCGGTGGGGCGAATTCAGCCTCTGTTATGCATTCCCCCTGATGAGGCTGCTATGTATTCTTATTATACAGTACGTCCTGCTCCAAATCTAATACTTACACTTGGGATATACTCCGCCAGATGGCGCTGGACTGCAGGGACATCGAAAATAGGCTCCTCCCGGCCCCTCAAATACCCAGGGACCTCCCACAAATCCCCAGAATTTCTCTGCAGTTCGGCTGCGAAGGACGAGAAATGGCTCTCTACTCGCAGGTGAGCGGGGCTATTAGCCTGCGGCCCTGTAGGACTATTCCTACCCGTTCCACTAGTAATATGCCTCCCAGCCTTGGCTGCGCTGGTCGGGTGAAGGTAGGCAGCACCGCTGTTAGGTGCTTAGGAGCGCTGCTCCACCGCGGCCTTGTAAAAATAATACTCCCACTTATTCCCTATCGGCGTATAGCGCCGCTATAATCACCATAGGCATCCCAGGATAATGTAACCTGGGTCCCTTCGGGACAAGACCGGCTGTGTGTAGCGTGTGGGCAGCCTCATGCTGACGCTGACAAGGCGCGGGTCTGTGTACCCTGTGCTGAGCAGGTGCTTGCACTGCAATCTGGCCTTCCAGTGGCTGCACCTCGTTTCACTTCACCTACTCCCCCAAGCTTAAACCTCACTCCTACTGAGTTGCATACTAGTGGGGATTCTCAGCCTGATGTGTCTTCTAGACTGGCTACTGTTGAGCAGTTGATTGCTGAGTCCTTAGCGCGTAAGGCCCCTGCTAAGAAGCGGCACTTGACGCCTAATGTCACTGTTTTCCCTATGGGAACTGAGGAGTTTTGGAATCTTTGTGGCTATACCCCGTCTGATGAAGGGGAGCTCTTTTCTGATTCACGCTCATCTGATGAGAGACCAAGGGGTCATGACGATTCTGGCTCTGACCCCTGGGCCCCGGATGACACTGACAGATTATTGACCCAGATTTTTGAGGTTCTGTCCATCTCTCTCCCTGTTGAGGCTCCCAGGCAAAGAGGGGAGCTTTTCCATACAGCAAAATCACGTTTGGAATTTCCCGAGCAGGCACATTTCCATAACATTGTGCTCAAGGAATGGGAACCCCCCCAGTAAACTTCCCGGGGTTCCAAAGATTTGGGATAGGAAGTATCCCTTTCCTGCTGAGGTGGTTAAATGTTGGTCATTCCCCCCCCCCCCCCCCCCCCCGAGGTGGATGCCCCGATCCTAGGGCTATCTAACACCTCTGTCATGCATCCCCCTAACTCTACTACCCTGCGGGATGCTGAGTACCGGCGCATTGACCAGCTGGCATCCCACGCCTTTGCATGTGCGGGGACGGCGCTGCGCCCAGTCTGTGCCTCTGCCATTACTGCTGTGGCCACTAGAACCCTTATCAGAAATATGCTTGATAGTGCCCCTGATGATTTGCCTTGTGAGGTCTTTAATGCACTCTCCAGTTGTGATGTTTTTGTAAATTTTGTCCTCTCGGCATTGGATGACACCATCAGAATGTGTGCCAGAACTTGTGCCCTTGTGGTGGCTATACGCCGCTCGGTTTGGCTGTGCCAGTGGGCTGCTGACAACGCTGCCAAGAAGGCCCTCACTGGGTTTCCCTTTAAAGGACTGCGCCTATTTGGGGACCGCCTGGACCTTTTTGCTAAGGGAGGCAGGTTACCCCAGTGCAGGCGGCAATCTCGGCCCTTTCGGGGTCAGGGTTCCTTCTCCTCCCCTTACCATGGTGCAAGACAGGGAAGGGGGGTTTCCTTTCCTGGGGCCCGGGGAGATTTCTGGGGTAGAGGCAGAGGACGTGGACGTCCTGGCTCCTCCTGGAGTCCCAAAGCTAAATCCTCTCCCAAGCCCCCTCAGGCATGATGGGGTGCCCTCACCCATCCTGGTGGGGGGACGGCTGCAGCACTTCGCCTCTGGAGGCTTCATGTCTCAGACCGGTGGATTCAGGAGGTAGTGTCCTCCGGTTACAAGTTGGAGTTTGCTGCCGGTCCCCCTCCAAGATTCATCAGATCCCAGATTCCTCAGGACCCTGTGTCAGCTCAGGAGCTAGTGCAAGCAGTGCAAGGCCTCCTGGAGCTGGGGGTCATCTGCCAGGTCCCCTTAAGAGAAAAAGGCAAGGGCTTATATTCCAACCTATTCACAGTACCCAAAAAAGATGGTTCAGTCAGGCCCATCATCAGGGAGGGACCCGGAGCAAGGGGGCCCTCCAGGAAGCGTCTCTGATCCTGACTTGGGCGGAGGCCAATGTTCCCTGCATATCAGCTGTGTACATCCCGGGGGTGGAAAATTTGCCTGGCAGAGACAATCCCCTTGTCTCTGAGCAGGGGGACCTCTCACCAGGGAGAATGGTCCCTATGCAGCAGGGTGTTTCAATCTCTGTGTCACTGTTGAGGCCAACCAGATGTGGATCTGTTTGCGTCCAGCCACAATCACAAGCTCCCAGCTTTTGTCTCTCTGTCCCAGGATCCTCTGGCCTTGACCTCGGATGCCCTAGCAATGTCATGGCAGGAC
Organism: Gastrophryne carolinensis; assembly: GCA_027917425.1. NCBI lineage: Eukaryota > Metazoa > Chordata > Amphibia > Anura > Microhylidae > Gastrophryne > Gastrophryne carolinensis. Next base: position 294,273,450 of record CM051238.1, on the reverse strand, counting down.
TTTCGGTTCCTGTATGTCTTCCCTCCAATCCCCCTGCTGGGCAGGGTTCTGCGCAAGATTGCTCTGGAAGGGGTGCCAGCAATTCTGGTGGCCCCCAGGTGGCCAAGAAGAGTGTGGTTCGCAGACGTGGTACAGCTGGCAGTAGATCAGTACGCTCTGCCCTTGGTCCCAGATCTGCTCACTACGCCATCCCAATTTACAAACTCTGGCTTTGACGGCTTGGCTGCTGAAACCTCCATCTTGATGGAGAAGGGGCTGTCTTCCTCGGTTGTGGATACTTTGGTTACTGTGGATCCATTTATTACAGGGTTTGGCGTGCCTACATTGACTGGTGTGAGTCTAAGTCTCTTCCCTGTCGTGTGTCCTCTATTCCCAGGATTCTGGAGTTCCTGCAGCATGGGTTGGAGATGGGGCTCCAACTCAGTACTCTGAAGAGTCAGGTTTCTGCCCTGGCTATTTTCTTCCAGAAGTCCTTTGCTCAGCACCCTCTGATAAGGACTTTTTTCCAGGGGGTCACTCATGTGTGTCCCCCACGTAAGCCTATGGTGCCTGTTTGGGATCTGAACTTGGTTCTGTCAGCCTTGCAGGGTGCTCCCTTTGAACCTGTGCAGGATGCTGCCGTGGCCATTCTTACGCTCAAGGTTGTATTTCTGGTGGCTATCACTTCTGTCAGGCGTGTGTCTGAGTTGGCGGAGCTTTCCATTCAGCCCCCCTACTATGAGAGACACCAGGACAAGGTGGTGTTTCGTTTCAAACCTGACTTTCTGCCTAAGGTAGTGTCTGCCTTTCATTTGAATCAGTATATTGTTCTTCCTTCTTTGTGCCCTAATCCTAGCAATACTAAGGAGAGGGTTTTGCACTCTTTGGATGTGGTTAGGTGTCTGAAGTACTATCTGGTGGCTACTGCACCTTTCAGGAAAACTGATGCTCTTTTTGTGGTCCCTTCTGGTCCTAGGAAGGGTTTGGCTCCTGCCAAGTCTGCTATCAGCAAATGGATCCGTCAGGCTGTGATTCAGGCCTACTCTGCTAAGGGGAAGAATCCTCCCTTCCGCCTTACTGCTCATTCCACTCATGCTATTGGTGCCTCTTAGTCTTTTCAGCACCAGGCTTCTGTTGAACAAGTTTGCAAGGCCGCTACTTGGTCTTCTGTTCATACTTTTTCTAAGTTTTACAAGGTTGATGTTAGGGCCTCAGCTGATGCTACTTTTGGCCGAAAGGTTCTGCAGGCGTCAGTGGCTTAAACTGTCTGCTGCGGATTTTTTTGGGGATCCCACCCTACTTTATGGACACTGCTATTGGATGTCCCAAGTGTAAGTATTAGATTTGGAGCAGGACATACTGTATACTAAGAATAATACAATTCTGTGATTACTCACCTGTAGAATTGGTATTATGAGTATACAGTACTTCCTGCTCCAACCCACCCTTGGTTTGCATTTTCTTGGATCCCCTGTATGGTGATTATCATTGCTATAGTTGATAGTTTGGATTGTTTAATGCTCCCGGCTTCTCCTTAACTGCTTTTCAATGCTGGGGATTTGTGGGAGGTCCCTGGGTATTTGAGGGGCCGGGAGGAGCCTATTTTCGATGTCTCTGCAGTCCAGCGCCATCTGGCAGAGTATATCCCAACTGTAAGTATTAGATTTGGAGCAGGACGTACTGTATACTCATAATACCAATTCTACATGTGAGTAATCACAGAATTGTATTTTTTAAAGGGTGTTAGATACATGTTGTTTTTGATTTTGAATATCAAATATTGAAAATTCCCACCAACCCCTCTGCTGTTGCTAACAGATTTAAAAGCATGTGCTAGCTATTCATTTTTTGTTATATATAATCTATAGCAGGAGTTTAAGCTCGCTTTACGAAGACCCACATTAGCATTCTGGTTACCTTTTCTGATCGGTGTAAGAGGCTTAAAGTTGACTATCCTGGGTTTTGGTCCACTACCCCAGGGCACCCCGATTGGGGGTGCCCCGCTATGTGAACCCCCCCCCCCCCCAGATCGCTGGCGCCCCGCTATGTGAAACCCCCCCCAGATCGCTGGCTATAACTCACCTCTCCCTGCTCCTACGGCGCATGCGCTCATCCAATCAGCGCTCAGAGCCGCTGAGGTACCTTAGCGGCTCCGAGCACGCTGGCGGCCGCATATCGCGCTTTCCTCTAACAGGGAGCGCGCCCTGCTAGAGAGGAGCGCAAGATGTGGCCGCGGCCCACACATGCACCGTTGGACCGGGATTCAGGTAAGTGCAGCGGGCGTCCTGGGGGGTTTCACACAGTGGGGTATCCTGATTTTGGATGCCCTGCGTGGAGGGATTGAATCGGCCCTGGTGTCTTATAGAGTCCCGGGCCGATCCCCCTGGGTGTTGGTCCACTTTTACATTTGGTTCATATATGCAAAACAATATGCAAACATATAAAAAAAAATAGGTTAAATAGGTAAAAATTGGTTAAAATAATCTTCAGCTAGATATATATTTTTCCCAGACCGGATGCTGAGTTATGTCCTGGAAAGCCACAGAATTATTTTTCCCAGAACAGAAGCAAATGCAAAGTGTTTTGCCCTGTACAAGCACATAATTATTTTACCTATCAATTATTTTGCCTATAAAAATAAATCTGTTTTTATCCCATCCCACCTGGCAGTAGTGGCTGTGACACAATCTGCCTTGATATTAAAGTGTAGCAAAACGCATTAATCTTACATTAAATACATTTGGCCAAAGTCCCTGCCGATACTCCCTTATTAGGGTGTAGAACTAGAAATGGATCATTTTTTTTTTTTTTTTTTTTTAATCGTCCTGGAACATCATTGACACATAAAACAGTGGCGATGAATGTTTGAGGAGGAGCTTTACAGCTGAAACAGGCAACATTATTTGGGGTTAGCGTGATGCAGGAGCACTAAAAATTGACAAAAGGTGCTCTTCATCAGGGGAGCAATTCAGGGGATGCTAGTTAAAATTGTGGCTTTTGGTCCGCTTCACGTTAAATGTGTTAGGTGGGCTCCCCTTGTGTGGTGAGAGCTGGTTGCACACAGAACAGTCCCCCATAACATTAAAAAGACTGGTGTCATTCGCTGTTACAGGCGGTGCTGTCCAGCATGACCATTAGTGTACTCACATATTCCTCAAGGAGGAAAATTAGAGTGACTGGGCTTATTTTATTTATTTTTTTTACAAAAAGCCAAAACCAGCATGACTGTTGGTGATCTGCTCCAGTGATGTGGTTTTACCAGCAAGTGCCACATTGGTCAGTAATAAGCTCCTTTCAGGCTTCAGGCACACTTGGAAGGAAGAAGCACATGATCAAAATATCCATCCTGAATCTTTCAGTTCAGTGTGGTCCGTGAATGCAGCAAGAGAGAACATTAGATTTTGTTTAGGCAATGACACTTTTTAAGGCATAGAATACACCCCTCTTGTGTCTATGTTGAGTAATGTCTTGCATTGTCAGTGGTGTAGTGCTTTGTATACTGCCATCGCCAAAATTAGTGACCATTGCCAGGAGTTTTGTTTTTCTAGCTGGAGTGTCTGTTATATAAAAAGCATATATTGTGTACCCTGAATCTTGCCAGTGTTTCATTCTGTTGTTTAATTCTAATTTGGCATGCAGCAGAATGTGAAGGGCTGACTGATTTGGATTTTTGTGGTGTTTGCCAGTGCTAAAACAACAAAGTGATGCTTAAGCCAGAAGAATGCTGATGAAAAGTTCTTTGCTGACAGCAGTTGCATGTAAATGAGCTAATTTTGGCAACCTCTGTAATAAAAACACAAAAAGCATTGCTCCCTTTTACAAAGTAAAAATAATTGGGCTTTATACTTGAACAATGCCCTGCTTCACACTTCTGTGTGGGGCGCATGCAAGGCTATTTGACTAAATCCCAGGGCAGAGGTCTTGTAATCATTTTGCTATTTTTAACCTTTTCTCTCCGAGCAGACTGTTTGTTTATTGAATAACAGAGTGCCCTTGTTGCGTAGTGTCTGCGTCAGACCTTTTCATCTCTCTGCTGTTTGCTCAGCAATGGGTGGTGTGAGATGCGCATTGAAAGTCTTATTAATACCCCAATCTTGAAGAATGCATAATGCAAGGCCCATTTAATGTGTGTTTATATGCCATTTACTATGGCAGTTCATTTTTTTGGGTAAAGGCCTGTCTTGTGCATAACATAAAATGAATAAAGAAAATATATTTATATTTTATCTTCCCAAAGTACATCAGCACCTAGTCTTCAGTATTTACCCACTCTGGAGATTCAGTTCTCGGGCTTCATGAGCAGCTACAAATATAAGCATGTTGTGGCAGTGCCTGGCATTCTCCCTTAGCAAGCTGTGAGCGGCGATGTGCTCCTCATTTACTTTTTCTTCAGGGTTGTTTTCCATAACCGATCCTAGTAGACCTGGCCGAGTTGCCCATGGAATTTGATTATTTGATTATTAAAGCTCCGGACCTGGTATGATGTGCTGCGGGGAAGGGCGAATGTTATTTCTTTCTTGTGCGTAGAACATTTCTTTGCGCTAAAAATGATAAATAACCTATACTTCTAAACTTCTCAAATTGTGTGAGGCAAAATGAGTACCATTTCATGCAATCCTAGCAGTCAAGCAGGTTGCCTGTCCATGTTACACTAAATTTCCTGCATCACTGGATAGCCATAGTAAGGCTTCAGAGTTTGTCCCCCTTTTAATTGTATTCTTCCAGGACCACGCAAAAAGTGGTGGTTTAATGGCCAAATTGTCCCTTGGTGCTCTAAGCATGAACGAGCCTATCCAGCAACAGTGGTCCCCCAGTTGTCTCTGACCGCAGCAGAGCATGATCATTACTCCTAAAGCTGCACCATTGTACACCCTTCCCAGCTCGGCCATGACCCAAAGATTGAGAAGAAAGCTGCTTCTAAAATAAGCGGAGGTTTGTGGAAAATTTAAAATAGCTTATTTTACATTGCTCCCAGGTTGGAGGTGGTGTGTGTCTGGACAGGGACTTTAACCCTTTTGTTGCCAAGCACGTAACACCTACGTGCTGGCTTGTCTGGGCCTTAAGTGCCAAGCACGTAGGTGTTACGCGCTCGACTTTCCCCGCTGCTAGTTAAAAAAATAAAAATAAAAAATACTCACCTGACCCCTCGTTGGATCCGGCTGGGTCTGCTCTTTAATTTGGTGCCATCCGATCCCCGTGTAAAAAAAAAAAAAAAAAAAAAAAAAAAAAGCTATGCGGGCTTGTAGCCTGCAGGGCCAGGGGCCACAAAAGCTGGCCCCTGTGCCCTGTTTCTACAAGCCCTGCATAGCTGGTCCCGGGCTGGTTACTTTGGGTAAGGGGGACCCCATGTCAATTTTTTTTGGATTTTTAAGGGTTAAAAATTCCCCCCAAAAAAAGGGGGACCCTGTGTCATTTTTTTTTTCTCGATTTAACCCTTTGTTGTGTGGATGGTAGTTGTATTTTATTTGTAAATGTTATAAAATGTTATAAAGTACTTGTTTCAGTTAGGGGGTTCTCCTGGGCAGGAACGGGGGGCTACTGATAAATATGTGGTACCGTTCTAATCGGTAGAAATGGGGCTTTCACATGCAATATGGTTTTCCTTAATAAAATTCCTTTATTTTAAATAAAAAATGTGTCAATTTTCTAAAAATGTTTTTATTTATTTATTTTTTACTTAATAATATTGTAAAAAACAAAATAAAATTTACAAACAAGACATTTCATGTTAAAGCCTAAACTCTGCTGCAAAAAAATGTAAATATAATTTTCCTGAAAATTCCAGCAAAAATGGCGCAAAACATGGCGCAAAATGGGGAAAAATGACCTGTCAACAGAGGGTGACAAAATCTCAAGTAGGCTGGCAATTAAAAGGGTTAAAAGTAGCTATGCATGTTGGGTATTCTGTTCGGGGGACCTTGCGCTTTCAGACTTAGCTTGTTTTTTCTTGTTTGCATATTTATATTTTAGGAAAAGGTGTTTTTTATTCAGCTTTTTTATACATTTTTTAGGGAAACCCTGCGCAACCAAAGAATTCTTTGAGGGATTAATTCCAGAAAGATGAGCCCACTACAACAAGCTGGGTACGCTTAGAAAGCTTAACATGTGTACTTTCAGGGAATATATGGTTTATGGGGGATATTCCAAATGTAAAGGGTTGTTTTGGTTGAAAAATCGCAAGGTGCGCACTTTGTCTGCAGAGCTGAAATTTTCAAGTAAAATTACCATTACGCACATGCTTTACTTTGGGGTGTTTGGCAACTCTTCCCTTGACAGAACCTATGTTGGGTGTTGTTCTGTTCGGGGGATGTTGCTTTTTCAGATTAAACTTGTTTTTTCTTGTTTGTATATAGTTTTTTTAGGAAAATGTGGCTTTGGTTCTGCTTTTTTATCCTTTTTTTAGGATAACTCTTTGCAACCAAAGAATACATTGAGGAATTACTTCCAGAAAACTATGGGCACATCAACACGCCTGGTACACCTAGAAAGCCTGAGCTGTGTACTTCCAGAGAATATATAGTTTGTTGGGGGTATTTCAAATGTAAAGGGTTGTTTTTCTGGTAAAACTGCAAGGTGCACATATTGCATAGCATAGTTGTATTTTATCTGAAAATCCCCTAAAGCGCTATTTCAGTTTGGGGGAGTCTCCTGGGCAGGAAAGGGTGTCTACCTATACATATGTGGTATCGCTGTAACCGGGAGAAATTGCAATAAGATTTTATTGACAAACTTACATGTTTTATTACAAAAAAACACTACAAATTGTAAAAAAAAATATATTTTTTTAATTTTTTTCACATATTTCACCCAAAAATATTGAGAATACACCTAAAAATTACAAACAACACATTTCATGTTAAAGCCCAGACTCTGCTGAAAAAAACAATATATCATTTTCCTGGAAAATCCCTAGAAATCCTTTCAAAAATCACAGTTGAACATGTGTAGCGCAAAATAGTGAAACATGGTCTGGCAACAGAGGGTGACAAAAGATGCAGGTAGGCTGGCAGCGAAAGGGTTAATAGTGATCCATAGAGGGCTTCCCACACTGTAAAAATAAACAACAAGCCCTCCCTCGGGCTAAAATGCTCTAATCTAATTCCATGAGCAACAATACAGCTTCCTGGAGCCTGCACTCCAACTGAGTGCACTTTGCTGCTACCCCAGCTCTAAACAATCAGGCAATCAGGAACTGGCTAGAGACTGGCAGTCGGGCAAGGTAAGCAGGAACGCACGTTCTCTGCTGGAGAGTCACATTGCTGCCCCTAGTACTAGGGGAGTATTTTAGGCTGAGAACGGGGCTTGTTGTTGATGTTCCATAGGTACACTATTAAGCAGCTCTAAAGCCTTCTCACTACTGCAGCACTACTACCTACTGCAGCATAAAAAAGAAAATCTTCTACTAATCTCGAATGATGTAACCATTTAAAAATGTTCATCATAAATCTTTTTCACGTCCTATCAATCGAAGACCCTTGTTTAAAAAAAACAGTGATAAGCAACAGTGACAGGGTGTTCTAGTGGTAACTATGAGCTCTCCAATCTCCCCTGCTCCTTATACTTGATTTCTTCATGTTGCCCCAAGGCCCTTAGTTGCAATGCCTGAAACTTACAGGAATTTAAAGGGATTTCCCAAGCAAAAAAAAAGTGTATGCATTTTGCCACTCTGTAAAGGCCCATTGTTCCCCCAAAGGTCCTCCATACAGCGCTAGCACTTTCATACTTGCCTTACATGGCGGCGTCCATTGAGCCTTGTTCACGTCCTCACATACCACGTCCTTTCACTGGAACAAAGGAGAGTAGCAAGGCGGGTTTGGCACATCTTACACCCTTCCATTACAATGAATGAAGTTGGTGTGTTATGGAGGAGTAAAGCCATATTGATGGACTCCACCATGTCTGCACGGAGGTTGGAATCTCCCTCATAGGCAAGTATGAAGATCCCAGCGCTGCACAGAGGTGTCTATAGGGGACTATAGACTTTTTTAGGTAATTGTCTGGACAGGAATTTCAGAAATGGTATTCTTATCTATCTTTGTAGCCTGATTGCTTATATAATGGTGTTAAAAAGCCAGATGTTACAATTTTACTACAATACATTTGTTATTACTAATTATTGCCCATTTATAACTGAGCCTGAATCTGAATTTGGCTTACCGACTCCACTGCCCTGGTTACATTATAGCCAAGTAAATCTGAACCAGTGACATCTATATATCAGGCCAGCATAGGGGGGAAAGTACACAACCTTCTACTATGATTGGTGAGGTTGCACGCACCTCAAAGGTGCTTGCGAAGGAGGTTTTCTGTCCTTGTTTAAACCAGCTGGGTTCATGAATGTGTATGGTAGCATACTTTTATTATTTACTTTTCATTGACGTGCCACACCATATGCATTTTATTTTGTTTCCATTGAGTACGTGCTTTTTTCACCATACTGGAAAATCAATCAAAATGTCCTTTGTATAACCCTGTATATATTTGTGTGGGTGTCTATAATTTCCACTAAAGGATTAGCCGTTCGAAAAAAACAATATTCCCTGATCCTGGCTTGTTGCCCACTTCCACTCTGGAAGTGGAGATGTGTCTTGAGTTGCTGGGGCTTCTGTCTGGCTGACAGTCTCATCACCCAATGACAGCAACTGCAATGCCTTATTGGATAAAGCGACCGTCACTTATCCTTGTGCAGCTCTTCAGAGTGGAAGCTGGCATCCACTAAAAGCTCCCAGCTTTGTACTGGTACCCAGTCATTTTTTATTTTTTCTGGGCATCGCTGTTGGTTGAGAGTCAATAAAAGTCATTTTTCAGCCATAAAAAAACAAAAACTATATGCTCACCTTAGGCCCCACACAGGCCAAAGCTGCTAGTCCGGTGCTGCAAGGCTTACCTCATTGAGCTCCTCTCGCTTGTCTCGCCATCTCTTTCCTGGTCCGTCAGCCATGGGCATCAGTCACGGTGAGCTCCCACACCGCCTTCCATTCATTGCAATTCTTTAATGTAATTTAAACATATTCTTTCATCTGCTATTTTTAATCAAGCAGTTAATGTTGGGGAAATAAACCACATTAAACACACATCTAATGGCTGTGAAGATTACCCACGAACATGACTCGAGTGAGGACTGTTATAGTAACCTTTCATTTACCCTGGCATGTGCAATGCATATCAAACAGACTGACTGACAACTTTTAGTTGATGTCTTTATGTTGTCAATACCAAGCATCTGTTTTTTTCCCTCCCTTTTGGGCGCAGCGGCTGTAGCTTGCTAAACAAATATTACACATATATGTATACTTATAATGTAGAAGCATATAGATTAACAAGCTAGCTAAAATTTAATACTGGTAAACAAAATATCTGTATTGCTGTTGAAACATCATCCTGGAAAATGTGCGCAGATCCAAACCTAGAATGTATCTTCAGTTTCGTAAGCTTTAGCAATATTTAATTAAGCATTTAAATGTCAAGCATGTAGAATCTTCATAGCTGCATCTCCAACCGTTAATTGCAAGCAATGTATATTCTACGTACCTGGCATCTCTCCCAATTTCCAGGCGGGGTAGCTTGCCTCCAACCAGGATCCAGTGCCAGGGGGCATCCGATCCTTGGTCCTTGGGTTCAGCAGATTGAGATGACATCCGCTCACTCTGTGGTATAAAAGGCCCCTCCCTGCAGCTAGTGTGATTGGTGGAAGCCAAGAGCAGTACAGAGAGAGGCGTGGGACATCATCCGGAAGTAGGAAATATAAGACTTTGAAAGTGTGGGTGGGGCTGGCAAGTCTTCGCCAGCAAGTGGGCGAATTGCCTCAACGCCTGTTCCGTTAACAGAAGAGCCCAAGGTGTAGCCACATTCCCTGCACTCTGTTTGGGCGCACGTGGCCAGCCTATCTGAATGGCTGGGCATGGGGCCGTGCACAGCTACAGGGAAGCTGGGCATGTGGTGGCGCTGATTTCATGGGAGCAGCCCGGTAAAGGCGCGTTTACCTGCAACCCCAGGGGTTTCACACAGCAGGGCATCCGGCTAAAAAAAAAATAAAGAGCCACAAAATGTAAAAAATAGCGTACACACCCCTATGAGTTTACCAGCTTTAGATCAATATTCTGCAAAGTGATGTAATTCCTCCAGTAATACAGATGGGTTAAATCTGTTCTAACTTAGGTGTGTACCTAGGTGGAGAAGAGATTAGTGTAGGTGCGCTGTGGATAAAAAGGCAGGTTAAAAGGGAGAGTAAATAAAGGGTTAATGTTCTCCGCAATCTTGTGAGGAAAAATAGGTTAGTGTATATACATAAAAGTATGAATAAACAAATGCAATAGTATTACCAAAGTAAAGTTTTGTTTGAGGGGGTGTTTCCACCTTTTAATTAAATCAGAAACAACTAGGTATCATTGCCTCTGAGTTGAGCTGGTTTGTGGTGTATGATTCCTTGTTCAGGATGAGTTGAGTTTCTAGCGGGTTGGAGCGATGTGGTTGGTGGAACCTAGATGGTTTAGAGGTTGTGGGTCGGCAGTGGTGTTCCTGAGGTCCAGGTAGGCGATGTGAGTTGTGTGATTGTTTTGGATGGATGGAGATGATTATGTCATCAGAAAGGGTTCTGGTGGTTAGTGCAGATGAATTAGTTGAGGTCTGCTTTAATGTTCTGGTTTTAGATGTGTTGTGAGGTCAAGGTGATCCCCCGATCATCTTGACAACGTCATAGACGAAATGGCCGTTGGTGAACCGATTTTCTATTGATTTTACAAGAGCTTTTCAAAGACTAAAATCAGGCAAGAACTTTGCTACTTTCCAGCCGCCTTTGCGGCTTCAATTTTAAACCCAGCTGTGAACCGGCTCTCCTCTCCGCCTGCCTACCCGCCACCTTACCTACGGTCGCCAGCTCAGATCTAACTACCCAAGGCAGCCAGACCAACGTCCCCTACACTTCTCCCCTACACTTCTCCAGCCCAAAGGAAACCTCAGCACTGCTCCTGCCTGCCCCCTCTGCAATAACTGGCTTTTCCGTTTTTTCACCTGCACCCTCTGTACTACAACTAATACCAGAGCCGTTCCAGGCTGTGGTGGTGAGTAACTATCACCGAGCATCAACTGTACTATTTTTCCTAGCAATTTTGATCAATTTACTGAAACTGCAATTCATACAATTTCCTTGAATTCGTTTACCATTAATTAAAAGGGTATAAGTAAAACCACAGCCAATCCAGGCTGTGGTGGGGAATAAAAAACACAGAGCATATACTGTACTAATTGTTGCATCAATTTTAATCAACTTACCGAAACTAAGTCATACAATCTCCATATATTTGTTTTACCTTTAATTACAAGTTTTCCCCCACAACAGCTACAAGCCTCACAACACATCTAAAATCAGAACATTAAAGCAGACCTCAACTAATTAATCTGCACTAACCACCAGAACCCTTTCTGATGACATAATCATCTCCATCCATCCAAAACAATCATCTACCTCAACTCACACCGCCTACCTGGACCTCAGGAACACCGCTGATTTCATTTCAGCACCGACCCACAACCTCTAAACCATCTAGGTTCCACCAACCACATTGCTCCAACCCGCTAGAAACTCAACTCACCCTGAACAAGGAATCATACACCACAAACCAGCTCAAAGAACTCAGAATACAGGGCCAATGGTGTAATCAACACTGACCAATCTGTATAACGCTACCTGAGAGGAGAAATCCCTCAGACAGCAAGATTAAAAATTCCTACAATTTTTGAGGCCTAATTAGTCAGAGGCAATGATACCTAGTTGTTTCTGATTTAATTAAAAGGTGGAAACGCCCCCTCAAACAAAACTTTACTTTGGTAATACTATTGCATTTGTTTATTCATACTTTTATGTATATACACTAACCTATTATTCTTAGTATACAGTACGTCCTGCTCCAGATAGATTACTTACACTTGGGTTATCCTCCGCCAGATGGCGCTGCACTGCAGAGACATGTAAAACAGGCTCCTCCCGGCCCCTCAAATACCCGGGGACCTCCCACAAATCCCCAGATTTCTCTGCAGTGCTTACTGCGAAGACATGAAATTATCACTCTGTCGCAGGTGAGCAGGGCTATTAAAGCCTGCGGCCCTGTTGGACTATTCCCACCCGTCCTTCGTGTGATGTGCCTCCCAGCCTGGGCTGCGCTGGTCGGGTGAAGGTAGGCGGCACCATGAGTGCTTAAGGAGCGCTGCTCCACTGCAGTCCCCCATCAAAGGGTAGGTGGTATAGGCTGATGGTGAGCCTTTATGGGATGCCCCTCCCGCATTATTGTCCCATGCCCCGGTAGCGGTGGGCCCTGTACAAAGGGCCGCCATCCTCCCTCACTCTCCCTGTAGCCTTCGGGGGAAAAGAAAGGAAAGGGGGTGTGTGTGGATGTCAGTGTATTGTGATTACATGCATATGGCCTTTTTTGTAATGTCTGTCGCGCTGACTTGTCTTTTTACACTGTAAATGCCGCCGCAGCGCATGCCTTTTCCTTCATTTGCATGTTCCGCGCCGGGTGGCAGCGTTACCTCAAACGCTTCTGCGTCCTCATTGGCTGCTTGTCAGTTGGACTTCGCGCTCTTCGGGGGGCGGGGCCTGGCATGGCGCGCCCCGCGTCACGGCTCGCTCTGGCCCGCCCTTCGAGGTACTTGGTGCCGTATTGTCTGGTCGCGCGCGCGTGTGACGTTCTTACTTACCGTGGTCCGTGAGTGCCCTCGCGGGCGGCTTTATACTTCACTGTAGTGTGTTTCGGTTCTGACACCCTTCTTCTCATTGTGTCTTTCAGAGGGTGAATCCATTGGCTTCTCCCGGCCCGGTGTAATTGATAGTCGGGCCTTGTAAAATCACTCCCACTTTCCTAGCGGGTCATTGGGGCATCCAGGGTTGCTTTATAGCGTCAATCCCTACTGGCATATTGTGCCTAATAATCACCATATGGAGGCATCTAAGGATAATGTGACCGGGGTCCCTTTGGGACAAGACCGGCGGTGTATGGCGTGTGGACAACCTCATGCTGATGCTGACAAGGCATGGGTCTGCATACCCTGTGCTGAGCAAGCGCTGGCTTTGCAATCTGGCCTGCCAGTGGCTGCACCTCGTTTCACTTCACCTTCACCCCAAGCTTAAATCTCACTCCTGCTGAGTTGCATACAAGTGGGGATTCTCAGCCTGATGTGTCTTCTGGACTACCTACTGCTGAGCAGATTATTGCGAGGTCCTTAGCGCGTAAGGGCCCTGGTAAGAAGCAGCACCTGACGCCTTATGATACTGTTTTCCTTATGGGATCTCAGGAGTTTATGAATCTGTGTGGCTATACCCCTTCTGATAAAGGAGAGCTCTTTTCTGACTCGGGCTTATCTGATGAGAGACCAAGGGGTCATGACGATTCTGGCTCTGACCCCTGGGCCCCGGATGACACTGACAGATTATTGACCCAGATCTTTGAGGTTCTGTCCATCTCTCTCCCTGTTGAGGCTCCCAGGCAAAGAGGGGAGTGCTTCCATACAGCAACATCACGTTTGGAATTCCTAGAGCAGGCACATTTCCATTCCCTTGTGCTCAAGGAATGGGAGTGCCCCAGTAAACTTCCCGGGGTTCCAAGGGATTGGGATAGGAAGTATCCCTTTCCACCTGAGGGGGTTAAATGTTGGTCATTCCCCCCCGAGGTGGATGTCCCGATAATAGGGCTATCTAACACCCCTGTCATACATCCCCCTAATTCTACTACCCTGCGGGATGCTGAGGACCGGCGCATTGACCTGCTGGCCTCCCACGCCTTTGCATGTGCGGGGACGGCGCTGCGCCCGGTCTGTGCCTCTGCCATTACTGCTGTGACCACTAGAACCCTCATCAGAAATATGCTTGATAGTGCCTCTGATGATCTCCCTTGTGAGGTGTTTAATGCACTCTCCAGTTGTGATGTGTTTATAAAATTTGTTCTAGTAGCATTGGATGACGCCATCAGAATGTATGCAAGAACTTCTGCCCTCGTGGCTATACGTCGCTTGGTCTGGCTGCAACAGTGGGGTGCTGACAATGCTGTGAAGAAGGCCCTTACTGGGCTCCCCTTTAAGGGGCTACGTCTGTTTGGGGCCCGCCTAGACCTGTTTGGTAAGAGAGGTAAGTTACCCCAGCGCAGACGGCTGTCTCGGGCCCTTCGGGGTTAAACAGGAACCAGGGGTGTCCTTTGCGGGGGCTCACTCAGCTCCCTGTCCCAGGAGCAGAAGACAACACCCTGGCTCCTCTGGGGGGGCTAAGCCCAAATCCTCCCCCAAGTCCCCTCAAGCATGATGGGGCACCCTCACCCGCCTGGGTGAGGGGACGGCTGCGGCACCGTGCTTAAGTCTGGAGGCATCACGCCTCAGACCGGTGGATTTAGGAGGTAGTGTCCTCCGGCTACAAGATGGTGTTTGCTGTGCGGCCTCCCCTAAGATTATCTGGTCCCGGGCACTCCTGGTCCCTGCTTCTGCTCATGTGCTGGCGCAGGCCGTGCAAGGTCTGCTGGGTCTGGGGGTCATTTCCCTTAACAGACAGAGGCAAGGGACCCTACACCAACCCTTTCACAGTTCCCAAAAAAGATGGGTCAGTCTGGCCCATTCTGGATTTACAGATCTTCAGCAAATTGTCAAGTACAGGCGCTTTCCTCATGGAAACTCTGCGCTCGACCATCTGCTCCTTGCGACCTGGGGGCTTCATGCCGTTTGTGGATATCAAAGATGCTTACTTTCACATCCTTGTGTTTTCAGGACACCAAGATTCCTCAGATCCACGTTGGAAGATCAACACTGCCAATTTGTGGCTTTGCCATCTGGCCTCTCTTCAGCTCCCGCTGCAACAGGGTGTTCCAATCTCTGTATCACCGTTGGGGCCAACCTGATGTGGATCCGTTTGCGTTCCGTCACAATCACAAGCTCCCGGCCTTTGTCTCCCTGTCCCAGGATCTTCTGGCCGTGCCCATGGATGCCTTGTAATATCATGGCAGGACATTCAGTTTCTGTATGTCTTTTCTACATTCCCCCTGCTAGGCAGGGTTCTGCGCAAGATTGCTCTGGAAGGGGTGCCAGTGGTTCTGGTGGCCTCAAGTGGCCAAGAAGAGTGTGGTTCGCAGACGTGGTGCAGATGGCAGTAGATCAGTGCTTTCTGCCTGGAGTGCCAGATCTGCTCACTTAGGACCCCTTACGCCATCCCAATTACAAACTCTGGCCTTGACGGCCTGACTGCTGAAACCTCCATCTTGATGGAGAAAGGGTTTGTCTACCTCGTTGGTTGAGTCCATGGTGAAGGCTAGGAAGATGACTTCTTCTTCCATCTGTTATATGGTATGGCGTACCTACATTGACTGGTTGAGTCTTGGTCTCTTCCCTGTTGGGTGTTCTCAGTTTCCAGGGATCTGGAGTTTTACTGCATGGGTTGGAGTCGGTCTCTAACTCAGTACTTTAAAAGGTCAGGTTTCTACCCTGTCTGTCTTCTTTCAGAAGTCTCTTGTTCAGCATTCCTTGATTAAGACTGCTTTTAGGGGGTTGCTCATGTGCGTTCCCCACGACAACCTTTGGTCCCTGTTTTGGGGATTTGGAATTAGTCTTGCCTGCTTTTTAGGGTGCTCCCTTTGAACCTGTGCAGGATGCTGCCTTGGCCATTCTTACGCACAAGGTTTTGTTTCTGGTAGCTATCACTTCTGTCAGGCGTGTGTCTGAGTTGGCGGTGCTGTCTATTCAGCCCCCCTACTTTGAGAGGCACCAGGACAAGGTGTTGTTTCGTTCAAACCTGTTTTTCTGCCTAAAGGTAGTGTCTGCCTTTCATTTGAATCAGGATATTGTTCTTCCTTCTTTGTGCCCTAACCCTAGCAATGCTAAGGAGAGAGTTTTGCACTCTTTGGATGTGGTTAGGTGTCTGAAGTACTATCTGGTGGCTACTGCGCCTTTCAAGAACACTGATGCTCTTCTTGTGTTCCCTTCTGGTCCTAGGAAGGGTTTTGGCTCCTGCCAAGTCTACTATCGGCAAGTGGATTCTTTAGGCTGTGATTCAGGCCTACTCTGCTAAGGGGAAGAATCCTCCCTTTGCTTTATTGCTCTTTCTTCAGGTGCTATTGGATGTCCCAAGTGTAAGTTATCTATCTGGAGCAGGGCGTACTGTATACTAAGAATAATACAATTCTGTGAAGTACTCACCTGTAGAATTGGTAATATAAGCATACAGTATGTCCTGCTCCACCCCACCCTGGTTTTTGCATTATTCTGGATCCATTGTATGGTGATTGTTATCATTGTTATAGTTACCAGTTTTTGGTTGTTAAATTCTCCCGGCTTCTTTTTCACTGCTTTTCAATGCTGGGGATTTGTGGGAGGTCCCCGGGTATTTGAGGGGCCGGGAGGAGCCTGTTTTACATGTCTCTGCAGTGCAGCGCCATCTGGCGGAGGATAACCCAAGTGTAAGTAATTTATCTGGAGCAGGACGTACTGTATACTTATAATACCAATTCTACAGGTGAGTACTTCACAGAATTGTATTTTTCCTCACAGGATTGCAGAGAACATTAACCCTTTATTTACTCTCCCTTTTAACCTGCCTTTTTCCACAGCGCACCTACACTAATCTCTTCTCCACCTAGGTCCACACCTAAGTTAGAACAGATTTAACCCATCTTCATTTCTTCCAGGGAATACAGGTTTTTCCCTCAGTAGTAGCTGCTCAAATTATCTAATTGCGCTTTCCTCAATCCAACTCCTGCAAATCAAGACTACCAATCCTCCAGTAATGCGTTTTTATATTTTAATTGATATATTCCTATTGCCTATTCATTTGTAGTTAAAATTAGCTGTAAATTTGGTATTATGGTAAAGGTCTTATTTTGCTCTCTACAACACCTCTATGATATATGCCTGTGACTGCCTGCTGTTTATCAGAGCATCCCAGGAAGGATTTTGTTTCCTACTTTACATGGGCTATTTACTATGCACTGTGCCCTTTTGTTGCCAGTGGCTCAGTGTTTCCTGTTGACTCTAGCTAATTGTCAGGTCCAATCAGTAATAACGCCAGCCATTATCTGCTTTAAAAGGATACTTCATCCACGTTTATTTTCAGAAAGAATTAAAAAGTTCCATCCACATATACAGGGCAGTAAAAAGCATAAGGGAGTAGGTTTTTGGATGCCTACGCGTTTCGGGCACTCAGCCCTTACTCATGACATAGCAACCTGCTCCCATAAAACACATTTTAAATATTGAAATGTTACGTGTAGCCGCCGCCATGCACACCCCGAGTTAATTGTATAGTTAATTAAACTGAGTCAATGCAGCTTACCTGGTGTCTATATGCCTGTTCCCCCGTGTCTTAAAAATATGCAAAGGGTACTGGTCATACCAATATACCGCAAAAAGCGGTAGACTCGATCATTATCCTTATACTGGAAATTACATCAATGAAAGGGCACAACCTTCAATCATACAGAGACAGGGCAAGGGCGGAAATGACAACAAATCTGATAGGCTGCTATAGAAAAGACTCAAATGAATGAACTCGGAGCCGCTGCAGCGGGTGCTGCACGTTCAACATTAGCATATTTGTTACAACACAGGCACGGAGAAGCTATACAGCCTTACTGACTATGTGAGTTACACAACAATCTCTAGAGTATAACTGTTGGATGCATTACATTAATTCAGGAAACATGTGCAATATAAGGAAAATAATAATTATGACCATAACCACATATAGTATATTAAGATATACAGATTATTTAGTATACGCAAAATGAAGATAAAGACAAAGATCAAAAGCTGATACATATACTCCTCTCTCATATCACTGTGCTCCTATCTCATGTCCCACAAATATATTTACACATAGATAAATTAGATTTAATTCAAACTTTTCCATAATATCAATTAATATTTATGACCATAATAGTAGAAATACTTATAAGGCAAACGGGAGGTTCATCCCACAGCATAGAGATGATTCAAAAAACTATGACATTCTAAGTGTGCCATACACTCCACCTCGATCTTCATGACATGTGGGTAATCTCCAGTAGAGGGCGAACTTGTGCACAGATGAATATGCAAAAAAAGAGAGCCCCTCCCGGTCCATATATACCTGGGACCTCCCACCAATTTCCCAGTTCCTCCTCTGCAGGGAAGGCGACAAGACAGAAGATGAAGACTTCTTTTACTTGCAGGTAAGCCGGGCCCGCGCCTGGCCGTTTATTGTCCCTATTGCTGCCAGGACCCTTTCTAAATTGTCCCTATCTGAGCCTCCCAGCTTAGGCTGCGGGTCCTGGTGAGGATAGGAGCACCCTATGGGTGCGGAAGGAGCATTGCTCCACCGTGAGACCTCATTATGGGTTAGGCGGTTACCCAGGTTTTGGCGATCCTGGTGTGGGATGCCCCGTCCCTACAGGCCTGTGGCCCTATTCGGGCTTGCCCCCCCCCCTTTCCGGGTCCCTTACTTCCCTCTGGGGGGGGGGGGGATATATATATATATATGTATATATATATATATATATATATGTATATGTATGTGTGCTGGTGTTACCACTGTAAGTTGTGTGTGTGAGTTGGTGTGGATCACCTGGAAGTTATTCCTTGATGAATTGGTGCTGTTGCTTGGCCTAGCCTGCTGTGTTTTTTTTTTCTTGGGGTGAATTCATTGGGGGTCAGGTTCCATATGGTATCAATTGGTTATGCCCTTTTCTGGGCACCACATACAGTATGAAATTTGGTCAGTATGGTTGGTTTTAAAATGTCCTGTGTTATGTGTTTTTAGCCCATTCATGTATTAATAAAGTTTTTGTATATTTTGTTAATTAAAGTAGTGGTGCTTCTTTTTTAGAGAAAGGTGTGCCTTAGTGCACGTCCGCTCTGTTTTTTGTTCAGATATACATTTAGAGTGAGCACACGTTATTATTTTCCAATTTATTAGCGGTGCACCCGGTTTTCTACTGCTGTGGTTTCTCCTGTCAGCCTGGGGAGCTTCTCTCTCTCAGGCTGTGTTTAGATAAGAGGGCGGGCCGTGCGCTCAGCGTGGCCGCGGTAGCCCCGCCCCCTCGTTCGGCGCGTTTTCTGAAGGGCCTCCCTGGCCAGATCCGCACTGCTGGGAGGGGGGTGGGGCCTTGAAAAGCGTGCCTTCGGCGCTGGCCCGCCCCCCTTCTCTTCCTGCTTCTTCTTGATCACCTCAGAGACGGGGGCCATCTTGCTGCATTGCTGCTGCTGTCGTTTCTGGGGGACGGTAAGGGCCTGGTGGCCACTTCATTAGTTATTTGGGGGTCCCTCTCTGGTAGGGGGGCCCCCTATGGTACATGCTTATGCTTTATTTGTCATTTTGGTATTTGTGTGTGTGTATCTATATGTATATATATATATATGTATTTTGAATGATGTTGTTACGCTTTATAGTAACTGATATGCCTTATTGTGTGTTGCATTTTGCTTCATAATAGTGCATATTAAGGGGTTCCTCCTGGTTCTGGGGTCCCTAGTGTTAAATTGATCACCTTAAATCCTCCCACCGGGACTTTTAAGGGGCATCCCGGGTTGCTTAGGCATTCCCTGCGGTCTTGCGACTGACCACAAAAATCACCTTATGGAGGCTCCGCAGGATACTGGGCTCGGGCTCCCTCTGGGACAATCCGGGCCATGTGTGGGGTATCCCTTACGGGGGAGAATGTGCTGATCTGTATTCCATGTGCACAAAAGGCCATAACGCGGCAGTCCGGTACCCAGCCTTCTGGGTCGGCTCCTCCCGCTTCATCGCCTTCCCCTCCTTATCCGTACCCCAAGTGTCATTGGTGCCAGCGGGGAGTCGCACTCTGATGTTTGTGCTAGGTTGGCAGCATCGAGAAATTTATTGTTAGCACGGTGGGCAAGACGGCCCAGGCTAAAATGAGACATTTGTCGTCGGCCCAGCCCTTGTGGGATGTTGACGATGATTCCATTGATTTGTCGGATTATTCCCCTTTACAGGAGGGGGAATTGTATGAGGAAACGGAGACTATGTACAGTCTGGTGATGCTTATGTCGGGCAGGCGCTGGGGGATGTCGTTGATACGGCCACTGTTTTGTCACAGCTATTGGTGGTGTTGGATATTGACCCACCTGAGGCGCCTCCTCTCAAGAAGGGGGAATTTTTTGTGGCCCACAAGCCCCGTCTGGAATTCCCTTCCCAGGGTCATTTTGATGCGCTGATCCTGAAAGAATGGGAAAGGCCCAGTCGGCTCCCTGGTGCTCCTCAGGGATGGTATAAGAAGTATCCTTTCCCAGTGGAGGCGGTAAAGCGATGGTCTTCTCCTCCTGAGGTCGATGCGCCAGTTTTGGGTTTGACTAACTCTTCTGTGCTGAACACCCCTGACGCCATTTCCCTTAAGGATGGCAAGGACAAGCGCCTTGATCAGATGGCTTGTCACGCATTTGCCAGCGTGGGCTCGGCCCTGCGGCCTGTTTGTGCATCTGCCCTAGTGTCGCTTGCTACCAGGTCTCTTATCAGGGACTGGCTGAATGATGCTCAGTTTGATCCAGCTAGCGATGAGTTCGCTACCCTTAAGAGATGTGAATTGTTCATGGGTTTTGTCTTGGCTGCTATGGAAGATTCTATTGTCATGTGTAGCAGGACTTCAGCCCTATTGGTGGCTATGCGCAGATTGGTCTGGCTCCGACAGTGGACGGCGGATTTTGGGGCCAAGAAGTCGCTTACAGCTCTTCCCTTCCTGGGTTGCGCGGCTGTTTGGTGATAAATTGGATGCTGTTGCTAAGGGAGGTAAGTTACCTCAGCGGAAGACACAACGCCGTCCCTTTCGGGGGGCTGGCTCGTTCACTCCTTCCTTTCGAGGGGCCAGAGCGGCTAGAGGTTTGGCCTTCTCGGGTGGCAGGGGCTAGTCCTGGAACAGGGGCAGAGGTCGGGCACGTCCTGCGGCTGCCTGGGGTTCCAAGTCCGAACCCGCCGTTAAACCGGCTCAGCAATGAAGGGGCGCCCTCACCCACATGGGTGGGGGGGGCGGCTGTGGCTCTTCTTCCAGGTCTGGGCCCGGGAGGTCACAGACAATTGGATTTTGGAAGTGGTCTTCTCCGGGTACAAACTGGAGTTCAAGTACTGGCCGCCTCCAAGATTCTTAAGGTCTCCGGTGCCCTCGGACCCTCAGGCTGCACAGGCTCCTGTTAGCAGTAAAAAACCTTCTGGACATGGGGGTTATATGCCCGGTGCCTCAGTTGGAGAGAGGCAAAGGTTCACTACTCCAACCTTTTCACGGTTCCCAAAAAGGAGGTTTCGGTGAGACCCATTCTAGATCTCAAGGTTCTCAACAGGTTTATCAGAGCCAAAAAGTTCAGCATGGAGACTCTGCGCTCGGCTATCAATTCCCTTCACCAAGGGGGTTTTATGACATCCATAGACATCAAGGATTCAGATTTTTCCGGCGCATCAGTGATTCCTCCGGTTTGCAGTGGAGGATCAACATTTTCAGTTTGTAGCCCTTCCCTTTGGACTGACCTCGGCGCCGAGGGTCTTCACCAAGGTCTTGGCGGGAATAATGGCTCTGCTCAGAGCTCAGGGCATTCGAATTGTGCCTTATCTGGACGACCTGTTGATCTCAGCTTCTTCCCTCCATCAGGTGGAGCTGGACACCCACCAGGTGGTGTCGACTCTGGAGAGGTTCGGGTGGGTGATCAACCGCCCCAAGTCTTCTCTCTCTCCGTCACAAGTGATTTCATTTCTGGGCATGAATCTGGATACCATTCAGGCCAGAGTGTTTTTGCCCCAGATCAAGGTGCGGGGGATTCAGGATCTGATCGGCCTTCTTTGGGCCAGTCCTTGTCCCTCTATCCGACAGGGGATGAAACTGGTGGGCTTGATGGTGTCCTCCTTCGAGGCGGTACCGTTTGCACAGTTTCACATGAGATCTCTTCAACTTCACCTATTGACGCATTGGGACAGGTGTCCGCAGTCATTGGATCAACCTTTCAGGATGTCTCCCAGGGTTCGGCAGTCCCTTTGGTGGTGGCTGGATTCGAGCAACCTGTTGAAGGGCAAATCCTTTCTGGTCCCTTGTTGGGAGACGGTTACCACGGATGCCAGCCTGTCGGGCAGGGGAGGTTATTGGAAAAGTCATCAGTTCAGCGGGGTGTGGGGTCCTCAGAAGGCTCACACCCCCATCAATGTCTTGGAGCTCAGAGCCATCCGACTGGTTCTGGCACGGCTGACCTCACATTTACAGGGTCTACCGGTTCAGGCTCGTCCAGACAACCGAACGGCGGTACCTTACATCAATCACCAAGGAGGGACTCGCAGCAGGAGTGCCCTCAGGGAAGTCTCTCTGATCCTGCACTGGGCGGAGAGCAATGTTCCTTGCATTTCGGCAGTCTACATTCCGGGAGTGGAGAACACGGAGGCGGATTCCCTGAGCAGGGGATCCTCTCGCCAAGGAGAGTGGTCTCTCAACCCTGAGGTTTTTCTGGATCTTTGCCGCAAGTGGGGGACTCTGGAGGTGGATCTCTTTGCCTCGAGGCACAATCACAAACTTCCGCCCTTTGTGTCTCTTTCTGAGGATCCTCTATCTCTCGCGGTGGATGCCTTGTCCCTTGCTTGGAAGGATCTGGGTTTTCTTTACCTGTTTCCGCCCGTCTCCATGCTGGGCAAGGTAGTTCGCAAACTGGTTCTAGAAGGGGCGCCAGCAATTCTTGTGGCTCCAAGGTGGCCAAGAAGGGTTTGGTTCGCAGACGTTGTAAGGCTTGCCGTAGATCAGTACCGGCTTCCCATGTTGCCGGATCTGTTATCTCAGGGTCTACTACTTTACCCCAATTTACAAACGCTGGCTTTGACGGCTTGGCTGCTGAAACCTTCATTCTGAAGGAGGAAGGTTTGTCTGCGGCCGTTGTTCAGACCTTGATTAGAGCTAGGAAATGGTCCTCTTCTGGCATTTACTATAGGACCTGGAGGTCCTATATTGATTAGTGTGATGCTAGGGCCTTGCCTTGTAGGGTGTTTTCGATTCCTAGGATTTTGGAGTTTCTTCAGCATAATCTGGATCTTGGGTTCCAGCTTAGTACTTTGAAAGAACAGGTTTCTGCTCTGTCGGTTTTCTTCCAGAGGTCTTTTGCCTTACACCCGCTGGTTAAGACCTTTTTTCCAAGGGGTCGCGCATGTGCGGCCCACTCGGAAGGCTGTGGTTCCTGTTTGGGATTTGAATTTGGTTCTTTTGGCTCTCCAGGGTCCTCCTTTTGAGCCGCTACAGGATATTGCTCTTTCGGTTCTCACTCAGAAGGTTGCTTTCTTGGTGGCTATTACCTCTGTTCAGCGTGTCTCTGAGTTGGCGGCTCTGTCGATTCAGGCCCCTTACTTTGAGAGACACCAGGATAAGGTGGTTTTTTGTTTTAAGCCAGATTTCCATCCTAAGGTGGTGTCTGCTTTCCACCTCAATCAGGATATAGTTCTCCCCTCCTTGTGCCCTAAGCCTAACAATGACAAGGAGAGGGTTCTGCACAATTTGGATGTTGTTCGCTGTGTGAAGTACTATTTGGTGACTACTTCTTCCTTCCGCAAGACGGACGCTTGTTTCGTGGTGTCCTGCGGGCCCAGGAAAGGTTTGGCGCCTACTAAGTCTAAGATTAGCAAATGAATTTGCCAGGCCATTGTTGGGGCATATTCTGCTAAGGGGAGGACTCCCCCTTTTAGGGTCACTGCGCACTCTACGCGTGCTGTTGGTGCATCCTGGGCTATTCTAAGTATGTCACACACCCCGCTTCAAGACATTCATTACACTTGGGGTATACTGACCTGTAGATGGCGATCTTGCAGAGATGTCAATACAAAAAGGTAAGACCCTCCCAGCCCATAAATACCTGGGACCTCCCACTCATTCCCCAGTCTTTCATCTCTGCAGTGGCGAGCAAGTCAGAAAATGATGTCTCCTCCTTGCAGGTAGCCGGGATGACTCCCAGCCTTCTATTCTTCTATTCCTGCCCGGATCCCCTTATTTAAATTACTTGCCTCCCAGCCTAGGCTGCTGGTCCGGGCAAAGGTAGTTGGCACCCTTTGGTGCTTAGGAGCCGTGAGACCCCATAACAAGGGGTAGGCGGCTATCCGGGTTGGTGATCCCGGTTTGGGATGCCCCGCCCATTGGCCCTACCCTAGCATGGATTCCCCCTTTCCCGGATACCCTTGGGGGGGGGGGGGGTCCCTTATGGATTCCTCTCATTTATTGTGTGTTTGTGCGCTTTTACTTTTTGACTGGCGCCGGCCTCCGGCGTGCTGCAATGGCGGCGTTGATCGCCCATGAGGGCTTCTTCTCCTCTGTTTCATCTGTTTTTAACTCTTTATACATTCTAGCATGGTCTGAGCGTGTGCTTGTGTTCTTGTGTTCCAGGTGGACCATTGATCATATTAAAGGGGGGTTCTCCCGGTCCAGGGTCCCTGGTTAAAATTTTAGCTGGCTTAAAATCCTCCCACTCGGGACTAAAAGGGGCATCCCGGGTTGCATTATTGCGTAATTCCCTCGGAGCATTGTACATATATATATATATATATATATATATATATATATATATATATTATTAAAAAATCACCATATGGAGGCTTCCCTTGATACTGGGCTTGTGCGCCCCTTGGGGCAATCCAGGCTGTTTTTGGGCTGTGGGGTATCCCTTTTGGGGGATGATGTATTTCTATGTGTACCCTGTGCGCAGCGGTCTATTACGCGGCAGACCGGATCTCAGGCGTCCGGTTCTGCTCCGCCAGTCTCCTCTCCGTCTCCCCCTCGCTTGACACGTACCCCGTGTGACGTGGTCATTGGCGGGGAGTCGCAATCTGAGGTGTGTGCCAGATTGGCCAATCTTGAAAAATTGTTTTCCAGTGCCGTTGCTAAAAAGGCCACGGCAAAGAGAAAACATTTGTATACGGCCGCGCAGGGCCTTGATAGGGAGGATTTTGACTCCCTGGATTGGTCTGATTGTTCCCCGCGTGAGGAAGGGGAGCTGTATGAGGAGTCTGAGGGCTCCGATGATCAGCAGTTTGTGGGCGCTGATACAAAGCAGGGCCAGGGGGACTCCTTGGATACCTCTAGAGTCCTGGCTCATATGTTTGAGGCCTTGGCTATTTCTCCCCCCGAGGCGGCTCCTCCGCTGAAGGGGGAGTTCTTTGAAGTGACCAAGCCGCGCTTGGAATTTCCTTATCAAAGGCATTTTGATGGTATCATTCTTAAGGAATGGGAGAGGCCGACTCGGCTTCCGGGTTGGGACAGGAAATATCCCTTTCAGGCGGACGCGGTGAAGCACTGGTCGTCTTCCCCCCCCCCCAGATGGATGCTACTGTTTTGGGGTTGTCCAGCTCCTCAGTCCTCCATTCTCCGGAGTGCACTACTCTCAAGGATGTTGAGGATAAACGCATTGACCAGATGGCTTGTCATGGTTTTGTTTGCCAGTGTTGGATCGGCCTTGTGGCCGGTTTGTGCTTCTACGCTTTTATTGGTAGCTGCCAGGTCGGTTGTTAGAGGACTGTTGGCCTCTTCCGGGCTTGACCCAGCTAGTGAGGAGTTTGCCGACCTTAAGCGCTGTGAGTTATTTTTGTCCTTTGTGCTGTCCGCCTTGGACGACACATTGGTGATGTGTAGCAGAGCTGCGGCCCTGCTTGTGGCTATCCGGCGGTAGGTTTGGCTGATTTTGTTTCCAAAAAGTCGCCTACGGCCCTTCCCTTTGTGGGGTTGCGTCTCCTTGGAGAGAG
The DNA here is from genome assembly GCA_027917425.1 of Gastrophryne carolinensis. Classification (NCBI taxonomy): domain Eukaryota; kingdom Metazoa; phylum Chordata; class Amphibia; order Anura; family Microhylidae; genus Gastrophryne; species Gastrophryne carolinensis. Next base: position 294,247,769 of record CM051238.1, on the reverse strand, counting down.
ATTGGATTTGGTGGCATAGGGAGGTAAGTTACCTCAGCGTCAAAAGCAGAGGCGGCTTCCTTCTCTGTCCTTTCGTGGGGCTAGAGTCGGCAGGGGTTCGGCTTTCCCCTCGCCCAGAGGTGATTCCTGGACCAGGGGCAGGGGTCGGGCCCGTCCAGGACACAGTTGGGGCTCCAAGCCTAGAGCCGCTGCCAAGCCGGCTCAGCAATGAGGGGGTGCCCTCACCCTCGCGGGTGGGGGGACGGCTGCTACTCTTCTCCCAGGTTTGGGTCCAAGAGGTCTCGCACAGGTGGATTCAGGAAGTGGTGTCTTCCGGTTACAAGATGGAGTTAGAGTTCCGGCCCCCTCCCAGATTCTTCAGTTCTCGGGTGCCGTCAGATCCTCTGGCCGCCCAGGGACTTCGGGCGGCAGTAGCAAGTCTTTTGGACATGGCTGTCATCTGTCCGGTGCCCCACTCAGACCGGGGCCTGGGCTTCTATTCCAATTTGTTCACGGTGCCCCAGAAGGAGGGATCCGTTCGTCCCATTCTGGATCTGAAGTTGCTCAACAGGTTCGTTCGTCCCCGGAAGTTCCGTATGGAAACTCTGCGCTCAGCCATCCACTCACTTCGTCAGGGGACTTCATGACGTCCATAGACATCAAGGATGCTTACCTGCATATTCCAATATTTCTGGCACACCAGAGATTCCTCAGGTTTGTTGTGGACAATCGACATTTTCAGTTTGTGGCTCTTCCGTTTGGCCTTACCTCGGCTCCAAGGGTTTTTACCAAGGTGTTGGCAGGAGTGATGGCCATCCTCAGAGCCAGGGGTATCCGCATCGCCCCCTATCTGGACGATCTTCTCATCATGGCGTCTTCTCTCAGTCAGGTGCAACTGGATACCAGGACAGTGGTGTCCACTCTGGAGAGTTTCGGTTGGGTGATCAACTATCCCAAGTCCTGCCTCACTCCCTCCAGGGTGGTGGAGTTCCTGGGAATGTCTCTGGATACTTCTCAGGCCAGGGTGTTCCTCCCCCGAGCCAAGGTTCTTCTGATTCAGGAATTGACTCAGCGTCTCCTATCCATCCCCCGCCCGTCCATCCGGCTAGGGATGCGACTGGTGAGATTGATGGTGGCATCGTTCGAGGCGGTTCCCTTTGCCCAGTTACACACAAGGACGCTCCAGCTCCATCTCTTGGCGGCCCGTTGTCATTGGATCATTCCTTTCTGATGTCCCCCCGGGTGCAGCGTTCCCTTCGGTGGTGGCTGAAACCGAGCAATCTGACGAGGGGCAGGTCTTTTCTGACCCCTCGTTGGGAGACGGTCACCACGGATGCCAGCCTGTCAGGTTGGGTGGGGATTTTGGAAGGATCTTCAGTTTCAGGGGCTGTGGGGGCCTCAGGAGGCTCACGGTCCCATCGATGTTCTGGAGCTGAGAGCCATCAGGTTGGTTCTGGCTCACTTGACTCATCAGTTACGGGGACTACTGGTTCAAGTTCGGTCGGACAATCGGACGGCGGTCGCCTACATCAATCACCAGGGAGGGTCTCGCAGCAGGCGTGCCCTCAGGGAAGTGTCTTTGATTCTGGATTGGGCAGAGGGCAATGTCCCATGCATCTCGGCAGTGTACATTCCGGGAGTGGAGAACACTGAGGCGGACTCCCTGAGCAGGGGGTCATCTCGCCGGGGGGGAATGGTCGCTCTGCCCCAAGGTTTTTCGGTCGCTTTGCCTCCGGTGGGGGACTCCGGAGGTGGACCTCTTTGCCTCTCGTCACAATCACAAGCTTCCGGCATTTGTGTCTCTCTCGCGGGATACGCTGGCTCTGGCAGCGGATGTCATGTCTCTGAACTGGAGGGATCTGGGGTTTCTATACCTGTTCCCTCCGTTTCCCATGTTGGGCAGAGTGGTGCGCAAGCTGGCCCTAGAGGGTGCGTTAGCAATCCTGGTGGCTCCAAGGTGGCCAAGACAGGTTTGGTTCGCAGACGTGGTAAGGTTGACAGAGGATCAGTTAGTTCTGCCCTTCTCCCGGATCTACTCACTCAGGGTCCCTGCTCTACCCCAATTTACCAAAGCTGGCTTTGACGGCGTGGCTGCTGAAACCTCCTTCTTGAAGGAGGAAGGTCTTTCTGATGCTGTCATTCAGACTCTGGTTAGGGCTAGAAAGAAGTCTTTCTCTGCCATCTACTATAGGATTTGGAGGTCTTATATTGATTGGTCTGAGGTCAGGGCCTTGCCTTGCAGGGCACTTTCTATCCCTAGGATCTTGGAATTTTTGCAACATGGTCTTGACCTAGGTTTGAAGCTTAGTATGCTGAAAGGGCATGTTTCTGCCCTGGCGGTTTTCTTTCAAAAGTCTTTTGCTCTTCATCCTCTGCTTAAGACCTTTTTTCCAGGGGGTTACGCATGTGCGGCCTCCTAGGAAGCCTTTGCTCCCAGTTTGGGATTTGAATTTGGTTGTGTCTGCCTTGCAGGGTCCTGCTTTTGATCTTTGCAGGATATTGCACTTTCTATGCTTACTCAGAAGGTTGTTTTTCTGGTTGCCATCACTTCTGTTTGGCGTGTTTCAGAGTTGGCAGCCTTGTCCATTAAGGTCCCTTACTTTGAGAGGCATCAGGACAAGGTTGTTTTCCGCTTCAAGCCAGATTTCCTTCCTAAGGTGGTCTCGGCTTTTCATCTTAATCAGGATATTGTTCTACCCTCCTTGTGTCCTAAGCCTAGCAATGACAAGGAGAGGGTTTTGCAATCTTTGGATGTGGTTCGCTGTGTGAAGTACTATTTGGTGGCTACTTCTCCTTTTCGTAGGACTGACGCCCTTTTTGTGGTGCCCTCTGGGCCTAGGAAGGGTTTGGCTCCTGCCAAGTCTTCCATTAGTAAATGGATTCGCCAGGCCATTTTTTGGGGCCTATTCTGCTAAGGGGAAGATTCCCCCTTTTCGTGTTACTGCTCATTCTACTTGTGCTGTTGGGGCGTCCTGGGCCTTCCAGCACCAGGCTTCTGTTGAGCAGGTTTGTGAATACTCACCTGTAAAATGGGTATTATAAGTATGTCACACACCCCACTTCACCCTGCCCTTTTGTATTCTGGATCATTTATATGGTGAACCTTTGTTAGTTTTAATTGGCTTTCCTGGTCCCTTTCTCTTACTGCTATCTTTATACTGGGGAATGAGTGGGAGGCCCCAGGTATTTATGGGCCGGGAGGGTCTTACCTTTTTTATTGATATCGCTGCAAGATCGCCATCTACAGGTCAGCATACCCCAAGTGTAATGAATGTCTTGAAGCGGGGTGTGTGACATACTTTTAATACCCATTTTACAGGTGAGTATTCACAAAATTGTATTTTTCAGCACCAGGCTTCTGTTGAACAAGTTTGTAAGGCTGCTACTTGGTCTTCCGTTCATACTTTTTCAAAGTTTTACAAGGTTGATGTGCGGGCTTCAGTGGATGCTGTTTTTGGCCGCAAGGTTCTGCAAGCTGCAGTGGTTTGAGTTGGTACATTCTTTACTGTTTCTGGTTCCCACCCATGACGGACACTGCTATTGGATGTCCCACATGTCATGAAGATCGAAGTGGAGTGTATGGCACACTTAGAATAATACCGTTTTGTGAGTAGTCGCCTGTAAAACGGGTATTATGAGTGTGCCATACACTCCACTTCGCCCCATCCCTTTTTTTTCAGGTATTCTGGAGCTTTTATATGGTGAACCATTGGTTTTGATTGTTAAGGTTATAATTGGTTCTTCCTGGTCCCCTTACTGCTTTTTTACACTGGGAAATTGGTGGGAGGCCCCAGGTATATATGGACTGGGAGGGGCTTTCTTTTTTTTTGCATATTCATCTCTGCACAAGTTCGCCCTCTACTGGAGATTACCCACATGTCATGAAGATCGAAGTGGAGTGTATGGCATACTCATAACACCCGTTTTACAGGTGAGTACTCACAAAACGGTATTTTTAGATCTCCATAATAATGTAATATCGGCCACCCGTTAGCTGTCACAAATATTGTTGTTTCATTTCTATTTTTTATTTTCTATATAATTGTGTCAGGTCCCCACACCTATTTTTGGCGTAATAAAGAATTCAGGAGCTTTGGGGATATAGATCTGTAATTGTTTTAGTATGTTACCCTTCCCTTCTTCTATAACCGAGGTATAGTGGGATGCCGTGATTGACTGGTGGGGTTATAGGCAATTCCAAGGGTTTCACTCAGAGACCACCAGCCAAGGGGCTCTTGTTATGCCTAGGAGTTGTGAGGTAAAATTGCTCCCAAATCTCACTTATATTATAAATTTCTAGCTTATGCCAGTTTGTAAACAATCCCTTACTGCCCATGAGGCTGTAACTGGAACTGTTGCTTTCTGATCTTTTTCTCAGAAAATGGGAATTGAACATTTCTGGAATTCTTAGACCGGTTCTGTCCATGCTGTTGGGTGTTTGCAGCTGGCCATGGAGTCATCTCCAGGAGAATTGCCACTTTTGAATACCATGGACAATGAGCAAAAAATGTGCTAGATTTAAGGAAGCAGAGGCAATGTCTATGCATTTAGAGGTATGCTTTGACAGCTATGATATATGTTGTATGCAGAATGTGACCATACATCTCAACTACTGCAACCTCAAGACAACAATGGGAAGATAATATTGTTGACCAAGTTGTCCTGTAAGAGTAGGCAGAATGGGACATCGGGAAGTTTTATGGGCATTTTCTAGTTTCTTGGTCAGATTGACCAGATTGGGCAAGGTCAAGAAAAAGACAGCCTTCTTTCCATGGATCTAGGGCTGGCATTAGGTCGGGGACAATCGCTACAGGGGCTCCTAGGACAGTCGGGTCCAGACATGTCATGGACCAGACAAGCAACTGATCAGCACTGATGGTGGTGCAGCTACCCCTGCTGTCTGCCTCATTCATTGTTTTTGTGTCCTTTGTATCACATTTAATTGCACATGGCCTCTAAAAAAACACACTATTGGGCAATATTATGTGATGTGACTTCTGGTGCCTGTCTCCTGTAAACCAGAATACCGGGTGAAAATAGTCCACCCCCCCCCAGTTGCCTTACATTTTGCTATACTCGTCTGGTCTCTCTCACGCCCCCCCCCCCCTCGGATTTAAGGAAGGACTGTGGTGATAAGTTATTATTTTAACACCCAAATTGAGCTTAGCACTGGGTGGGGGGAATAAATATTGTCAGGGCTATTACAGGCTCAGCTATTTTAAAGGGCCAGTCTAGCCAGGAAAAAATGTCAAGTTAAGATCCCTTTTTTTTTTAGGTTTTGCCCCTTAAAACTAAGTTAGTGACACTCATTATGCAAACCTGAAAGTTTAGCTACTAAAATAAAAAATTGAATGCAGATGCATTGGTACTGTCACAGATGATGTCTCATTAAAAGCTATGGTATGTTTAATCATGAATGCGTTTGCATCCAGGCATTTTTTGTAGGGTATGCTCCTCAGACTAAGCAAGCAAGTTATGTCAACCTTTAGCTTGACATTTATATGGGAGCAGAGGCATTGATTACTCAATATACAGCACGTCCTGTTCCAGAATATATTCCTTACTCTTGGGTAATACATACACTAGATGGCGCTGGACTGCAGACAGAAAAGTGGCTACTCCCCGCCCCATATATACCAGGGACCTTCCTCAAATTCCCCAGTTCTTCTCTGCAGTCTGGGCTGCGATGACTAGAAGATGGCTCTTTCTACTCGCAGGTGAGCAGGGCTTATTAGCCTGCGGGCTTATTAGCCTGCGGCCCTGTAGGACTATTCCCACCTGTTCCTTTTCACTGCCTCCCAGCTTAGGCTGCGCTGGTCGGGTGATGGTAGGCAGCACCGCTGTCAGGTGCTATGGAGCGCTGCTCCAACCGCAGTCCCCCACCAAAGGGTAGGCGGTACAAGCCCGTGGTGAGCCTTATGGGATGTCCCTCCCGCGGCCGTTTGCCCTTCGCCCCCTGTCCCCTCAGTTAGGCTCCTCTTTGGCCGGCCGCTGCTTCCCCTTCGCTCTCCCTGGGTAGATCTCTGTACCTCTGTATCTCTGTACTATGTCTTGTCTATATGATTTATGTGATGATCCCTTTTGAATTGGTTGCACTCGTTTGATTTGCCGCCGCATGCTTGTACCCCGCTCCGCGGTCGGCGGCGACATTGCCTCAGGCGTTGATCCGCCATCATTGGCTGTTCTTGTCATGTGGGCACTTTTTGCGCTCTTCGGGGGGGTGGGCCTTGCGGCTGACGCGTTCTGCATCGCTGTCTCCGCGGCCCGCCCCTCGAGGTATATGCGGGCGCCATTTTAGCTCTCTGCTGCGTGTGTCTGGCGTCTCCCTATCGCGGTCCGTAAGTGCCCCTGCGGGCTGATTTAGTTTGTATTTCTCTGTATTGCATATTGCTTATGGGATCTTTTTGCTTATGTCTTGCAGGCGGGTCAAACTTTTGTGGTTTCTCCCGGTCCTATCCCCTCTATTTAGTGTTAACTGTTATTGGAGGGCTATTGTATATCTCCCACTTCTTTAGCGGGCTATTGGGGCATCCTGGGTAGCCTTATTGGCGTCAATCCCAATTGGCCTATTGTGCCACAATAATCACCATATGGAGGCTTCTCAGGATAATGTGCTTGGGGTTCCTTCGGGAGAAGCCCGGCTGTGTGTGGTGTGTGGGGTATCCCCTATAAGTGATGTCAGGGTGTGTGTTCCCTGCACCCAGCAGACGCTTGCGCTGCAGTCTGGGTTACCGGTGGCTGGGCCTGCGCCCCCTCTGGCTTCGCCTACCCCCACACGCTTACATCTGACTCCTAGTGAGGTGCATACCAGTGGGGAGGCTCAACCTGATTTGGCTGCACGGGTGGCCAGCATTGAGAGACATATTGATGGGTCTGGCCCACGTAAGGCTTCTGCTAAGAAGCGGCATTTATCACCTGGTGTTTCCCTCTTTCCTATGGAGGCTGAGGAATTTTTTTTGACGTTACCGGTTTTACCCCCCTGGAAAGAGGGAATTATTTTCTGATTCAGAATCATCCGAGGAACAATCCAGGGTCTGACCCATGGGCTTCAGATGATACTGACAGGCTTTTAGTTCACATTTTTGAAGTACTCTGTATCTCTCCAACTGCCGTGGCTCCATGGTAGCAAGGGGAGCTGTTTCATACTTTTAAACCACGCTTGGAGTTTCCTGAACAAACTCATTTTAATAATCTAGGAGTGGGAACGGCCTAGCCGGCTCCGGCAGCCGTGGTGCCAAAGAGTTGGGATAAGAGGTATCCCTTACCTGCTGAAATGGTTAAACGGTGGTCATGTCCTCCCGAGGTGGATGCACCAGTTCTGGGGTTTTCTAACACATCCATCATGCATTCCCCTGACTCTACTACACTGAGGGATGGGGAGGACAGACGCATTGATCAGCTGGCTTGCCATGCCTTTGCCTGTGTGGAGACCGCGCTGCATCCGGTCTGTGCCTCTGCCATTACGGCTGTTGCTATTAAAAGCCTGCTCAGGAGTCTCCTAGATGGGGCCCCTGATGATGCTGGTAGTGAAGAGTATAGAGCTCTTCTGTGTTGTGAGGAATTTGTTGCATATGTCCTCTCTGCCATGAATGATACCATTAGAATGTTTGGCAGGGCATCTGCCTTGTTAGTGGCTGGTAGTAGTTAGTGGGCAGCTGACAATGCTGCTAAGAAGGCTCTCACTCGGTTTCCCTTCAAGGTGCTGTGCCTCTTTGGGGAACATCTGGACTTGTTTGCTAGGGGAGGCAAGTTACCTCAGCGTAGAAGGCAGCCCCGGTCCTTTCGGGGTTCAGGTGCCTTTTCTCCCTCCTTCAGGGGCTCCAGAATTAGACGGGGAGCTTCCCGTGGAGATTTTTGGGGCAGGGGCAGAGGACGTGGCCGCCCTGGCCCCTCCTGGGGTCCCAAGCCTAAGTCCTCCCCCAAGCCCCTTCAGGCATGTAGGGGCGCTCTCACCCATCCGGGTGGGGGGATGGCTTCAGCTCTTGGCTCATGTATGGAGGCATCATGTCTCAGACCGGTGGATTCAGGAGGTAGTTTCCTCTGGTTACAAGATAGAGTTTGCAGCCTGGCCGCCCCCAAGATTCATCAAATCTCGGTTAGCTCAAAACCCCCTGTCAGCTCAGGGTCTGTCCCATGCTGTCCAAGGCCTTCTGGAATTGGAAGTCATCTGTCGGGTGCCCTTGAAGGAAAGGGGCAAAGGCTACTATTCCAATCTTTTCATTGTTCCCAAAAAAGACTGGTCCATCAGACCCATCCTGGATTTAAGGCGCCTCAACAAATTTGTCAGATTCAGACACTTTCTCATGGAGACTCTGCGCTCCGCTGTGAATTCTCTACTCCCAGGAAGACATCAAGGATGCTTACCTTCACATACCTATTTTTCTAGGTCATCAGAGATTCCTCAGGTACGCTCTGGAGGATCAGCACTACCAATTTGTGGCCTTGCCCTTCGGTCTCACCTCGGCTCCCAGGGTATTCACCAAGGTGCTGGCAGGAGTGATGGCTCTGCTGAGATCTCAGGGCATTCGCATTCTTCCCTACTTGGACGACATTCTTATCGCTTCTCAGTCCTTCCATCAGGCAGAGCTGGACACTCAGCGGGTGGTGTCCACACTGGAGTCATTCAACCACCCCAAATCTTCCCTGTCTCCTTCCATGGTGAAGTCTTTTCTGGGCATGCTTCTGGATTCATCTCAGGTCAAGATCTTTCTTCCTCAGCAGAAGGTGGAGAGTCTTCAAGAGCAAGCACAGCTCCTTCTGTCTTGTCCTCATCCGTTCATCAGGCAGGGAATGCAGCTGGTGGGCCTGATGGTGTCCTGCTTCGAGGCGGTTCCATATGCTCAGTTTCACATGAGAGCTCTTCAGCTTCACCTCTTGTCGGTATGGGATCGGGACCCTGTGTCCTTGGATCAGGTGTTTGTTCTGTTCCCTCTGGCTAGGCGGTCTCTATCGTGGTGGCTGGACTCAAGGAACCTGTTGGGGGGCAGATCCTTTCTGGCCCCTTGCTGGGAGACTATCACCATGGATGCCAGTCTGACAGGTTGGGGGGCTTTTGGAAATCCCTGAAATTCCAGGGTCAGTGGGGCCCTCAGGAGGCCCATACCCCTATGAACATTCCGGAGTTGAGGGCGATCAGGTTGGTTCTCGCCCACTTAACCCCACACCTTCGGGGTCGGGCTGTTCAGGTCCGCTCGGACAACCAGACGGCGGTTGCCTACATCAATCATCAGGGAAGGACCCGGAGCAAGAGGGCCCTCAGAGAAGAAAGATGGGCGGAGGGCAATGTACACATCTCGCCTGTGTACATTCCGGGGGTGGAGAATCTGGAGGCAGACTCTCTGAGCAGGGGGACCTCTCCTCTGGGAGAATGGTCCCTCAGCAGCAGGGTGTTTCGCTCCTTGTGCCACCACTGGGGTCAGCCGGATTTGGATCAGTTTGCGTCCCGTCACAATCACAAGCTTCCAGTCTTTGTGTCTCTGTTCCAGGATCCTCTGGCCTTGGCCATGGATGCCTTGGCAATGTGTTGGACAAGTTTTCAGCTCCTATATGTGTTTCCTCTGTTTCCCCTGCTGAGCAGGGTGCTGCGCAAGATAGCTCAGGAAAGGGTGCCAGCCATACTGGTGGCCCCCTGTTGGCCAAGAAGAGTGTGGTTCGCAGACATCGTGCAGCTGGCAGTAGATCGGTACGCCCTGCCCCGGGTTCCAGATCTGCTCACTCAGGGGCACCTACTCCACTCCAATTTACAAACGCTGGCTTTGACGGCCTGGCTGCTGAAACCTCCATCTTGATGGAAAAGGGGCTGCCTGCCTCGGTTGTAAATACCATGATCAGGGCTAGGAAAAGGTCCTCTTCTTCCATCTACTATAGGGTTTGGCATACTTACATTGACTGGTGCGAGTCTAACTCGCTTCCCTGTCGTGTGTTTTTTATTCATAGGTTTCTGGAGTTTCTGCAACATGGTTTGGATCTGGGTTTTCAGCTCAGGTACTCTGAAAGGCCATGTGTCTGCCTTGGCCATTTTTTTCCTAAGATCTTTTGCTCAGCATCCCCTGGTCAAGACCTTCTTCCAGGGGGTTACTCACGTGCGTCCCCCACGTAAGCCTATGTTACCAGTCTGGGACTTGAACTTGGTCTTATCTGCCCTGCAGGGGTCTCCGTTTGAGCCCTTGCAGGGGGCCTCTTTGTCCATTCTTACGCTTAAGGTAGTTTTTTTGGTGGCTATCACTTCTGTTAGGAGTGTTTCTGAGTTGGCGGCGCTTTCCATCAAACCTCCTTTGAGAGACACCAGGACAAGGTGGTGTTTCGTTTTAAGCCAGATTTTCTGCCTAAGGTTGTTTCTGCTTTTCATCTCAATCGGGACATTGTTTTGCCTTCTCTGTGTCCTAATCCTAGTAACTCTAAGGAGAGGGTTTTACACTCTTTGGATGTGGTCAGGACTCTGAAGTTCTATTTGGTGGCTACTGAATCCTTCAGGAATACTGATGCTCTTTTTGTGCTCCCATCTGGACCTGAGAAGGGTCTGGCTCCAACTAAGTCCACTATCAGCAAGTGGATCCGTCAGGCTGTGATACAGGCCTACTCTGCTAAGGGGAAGGAGCCTCCCTTCCGCCTTAGGGCTTCAGCTGATGCTGCTTTTGATCGCAAAGTTCTGCAGGCGGCAGTGGTTTAAACTGTCTGCTTTTACTTTTGGGGATCCCACCCTACCTTATGGACACTGCTATTGGATGTCCCAAGAGTAAGGAATATCTTCTGGAACAGGACGTGCTGTATACTTTTCTGTGATTACTCACCTGTAGAATTTGGTATTATACGTATACAGCACGTCCTGTTCCACCCCACCCTTGTTATCATTATTTTTAGTCACCTCTTTATGGTGATTGTTCTTATGTTCAATATTGATAATGGTTATAATTCTCCCGGCTTCATTTTAACTGATTTTCAATACTGGGGAATTTGTGGAAGGTCCCTGGTATATATGGGGCTGGGAGGAGCCACTTTTCTGTCTCTGCAGTCCAGCGCCATCTAGTGGATGTATTACCCAAGAGTAAGGAATATATTCTGGAACAGGACATGCTGTACACGTATAATACCAATTCTACAGGTGAGTAATCACAGAATTGTGTTTTTCCCCATTTTGCTGTATGGCTGCATGTTATTGTGTAGCACTTTTTTACATTTTTTTTGAGAAAATGCGATCTGCGTAATTTTTAGGCACCTCTTCAGGTTTACCAGATCCAGTATGTCAAGGTGTCTCTTTGAATTCCACAAACATGGCATATGCTGGTCTGCTCTGCAACTGAAAATATTGTTACAGATTGAAATAAAAAATGTATTAGGCCACACTTGCTGTATAAACTTTTCACATTAATGTTTAAACCGCTGTAAAGCAATATACCAATTACCGAAACAAATTAAATAAAAAGCCCGGGACAAGATGGAAATTCCTGCTTTTATTTGGTCAGAAGCAGTTATTTAATCCACACATAACAGCTGGTGAATTCACACGTTGTTATATTTTCTCGTCTTGTTGCAGTTTGTTTACAATTGAATTTTGGCATATATTCTTTTGTAGTCGTGAGGAGAAGGCATTTCATTTTGAATGATTTTGGGATTTCATAGTTACTGTTGTTGAAAATCAAGTCTTAAGGTTAATATGAAGTCTTTGTAGAGTTTAATGCACCCCCCGTGACGTTAAACCTCCCCCATGTCAGATTTTTTTGATCCCCCTGCATTTCTAGATGGGTTGCTATAATTCTCAGGTTAACCAATTTTAAAGCCCCCCCCCCTCCGACTCCCTCCCTTAGCGCTGAAGCAGTGCTAATAAGTAAAAAAAAAAAAATTGTGATAAAGTTGGGCACTGTTTTGCATATTGTCCTATCTTCTGCCGTCATCTTTATGAACTCCAGGCCGGCTGCTGGGTGCCTGTCGGATGCGCTCCGGCTATCTTTGTCACTAGATTCCGAGTGAAGGTAAGTATTTCATTTTTTTTTTTGTTAGTAGTGCTTCAGCGCTAACGAAGGGTGGCAGGGCGGGGGATGTTAAAATAGGTTATCCTGGCTGGAGCCAGGGCTGTGGAGTCGGTAGATAAATGTTCCGACTCAGACTCCTCAGTTTTTTGTACTTCCGACTCCTCTGTATTAATATGTGAATGTATTTTATACATTCCTTGAAGGAAAGAAAGGCAACATACATGTCATTACTTCTAGCAGAGAGAGGTAGTTGGGCAGAAGCAGTGGGAGGATCCAGAAAGGGGCCTTTATTATAAAACATGATTTCCCTAGTAGAATCCCATAGTCATGTTTAAAGTTTAAGCTAACAATCAAAGTTTACAAGTTTTTATAGCCTTTTGCTGAATGACAGCAGTTTTTCCAATGGTACAGCTTCAGTCTTGAACTATTGATCCTCCATTTCCTTCACTTCCAGTGTCTCTAGTCCTGCAAAAAACATATTTACTTAATCCCTTATCAGTGAGAGGTTACCCATGGGTTCCCTGTAACAGCAGAACACAGCACTATGCAAAGTTAAGTATTGCCGTTTCTAATTGTGCGTTGCGTGCCATATAGTGAAGCACATGAAAAGCATGCTTCTTCACGGTCACTTAACGTGTTCGTTTTGCGGTTACGTGAGGCACTGCATGCGTTGGTCTTTATTCTTACATTAGAAGTCATTAATTATAACTTTTTGTGAATTGGGACATTTAAACTTGCTAAATCAAAATGTAGTAGGAGTCGGAGTCGGTGCATTGTATGCTGACTCCGACTCCAGATACCCAAAATTTCCTCCGACTCCACAGCCCTGGCTGGAGCGGCCCTTTTAAAAGCTTTTAACATTTTTATCCCACCTCTTGATATTGGTCTGAATTTGGCAGCAATTTGACAGCTTCCTTTAAACCGGACCTTCAGCAGCATTTAATGAAAATCCCAAACCCCCTAAAAAAACGATTCACCCAGCATCTAAAATCAATAATCTAAAAGTATACAGCACGTCCTGTTCCAGAAGATATTCCTTACTCTTGGGATATACTCTCCAGTAGATGGCGCTGGACTGCAGAGACCGAAAAGAGGCTCCTCCTGGCCCCATAAATACCCGGGACCTCCCACAAAATCCCCAGTTCTTCTCTGCAGTCCTGGCTGCGATGACTAGAAGATGTCTCTCTCTACTCGCAGGTGAGCGGGGCTATTAGCCTGCAGCCCTGTAGGACTATTCCCACCCATTTCCTTCTACTGCCTCCCAGCTCAGGCTGCTCTGGTTCGGGTGAAGGTAGGCAGCACCGCTGTCAGGTGCTAAGGAGCGCTGCTCCAACCGCAGTCCCCCACCAAAGGGTAGGTGGTATAGACCCATGGTGAGCCTTATGGGATGCCCCTCCCACACTTTATGCCCCTCGCCCCCTGTCGCCACAGTGGCTCCCTTTAGGCTGGCCGTTGCCTCCCCCTCGCTCTCCCTTGTAGTTCTCGGGGGAGGGGGGGTGCGTGTACTTGTATTATTATCGTGTGTGTGTATATATTCCCTGTGAATTGGTTGCACTGGTTTCTTTGCTGCTGCCGCCGCCGCATGTTTGTACTGCGCTCCGCGGTCGGCGACGTCATCGCCTCAGGCGCCACTGCGCCATCATTGGTCTGGTCAGGAGGGCGCGTATTCACGCTCTTCGGGGGGGGGGGGGGGGTATACGCTGGTGCCATTTTACTTCTCTGCTGTGTGTGCCTGGTGTCACTTTCGCGGTCTGTAAGTGCTCTGCCGGCCCCTCAAATACCCGGGACCTCCCACAAATCCCCAGATCTTCTCTGCAGTCTGGACTGCGAAGGACAAGAAGATGGCTCTCTCTTCTCGCAGGTGAGCGGGGCCATTAGCCTGCGGCCCTGTAGGACTATTCCCACCCGTTCTATTATTAATGTGCCTCCCAGCCTTGGCTGCGCTGGTCGAGTGATGGTAGGCAGCACCGCTGTCAGGTGTTTAGGAGCGCTGCTCCACTGCAATCCCCCACCAAAGGGTAGGCGGTATAGGCTTATGGTGAGTCTCTATGGGATGCCCCTCCTGCACTATTGCCCCTTGCCCCTGTCTATCGGTGGGCCCTTCCTCGCTCTCCCTTGTAGCTCTCGGGGGGGGGGGGGGGGGGGCTTTTTTAAATTTGCCGCCGCGCATGCTTTCACTGTGCTCTGTGCTTGGTGGCGGCATTACCTCAGGTGCAGATGAGCCGTTATTGGCTGCTTGTCACGTGTGCGGCTTCACGCTTTTTGAGGGGGGCCTGTGGTTGGCACGTTCCGCGTCACTGCCTCCGCGGCCCGCCCCTCGAGGTATACCCCACGCCATTTTCTCTGGATCCGGCTGCTGCGTGACTGGCATCCCCTTGTGGGCGGCTTTATTTACGCTATGTCATTTTACATGTCACTTACGGGTTCCCCTTTGCTTATGTCTTTCAGACGGGCCGACCTCTATTGGTTTCCCTCGAGGTATACCCCACGCCATTTTCTCTGGATCCGGCTGCTGCGTGACTGGCATCCCCTTGTGGGCGGCTTTATTTACGCTATGACATTTTACATGTCACTTACGGGTTCCCCTTTGCTTATATCTTTCAGACGGGCCGACCTCTATTGGTTTCTCCCGGCCCTACTCTCTCTATTTAGTTATTTAACTTGTGAGGCCTAGAGTGTAAATTACTCCCACTTCCCTAGCGGGCTATCGGGGCATCCCGGGTTGCTTTTATAGCGTGAATCCCTATCGGCCTATTGTGCCGCTATAATCACCATATGGAGGCGTTTCAGGAAAATGTGCTTGGGGTTCCTTCGGGACAAGCCCGGCTGTGTGTAGCTTGTGGGGTGTCCCCTACTAGTGCTGACAATTGTCAGGAACCGCTTACCCGATCCCCATTCCAGCGACGTCTCCAGGCGGCCAGCTGCAGCTGTCACTGTGCGGCGGCCGCGCCGAGTGGCGTCGGCTCGAGCAGCGTCAGCTCGAGCGGCGCCCAGCTCAGCCACGCCCCCCGCTTCCTCCTCCAGGAGACGTGCTCGCGCGCGGCCGCGAGCACGTGTCTGTTATGCCCTCCGGCGGCGCTGTGCTGCACGCACCCGCCGGAGGATCAATTAAAGGGTTAATGAATCCTAGGGGATTGAGGGCTTCGCCCTCTTCTGCTCTGCAGCCAATTACCCTTGGAATCCTATGTGCTCTAATCAGTACACTGCTTCCCTCTGACCTGTCCCTATAAAGGCAATTCCCTCTCAGTAGTGAATTGCCTGTGATAGCGCTCAGAACCCTGTGTTACCTACTCCTGTGAAGTCTTGCCTGTTGCCGATTGATTGTACGACCATTCTCGATCCTGAATCCTTGTTGCTGACCTCTGCCTGAATTGACGCCTCTCGATCCTGAATCCTTGTTGCCGACCTTTGCCTGAACTGACGCTTCTAGATCCTGATCCCCAGTTGCTGACCTCTGCCTGAACCCCGACTACGCCTTGCCTGACCCCTGGTGCCGCTACGATCTCTGCCTTCCCGTTATCTACCTATTGCCTGTCTCTGGACTTCCGTCACTCACGCTCTTGCTATTGGTTCTCCAGTCCTCCCACATATAAGCTTACATCCTTTGAGCCATTAAGTCCTGGGGGCAACCGATCCCGGGTAGGCGTATCTTGCGTCCCGGCAAGCGGGGGCTCCTACAGGTGAAGCTGGCTGTGGAGATTGGGGGTTGTGAGCTTATTAAGAGGGCTGGAGTTACCCCGAGCGTGACATTATCACAGGCCCAAAAATGGATGACCTGGTACAGCAGGTGCAAGCTATGGCCACAGCGATCAACCAACTCGCTCAAAGAGTGGCCACTCAGGAATCTCGTCAAGTGCCAACTTCCTCTGTACCACCTCATTTCTCCGAACCTAAGATTCCACTGCCTGAGAATTTTTTTGGAGAACGAGCAAAATTTTCCAATTTCAAGAATGCCTGCGAACTATATTTTAAGTTAAGACCTATCTCCTCTGGCACAGAGGTCCAACGAGTAGGCCTAGTCATTTCCTTGCTTCAAGGAGACCCACAGTCCTGGGCCTTTAGTTTACCGTCCCATGACATTGCTCTACAATCAGTGACTGCCTTCTTCAATGCTATGGGCGTTTTATACGCCGATCCAGATATACAGTCTACCGCAGAGAATAGGCTTCGGGCCTTAAAACAAGGACGGAATTCGGCTGAAGACTACTGTGCTGAATTCCGCCGCTGGGCTATCGAAGCTAGGTGGAACGATCCAGCTTTGTGTAGTCAGTTCAGGGTGGGACTGTCGGATAGCATCAAGGATGCCTTAGTCAATTTTCCCCCGCCAGCGGACCTAGATCAATTAATGCAGGTCTCCATTAAAATAGACCGACGTCTTAGAGAAAGGGCCAGGGAGAGAGTCGGGGCTCCCACGTCTTTTAGACCAGTCCAGAGTCATAGATCCCCGGTTCCCCGTGGAGAAAATACCTCATCATCTTCCCAGGAAGAACCTATGCAATTAGGGAGAACCCGCTTATCCCAAGAGGAGAAACAGCGTAGGCGATCCGAGGGGTTATGCCTGTATTGCGGGAATTCTGGTCATTTTGCAGGGTCCTGTCCCAACAAGGGGAAACCGGCGGAAAACTTCCACACCCAGACCAGGTAGAGAGTACTGATCTGGGTGAGTCAGTTTGTAACTCTCGCCAGAATAAGATGCTTGTACCTATTGATTTGTTTTGGGGGTCCTCTAAGCAGACAGTTTCCGCCTTCATAGACAGTGGTGCGGCTGGAAACTTTTTGGACAGGAGCATGATCTCCACCTTAGGGATCCCTGTAGTTCCTCTTGAAAGATCCCTACAAGTTTTAGCTATCAATGGAAAGGCAATCCAGGGAGGTCCTATAAATACCAAGACACCACCTCTCAGACTAATTGTCGGCTCTTCTCACTCTGAATTCTTAGAATTCTTTATTTTTGATTGTCCGGAAACTCCGGTGGTTTTGGGATACCCCTGGTTGCAACTCCATAACCCGGTGTTAGATTGGCGGGCTGGGGAGTTGGTCAAGTGGAGTGACCACTGTAAAGGTCACTGTTTTAATACAGGCCTCAGAAGCGTTCAAGTCTTACCACAGGAATTACCTCAGCCATACGCTGATTGGATCGATGTATTCTCTGAACGCTCTGCTGATACTCTTCCTCCACATCGGTCCTATGACTGCCCCATTGACTTGCTGCCTGGCACAATTCCCCCGAGGGGAAAGATCTATAACCTTACCCTGCCCGAGGAGCAAGCAATGAGGGAGTATATTACCGAAAATCTTAGGAAAGGATTTATCCGTCCCTCTACCTCGCCTGCTGGGGCCGGGTTCTTTTTTGTAGAGAAAAAAGATGGTGGCTTGAGACCGTGCATAGATTATCGAGCCTTGAATAAGATCACTGTAAAAAACCGATACCCCTTACCCTTGATTGGGGATCTGTTCAATCAAGTCACAGGAGCTCGAATTTTCTCCAAATTGGATTTGAGAGGGGCTTACAATCTGATTCGCATCCGACAGGGGGACGAGTGGAAAACTGCATTTAATGTGAAGGATGGGCACTATGAGTACCTGGTCATGCCCTTCGGTCTTTGTAATGCGCCAGCCGTTTTCCAAGATTTTGTTAATGATATATTCAGGGAATATCTCGGTAGATTTGTAGTCATCTACTTGGATGATATTCTCATTTTTTCTAATTCTTTACCGGAGCACAGACACCATGTTAAGTTGGTGCTACAAAAATTAAGAGAGAACAACTTATTTGCTAAACTGTCTAAGTGTGTGTTTGAAGTCACTACAGTTCCCTTCCTAGGGTATGTTATTACCAACCAGGGTTTGGAGATGGACGTGGGGAAGGTTTCAGCAGTTCAAGATTGGGTCCAACCCAAAACTTTAAAGGAATTGCAACGTTTTCTAGGTTTTGCAAATTTTTATCGGCGTTTCATAAAAGGCTTTTCCCATGTTGTTGCACCCCTTACCAACCTTACCCGCAAGGGGGCTTTTACTGCTAACTGGTCCCCCTCTGCCTGTGAGGCCTTTCTAACCTTGAAACGGGCCTTTACTTCGGCACCTGTCTTAGTGCATCCAGATATTCATAAAGCTTTTATTATTGAAGTGGATGCTTCTGAGCTGGGAGTGGGTGCAGTTTTGTCACAATATTCTGGTAACCCTGAGCGTCTCCATCCATGCGCTTATTTTTCGCGTAAATTCAGTACCGCGGAACAAAATTATGATGTTGGCAATAGGGAACTATTAGCTATTAAACTGGCATTTGATGAATGGCGACACTGGTTGGAGGGTTCATTACATCCTATAACTGTGTATACCGATCATAAAAATCTCGAATACATAGGTTCTGCCAAGAGGCTGAACTCTCGTCAGGCACGTTGGGCATTATTCTTCTCGCGGTTCAATTTTATTATTACTTTCAAGCCGGGTGTAAAAAATACTAAAGCTGATGCTCTATCTCGCATGTTCGGTGAATGTAAGGATCGGGGTGATTCTGGTGAACCAATTTTACCCACAGGTTGTGTGGTGGGGGCGTTACTTCCTGATCTCTCCAATACCTTGGCGCCGTTTCAAGATGAATCTCCTAGTGATGTACCCTTGGGGTGCCAGTTTGTTCCGCCGCACCTGCGTTCGGATGTAATTCTCGAATTTCACGATGCCAAAACTGCTGGTCATTTGGGTAACCGTAAGACGTTTATGCTTGCCCGTCGTCATGTATGGTGGCCTACCATGAGACGCGATATCACTGCCTTTATCGACGCTTGTGCTATTTGTGCTCGAAGTAAAGGAGTTCACAAGGCTCCTAGTGGCAGTTTGGTTCCTCTTGAAATTCCTGCTGAGCCGTGGACCCATATTTCTATGGATTTTATTGTAGATTTGCCTCTCTCACATGGTAATACTGTCATTTGGGTGGTCGTAGATCGTTTCAGTAAGATGGCACATTTCGTTCCTTTGGCCAAACTTCCTTCTGCACCTGAGCTTTCGCGGCTGTTTACTTCGCATATTTTTCGTATTCATGGTATTCCGTCCAATATAGTCTCTGATCGGGGTGTTCAATTTACTTCCCGTTTTTGGAAACACTTCTGTTCGCGGTTGGGAATACAGATCTCTCTTTCTTCTGCCTACCATCCCCAGACTAATGGGCAGACGGAAAGAACTAATCAAACTTTGGAACAATACTTAAGGTGTTATGTTTCTGATGCCCAAGAACAATGGGCGGAATTTATTGATTTCGCCGAATTTGCTTACAATAACGCGCCTAGTGAGAGTACCAAGGTATCTCCTTTTTATTGTAACTTAGGGAAAAATCCTAGAGCTTCTTCCCTTTCAGGGTCACCTTCCAATCTGCCGGCGTTGGAGGAGTGGCTTCAAGAACGGAAGAATATCTGGACACACGTTCAGGAGATTCTTAAGACCACTGGTTTGAGGTATAAGAAATTTGCCGACCGCCGCAGATCACAGGAACCTACTCTCCGAGTAGGCGATCTAGTTTGGGTCTCCACTAAAAATATTGCGCTCCGTCAGCCATCTAGCAAATTAGGTCCAAAATTTATTGGTCCTTTTCCGATCGTCAAGAAGTTGAATAATGTGTCTTTTAAAGTTCAACTCCCGCCAACTATGAAAATACCTAATTCCTTTCACGTTTCACTGTTAAAACCGGCGAAGAATGCTCCTCTTGCTGGTCCTGCACCAATTCTTCTTAATAATGAGCCCGAGTATGAAGTGAATAAGATCTTGGATTCACGTAAAGTGCGTAATTCTTTACAGTATTTGGTGGATTGGGTTGGCTATGGTCCGGAGGAAAGATGCTGGGTGGCAGCAAGGAATGTTCATGCCAAGGCTCTTGTAAGAAGGTTCCATCGTGACAATCCAGGGAAACCGGGTGAGGGTCCGGAGGCCCCTCGTGAAGGGGGGGGTAGTGTCAGGAACCGCTTACCCGATCCCCATTCCAGCGACGTCTCCAGGCGGCCAGCTGCAGCTGTCACTGTGCGGCGGCCGCGCCGAGCGGCGTCGGCTCGAGCAGCGTCAGCTCGAGCGGCGCCCAGCTCAGCCACGCCCCCCGCTTCCTCCTCCAGGAGACATGCTCGCGCGCGGCCGCGAGCACGTGTCTGTTATGCCCTCCGGCGGCGCTGTGCTGCACGCACCCGCCGGAGGATCAATTAAAGGGTTAATGAATCCTAGGGGATTGAGGGCTTCGCCCTCTTCTGCTCTGCAGCCAATTACCCTTGGAATCCTATGTGCTCTAATCAGTACACTGCTTCCCTCTGACCTGTCCCTATAAAGGCAATTCCCTCTCAGTAGTGAATTGCCTGTGATAGCGCTCAGAACCCTGTGTTACCTACTCCTGTGAAGTCTTGCCTGTTGCCGATTGATTGTACGACCATTCTCGATCCTGAATCCTTGTTGCCGACCTCTGCCTGAATTGACGCCTCTCGATCCTGAATCCTTGTTGCCGACCTTTGCCTGAACTGACGCTTCTAGATCCTGATCCCCAGTTGCTGACCTCTGCCTGAACCCCGACTACGCCTTGCCTGACCCCTGGTGCCGCTACGATCTCTGCCTTCCCGTTATCTACCTATTGCCTGTCTCTGGACTTCCGTCACTCACGCTCTTGCTATTGGTTCTCCAGTCCTCCCACATATAAGCTTACATCCTTTGAGCCATTAAGTCCTGGGGGCAACCGATCCCGGGTAGGCGTATCTTGCGTCCCGGCAAGCGGGGGCTCCTACAGGTGAAGCTGGCTGTGGAGATTGGGGGTTGTGAGCTTATTAAGAGGGCTGGAGTTACCCCGAGCGTGACAACAATATGCGGGTCTGTGTACCTTGTGCCCAGCAGGTGCTTGCGCTGCAGCCTGGTTTACCAGTAGCTGGGCCTGTGCCTCGTTTGGCTTCACCTACTCCCCCAAGCTTAAATCTGACTCCCATTGAGTTGCATACAAGTGGGGATTCTCAGCCTGATGTGTCCTCTTGACTGGCTAGTGTTGAGAAGTTGCTTGCTAATACCTTGGCGCGTAAGGCCCCTGCAAAAAAGCGGCACTTAACGCCTGATGTCACTCTTTTCCCTATGGAAGCTGATGAGTTTTTGGAACTGTCTGGCTATACCCCTTTGGAAGAAGGGGAGTTATTTTCTGACTCGGAGTCATCTGAGGAGAGGCCCAGGGGTCATGATCATTCTGGCTTTCACCCCTGGGCCCCAGATGATACGGATAGGCTGTTGGCTCAGATTTTTGAGGTACTGTCTATCTCTACCGCAGTTGCGGCCTCCAGGCAACAGGGGGAATTGTTTCATACTGCTAAGCCACATTTAGAATTTCCTGAGCAAGCCCATTTTAATAATCTTGTGCTCAGGGAATGGGAGCGTCCCAGCAGACTTCCCGGTGTACCTAAGAGTTGGGATAAGTGGATGCCCCGGTTCTAGGGTTATCTAACACCTCTGTCGTGCACTCCCCTGACTCTACTACGCTGCGGGATGCTGAGGACCGGCGCATTGATCAGCTGGCGTCCCATGCCTTTGCATGTGTTGGGGCGGCGCTGCGCCCGGTCTGTGCCTCTGCCATTACGGCTGAGGCTATTAGGACCCTGCTTAGAAGTATCCTTGATGGTGCCCCTGATGATGTGTCTAGTGAGGAGTTTAATGCACTCTCTCGTTGTGAGGTTTTTGTGACTTATGTCCTCTCTGCCTTGGATGATACCATTAGGATGTGTGGCAGAACCTCTGCCCTGGTGGTGGCTATACGCCGCTCGGTTTGCTGACAACGCTGCCAAGAAAGCTCTCCCTGGTTTTCCCTTCAAAGGACTACGCCTGTTTGGGCACCGCCTGGACCTGTTTGCTAAGGGAGGCAGGTTACCCCAGCGCAGGCGGCAGTCTCGGCCCTTTCGAGGTCAGGGCTCCTTTTCTACCGTGGTGCCAGACAGGGAAGGGGGGTCTCCTTTACCGGGGCCCGAGGAGATTTCTGGGGTAGGGGCAGAGGACGTGGTTGCCCTGGCTTCTCCTGGGGCTCCAAGCTTAAGTCTTCTCCCAAGCCCCCTCAGGCATGAAGGGACGCCCTCACCCATCCGGGTGGGGGGACGGCTTCAGCACTTTGCTCACGTCTGGAGGCTTCATGTCTCAGACCTGTGGATTCCGGAGGTAGTGTCTTCCGGTTACAAGATAAGAGAGTTTGCTGTCTGCCCCCCCCCCCCCCCCCCAAGATTCATCAGATCCCGGATTTCTTAGGACCCTGTGTCAGCTCAGGCTCTAGTTCTGGCAGTGCAAAGCCTTCTGGGGCTGGGGGGTCATCTGTCAGGTCCCCTGACAAGGGCTTCTATTCCAACCTTTTCACCGTACCCAAAAGAGATGGGTCAGTCATGCCCATCCTGGACTTAGAAACATAGAAGGTTGACGGCAGAAGGAGACCATACGGTCCATCTAGTCTGCCCTTATGTGTATACTGTATGTACTCTTTATCTTAGGATATATGTGTGCTTATCCCAGGCATGTTTAAATTCAGTGACTGTTGATTTTTCAACTACCGCTGCTGGAAGTTTGTTCCAAGCATCTACTACTCTTTCTGTAAAATAATATTTTCTAACATTGCTCCTGATCTTCCCCCCGACTAGCTTCAGGTTGTGCCCCCTTGTTCTATCATTAAGCTTCTTCTTAAAAACACTTCCCTCCTGAACCTTATTCAATCCTTTCACATATTTAAAGGTCTCAATCATGTCCCCCCTCTCCCTTCTTTCCTCCCGACTGTACAAATTAAGTTCTTTAAGTCTCTCCTGATAAGTTTTAAGTTTAAGTCCTTCCACCATTTTCGTTGCCCACCTTTGGACACGTTCTATTTGAATAATGTCTTTTTGCAGGTAAGGTCTCCAGAACTGCACACAGTATTCTAGCTGTGGCCTTACCAGGGCTCTATACAGCGGCATCACAACCTCCCTTTTCCTACTGGTGATGCCTCGAGCTATGCAGCCGAGCATCCTGCTTGCTTTTCCCACTGCCTGGCTGCACTGTCCACTCATCTTACAGCTATCAGTAATCATTACCCCTAAATCTCTCTCCTCCGAGGTCCTGGCTAACAGTGCTGCCCATACGGTACTCAGAGCAGGGATTCCTTCTACAGTGCATGATTTTACATATAGAGACATTAAACTCTAGTTTCCACAGTTTTGACCATCTATCCAGTAAAGCTAAATCATTTTCCATGTTGCAGACACCTCCAGGAATATCTACCCTATTGCTAACCTTTGTATCATCAGCAAACAGACAAACTTTTCCTACCAAGCCTTCTCCTATGTCACTTACAAATATATTAAAAAGAATGGGGCCCAGGACAGAGCCTTGCGGCACACCACTTGTAACTCGCCTTTGTTCAGATTGCACACCATTTACAACAACGCTCTGATACCGATCCCTCAGCCAACTGGAAATCCACTGAACTATCCAGGGATTGAGTCCTACCTTCAATAACTTATCTATGAGCTCCTTATGTGGTACAGTGTCAAAGGCTTTGCTAAAATCCAGATAGGCGACATCCACAGCACCACCTTCATCTAACACTTTAGTGACATTGTCAAAGAAATCAATAAGATTGGTCTGACATGATCTGCCCTCAGTAAAGCCGTGCTGTTTTGGGTCCAATAGGTCATTCATTTTTAGATGGGAAATTATCTGTTTTTTTAAGAGTGTTTCCATTAATTTGACCACTATAGATGTTAACCTAACTGGCCTGTAATTACTGGCTTCTTCTCTACTCCCCTTTTTATGGATTGGTACGACATTGGCCATTCTCCAATCATCTGGAACCTCACCAGTTGAAAGGGAATGGTTAAGTAAATCAGTCAGAGGGGCTGCAATCACAAACCTAAGTTCCCTTAGAACTCTGGGGTGGATTCCATCTGGACCCATCGCCTTACTTACCTTTAGATGTGCCAGCTCGGATAGGACATCAGCCTCCAGAAACTCCGACTTGGAAGATCCTCAACAAATTTGTCAGGTGCAGGCGCTTTCGCATGGAAACTCTGCGCTCTGCCATCAGTTCCCTGCGTCCAGGGGACTTCATGACATCTGTGGACATCAAAGATGCTTACCTTCATATTCCTATGTTTCCAGGTCATCAAAGGTTCCTCATGTTTGCTCTGGAGGATCAGCACTGCCAATTTGTGGCATTGCCCTTCGGTCTCGCTTCAGCTCCCAGAGTGTTCACCAAGGTGCTGGCAGGGTGATGGCTCTGCTCAGGGCATTCGCGTGCTGCCATATTTGGACGACATTCTCCTCACTTCAGTCCCTCCATCAGGCAGAGCTGGATACTCAGCGAGTAGTGTCTGTGGAGTCATTTGGCTGGGTGATCAACCATCCTAAGTCTTCCCTGTCTCCCTCCTTGGTCACATCCTTCCTGGGAATGAATCTGGATACAGTTCAGGCAAGGATTTTTCTTCCTCAGCAGAAGATGGACAGTCTGATTGCGCAGGTTCAGTTCCTGCTATCTTGCCCTTATCCCTCCATCAGGCAGGGAATGCAGCTGAAGGGCCTGATGGTGGCGTGCTTCAAGGCGGACCTCTGGCCTTAGCCACGGATGCTCTAGCAATGTCGTGGCAGGACTTTCAGTTCCTGTATGTCTTTCCTCCATTCCCCCTGTTGGGCAGGGTTCTGCGCAAGATGGCTCAGGAGGGGGTGCCAGCAATACTGGTGGCCCCCAGGTGGCCAAGAAGAGTGTGGTTCGCAGACCTGGTGCAGCTGGCAGTAGATCAGTACGTTCTGCCCAGGGTGCCAGACCTGCTCACTTACTGCATCCCAATTTACAAACTCTGGCTTTGACGGCCTGGATGCTGAAACCTCCATCTTGATGGAGAAGGGGCTGTCTGCCTCTGTTCTTGATACCATGATAAAGGCTAGGAAGAAGACTTCTTCTTCCATTTACTACAGGGTTTGGCGTGCCTACATTGACTGATGTGAGTCTAGGTCTCTTCACTGTCGTGTTTTCTCTATTCCCAGGATCCTGGAGTTCCAGCAGCATGGGTTTGAGCTGGGGCTCCAACTCAGTACACTGAAGGGTCATGTCTCTGCCCTGGCTGTTTTCTTCCAGAAGTCCTTTGCCCAGCATTCTCTGATCAGGACTTTTTTCCAGGGGGTTACTCATGTGCGTCCCCCACGTAAGCCTATGTTGCCTGTTTTGGATTTGAACTTGGTCTTGTCTGCCTTGCAGGGTGCTCCCTTTGAGCCTGTGCAGGAGGCTGCCCTGGCCATTCTTACACTCAAGGTTGTCTTCTTGGTGGCTATCACTTCTGTTAGGCGTGTGTCTGAGTTGGCGGCAGTTTCCATCTAGCCCCCCTACTTTGAGAGACACCCGGACAAGGTGGTGTTTCGCTTCAAGCCAGATTTACTGCCTAAGGTTGTGTCTGCCTTTCATTTGAATCAGGACATTGTTCTTCCTTCCTTGTGCCGTAATCCTAGTAATGCTAAGGAGAGGGTCTTGCATTCTTTGGATGTGGTTAGGTGGCTAAAGTTCTATCTGGTGGCTACTGCACCTTTCAGGAAAACTGATGCTCTTTTTGTGGTCCCTTCTGGTCCTAGGAAGGGTTTGGCACCTGCCAAGTCTACTATCAGCAAATGGATCCGTCAGGCCGTGATTCAGGCCTATTCTGCTAAGAGGAAGAATCCTCCCTTCCGCCTTACTGCTCATTCCACTCGTGCTATTGGTGCCTCTTGGGCTTTTCAGCACCAGGCTTTTGTTGAACAAGTTTGCAAGGCTGCTACTTGGTCTTCTGTTCATACTTTTTCTAAGTTTTACAAGGTTGATGTTAGGGCCTCAGCTGATGCTGCTTTTGGCCGCAAGGTTCTGGAAGCGGCAGTAGTCTGACCTGTCTGTTACCTTTGGGGATCCCACCCTACTTTATGGACACTGCTAATGGATGTCCCAAGTGTTATGAATCTTATCTGGAGCAGGACGTACTGTATACTAAGAATAATACAATTCTGTGATTACTCACCTGTAGAATTGATGATATGAGTATACAGTACGTCCTGCTCCTCCCCACCCTTGGCTTTGCATTATCCTGGATCCCCTGTATGGTGATTGTTATCATTGTTATAGTTACCAGTTGGTTCCGATTAATTCTCCCGGCTTCTCGTTAACTGCTTTTCAATGCTGGGGATTTGTGGGAGGTCCCGGGTATTTGAGGGGCCGGGAGGAGCCAATTTCGCTGTGTCTGCTGTCCAGCGCCATCTGGCAGAGTAATTCCCAAGTGTTATGAATCTTATCTGGAGCAGGACGTACTGTATACTCATAATATCAATTCTACAGGTGAGTAATCACAGAATTGTATTATTGTATATCGCTTATGGGATCTTTCGCTTATGTCTTGCAGGCGGGTCAAACTTGTGGTTTCTAGTGCTGCGCCTCCTCTGGCTTCGCCTACCCCCCCACTTTTACACCTGACTCTCAGTGAGGTGTATACCAGTGGGGATTCTCAACCTGATTTGACTACCCGGATAGCCAGCAGTGAAAGGCATATTGCTGGTTCTGGTCCGCGTAAGGCTTCTGCTAAGCGGCGGCATCTGGCACCCGGTGTTACTCTCTTTGCTATGGAAGCTGAGGAGTTTTTTTATGTTACTGGTTATACCCCCCTGTAAGAAGGGGAATTTTTCTATGATTCAGAATCATCTGAGGATCAGCCTAGGGGTTATGCGGAGTCTGGGTCTGACCCATGGGCTTCAGATGATACTGACAGACTTTTGGCTCACATTTTTGAAGTGCTATGTATCTCTCCTCCTGCCATGGCCCCGCGGCAGCAGGGGGAGCGGTTTCATACGGTTTAGCCACGTTTGGAGTTTCCTGAACAAACCCACTTTAATAATCTGATTCTCTAGGAGTGGGAAAGGCCTAGCCGGCTTCCTGGGATACCAAAGAGTTGGGATAAGAGGTATCCCTTTTCTGCTGAAATGGTTAAACGTTGGTCATGTCCTCCAGAGGTGGATGCTCCAGTACTGGGGTTGTCTAACACATCCGTCATGTCTGCCCTTATGTATATACTGTATGTACTCTTTATCTTAGGATAGATGTGTGCTTATCCCAGGCATGTTTAAATTTAGTGACTGTTGATTTTTCAACTACCTCTGCTGGAAGTTTGTTCCAAGCATCTACTACGCTTTCTGTAAAATAATAATTTCTAACATTGCTCCTGATCTTCCCTCAGACTAGCTTCAGGTTGTGCCCCCTTGTTCTATCTTTAAGTTTCTTCTTGCAGCTATCACTAATCAGTACCCCTAAATCTCTCTCCTCCGAGGTCCTGGCTAACACAGTGCTGCCCATACGGTACTCAGAGCAGGGATTCCTTCTACCCAAGTGCATGATTTTACATTTAGAGACATTAAACTCTAGTTTCCACAGTTTTGACCATCTATCCAGTAAAGCTAAATCATTTTCCATGTTGCAGACACCTCCAGGAATATCCACCCTATTACTAACCTTTGTATCATCAGCAAACAGACAAACTTGAGGGATGGGGAAGACTAGCTTGCCATGCCTTTGCCTGTGTTGGGACCGCACTCCGTCCGGTCTGTGCCTCTGCTATCACGGCTGTTGCTGTTAAAAGCCTGCTCAGGGGTCTCTTAGATGGTGCCCCTGATAATGCTGGTAGTGAAGAGTAAAGAGCTCTTCTGCTTTGTGAGGAATTTGTTGCATATGTTCTCTCTGCCCTGGATGATACCATTAGAATGTGTGGCAGGGCTTCTGCCTTGTTGGTGGCAATACGCCGCTCGGTCTGGCTGCGCCAGTGGGCAGCTGACAATGCTGCCAAAAAGGCCCTCACTGGTTTTCCCTTCAAGGGGCTGCGCCTCTTTGGGGAACATTTGGACTTGTTTGCTAAAGGTGGTAAATTACCTCAGCGTAGAAGGCAGCCCCGGCCCTTTCGAGGTTCTGGTGCCTTTTCTCCTTCCTTCAGGGGCTCCAGAATTGGACGGGGAGCTTCCTTTGCTGGAGCCCGTGTAGATTTTTGGGGCAGGGGCAGAGGACATGGCCACCCTGGCCCCCCCTGGGGTCCCAAGACTAAGTCCTCTCCCAAGCCCCCTCAGGCATGAAGGGGCGCCCTCAACCATCCGGGTGGGGGACGGCTTTGGCTCTTGGCTCACGTCTGGAGGCGTCATGTCTCAGACCGGTGGATTCAGGAGGTAGTTTCCTCCGGTTACAAGATAGTTTGCAGCCTGGCCGCCCCCAAGATTCATCAAATCTCCTGTAGCTCAAAACCCCTTGTCAGCTCAGTGTCTCTCCCTGGCTGTCCAAGGCCTTCTAGACCTAGGTGTCATCTGCTGGGTGCCCTTGA
The DNA here is from genome assembly GCA_027917425.1 of Gastrophryne carolinensis. NCBI lineage: Eukaryota > Metazoa > Chordata > Amphibia > Anura > Microhylidae > Gastrophryne > Gastrophryne carolinensis. The sequence goes on along the minus strand of CM051238.1, from coordinate 294,219,502 downwards.
AGGACAGGGGCAAAGGCTATTATTCCAATCTTTTCATCGTGCTCAAAAAGGATGGATCCATCAGACCTATCCTGGATTTAAAGCTTCTCAACAGGTTTGTCAGATTCAGACACTTTCGCACGGAGACTCTGCGCTCAGCTGTGACTTTCCTACGCCCAGGGGACTTCATGACCTCTGTAGACATTAAGGATGCTTACCTTCACCTCCCTATCTTTCCAGGTCATCAGAGGTTCCTCAGATTCGCTCTGGAGGATCAGCACTACCAATTTGTGGCCTTGCCCTTTGGCCTCACCTCGGCCCCCAGGGTATTCACCAAGGTGCTGGCAGAAGTGATGGCCCTGCTGAGATCTCAGGGCATCCGCATTCTTCCCTACCTGGATGACATGCTTATTGCTTCCCAGTCCTTCCATCAGGCAGAGCTGAACACTCAGAGGGTGGTGTCCACTCTGGAGTCATTCGGCTGGGTGATCAATCACCCCAAATCTTCCCTGTCTCCTTCCATGGTCAAGTCTTTTCTGGGCATGATTCTGGATTCAACCCAGGTCAAGATTTTTCTTCCTCAGCAGAAGGTGGAGATCCTTCAAAAGAAAGTTCAGCTCCTGCTGTCTTGTCCCCATTCATCCATCAGGCAGGGAATGCAGCTGGTGTCTGATGGTGTCCTGCTTTGAGGCGGTTCCATATGCTCCGTTCCACATGAGGCCTCTTCAGCTTCACCTCTTGTCAGTATGGGATCGGGACCCTTTGTCCCTGGATCAGGTGTTTGTCTTATCCCCTCAGGTCAGGCGGTCTCTAATGTGGTGGTTGGTCTCAGGGAACCTGCTGGGGGGCAGATCCTTTCTGGCCCCCTGTTGAGAGACTGTCACCACGGATGCCAGTCTGACAGGTTGGGGGGGACTCTGGAAGTCTCTAACATTCCATGGTCAGTGGGGCCCTCAGGAGGCCCATGCCCCTATCAACATTCTGGAATTGAGGGCAATCAGGTTGGTTCTCGCCCACCTGACCCCTCACCTGCGTGGTCGGGCTGTTCAGGTCCGCTCGGACAACCAGACGGCGGTTGCCTACATCAATCATCAGAGAGGGACCCAGAGCAAGAGGGCCCTCAAGGAAGTCTCCCTGATACTGTCCTGGGCGGAGGAAAATGTTCCTTGCATCTCAGCTGTGTACATCCCGTGGGTGGAGATTCTGGAGGCAGACTCTCTGAGCAGGGGGACCTCTCGTCTGGGAGAGTGGTCCCTCAGCAGCAGGGCGCTTCGCTCCCTGTGCCACAGCTGGGGTCAGCCAGACGTGGATCTATTTGCATCTCGTCACAATCACAAGCTTCTAGTCTTTGTCTCTCTGTCCCAGGATCCTCTGGCCTTGGCCACGGATGCCCTGGCAATGTCCTGGACGGGGTTCCAGCTCCTGTATGTGTTTCCCCCATTTCCACTGCTGGGCAGGGTGCTGCGCAAGATGGTTCAGGACGGGGTGCCAGCCATCCGTGTGGCCCCCCTGTTGGCCCAGAAGAGTGTGGTTCGCAGACATCGTGCAGTTGGTAGTAGATCAGTACGCTCTACCACAGGTTCCAGATCTGCTCACTCAGGGACACCTACGCCACTCCAATTTACAAACGCTGGCTTTGACGGCCTGGCTGTTGAAACCTCCATCTTTAAGGATAAAGGGCTGCCTGCCTCAGTGGCGAATACCACAATCAGGGCTAGGAAGAGGCCCTCTTCTTCCATCTATAACAGGGTCTGGCGTACTTACATTGACTGGTGTGAGTCCCACTCGCTTCCTGTCGTGTTTTCTATTCCTAGGATTCTGGAATTTCTCCAACATGGTTTGGATCTAGGTCTTCAGCTCAGTACTCTGAAAGGCCATGTGTCTGCTTTGGCTATTTTCTTCCAAAGATCCTTTGCTCAGCAACCCCATGGTCAATAATTTTTTCCAAGGGGTTACTCACGTGCGTCCCCCACGTAAGCCTATGTTACCAGTCTGAGACTTGAATTTGGTCTTGTCTGCCCTGCAGAGGTCTCCCTTTGAGCCCTTGCAAGGGGCCCCTTTGTCCATCCTTACGCTTAAGGTGATCTTTTTGGTGGCTATAACTTCTGTTAGGCGTGTGTTTGAGTTGGTGGCGCTTTCCATCAAGCCCCCTTATTTAGAGAGACACCAGAACAAGGTGGTGTTTCCTTTTAAGTCAGATTTTCTACCTAAGGTTGTTTCTGCCTTTCATCTCAATCAGGACATTGTTTTGCCTTCTCTGTGTTCCTAGTACTAATTTAGTAACTCTAAGGAAAGAGTTATGCATTCTTTGGACGTAGTCATAACTCTGAAGTTTTATTTGGTGGCTACTGAATCCTTCAGGGAGACTGATGCTCTTTTTGTGCTTCCGTCTGCACCTAAGAAAGGCCTGGCTCCGGCTAAGTCCACTATCAGCAAGTGGATACGTCAGGCTGTGATTCAGGCCTACTCTGCTAAGGGGAAGGAGCCTCCCTTCCGCCTTAATGCTCATTCTACTCGTGCTATTGGTGCATCTTGGGCTTTTCAGCACCAAGCTTCTGTTGAACAAGTTTGCAAGGCCGCCACTTGACTTTTTCTAAGTTTTACAAGGTTGATGTTAGGGCCTCAGCTGATGCTGCTTTTGGCCGCAAAGTTCTGCAGGCGGCAGTGGTTTAAACTGTCTGCTGTTACTTTTGGAGATCCCACCCTACCTTACGGACACTGCTATTGGATGTCCCAAGAGTAAGGAATATCTTCTGGAACAGGACGTGTTGTATACTTAGAATAATACAATTCTGTGATTACTCACCTGTAGAATTGGTATTATATGTATATAGCACGTCCTGTTCCACCCCACCCTTGTTATCATTATCTTTAGTTACCTCTTTATGGTGATTGTTTTTATGTTCAAATTTTCATGTAATGGTTATAGTTCTCCCGGTCTCTTGCTAACTGCTTTTCAATACTGGGGATTTTGTGGGAGGTCCCGGGTATTTACGGGGCCGGGAGGAGCCTCTTTTCTGACTCTGAAGTCCAGCGCCATCTACTGGAGAGTATATGCCAAGAGTAAGGAATATCTTCTGGAACAGGACGTGCTGTATACATATACCAATTCTACAGGTGAGTAATCACAAAATGGTATTTTTCACTATATCCAGTCCAGGTCATCCCAGAAGTGATGACAGTTGGGTAATCCACTGCCAGGTGGCGCTCGACTGCAAGATCAAAAGCTGCAGCTCCTCCCGGCCCCCTATAAAGTCAGGTGACACTCTATGATGTACTCTACCCTACTCTCCTGGATACTGCAGCTGAGCGGGGCCTTCTAAGCCTGTCTGCCGCTGCACCCTTATTCCCACTGTTTCCGTGGACCCATTCTGCCTCCCAGCCTTGGCTGACGGGACGGTGAAGGTAGTGTTAAC